>OX467086.1:31140222-32340222 GCA_950106755.1 Climacium dendroides
ATTTTGACACCCTATGTTGAATATTTAATAAAACTTAACTTCTTAGCTTGGCAATAAAAAATTAATTACTACAATTTTCAACACCCAAGATATTAAATTGATAAAAAATTTAGCATCTAGCTCCTAAGGCAACTTAGTTACATATGTGTGAAATTGAGAAAGACAAGCTCTTTATTCAAATTGGATGGTAAGTGGTAAAATGATCTATGTGGGATATGTAAGTAGTTAAGATTAGTAGGAACTCAACCACTTATAGTTAAGTCAAAAGCAAGAATTGTATTTAAAGTAGAATTTTAGACCTCATTTAGGTAGTGTGGTATAATTTCTTTCAAAACACTTTGAACTAAGTTAATGAAGTAAACCAAGCTAGCTTTCATTTCCAAAATCCTTTTGAGATCAATTTGCCTCCAATCAAAAGTCATGGATAAATTTCAAGAAGAAATTAGAAGGGATAATTTCTTTCATATTTCAAAAAAAATTCTTTAAATTTTGTCCATAATTTCTTTTTTGGAGGCTCATAATTTGGTCATTTAATTCTTATTGACATCAACAGGATCCACCCTAGAACTAAAATATTTCCATTGATTTTGGCAATTAGCATTGTCAATTTTTAAGATTCTTGGCAATTATCCTTGTAGTTTCATGAAACTACAATATCTTTGAAAAAAACAATTAATTTTTCTTGAATTTGAAAAGAGACTACGATATTTAAAATAGTTTGTTTATCTTCTAATTGTCATCCTATTCTCATTCTGATCATACTACTAAATCATAAGTCCCTCTATAATATCACAAATGCTACCATTAATACTAAGGGCTCGTGCTTGCTATGCTACGCATTCATTGTATCACATATTAGTAAAAATTTGATATATTTGAATAGAATGTATGATAATGATTTTGATAAGTCTTTAAAATAATAATTTTAATTATTTTATAAAAAAAATTCCAATCATACATACATAGAAATTATATTTTCACACAATGTGATATTACTAAAATAGAGTAGCACTTCACAACCACCTTTGTAATATTACTTTTTACAAAGGGTGATATTATAGAAATAATATAGTTATTGCAATATGATGATATTATAAAAGTAGCAATTCCATTGCTTTTCTTGGCTTTATACTTCTTTTGCCTTTTTATAATTTTGTATTTTTGTGACCTTTGAGCTTCTAATTTCAATTTTCTATTGCTACTACCAAATGATTTGAGAAATTTATTAAATTGAATTGATTTTGGATTTCACAACAATTAAATTATTCACGAAGCTTTTGAGATTTACAAGTTTTTCCTTTAAATTCTTCTATTTGGGTTGCCAATGTTTGTAACAATTGAGTCAAATTTCTTATGCATTCTAATGTATGTATATCTTTTACCGTATTCATCATTGCATGTATTTCATTCATCATTAATTAAATTTCTATAGTTTATTTCAGTACATGCTTATTTATAAAAAAAATTATATGAAGATTTTAGTAATTTTTATCTGAAGATTTATTAAAATTCTTACTTTGCATTCTATCTAATATATAAAAATTCTAATGAAATTCTAATGGTGAATGCGTAGCATAGCAAGCGTCAACCGTTAGTTGTTAATAAAAGAATAAAAAAACTTTCATTGTATCACTTAAACTATAAAATAATTCTTGAATCCCAAAATTTAAAATAGCTAGTCTTTTTTTACCTAAGATAAAAACAGTACACTACAGTACTTGTAATTATAGGACTAATAAGGCCACGTTCATCTTACATTCATCCAAGAGATTCCAAGGTCCTAAGAGATTCATGGTTGTCATACTGAACAAATTACTATTCATTTTTGTCATGTAGGACGAGTTACTATTCATCAAATGTACCTCTCAAGTACATTTGATGAATAGTAACTCGTCCTACAGGACAAAAAATGAATAGTAACTTGTCCAGTATGGCAACCATGAAGAGATCCTAGTTTGTCATTATTCAGAAGATCAGGAAGCAAAGGACTCAAGTGCATGTGCTACAGACTGAATGAGCCAATCCTTTTCACATTGGAAACCTTCCCTATGAGCAAAGCAATTTCTTCATGGGAGGAGAGATTAACACGGGAAGTAGATATGGACGGGGAATAGATATGGAAGGTTTGTTTCCATTAAAGCGGAAAATTTGGACTTCTAAATTTTTTTTATGACTTTACTAACTAGCTCGAAGGTGGGTGGGATTGCTCATTACATCCGGGCAAGGCCTTCATGGCTGGGGTTCAACTCCCCTAAGCCATTTCTTCTTGTGTTTGAATGCAATGTAATGTTTTTCTTTGTTTTCTTTGTGTTGCTTTTAGAATGTGTACATGCCTTCAATTCCAAGAGCCATAGCTGTCACTGTGCAAACTATAAGCTCGCCAAAATGTCGCTCAGGCAACTGGGAGCCTCGCCAGCAGCTTCTAACTTTTAAATATATTTCCAAAATTTCATCGCCACATCCACGAACCCAAAAATTTAAAAGTAACCAGCCAGGAGGGCCACAATGGGAGCAGAAGTAGCTAGTAAGGCGACTGCAAAGAGCCTGGGGCAGCGTGTCGCACGGCTGCCCAGGAAACTTAAAAAAATTACTGGTGCATATGAACGGTCTTGCTGTGACGCCATGCTGCCGCAGACTCTAATATATAGAAAGAGCTTGATGAGATCCACTCTACGTTTGCTCGAAAATTCGAAGAAATATCAACGCACCGACTGATTACTGACGGAGAGCTCTAGTAATTTCACAGGCTTGCAATTTGCAATTGTATTTCAGGAGACTATTTTGATTTAGGTGCTCCACTGACAATTTCTTCGAACTTCGTTTGGCCAGGATCGGCATTGGATACAGCCATTCAGAATTTGGCTCATTAACTAGGGTGTAAATCACTGCTACCAAGCTTTTGAAGTCGCCCCAGCATAGGGGTGAAACTGAGCTGAAACGTGCCGAAACCAGATTTTATCTCATATTCATTGAAGTAGCAAGAATTTCAACAAGAAATTACAAAATTAAGACGACAACTAAAAAGCGCTCCCGGTGGGATTCTTGAAACACTACCGTAACATGTAAACAACGGCAGTCCAAGTGTCGAACTACCAGGATCAGGCTGCCTGCCCGAAAACGCTCCAAAGTGATGGAATAACGCCCATCTAACGAAATTGACGTTCAGGGAACAAGCCGCAAATTAAAGGGGGTCCTAACCGGGAGAGAGTAATACGATACGTTACATATGTTGCTTCCTACGATGGTGACGAGCCGTCCACATACGACAGCGTTAACCCCTCATATCACACGACTTCTTGCAGCGCACTGGAGTCGACAGCTAACAGTGAAGGATACTCAGTAACTCAACGAACAATCCAGGTTCATGATTCGGTTGGTACTTCGTAGTGACGCTAATTTAGGACTTCAATCCGACCAGTGACTCCAGCTCCAAAAGCATTCAGTGAAGCTAGCTTCAAAAACCTCACCTGTGACGATGTAACCTCTAGAGCCCCCGAATCACAAGAAACTCATATCGCGTTCCCGGTGTTGATTCCCGGTGAGTCTCCTATTTCCCTGTGTATGCGCAGTTGCGACATGTGTCCAAAATTACTGTGGTCAGTAAAGTTTTTACAGGTGTCAAATTTTAAAGTTCAGTGGGAAAAGTCAGATTCACCGGGAAACAACACCGGGAACGCGATATGAGTTTCCTGTGAATAGAGATCTCACTTCTCCAGAACTCACTCAATTCTATAACGAGGTCCTAGGAACAGATTTCGAGTGCAGGTACCTTCCGAACAAGAGCACCGGAGATAAACGAAACTTGAGGAAATTATCCAGAAGCGACCAAAATTTAACCGAAGTGACAATTCAATAGATGAAAATGTGTGTCCTGAAGACGTGCCATCCCGGAAATGTCGTACTACCTTCGTGCAGACATCACCGGAAGCCAAAGAATAATTTAATTCATGAATCTCGACACCCCTCAATTGAAGAGGGAACATGAATCGAACTAACTAACGACGAATGCACGCACCCAGTGGAAAAAACCCTTCTCAAATCGTCGGGTCTCCAAAAAATCCTGGCCTGACGTGCAATGAATGGTTTCTACTTTCTAACTGATGGTCTAAAAAGAATGAATATTGTACTGGTGGTGCCGCCATGTAGCTGGCTCCTGCGCACCAATTCAACTAGTGGCCTCGCCAACTCAGTTCGCGGCACTGCACACTCGCCGAATCTCGCCGGAGCTGCCCGTCAGCACGTCGATCTTGCTCATCGCCACCATGGCCTTGGCGAAGTTGGAGTCGAACGTGGCCTTGTCCGTGTTCGCACTCACGGATCCTTTGGTTCGCGAGTCCGCCCACATGCTCTGATCGGAAGTCAGCAAGCCCAGTTTGTTCACGATGTTCTTGAAGTACTGCGTGTCGAACTTCGTGGGGGAAACCAAGTCCAGGTTCACAGCCACGTTGGTGATACAAGCCATAGGGCACTTCGACAACAAGGACGTCGCGAATGAGGACGGCAGTGTGGGATCGACTTGCTCCCCGTGGAGGCGGTCATCGAACGTCAAGCAAGGCGCGACGCCGATGGTGTGCGCACCAGCCAGGGCCACCATCTGCGCGGCGTTCAGACCCTTCTTCTGGAAAGCCTTCAGCAGCACGGGGACCGTGTTGTTGGGAGTCATGAGATTGGCGGCCACCTCGGAAGACCGGGAAACTGTGCCGTCGCGACGTCCCGCGGGAACGCTCCAGCTTTGTCCCCCCGTCAACTTCACGGTGTCGCGCACGGCGAACTGCAGCACGTCGGAGCAGGACACGGTCCCCGGGCAAGCCGCCTCCACGGCGGCCTTGGCGGCGTCGATGGCTTCGAAGCCGTGGAGGCCGGCATTGATGGCGTTGGTTTTCTCGGAGCTGGATCCGTCCAGGAGCAAGGACGCGTCGCAGCCGCGGACGAAGCAATCGTGGTAGGCGAGGCGGAGGACGCCGGGAGCGACAGTGGAGTCGTTCTGGAACGACTTGAGCATGGACTCGTAGATGATGGTTTCCACGTTGGGGCACGAGTGTTGGTAGAAGCCTTCTTGGCATCCGCCATCGCTGGAACTGGAGAGGCTTCGACCAGCAGACACGGTTGCGCTCATGAAGCCGAGAATGGCCAACATGGCCACCCAGCCCGCGATGGCAGACCTCGAACGAGCCATCGTTCCAACCGACGATGCCGCAGTTGGAGAACGCACTTAAACTGAAGGACCTGAAGGCGAGAGCTCACCGTCTCTGAATCGAATTGAGGAAGCCCTGCAGTCTGTCGTCCGACGTTTGTTGAGTCGGAAACCTGAAAGCTTGAAGCTGTTGAGAGACTGGGAGAGTGAGTGATGAGGAAGCCGAAGCATCCAGCACGGATTTATACTTGCATGGCTGAGTCCGGCCCGCGTCCAATCAGTCCAAGTCACCAGGCTCTCCCAGGTCTACCGTTCCAGGGGTGAAGTAAAGTTTTCCAAATCCGTATAATTTATGTTCAACCGAATCTACTCGAAGCCAGTTGGCAAGTTTCAACCGGTGTCACCAGTCGATCTCGACCGTCGATTCGCTCCCAATTTTCTCTGCAGTGAGAATTGTTCGGCGTTCTAGTTGTCCATTTCAACTCACTTCCACGGAATTGAATTTTTTACCATAAATCCGGACGGGCATTCGGGTGAGTAGTGTTGAAAGGGTTTGCCCAAGGTGGTTTTTAAATCCGTTTCATGATGTGACTTTGGATACTATTTATTAAAGTTGATTAAAAGTTTCGCTGTGACGCGTGGAGATAGCGTGGAGATAGCGCAGTGGTGAGGACCTGAAGTGGGGGTATGGTTTTGACGCGAGAGAGAGTTTGGAGAGAAGCGAGTAGTTTTAGTTGTCTTTTTGACACAACTTGACAGAAGAGAGTTCTTTTTGTTTTGTTTTCGTATTTTTCAATCAGTTTCTTTTAGACACCAATTGAGAGAAGATAGCTTCCAAATTGCTGCGTTATGAGAACTCAGGGGTTTGACTGGGGATGAGCTTCTGGATAGACGGTTACATTGACTTGACAGAGTGGAGGCCGGTAATTACGCATGTGCGTTTGCTTGATGTGATTTTAGGCATATACTAGCGGTTGGCACTTGCTATGCTACATATTCATCATTAGAATTTTATAAATATTTTTTATGTATTAGGTAGAATGCAAAGCAAGAATTTTAATAAATCTTCAAACAAAAATTATTAAAAATTTTATATAATTTTTTTAATAAATAAGCATATACTGAAATAAACAATAGAAATTTAATGAATGATGAATGAAATAAATGCAATGATGAATACAGTAAAAGATACAAATACATTAGAATGCATTAGAAATTGGACTCAATTGTTACAAACAATGGCAACCCAAATAGAAGAATTTAAAGGAAAAATTTATAAATCTCAAAAGCTTCATGAACAATTTAATTGTTGTGAAATCCAAAATTGTTTCTTTCTAATAAATTTCTCAAATCATTTGGTAGTAGCAATAGAAAATTGAAATTATGAAAGCTCAAAGCTCACAAAAGCACAAAATCGTAGAAGTACAAAGAAGTGTAAAGCCAATAGAAGCAATGGAATTGCTACCTCTATAATATCATCCTATGGATTGTCTTTAATATCACTTCAATTGCAACAACTATATTATTTCTATAATATCACCCTTTGTAAAAAGTGATATTATAGAAGTAATTGTGTATTGCTACTCTATTTTTGTCTTAATGTATAGATTTTTATAAAATAAAATATTAGCATTGTGATATTATTGAAGTGATTGTGTATTCCTGTCTTAATGTATAGATTTTTATAAAATAATCAAAATAATTATTTTAAAGACTTATCAAAATCATTATCATGCATTTTATTTAAATATATCAAATTTTTACTAATATGTGATACAATGAATACATAGCATAGCAGGTATTAATGGTAGCATTTGTGATATTACAAAGGGAGTTATGATTTTAGTAGTATGATTAAAAGTGACGATCAGGAAAGCAGCTTCAGTTGATTGCAATTGATGGATGCTCATAGAACAGTGCATGAAGATTACCATTCAATATGGACTTAGGGCTTCCTTATATGTATTGATCATTGGGGGAATTGCAAAGCAAGTGCTATAGGAAAAATTAAGCATTTCATTTTTATGTGGACATGGTGGATGAGGAGAGAAATAATAAAAAATTCACCAATGAGGTTGTTCACCGGTATCAATGAAACTTCAACTCTTCCTTTCCTGTTTGTCCACCTTGGTAAAGCAATCGGTAGAGCCACTTTTGTCTTTTTGCTTGAATTAGGTGTATATTTGCCTACCGCAAGCATATAAAGAGGCCCTTAGTCGGAGGACCAAGTATCTGTGTGGGGAATAATTAGTATGTATATGTAGTACCTTGTACTGCTTAGTATATGCTAGACTTCTGGAATGATAACATTAAGCTTTGGAGGTCACTTACAGTGTCCATTAAAAACTATGTGCGAACAAAACTTTGGATCCCATATTTTATTTTTTGAATTTTAAATAAAATTAAATAAAAAATTATAAATAGATTTTTCTACTTTGAAAGTTTATGTTTTAAATGATTGATATTTTTATTTGTTAATAATAATTAATTACAAATTCTTGAAGTAAAAAGATACATTCTAGAATTGACAAATAACTTTCACATCCCTATATTATATAAGAAAAAATTGTCTAAAAAATGAACAAAAAATTCCTAAAAATAACTCTCTGTTGAAAGCTCATTTTGAATTGAATATTGATGCAATGGTCATCTAAATATATTCTCTAAAAATATTTGAGTTAAAAAAACATGCCATTTTAGTGCATTTTAAACCTCTTCTAGAAATCATTCCAAATTTTATTTGAGTTTGAAATTTTGGGAGTAGAATCCTATAGTTATTAGTAAACAATGCTCAAAATTTGAAGTTAAAATTATAGTTTTTTAGAAACCACTTGTTTGCACATGGTTTGTTGTAGTAGAACTAAGTGCACCCCTTGAGACACTAAGTCACACTAATCGGGGGATTATGTGAATTTGCAAAGAAACGTGCATTTAGCTAATCACTTAACCCTTAAAGTCCCTAGGCCTTTCTCTCACCATAGGAAGATTGGTAGGATGTCACCTCCGGGTATTATATTCCAATATGTAACTTTATCCTTCCAAAATTTTTTAAAATAGAAAGTTTGGGAGGATGAAGTTGCATGTTGGAATATTATACCCCAGGGAGTAACACCCTACTGATCTCTCTATGCAATACAAAACAATCAAAATTCCCACTTCTATTGCAAAGAGCAAAAAAACTTTACTAACCATATTTCATTGCGTATGTATTTGTAAGATCTTGCACTAGAATACTAGACTAATATAATAACATGGAGAAGAATTTTAGTATCTTTCACTACGTAGATTGCAACAGATTTGCATTTAATCCCTCAAATCTTAAGGCATTTTTTCATCAAAAGCTATTTGAAAATGCCATTTCTATTGCAAAGAGCAAAAAACTTTGAAAACTGATTTTTTGCATATCTAACTAGAGGATCTTCAATTCTTCATTACAAAGTTTAAACCTTACAGTTTGTCAACGGTTATCATGTGGTTATCGTTGTTTCATGGGTTCACACATTAATTATAATTTATCGCATCATTACAATATACTACTTCGCATTTTTACAATGCAATTGCAAGTAATGCATTATAACAATGCGATAACGATGCAAAATAATGCATCGTAATGATGCGATAAATTATAATTAACATGCGAACCCATGAAACAATGATAACCACATGATAATTGTTGAAAAACTATAGGGTCTAAACTTTGTGATGTTGCACTAGACTAGTGAAAGAAATTTTAAAAACTTTGGCCAAATAGAATGCAAAATATTTGCATTCAAAGAAACAAAAACAAGGTTTTTTTGCACCTTACTAGACTAGATTTTTTTTAATTGTGAATAGTAATCTTAACTTAAAATTTTGCACTTCAAATATTGAGTTTTTAATTATTTTATGGTAAGGAATTGAGTTGAAAGTTTATGATTTTATTTTTTTAAATACACATTCAATTTTCATTCATTAAAAAACTAATAAGTAGAAGTAGATTCAAGATAAAAGGAAAAATTTAACTATTAATAGGTCTCAAATGAAATTGAAATATACAATTATCAATGGTGAGATTAAATTTTCTAGCAAAAGATTTTAACCTTGTGAACCTTTTGTTTTGAATTTTTTTTTAAATTGAGTTAAAAAATGAATCCTATAAGTTATTTTTCAAGAAGATGCTATGATTGATTGAAAAACAAGATTGTCCATAATGTTCACACAACAAATCCAAATTGAATGAATAAAAGGGTTGTTGTAAGAAACACCAATCATTTTTAGAAATATTTTGCAAAATTACGATTTTCTTGTACTATAACTTTTGAATTATGAACCTAATGCTAGAAACAAAAAAAAATTTTTTTTAGATGTGTTGATTGTAATTGTATCCCTTGTTTTCCAAAAACATTCAAAAATAAATTTATATTTAAGAGCCAATTTTGTTAATATGTAATGCATTCAAGTTTAGGGGTTTTGAATATAATTGAGCAGTTTAAATCAATGATTTTTAGTTGAAATTTTTGTGGTATATTCCTATAGTGAGCATACATGTTCCTACCAGAAAACATCTAAGAAAACATAATATTATACCCTCCATATTCTTACAAAGAGACCTTCCTTGTGAGCAAACTTCTTGAGAAACTTCTAAACATTAGAATTTAGAAATGGTTTTGAAATCATTTTTTTGGTCAAATCTCATCACCATGAAATCTTTCCAAATGGAAAATCTTTAATTTTTTTACTTCAACATAGTTCATTTATTATAAATTAAAACCTCAATATAGCCCTAATTTACCCACTATTTTGCATCTAAAAATATGTCCGAAAAATATATACTACTAGATGTTTTAATTTGTAAAATATAAGAAAAACAATTTTCAAAAAATCTAAAAATTGTCCATTTTGGAAGACTTTATGATGATGAGATTTGACCAAAAAAATGAAGTCAAAACCATTTCTAATGAAGTACATTTGCAAGGGAGTATGCACAAATGTAGATGACATCAAATAGTGTTTTCTTAAATGCCCTTTAGTAGGAATATATCCACGTACATCAAAAAAATACCACAAAAATTTCAACTAAAAATCATCAATTTAAACCACTAAGTAGTATTCAAAACCCCTAAATCTAAAAGTGTGATATATTAACAATTTGGCATTTAAATTTAAATTATTTTTTAAATTTTTTGAAAAATAAAGGATATAATTACAATCAAGACATATAAAATGAATTTTTGTTTTGGACATTGATTCATAATTCAAAAGTTATAGTAGAGGACAGTTGTAGCTTTTGAAAAACACTTAAAAAATAAAAAGTGTTTCTTGCAATAATCCAAAAGCTTCCTATGTAGATAAAAATATAATTTTTAAGATACAAATTTTTAAAATTTAAAATTTAAAATAATTTTGGGGACTTTTTTATATCTGCCAAACTAAAATTTGGACTTATTGTGCTATAACTTGTGCTTTTGAACATTGAATGAAATTAAAAGTTATATTTCCAAAAAGCTAATGTACTTTATTGGTGTTCTATCTCCACAAAAAGTTTTAGCAAATCACAACAAATTTTGAGACTATAGGAGCCAACTATAAGGCCAAAATCCATTTTATCACTTATAGGGGCAATAAGAGTTAGGGGATTAAAGTGAAGAAAATAAGTTGTTGATTACATTTTTTGTCTAGATTATTTGTATTTGAATGTTCTTAGCTTAAAAATTCTGTACCAAACATTTTGATTCTAATATTTTATACATTAATGATTTGAATTGAAAACCTAGGAAAAAAACATTTAGTATACTTCATTTTCATTCTTAAAAAATTGTTATTTAAAAATTCCTAAGAAATAGAAGGAAAGACTAAATCATTAATATCTCTAAAATGAAATTTAAACATACTAACCTAATAGTAAGATTGTTCTAGCAAACATACCTAATCCTAGGATTTTTTTTTCCTAATTGTAAAAATTGAGTTAAAAAAACAAATCTAATAACAAAGTTTCTAAAGAAGTTCTATGATTGCTTGCTAATTAGACAAGAAGCTCTATAACATTCACATTAGTAGTTCAAATGGAATGAATCATAACTTTCTATGTGGACAAAAATATATTTCTATGGAAAAAAAATTTAAATAATAATTTCAAGTTTAAGTGGATGTTTTTTGTTGCCCAAGCTCCCCCATTTTGACCTTATTGGAGGATAAATTTTGCTGCCAAACACCAATTGAAATAAATATTATACTCCTAGAAAGCTAATGGGATTTTGTATTTTAAGACAACATTTTAGGAAATCTTGTCAAAAATTAGGTTACACAAGCCTAACGGCCTACCCAAAATCCATTTTGTTTGTAAAGACAATGGGACTTTAAATCATCCTCACGAATTCTTCCCTATCCATATTCCCATGTGTATGAAGGAAGAACAAGTACGGGGATACATATTGCCTTTTCCTACTAGTGTTGTTTAATAAGTTGAACATATCACCAATGTAATTATTACCATTGTTACCAACTGGTTTCAACATATGACTAATGAAATTATGAACATTATAAGTAGACTTGAATATATTTTTAATATTCCATGCCAAAAACATTCAGAACAATAATTATTGTGCTAGTTCTAAAGAAATGCAAGGGGCTATGAGAATGTTTAATTTGATATGGGAATATATTCTTTCCTAAGAAAATACTTGATTGGACATGCTGTCTACAATAACACCTATTTTTTTATAAATTAATTATTGTGTCTTGATAATGACTCATTTACATATTATTTGAGAATCCAAGGGCACTAATCAAATTGAATATGGTGTATTATATAACTTGCATAAATTTACCAAGGATCGACTAAAAACATAAGTTCATACTTCCTACATTATAATTATTCAAAAATTTCACTATTTATGTATTTGATGAATTTAGAAAGTGTAAGTGTGTAAATTCTATATTTAGACCCTAAGCGTCTTTCTAAAGCATTTTTAGAGTTACAAACATCATTACTTTTGAAGTGTTCTATGTCCCATGAGTGAAGAAAAGTGCTAAGAGTGAAAAAAGATGTTTTAAGTTGGTAAGGAGGTGTGTGAGTTTTTAAATGTTAAAATTAAGTCAAGTTAAGCTGTGGAGTTGAAGTTAAGTAATCCAATTGGTGAATTGAGACTTGAGACTTGTATTCCCAAAGTTGGAGACAAAGCCGAGCAACCAAGCTGTGTGATCTAACCCGAATTGGAAGATAAAGAACCCAAGTCAAGCAATGGAGCTGACTAGTCAAAATTCCAAGTTAAAGGTTAAAAATAAAAACAAGATAAAGAAGAAGTAAAAGATGAAAGAAAGAAATATAAAGATATATAAAAAAAATTTAAATAGAATTGGAGAGTTATACTCAATTCTTTTGGCCCTTAACCCCTGAGCGCCCAGACTGTATTTGCCAAAATTCAGACCCTTCTCAATTCATTCCAATCAAACTATCATGTAAAATGAGATCCACATAAATTGACTGTACCGATTGATAGTAGAGATAGGGCCGGAGCTATAGGGAAAAGGACACGTCCTTTTACCGTACCGTTAGAAAGATTATAATGGTCAAACAAGGAGATCTTTGAGTTTCGAGAGGCCATATTTGAGGCACTAGGGCGCTCAGGGGTTAAGTGTGGAGTGGAAAATTTTGAAATTAGAATTACCTTGTGAAGTGAAAACCATTGCATGTGGTCAAGAAACAATTTCTTTTACAATTCTTTGGTTGCAATGGTCAAGTAGGATTAAATTAGAAACATCCTTATTAAACAAGCCTCCCTTGAAACGAATTTGTACTATATCTTGGTTTCTTCCTAAATTGAATCTAAGGTAATCTATACTAACCATTTTGCCATTTTGGAAGAGTTGAAAGTACTTTTTGTAATCCAAGAATCATGATCTTGCAATTGATAAAGAATTTTTTATTTTAAATTTTTAGGAAGATGAACTTTAACAAATTAACTAAAAAATTCTATAGTTGGATTCACTAGTAGAAAAACAGTGACTATGTCAACAAAAAATTAATAAAAAAGTGTTGAGGGCATTTGTATCCGTGGTTGCGTTGTCTTGGATAGTATTTTACCAAAAATTTGTTGTCCATTTTATTATGGTGGTCAAATCAAAAAAATAAAAATATTAATTCACTTTTAAATTTGCTCAATGAATGGCTGCCACATGGCAAGCCAAGGATCAGCCCAGTACAAACTGCCATCACTATAAGAAAACCTTGTTTTACGTGACGGATTGACATCAAAAGGAACAGATTTTAGGTGACATCAAAAAAACAAACCCATGTTTTTATGTCAACAACGATGTCCATTGATGTTATATTGGACATCATTGTTGACATAAAAACATGGGTTTGTTTTTTTCAATATCACCTAAAATCCGTTCCTTTTGACATCAATAAATTTTGGTTTCTTATAGTGCATGTAGGCCAAAAATAACACATATATAGGACCAAAAATTAAACTTTACAATTTACTTAGAAGAAAGTTAGATTTTACAAATTAATTACAAGAAAGTTAGACTTTGCAATTAATTTAGGAGACAAGTTTTTTAGGACTAAGTATTTAATGATAGAAGAGAGGTGACTTTGGTGATAGAAGAGTAGAGAAGACAATATCTTTATAGAAATCATAGTTGTTATACTGGAGAAGTTACTATTCATTTTTCATCCTATAGGATGAGTTACTATTCATCAAATGTACCTCTCAGGTACATTTGATGAATAGTAACTCGTCCTACAGGATGGAAAATGAATAGTAACTTCTCCAGTATGACAACCATGATAGAAATGGAGTGGTAGAAGATAGCACAAACCATATGAGATATGCGAATTAAGACTATAAATGGTTCACATGTCCCATATGGTTTGTTTTGACCTTTTATCACCCCATTTGTATA
This sequence comes from Climacium dendroides, assembly GCA_950106755.1. Lineage (NCBI taxonomy): Eukaryota > Viridiplantae > Streptophyta > Bryopsida > Hypnales > Climaciaceae > Climacium > Climacium dendroides. The sequence goes on from OX467086.1 coordinate 31,154,243, forward strand.
AAGAGTTTGTGGGTGAGTGCAAGAAAGACTCACCAGTTTTTGTAGCGTTTTGCTTAGTACCTAGTTTCAGCAACTCAGTACTATGAATACTACAGTACTGTACTACAGAATTGGAAAGTATTACATGGACCGTTGATAAAACTTCAGATTGAGGTTACAATTGACAAGTGTCTAGCTACTGTATACTTGGGGAGAACTTGATGAAGGCGGGTAGCTATAGGAGTATTACCAAATATTAGATGTTGTCTTATAGTGCTGTTGTAGGCTAGGGTCCCAGTTTCTCACTAAAAATAGTGAAGTCCACTTTTAAATTTTTAGAAAAAAAAAGAGAACCATTATTTTTAAAAATAAAAAATGGCCATTTTGATAGACTTTGTCCTCATTACATTTTAACCCCCCCCCAAAAAAAATCATCTATATTGTTCAAAATAGCGCGCGCAAGTGACCTTTATTCGAGCGCTCGTGACGCACTTGAAATTGAGTTTTCTTTAAAATCCTTTGGTAGGATCATGCAAATACATTATAGGAAGAGCCCATAAAAATTTCAGCTCAAAATGATCAAAATTGAATACTCCCCAGTACTAAAACCCCCTAAACTACAAAGTGTGACAAATTAGCTAAATTAGAAATTAATTAGAATTTGATTTTTTTTAATTCTTAGAAAATATGGCCTCTCATGGCTATGGAGTTCTCTACCTCCCAAAAAAATTTCAACGTCATTTTCTTGAACCTCCAAAAGTTGTGGCCAATGACAACTTTATCACTCGAAGTGTGACGCAAAAAAGGACTAGTCTTTCTTGCACTCACCCTTGTCTTCTCTTCTCTTATGTCACCAAAGCTACCTCTCTTAAATCACCAGTATGTGAGAGGCATGTCTTCTTAACAAAAAAGTGTTAACTTTTTTGTTGATTTGAACGTTGTACTATTTAAAGCAACAAAAATCTATTGCCCATTTTGTTAGCTTGTTCAAATCAAGAAAAATTTGTTAAAATGGTCAATATAGTATCTTAGTCAACAAAAAATTGTTAAATTTTTGTTGATTTGGACCCCATTTTCTAATAGTGATTTATTAGAAGAATAAAAATATACATGAAGATTTTAGCCTTGATTTCAAGAATTGTACTTAGAAGCACTCTTTTGAACATGAAAGAACTTTAGAGGCTAATAAATGAATACAAGCAATTACCAAGCAAGAAAATGTGCAGAATATTAAAGAAATCTCATGAAGTCTACCTTATGTTGTTGAAGGAGAATTGACTCTTCATTCCACTAGTCAAAGATAAATGTAAATAATTGCCCCCATATTTACGTGGGTGGTTAATTTTGAATTTTTTCACCTCTCTAAGCTAATTTAAGGCTTTTGATTCTAAATATGAATTCAAATTTTTCAAACTTTATCATGGGTTGAAAATTTAAAATATAAAATTTTTCCTAAGGATAAAATGCAAGATAGACTTTGTTATCAAATGAAGGGGTCAATTCATTTGTAGAACATATTTTGTAAGACACTATTAACATCTTGCTAAAAAAATAATCATATGGATTAAATATGAATACCTATAGATAATCATGGTTGTCATATTGGACAAGTTACTATTCATTTTTTGTCTTGTAAGACGAGTTACTATTCATCAAATGTACCTCTCAAGTACATTTGATGAATACTAACTCGTCCTACAAGACAAAAAATGAATAGTAACTTGTCCAGTATGACAACCATGTAGATAATCTTGTGAATAAAAACATGTGAGTATGTATAAAGGTAATTTCAAGTTATGTACCGTAGTACCTTATCAGGTTCGGCAAAAATTAATTGTTTTTTAAAGATATCATAATTTCAGAAAATCATAATGATAATTGCCGAAAATCTTGAAAACTAATAACACCAATTACCGAAATCAATGGAAATATATCAATTTTAGGGATCCTACAAAATTCAACAAGAATTAAATTACCAAGTTGCCCAATGAAGTAGAATGTTCAATGTAAAATCCAATGACTACCACCAAGAATTCTTTTGATGGAAACATGTAGAAGTCTCTTTATTGACCTCTTGTGAAAATGAAGGATGGAGAGGTCTTTTTTTAATGAAATCCATTGTCTCTTATGAACCCTCAAAAGATATGGGGTAATTTGAAGAGATCAAAAAGGAGAATTTAACTATGAGCGGTTAAGCCCTTACTAATCCTAATCATTTATATATCCCACATGGGTTGTTTTACCTCCTACAATCTCACTAACAACTCAACGTCCTTGCACAATAAGTAGAGTGGAAAGAAAAATCATTACTTGCAACTAGTAGTGGAGAAAAACAATCATGTTTGCAACATTTCTTTGAAAAATGGTACAATTGTCAAATGTGGCAGAATTTAACTATATGTAAGATGAAATTTCCAATAATTATTTTTTTACTGCCGTAGTGGAAATCTGAAATTTTATTAATTATTCGGCAAATTAAGCCGAACCTGATAAGGTACTACGGTATCCTCCCTCTCTTATAACAAATTGGGCCCAGTCTCCTTAGAGTGCACTCGTAATCTTTTCCTAGAATCCTATTTGAGAATTGAGTGAGTTAAGGAGAAGTGAGATCTTCACTGTTAATGCTACTTCAATTCTTTCTACTTCAATGAATGTCATATTAATGAAAATCTGGCTTCCGCACGCTTCAGCTCAGTGTCACCCCTATGCTGGGGCAACGTCAAAAGCTCGGTAGCCGTGATATACACCCTAGTTAATGAGCCAAAATCTGAATAGCTGTTTCCAATCCCCAACCTATCCAAACGAAGTTCAAAAAAATTGTCGGTGGAACACCTAGAGCTAATTAGTCTCCTGAAATACAATTGCAAAATGCAAACTTGTGAAATTACTAGAGCTCTCCGATAATAATCAGTCGGTACATTAGCGTTTCTTTGCAATCTCGAGCAAACGTAGAGTGGATCTCATCCAGCTCTTTATGTATATTAGAGTCTGCTTCAGCATGGCGTCACAGCAAAACTGCCCATTCAGCAGCACATGCAGGTACCATCCGGCTCGAGATAACAGAAACTTGCGGAAATCATCCAGAAGCTACCAATTAACCGAAGTGACAACTCAATAGATGAAAATGTGTGTCATGAAGACGTGGCAGTGAGATTGGAAATGTTGTACTAGCGAAGACATCACTCAAAGCGAAACCATAATAATATTCAAGAATCTCGTCACCCCTAATATGAAGAGGGACCATGAATTGAATAAAACTAACGAACGACAAATGCAAGTACGTAATGGAATACGCCCTTCCAAAATCCTCGGGTATCCAACCAATCCTGACGGGGAATTGAATGAATGGTTTCTAATTCCTAATTGATGCTCCTAAAAAGAATGAACTCTGTACTGGTTGTAGCTGGCTCCTGCGCACCAATTCAACTAGTGGCCTCGCCAACTCAGTTCACGGCACTGCACACTCGCCGAATCTCGCCGGAGCTGCCCGTCAGAACGTCGATCTTGCTCATCGCCACCATGGCCTTGGCGAAGTTGGAGTCGAACGTGGCCTTGTCCGTGTTCGCACTCACGGATCCTTTGGTTCGCGAGTCCGCCCACATGCTCTGATCGGAAGTCAGCAAGCCCAGCTTGTTCACGATGTTCTTGAAGTACTGCGTGTCGAACTTCGTGGGGGAAACCAAGTCCAGGTTCACAGCCACGTTGGTGATACCAGCCATAGGGCACTTCGACAACAAGGACGTCGCGAATGAGGACGGCAGTGTGGGATCGACTTGCTCCCCGTGGAGGCGGTCATCGAACGTCAAGCAAGGCGCGACGCCGATGGTGTGCGCACCAGCCAGGGCCACCATCTGCGCGGCGTTCAGACCCTTCTTCTGGAAAGCCTTCAGCAGCACGGGGACCGTGTTGTTGGGAGTCATGAGATTGGCGGCCACCTCGGAAGACCGGGAAACTGTGCCGTCGCGACGTCCCGCGGGAACGCTCCAGCTTTGTCCCCCCGTCAACTTCACGGTGTCGCGCACGGCGAACTGCAGCACGTCGGAGCAGGACACGGTCCCCGGGCAAGCCGCCTCCACGGCGGCCTTGGCGGCGTCGATGGCTTCGAAGCCGTGGAGGCCGGCATTGATGGCGTTGGTTTTCTCGGAGCTGGATCCGTCCAGGAGCAAGGACGCGTCGCAGCCGCGGACGAAGCAATCGTGGTAGGCGAGGCGGAGGACGCCGGGAGCGACAGTGGAGTCGTTCTGGAACGACTTGAGCATGGACTCGTAGATGATGGTTTCCACGTTGGGGCACGAGTGTTGGTAGAAGCCTTCTTGGCATCCGCCATCGCTGGAACTGGAGAGGCTTCGACCAGCAGACACGGTTGCGCTCATGAAGGTGAGAATGGCCAACATGGCCACCCAGCCCGCGATGGCAGACCTCGAACGAGCCATCGTTCCAACCGACGATGCCGCAGTTGGAGAACGCACTTAAACTGAAGGACCTGAAGGCGAGAGCTCACCGTCTCTGAATCGAATTGAGGAAGCCCTGCAGTCTGTCGTCCGACGCACGTTGAGTTGGAAACCTGAAAGCTTGAAGCTGTCGGGAGACTGAGAGATTGAGTGATGAGTAAGCCGGAGTATGTACCACGATTTATACTTGCATGGCTGAGTCCCGCCCACAATCAATCAGTCCAAGTCTTTTGCACACGTTACTTTCACCGCAGTCACCAGGCTGTCCGAGTGCTTGACGAGCGCAAGTAACCTTCGCTTCCTTATCCTTGATCTACCATTCCAGGGGTGGCAGTTATTCAGATCCCTTGATTAATTTGTGTTGAACCAAATCTTCATGACCCAGTTGGCAAGTTTCATCCGGTTGCACGAGTCGATCTCGACGTACGTCGATCCACTTCCAATTTTCTCTGCAATGCGGCGCACTTGTCCCGCCATTTCAACTCCCTTCACTTCCACGGATCGAATGTTTTACTGGAAATCGGGTCATTCCAGTGAACAGCGTTGGAAGCGTTGACGGGAGGTGGTTCTCGGTTCCCTTTCATAAGTGGGACCTTGGATAATTATTATTTTCGTTGTTACGCGTGGGGAGAGCTACTACCGTGGACGCAGCGGTGGGGGCCTCAAGAGGGGCTTGTGTTGGGACTTGACTGAGAGGGGCGTTTGAGAGGTGAGAGTATTTTTAGTTTTAGATGTTTCTTTATCACGACTTGAGAGAAAGAGAGTTTTTTAACTGCGGTGTGGGAAGGGCTTGACTGGGGATGAGCTTGGGGTCGCTTGTTTGGAACCTAGCTGTAGAGCAATCACTCTGTAGTTCGTATTTTGGAGAGATCAGTCCACAGTTAGTTTGTATTTTGGGAGTCTTAAGTGAGATTTCTGTTGTGGTGGATTTTTGTTGTTTGGGGAGGACGATTTAGGAGCACGATTATTGTTGAGGAAGGGGTTCTGCTTGCTTAGCATTCACATATTCTATTGCTCTATAAAATTTAATATGCAGAACATCTGAACATATACACAAAAAATAATAGAAACTAACTAACCTCTTTACTTTAGCAAGTGAGTAAATTAGTTGATAATATACAATGGTTAATTTCAAACTAGTCAAAGGTCCAAAAAGCGGTCAAAGGTCCAAAAAGCAGCCTAGAAAATAGAGAAAACAAATTTCCAAATTTTAATGCAGTAAGGTAGGAGGTCCATAAAGCACCCATTTAAGAGCTGAAACTAGAATTTGGAGGTAAAACTTCTTGAAATATTTTTCAATAAATTTTTCCTTAAGACACAAATGGAATTGGCATTTAACCCAGGTTGTTTCATATTTTTTTGAGTTTTCATAGACCTGGTTATGAATTTTTGCATTTGAAATGGTATAAGGCTCTAAAATTGCCCACCTCTTCAAATGTACATTGCTTGTATGTTGTTGGTACAACCAAAAAAGCAACATGTGCAAATAGTATACATTTGAAGAAGTGGATGATTTTAAAGTTGTGCGCTTTTAAAACCTCCTACCATACCTTAGGTAAATCATCTTCTAAGGTTGAATCACAATTTGAATGCAATGTTTTTTTGACCAAATTTAAGTGTCTTAAATTTCCTTCCTAAATTAAGAAGAGAGGTTGATTAACAATCATACTAGTTACAATACACATTCAAAAAGAATTTCAAGTTTTTAATTTGATGAATAATGGTTTGTAAGTTAAATTTTAGTTTATTCAGATAGGTCTGAATTTACCTACAGCCATAGAGATGACCTAATGGAAAACAATATCTTTGATAAAGAGTGGGGCATTTGTATCCTTGTGTTCATGGGACCTTATTCACATTGATCTCATGGTGAGATTGAGCGTCTTCTACAAAAATAAGTTTGTACTATTATGTGAGCATTGAGCACCCAAAATTGTCACTTTCTGCAAGAAATAGAATAAATGTAGAATTAGAACACTGTGATTTAGACATAAAGAAATATTAGATGGATTTATTTAATACACAATGAATTTTTCCTAGGTGTTCTACCAAATGCAAGTTGTATATGTACTGTAGTACAAAATTATTAATATTATGCCCTCCTCGTGTTGTATTATTTTGAATTACGTGACAAATATCAATAATATTTACTTCTAAAGACCAATTTTTTTGCACCAATAATTGATACTAGATTCAATCATAAATCAAATTTGACAATATCATGTTGCACATTCAGATATAGTCCTAAACTGTTGTGATAACTAAGCTGTTTCAATTCGTAGCCTTTGAGCTAAACAATGAACAACATGTGCATTATATATAGTTGTGCATTTTTTTTGTAACAATTGAGCTTGTGGATGATTTCAATTCTAAGAGTAAAAATTTATACAAATTAGAAGTTCATTTTTCATCACATCATCCATACTAGATGATGAAAAAAATAAAAGATGTATATTGTACAATTTACAAGGAACAAAACCTAGAATTGCTTTAGGAAATGGTATACCATATTCATGAATATTCAAAATTTAATCAATACACTTGGTCAAATGCAAGCATTTGGAATTGGTTTTTTTAACTTACATATACATTGAAAACTTTGAATCATTCCATTTTGATTAATGAGATGAAAAGTTATGAAAGGTTTTAATTCAACCCTTAAGAGAGTAGAGCCATTGCAAAATAGTCAAACATCATATCTAAGCTAAGTTTTTTCTTATGTTAAAATATCAATCTTGTATTTTTGTTATCTTGATATTTTGAATTGTCAATCATTCTGAAAATTTTCACTTTGTTTCATAAAAAATTGTCATAGTTATAATTTTTGAAACTAAAAGTGAAAATAAATTTGTAAATATAGCAAAAATATTACAATTAATTTGAATTATTTCAAAAAGTACAAGTAGAAATGGATATTAGCATGAAAAATTCTCAAGTAATTTTTTTTTTTTTATACCCAAAATACCTTTGACAATAATCTTCAAGTCAAATTTTACTATCAAACTATATTTATCCTATTACATAATTGATATATAGAATATTAAAATTTTCATGTGTGAAAAAATGAATCTTATATAGACACTTATTTCTTTAATAAATTTTGATGGAAAAATCAAATAATTGAAAAATTTTAAAATAAGGGGGGGAAATAAAATAATAATTATTAGAATATATATTAGAATAATTTGGAACTTTTACCATAAATGAAAGTTAGAATGAAAAACATAATTTTATAGTTTAAACTTTAAAATTTTTTTAAAAAGAAATTAGAATGAAAAATGCACAATATGGTATAAAATGGATTTTGACACTTCGAGCTTGCAATTGCAATAATTCCTTCAATTTTTTAATTTTTTTAAATTTTAAAATGCAATAGAACTTCAACTTGTCATGCTTTAGTTTCTTAGTTTAAAACACATACCAATAATGGATATTTTAAAAGTTACAAACAAATTTGACCAAAGCGCATTCACTTTTGGGATGTGTAGACCTTGAAGGTTAAGGGCACTATGGAATTCCTACTTTGAAATAAACTTTGAAGCCCTTCATTTAACTTAAGTTTCAATATTTTTGGAATAAAATTATATGATTTAGATTATTTATTACAATATTATAACCATTGGTATTAGCATTTTCTATTTTCATAACTAAATTCCTAACAATTTAGTATTTTAAAGAATTTTTTGCTTCTTTCTATTTACTATTATTTCAAGCATGAATATGAAATATTTCTTGTTAAATATTTTTAATGTATTTACAATTTATTTCTACAATATATTATGGAGAGTTGTAAGTTATAGGATCTATACATTTTGGAGGTTAAAAGTTTGAAAGATGAAATGTAACCATGGGGAACTTCATTAAAATGGCAATATTCCATGTGCCATTTTCATAGTGGGCCATTTCTACAGTTCAAACCGAGCAGTCTGAAATCTATTGGTATATTAGATTTTTGACCGCATGGTATGAACTGTGGGATGTCAAAGTCACGCAATATTCACCATTTTAATGCAATTCCCCATAACCATTTTTTTGTTTTGGAAGATTTGAAAGTACTTCTTTTTGTAATCCAAGCATCATGAACTTGCAATTCATAAAGAATTTGTTTAAAAATTTAAAAAGATGAACTCTAACAAATTAACTAAGAGATCCTATAATTGGATTAATTTTGTTACAAAATAAAAGTATACATGAAGATTTTAGCCTTGATTTAGAAAATTGTGTCTATAAACATGAAAGAACTTTGGAGGCTAATAATGAATATAAGCAAGAATTAGGTATGAAAATGTATAGGACATTAAAGACATTTCACAAAGTCTCCTTTGTGGATGAACTAACCTCTTAGCCAAGGATAAATGTAAATAATTGCTCTCTATGTAAGCGGTTGGTTAATTTTGTATTTTTTTCACCTCTCTAAGCTAATGTAGCCAACCTTTGACTCCAAATATGATTTCAGAATTTTAAAATTTTATCATGGTTTGAAAATTTAAAATGTAGGACAGACTTCATTATTAAATGAAAGGAGTAATTCATCCACAAGACATATTTTGTAAGACGCTATTATTAACATCTTGCTAAAAAAAACTGACCATGTCGGTAACTACGGGTAACTATAGATAATCTTGTGAATAAAAACATGTGAATATATATGAAGGTGATTTCAAGTTATGTAAATCCCCTACCTTATATTGAATTAGGCCTTCTTTCCCCTAAATTTTTAGAGATTCATCACCTTAGTTGAAGGAATTTCTTCCTTATCTAGATGAAATACATCTCGATAGGATAGGAAGTTCTCTTAGGGATTAAATTGGCAGTGTCCCAATACCATTTGCCACATTCTACGATTTGCATCATAAAGCATAAATTCATCCTTGTTGTATATATAGTTTGGGATCTAATTGGATCTACTTGAAGATATTTGTTACAATTTTTGATGTCATAATTAAGCCATTTCAACAAAACAATTGTAGTTATGAGTAATTGAGTACTACTCATTACTAAAGCAAAACACCCTTGAAGTAGTAATAACACTACTAACTTCACACTATTACACTAATTTGAAAATTAGTGCAAATTTATGAGGTGCACTATGGAATTTCATCATAATACTACTCTTGGTAAATTCTACATAAACACACACACAAATATATGGTCTTATTTTAGAACAAAGGATAAAAGGATGTATTTTTCAAAAGAAACATTGGTCTTATTTTGAGGCAAAGAGAATACTACCTAAAATACTTTGATTATCTTGCAATTGTCATCCAATTTTCATTTCCAGTCATCTCACTACTCGTAATTACGGGACTAATGAAACCACGTTCATCCTACATTCATCCAAGAGATTCCAAGGTCGCAAGAGATCCGGCCCGAGTGCATGTGCCCAATTGACGTTCCTGGTAGTTGGGACTACCGTTGTTTCACAAGTAACGGTAGTGTTTCATGAATCCCACCGGGAGCACTTCGTAGTTGTCGTCTTAATTTTGTAATGTCTTGTTCAAATTCTTGCTACTTCAATGAATATCTGATAAAAATGTGGCTTCCGCACGTTTCAGCTCAGTGTCGCCCCTATTCAGGGGCGACGTCTAAAACCTGGGAGCCGTGATTTACACTAGGGTTAATGAGCCAAAATCTGAATAGCTGTTTCCATTTTCCAACCTGGCCAAACGAATTAAAAGTCGAAGAAATTGTCTGTGGAATACCTAAAACTAATAGTCTCCTGAAATACAATTGCAAAATGCAAACTTGTGAAATTACTAGAGCTCTCCGACAGTAATCAGTCGGTGCGTTAGAGTTTCTTCGAATTTTTGAGCAAACGTAGAGTGGATCTCATCAAGCTCCTTCTATATATTAGAGTCTGCGACAGCATGGCGTCACAGCAACACTGCTCATTCAGCAGCACATGCACTCGAGCCCTTTGCTTCCTGATCCTCTGAATAATGACAAACTGGAAACTCTTGTGACGCCACACATAGTTGTGAATCCAACTCCAAACGCATTCAGTGATGCTAGGATCAAAAACCTCACCTGTGACGGTGTAACCTCTAGAGCCCCCGAATAAAGATCTCACTTCTCCATAACTCACTCAATTCTCAAATTAGGTCCTAGGAACAGATTACCTTCCGAACAAGAGCACCGGAGATAAACGAAACTTGAGGAAATTATCCAGAAGCGACCAAAATTTAACCGAAGTGACAATTCAATAGATGAAAATGTGTGTCATGAAGACGTGCCATCCCGGAAATGTCGTACTACCTTCGTGCAGACATCACCGGAAGCCAAAGAATAATTTAATTCATGAATCTCGACACCCCTCAATTGAAGAGGGAACATGAATTGAATAAAACTAACGACGAATGCACGCACCCAGTGGAAAAAACCCTTCTCAAATCGTCGGGTCTCCAAAAAATCCTGGCCTGACGTGCAATGAATGGTTTCTACTTTCTAACTGATGGTCTAAAAAGAATGAATATTGTACTGGTGGTGCCGCCATGTAGCTGGCTCCTGCGCACCAATTCAACTAGTGGCCTCGCCAACTCAGTTCACGGCACTGCACACTCGCCGAATCTCGCCGGAGCTGCCCGTCAGCACGTCGATCTTGCTCATCGCCACCATGGCCTTGGCGAAGTTGGAGTCGAACGTGGCCTTGTCCGTGTTCGCACTCACGGATCCTTTGGTTCGCGAGTCCGCCCACATGCTCTGATCGGAAGTCAGCAAGCCCAGCTTGTTCACGATGTTCTTGAAGTACTGCGTGTCGAACTTCGTGGGGGAAACCAAGTCCAGGTTCACGGCCACGTTGGTGATACCAGCCACAGGGCACTTCGACAACAAGGACGTCGCGAATGAGGACGGCAGTGTGGGATCGACTTGCTCCCCGTGGAGGCGGTCATCGAACGTCAAGCAAGGCGCGACGCCGATGGTGTGCGCACCAGCCAGGGCCACCATCTGCGCGGCGTTCAGACCCTTCTTCTGGAAAGCCTTCAGCAGCACGGGGACCGTGTTGTTGGGAGTCATGAGATTGGCGGCCACCTCGGAAGACCGGGAAACTGTGCCGTCGCGACGTCCCGCGGGAACGCTCCAGCTTTGTCCCCCCGTCAACTTCACGGTGTCGCGCACGGCGAACTGCAGCACGTCGGAGCAGGACACGGTCCCCGGGCAAGCCGCCTCCACGGCGGCCTTGGCGGCGTCGATGGCTTCGAAGCCGTGGAGGCCGGCATTGATGGCGTTGGTTTTCTCGGAGCTGGATCCGTCCAGGAGCAAGGACGCGTCGCAGCCGCGGACGAAGCAATCGTGGTAGGCGAGGCGGAGGACGCCGGGAGCGACAGTGGAGTCGTTCTGGAACGACTTGAGCATGGACTCGTAGATGATGGTTTCGACGTTGGGGCACGAGTGTTGGTAGAAGCCTTCTTGGCATCCGCTATCGCTGGAACTGGAGAGGCTTCGACCAGCAGACACGGTTGCGCTCATGAAGCCGAGAATGGCCAACATGGCCACCCAGCCCGCGATGGCAGACCTCGAACGAGCCATCGTTCCAACCGACGATGCCGAATTTGGAGAATTCACTAGCACTGATTCAAGACCTGAATGTGGTATATATATGCGAGAGCTCGTTCTGAATCGAATTGAGGAAGCCCTGCTGTCTGTCGTCGACGCACGTTGAGTTAGAAACCTGAAAGCTTGAAGCTGTTGAGAGACTGAGAGATTGAGTGATGAGAAAGCCGAAGCACCCAGCACGGATTTATACTTGCATGGCTGAGTCCGGCCCGCATTCAATCAGTCCAACTCTTTTCACACGTAAGTACATCTAAGTCAACAGGCTCTCCGAGTAACGAACTTTCGACTATCCTCTCCTTGATCTACCATTCCAGAGGTGAGGACAATTTTTCAGATCCCTGTAATTTGTCTTCGACGAAATTTACTTGACCAGTGGACCCAGTGGACAAGTTTCATCCGGTGGCACCAGTTGATCTCCACCGTCGGTTCGTTTCCAATTTTCCGTGCAGTGTGATATGTTGGGCTTGGTTAGCCATTTCAACTCCCTTTTCTTGACGGATTGAATTTTTTACTGGAAATCCGGTCATTCTGGTGAATGGCGTTGAAAGGGTTTATGCGAGGTGACTTTGGATATTATTTATAAAAGTTGATTAAAGTTTCGTCGGGGATATTGTGGAACTAGTGGTGGGGACCTGAAGAGTTGCTGCCCTGTGACGCGAGAGCCCAGTGGGACTTTTGAGAGAAGAGGGTGTTTTTAGTTTGAGTTACTTTTTGACAGAAATTGACAGAAGAGAATTTTTTATATCGGTTTCGTTTCTTTCATTTTTTTCGGACGCCAATTGAGAAGATTGCCTCTGGATTGATTCGTTGTGGGAACTGTGTGACTGGGGATGAACTTCGGGCTCGACGGTTGAATTGAATCGACAGAGTGGCGGCCGGTAATTGCGCATGTGCGTTTGCTTGATGTCGTTTTGGACGATGAGGAAATCAGCTTGGTTGCAACCGAGGGATGCTCATGGAACAGTGCGAGGTGATTACCATTCAATCCTGACTCAGTTGGAAGACCAGGCATCGTTGCATGCGGAATAATTAGAATGTGTTCGTAGTACCCTTGAAGTACCCTAGACTGATGATTCCATTAGTATGCAATAGAGCAATAACACTAAGTCACACTAATTAGGGGAATTATGTGAATTTGCAAGGAAACATGCATGCGATGAATCCTTAAAGTCCCAAGGTCCCATTTCATCACAAAACACTCAAAAACTCCCATTTCTATTGCAAAGAGCAAAAAAATTTATTAACTAAATTTCATTGCATATCTATTTGTAAGATCTTGCATTAGATAACTAGACTAGTATAATAATGTGGGAAAGTAATTTTAGAAACTTTCACCATGTAGATAAGTAGATTGCAAAATATTTGCATTTAACCCTTTAAGGACAAATGGATGACCCTTAGAAAGCATCCCTTTTCGTGTAAATCATTGGCTTAAGAAATAGCAAAAATATTGATTGAATATCAAACTATTGTCTATTGTAGAAGACCTCCCTTTTTCACAACAAGATTCCAAAGATGAAAGATGAGTAGTTGCACTTCCATCCTACTAGAAGGATTTCATGTCATCTATATGATGCTAAATGTATGTCCAAGTTGACTTTTAAAGGTTATCCCCTAAAGTCCCAATGCCTTTTTTCCAGCAAAAGACAAAAGCTACTTAAAACTACCATTTCTAATGCAAAAAATATAATATAATATAAAAAATAAAAATCTAATTGTTCTAAAAAGGCATTTTTTAACATTTTGATGTTTAATAAATCAATTATAGTGAAATAAATAATATTAATTGGCCATGTATAAGGACTTGATGTTGATGAGATTTCACCAAAGAAATGAACTTGCAACCATTTTCAATGTTAAGAAGTTCAATGAATTTTTGTAACTTAAAATTTTTACACTATAGATATTGAAGTTTGAAGTTTGTGTTGAAGAATTGAGTTGGAAGTCTAGAAAAAAAATTCTCAAAAAAATACAATTAATTTCTATTCATTAAAAAATTAATAAATGGAAAATTCATTAAGATGGTGCCATTCTACAACTTGGTAGTTTGGGCAGTTCAAATTGGGTAGTCTAAAATGTGCACCTATCCTAAATATTTGAAGTCTACAACTATCTTAGGACTTAGATGGCACTTTTACAATTTAGACTACGCAATCTAAGTCAAAGTTTTTTTAGATCTATACTTGTTCTAGATGGCACTTTTATTGTTTAGATTAGGTGTTTTGAAAATGGTATATGGAATACCTCCATTTTTAACAAAATTCTCCATTCTAATAAAAGTAGGTTGAAAGTTGAAGAAAAATTTAAACCATTTTTAACTCTAACATGAAATTGAAATACACAAAACTCAATGGTGAGATTGTTCTAGAAAAATATTTTAACCTTGTAAATCTTTTGTTCTAAATAAATTGTGAAAATTGAGTTTAGAAATGAATCCTACAAGTTATTTTTCCAAGAAGATGCTATGATTGCCCAAAAAACAAGATTGTCTATAACTTTCATATAACAAATTCCATTGAAAGAAATAAATGATTCTAAGGTAGATAAAAATACAATTTATAAAAAAAAAAAATTTTGTAGATTTTTTTGTACTTGCAAAACAAAAATTTGAATTTATAGTTCTATAACTTTGGTTCTTGAACATTCAACAAAATAAAAAATACAATCTCTAGAAACTAATATGCTTTTCTATCTTTACAAAAAAAATTTAGAAAATAATGAAAATTTATGAGACTCTAGGAGCTTGTCCAAAATCTATTTTGTCTATTGAGGGGACATAAGGACTTAGGGAGGTAAACTGAAGAAAAAAGTTGTTGATCACATTCTTAGTTTAGATTTTTTGACTTTGAATCTTTTTATTTAAAATTTTTGCACTAAATATTTTAATTTTAATATTTTATAGGTTAACGTCTAAAAGACCAACATTCATTTTGGAGGCAATATAGAAATTTTAGGCAAGTATATGTGACTGGAGATTTGCATATTTTAGGCTGAATTAAGTAGAAGGTAGGGACAAGGAATATCTTTCATATACACTAAATTTCATGACATTTGTAAATATGAGTAAAAAATTAAGGCCTAAAATGGGTTTTTTTCTTCATAAATGGGTAGTCTAAGCAGATAAAAAATCACTTTTTTAAAAAACAAAAATTTGAAATAGGTTTTCTAAAGTTATGTATATGTGGAAAGCTTTGAATCATTTCATTTTGATCAATGAGTCAAAAGTTATAAGGAGTTCTAGCTTGTAGGCAATTATGGATTTTTTAATCTAAAACAAACTTCAAATTCCTTTATTTACTCAATTTTCATTATTTAAAAAATAAAATAAAATCATAGGATGTAGATCGTTTATTAAAATATTTCAACCATTGGAATTGGCATTTCTCAATTACATAATTAAATTCTAAACAATTTTGTATTTTGAATCATTTTCTACTTACTATTTTTTTCCTCTATGTTATAGAATTTCAAATGATTTGAATTTTTTCAAGTATGTAGCCAACTTGCCTTGAAGAATGAATCCAAAGAATCACAATTCTTTCAAATGTTTTTTCATACAAATGTGACCTTGTGAAGTACAGCTACTTGGTTTTTTGAAGGGACCCCCTCCAAATTTCTATAAAATTAAAAGTTCATATTTTGCAATCCACATGGTGGGAATTTCTAAGAAATTTCCATATGTTTTTAAGTCAACATACTACAAGATCCTATAGTTGCATGTGTCCAAAAATGTTTTTTATCCAAAATTTGGTACTTGTACTAGGAATGGCACTTTTGGAGTGATTTTGGTGAAAACATAATCATGATTTTTTAGGAATTAATGATTTGATTTGAAAGTCTAGGAATTTTTCTTGTAATATACTTGATTTTCATACTTAAATTTTTTTAATTTATAGTTTCAACATATCAATAATGAAATTACCATCATTATTACCAATACGCTTGAATATATTTTCAATGTTCTACGCCCAAAACAATAATTATTATGGTAGTTCTGTAGAAGTGTAATGGACAAAGAAATGCAAAGGGCTATGAGAATATCTAATTTGATTTGGGAATATTTTCATCCCAAAGAGAATACTTGATTGGACATGCTAATCTATGATAACACCTATTTTTTTATAAATTCATTATTGTGTCTTGATACTGACTCATTTACATATTATTTGAGAATCCAAGGACACTATTAAAATTAAATGTGGTATAATATGTAACTTGCAAAAATTTACCAAAGATTGACTAAAAACATAAATTCATACTTTATATGTTGTAATTATTCAAAATTTTCACTATTTATGTATTTGATGAATTTAGGAGGTGTAAGTGTGTAAATTCTATATTTAGACCCTAAGAGTCCTTTTAAAGCATTTTTAAAGTTACAAACATCATTACTTTTGAAGTGTTCTAAGTCAAATATTAGTGAAGTACATAAATCTCAAGCAAACAATTTTGTAGTATATGTGTTGTAAATGATGTGTATTACTTGTAGAATCAATTGGCCATAATATCATATAAATTGTAAGATCTTAATCTGTTGATTTGGACACTCCATTGCACTTGGGGTTTAATTTGCATACAACAAATTTATACCATATTTGTTTTTCAATATTTTGTATGACTATATGAAAATATATTTGAAATTATTTAGAAGAGAACAAAAATAGTGTTCCATCATACTACTAAAATCATAAGTCCCTCTATAATATCACAAATGCTACCATTAATACTAGGGGCTCGTGCTTGCTTTGCTACGCATTCATTGTATCACATATTAGTAAAAATTTGATATATTTGAATAGAATGCATAATAATGATTTTGATAAGTCTTTAAAATAATTATTTTAATTATTTTATAAAAATATTTCCAATCATGGCATCATGCATACATAGAAATCATATTTTTACACAATGTGATATTATTGAAATAGAGTAGCAGTTTACAATCACCTCTATAATATCACTTTTTACAAAGGATGATATTATAGAAATAATATAGTTGTTGCAATTGAAATGATATTAAAGAGGACCAATATGGTGATATTATAAAGGTAGTAATTCCATTGCTTTTCATGGCTTTATACTTCTTTCACATTCCTATGACTTTGTGATTTTGTGAGCTTTGAGCTTCTAATTTCAATTTTCTATATTTACTACCAAATGATTTGAGAAATTTATTAGATTGAATCGATTTTGGATTTCACAACAATTAAATTGTTCACAAAGCTTTTGAGATTTACAGTTTTCCCTAAAATTCTTCTATTTGGGTTGTCATTGTTTGTAACAAGTGAGTCAAATTTCTAATACATTGTAATGTATGTGTATTGTTTACCGTATTCATCATCGCATGTATATCATTCATCATTCATTAAATTTCTATTGTTTATTTCAATATATGCTTATTTATAAAAAAATTATATGAAGATCTTAGTAATTTTTCTCTGAAGATTTATTAAAATTCTTGCTCTTCATTCTATCTAATATATAAAAATTCTAATGAAATTCTAATGGTGAATGCGTAGCATAGCAAGCGCCAAATGCTAGTTATTATCTAAAGATTGTAGAATTCTCAAATTCCATGTGCAATTTTCTTCTATTATTGTATGCCAAGCCCTCAATGATCAATCCTTTTTGTACTCAATTTTTATCACATGCACCTATCATCAAAAATTGTGTATACATCTAATAGGACATGAATATTTCTTGTTAATATCTATAATCTAGTTAATGATTCAAAATAACTTTTAATAAAAAACCATTTATGCAAATTTGATGGTCACACCTAAAAAACTGATTGTGTTTTTTATAATAGCACATATGTATTTTTTATAATAGCACTTGTTATTATAAAATTAATATATTACTTTATAAAATTACAAACTAGCATATTTGATCTATATGCATATTTATCATACAAAAATACTAGCTATAAAGATTTAGGTAATAACGCAAACTTGATTGTTATTAGTTAATTAATACTATGATTTAAATCTCAAGCTTGACCCCATACCTTCATTCTTTCCATCCTTGCCCAATGATACTAGATTAGGTCATTTCTAAGTTTAAAGAAACCTGGTGTATACTTCACTTGTCTTAAACCTTTATGATACTCCACAATTGTCAAATCACATTTTGTAAGTAATACATGATTCCTCTCATAATCAACAGGTGGAAGTTTACCATCCCTTTTATTTTCAATAATCATATTAATACGTAAAAGTTTACATGTCATGTCTATATCCTCAATTATTTTCAATTTCCATCGCTTGTTAGAAGAGGAAGGAAGGAAAGAAGGATAACTCTAATTTGAAAGCCCATAGTGAATTAAGCATCTTTTGGAAATGGCTCCACTATCTAAGCCTAATGGACTTAGATGGTGAATTCCATCCTTGATGCTTCCACTAACCCCTAGTCCCTTAGTCCCTAGAAGGGATTCTAGGGATTTCAAGTAGGCTTGTATAATTTCAATTTTTGACATGATTTTTTGAAAAAAAATTTGATCATAGGAAATCAAATTAGATTTTGGAGAATAAAAGATTTTTAATCAGTGCTTGGGAGCAAAAGTTATGCCACTCTAAGCCCAAAAAGTAGCCCAAAGGATAGTCCAAAAAAAAAAAAACTTGAATTTTTTTTTAGTTTTAATTTTTTTTCTCAGAGATTATATTTTTTTCCTACATTCAAAGCTTTGATTCTTTCTATTTGGACTATTCATGAGAAAGTTATCAACAATCTTGTTTTCCGAGCAATTAAAGCATCCTCTTGAAAAAAGATCTTATAGAATTCATTTTTGAAAGCAATTTTTATAATAAAAAAAATTTAGACATAGTTAAGTTTGCTTGCTAGAATAATCTCACTATAGAAATTATTGTGTTTTAATTCCATCATAGAACTATCAACGGTTTAGTTTTCCCTTCGGTCTTGAACATACTTCTACAGTTCTATTTAATAATTTTTTAATGAATGAAAATTAAGTATTTTTTTGTTGAAATTTTTTTTAGATTTTCAACTCAATTCTTTACTATAAAAAATTTAAAAATCAAAATTATTACTATAAAAAATTTTAAGTTTAAAAGAATTAAAGTCAAAGAATCTAGTCAAGTCATGGTTGTCATATCGGACAGAATCTTACTGTTCACGGATGAATCGGGTGAATCAGGGTTGACTGGCTGCAAACTTTGGAGACCAATAACTTTTGGAAAAATTATCCAAATCGAGCATATGAGATGTTTTTTGGCATCTACAGTCTCTATATACCCTATTAAGACACAAAGCTTAAAGCAATAAGATTCAATCCGATTTGGTGGTACAAGATTATATTTGAAGAGTACCATCCCCAATCCGTCTCTATGTACCCTATTAAGAGACAAAACTTAAAGTGATAAGATTCAATCCGATTTGGTGGTACAAGGTTATATTGAAGAGTACCAGCCCCAATCCAATTTGGAAGCAGAAAAGCCGTAGTTGGTTTATAGTAGAGTTGTGATGGCATTATGATCCAAGTTGAAAGTAAAGACTAAATTTCAAGTTGAAAAAAAAAAGACTAATTGAAAGATAAAAAAAGGTAAAAGATAAAGATTAAAAACTAATTTAGGAGATTATCTTAACCCTTGTGGCCTTTAAGAGGGGAGTGACAAATCTAGTAATTAGATATTATCGCGTAAGGAAAACAGTTGTTTATGTGGTTTAAAAAACATATTTCCTATAATATTCTACAATTGCAATGACCTATTAAGAATTCAAAATAGAAGTAATCCTATTATATTAGTCTCCCTAGGAACGAACTTTCAACTATTGTTCGGGTATTAAATTTTTATTAAAAACCCAAGTTTATCTACAATAGGCATGGTGCCAGGCCAAAAAATTTGGTACAATTTTGCACCAAATTGCCAAAAAAAACCCCACTGGTTTCCATGAAGAAATTTCTTGATAGTAAATGGTCTATTGAGTATACATTGAACTTTCTTAGAAACATTGGATATTTTCTTTTTTTACAAAAACTTGGTCATTTAATTTTTACTGACTTCAACAGGATCCTCAAACCCTAGAACTGAAATATTTCCATTGATTTTGGCAATTGGCATTGTCAATTTTTAGGATTTTTGGAAATTATCATTATAATTTCATGAAACTACAATATCCTTTGAAAAATTAATTTCTATTGGAATTGAAAAGGGACTATGGTATTTGAAATAGGTGATTATCTTCTAATTGTCTTTTGAGTGGATAGTAAGGCAAAGGTTCACCCCACCTCCCCACCCAAATTAAATATATATTTTCTAATTTTCCAATCCAACCCCAATCCAAATTAAATATATTTTTTAATTCCCCAAACCAACCCTAACCTAAACCCCAACCTCACCCCAATCCCGAAATACCCCCCACCCCTAATTTGTAATTTAAGATTGATATAATGATATGTGGTTGTACAATTGATATAGGATTTTAGTGTATACATGTATATGTCTTCTATACTTGTACTTGTATTCATACTCATGTTCATATTTATTTCGTATATATTTTTGTATTCATATGCATATTCTATATTTGTCTTTGTATTCTATACATATATTCATATCCATCTTTTGTACATGTATTCGTATCCATTTTTTGTACAAGTATCCATATTTGTATTCTAAATCCATATTTGAATTTGTTTCCATATACGTATTCATATCCCAAATCAATGGCTAGGAGATTAGTTTTATTTTTTTTCTTATGAAAAGATCTACAATTTGAAATTTTTTAAATAAAAAATGAGAGGGGGGACAAAAGGAGGGAAGATTGCATCTTTTCACCAGGTAGTCATCCTATTTTCATTTCCAATCATCACACTACAATACTCATAATTACAGGACTAATGACACCATGTTCATCCTACATTCATCCAAAATTGTATGGGGTCACAAGAGATTCCAATATGTCATTATTTAGAGGATTAGGAAGCAAAGGACTCGAGTGCATATTAGTGTTTTTGTTATTAGTGAATTATTGCCAAAAAAAACTAGTAAATAGCCTCGGACAAATTTTACTTTAGGTAAGTTTAAAAAATAAAAATAAATTCATTTGAGGTAGATTGACAAGGTCACTATGGCTGCCTCGTTAGCTGCCCCAGGCCCAGTCACATTGCAGGAAGTTCTATTGTGGTGTCTGTCTTCATTGCTACTTCCGCCAACAAGTTTAGGATTGTGTTGCTTGGCTTCTACTAAGTGGGTCCATTTCGCTTGAATTAGTGCGTGCTTTGTAATCATTCTATGTTTTACATTCGCTTGTGTGTGATCTTCTTCTCGTAGCTAGCTACTAGGGAAACTTTGCGAATGTTTAGGGCTTGTTTGTTTTTATTTTGGGGTGTACATGTTGCAGGCTTGCACCTTTTTCTTGTTATTCTTTTTGGAAAGTGGAAATTAAGTGAGAAGATTAAGGAATTAATGGGCATTTGGGTTGCAGTGGCAAAGAATTAGGTGACAGAGGTGTGAATTTGGGAGATGAGTTGTACGCGAAGAATTTCTGGTTTGCAACTTTGGATTGTGTAGGAATTAGTAATCTATGGATGCTTCTTGTACTTGGGCATATGCAGGTTGTGGGGGCAACATCTAGTGATAAATTTTAGAGCTTAAGCCATCTTTTTTAGATGAGTTCTTATCTTTTGTTTGCATTTCATATTGTGTGCTTTAGCTTGTCAATTTTTTTGCAGTTGGTTCAGGGTCATGGCTTTGAGTCAGTCAATGATGACTAAGTTCTTGTACAAGGGGAGAGTGCATTGCGAGGGGTTTGATTTGTATGATGTTTTCTCTTCCACGCAGGTTTTCAGCAATGGACAGGGAGGATTTGGAGCAACAACATTGAGTGACTTGAATGTTAATCCGGTGCTTTTTGGCACCTTCGACATTCTTGAGGTCGAGGCCATGACTCCTGAGGTGGTTATCTTCGATCCAAAGTTGGTGTCTTTAGCGTATGAATTGGCTCGGGCCCAACGTTTGGGCTACGAGCACAATAGACAATGGTAGGACTCTTGAGCTGTCTGATTACCATGGACGGAAAGTGTATTGGGTAAAAAAGGAAAAATTCATCAGGTACACTGCAAAATTTGCTCTGAGGTTGAAGGGAGGGAGAAACTTCTTGTTCCGAAATTGGATTCCCTATGGAAGCATTATAATAGAAGGAAGGCAACAACTTCCTTTGGGAATGTTAAGGCAGGTGAATATTACTTTTTGAACAACAATGTGCATGTGAGAAACAAATTTTTTTTTCACGATTGGGGAAGGCTAGAGATATTGGGGTGCAACAAGTGGCGTAGGGAGTGATTTGAGAACGGAAGTAGAAGATTGTCTAGTTCTAGAGAATTTTATGGTTGCTCATGCAAGGGCAGCCAATGGCTCAGTACAAGGCTATGAAGAATCTGTTTGAGCTTTTGTAGGTGCCAGACTTCCCCCAAAAACATTGGAGTGCTGTGGTAGACTAGGAGATGGCAGACCATTTCGCCTTGGCGTTAGCTGATCACATGAAGTAGGTTCGTTCGAAGGCTTGTTTTTTCCATTGAATGTAGATGAGGTCAATACGATTGATATACAGTCGTAGCTGTCAATTCACTTATATGTTTGTTGCATTGGTTGGAAGAGAGTTCCTATCTTGTTGTCATTGAGTCATCTTGAAGATGGCAATGGGGATTCGGCTGTGAGAGATTGTATTAAGGGAATGCTTGCACACCACTCTAGGCTTGTCGAGTGTCATTCCCCTATCAACTTGGGGTGCCCAATGAACCTTGTTGCGCAAGGGAGGACGTTGGAGGTGACTTCCCAAGCCTTGCAATAGACTAGGTAGGAAGATTGGAGAGACTCCCGATTAAATGACGCCTTGATTTTGAAGTGTACGGTAGAGTGTCATATACGCTTAGAAAGCTCTTGACAATACACTTCTAATGGCACAAAGAACGTGAAATTTGGGATTGTAAGCTAAAAGTTATGGCCGTCCAAAGTTGACTAGGTCCCGGTGGCGCGGAGACACTAGAGGGTTAGGTGTGAGGGGTTCTCAATGAATCCCATAAGAAAGTATGGGATGTGGCATATCATTGAAAAGCTATAAACACAAGGAACCTAAAATGACAAGCATTACAAGGGTTTAAGACATGAATCAAAAGTTATAGACAATAAAAGAGCCGTGGTGAAGGCGTGACGTTTCCCCCGGTGAACCCGAATCTTTAGAGGGCCATAATTTTACGAGAACATGTTTAAATTAAACGAGTGAGCAGTCCATCGGCATCTACTCGTTGTATAGATGTCTAAAATGGGCTTGCATATTGATTTGAAGCTCTGAGTGCAAAGTTATGCCGGTTGGAAGTTTGGGAGTCGAAACGGTGACGTAACTTGGAGATTTGGGTTAGAAATGGGTGGTCTTTCACAATCCAAGGTTATCCAAGGACTTCCTTCGACTTAGGATGGGGGGTCTGACGAATACTACAGAGAGTACTATAGGAGGAGTTGGTCTCCATTCTCTCTCCCTCTTGAAGTCTTGGTGAGTTCTGGTGACTTATAGTTGGTGGTGGTGAGTCCCGGTGACTTCAAGGCAACATGGGACACTTGTGTGTGTCCTGTGGCATCAATTGGGTGGAGTCCTGCTCTTTGTTAGGCCTCCTTGAATGTGTCCCGAATTGTGAGTGCCAGTTACCTTTAGTAGATGAGTAGTAAATGTAAAAAAGGCTAGTATAGAGTGGGGTGACACTCAAGGGCGGTTAGGACCATGGTGAGTAATGCCACCATGGGTCCTTGCACATTAAGGTGGAAGTTTTGTCCCATGTTACTAAGTGACATGCCCAATGTTACTAAGTGACATGCCCAATGTCACAATGAGAGTGTGTGCTAGTAGTTCCGGTGACTCGGACTTGGAAGAATGAATTGGAAATGTGGACTAATACTATGTGTGCTTGGCATGTGCAGTGTTAGGCAGTTTGTGACCAAGTGATGTTGTAAGCTGGTTGTAGTGAATCTAATGAGTTGTTGGAAGCTATAAAATGTCATTTGAGTTGCGACATCGAGGAAGAAGTAGAAAAATTTCTTATTTGTTTTGGGGCAGATGGGATGTCAGTCTTCCAAGGTAACAAGAATGGGGTCACTACACAAATGAGGGAGTACATGGCCCCATTCATATTTGGGGTACATTGTATGGTACATCGCACCAACCTAGCCATAGAACCATTGTCCAATTTGCCCGTTGTTGCAAAAGTGAAAGCATTGTACCAAGCCATATATGCTTACTTTAGCCATAGTCTTAAGTGTCACTTAGAATTTCAAAAATTTGCTGATTTAATGGAAATAGAAGACATTGCATGCTCCATAATGTCAAGATACGTTGGTTGTCTTTGTTTGAACCGTTGAAGAGGGTGATGGGGGAATACAAGACACTTGTTGCCAAGATGTATGACGATGTCATTGTGAAGAAGTCCAAGCTGACTACCAAACAGGCTGCTGCTAAGGAGATTGTCTACCACAATTATGATCTCCTCTACAACGTTGGTATCTTATTGGCTTTTCCCTGCCTCATGCCTCTGTTAGATTCTATGAATTCCTTAATGAAGTTTGCTCAATCTAACCATGTGTTCGCAAGTGACTATATAGTTGCTATGAAGATTTGTTAAAGTGAATTGTACATGATGTACAGTGACAAAGACACAACATGGCAAAACAACATTTTGAGATATTCTACGACATCATTCATGATCATTCCTACTAGATCAATCAAGAGTGGGTGATACATTTGGACACTAGCATAAATATTCTAGCCTTTCGCATTGGAAGTCAAATATATTCCATTCACAACATTTCTGCCTTGAGTGGCAAAAAATTGCCAATCAACAGGGATGACTTAGCTTCCATTATCAGCTCTATTAAAGCTTTGTGCATGGATGCGGCAAAGATGCTGACATTGGAGTTGGAATATTGGATGTGTGGTTCCCTCAAGTGGAATTGATGAACGCATTGGGCATAATATTTCCTCAATACTAGTTACAAACTGTAAGTGAATTTCACCGTGAGATAAAATCCAATCACAAAGTGGGCCGAAAAAGAGTGTGTGGACTCTAATTTAAATGCCTCCAAGCAATGGATTTCCCAATTTTTTCTTTAATGAATTTTCAATAAACTAAGCCTAAGTGGAAAAAAGGCAACCTCTTAAACCACTCCAAAATACTCTTTAACACTTTCTATGTGTCTACTTAAGCATTTTAGGGATGTAGGGCAAATTTCTATGCTGAAATTCCATCCAAAATTGCCTTTAGAGGCCTAAAATGGCCCCCAATTGAACCCTAATTTACCATTCTAGCACATACCATGACATGCATTCCTTTTAGACTCTTCACCCAAAGCACTTTACATATCAAGTTCAACATACATTCAATTTCACAAGACGTTTTATAACAAAGTGCAATGAAAATTGCAATTGTCCAATTACAAATGGGGAAGCATATAGAAAACTTTCAATTGGCACCTCCTCCCAAAGGCAGCCAACCTTCCTCCAAAGAATTGGTCACCATTTCTTCATATCAGCTTCAAATCCACCAACACTTAGCTCGTTTGGAAGCTAGCTTCAAGGCGCTCCTATCCTCCAAAATTCACTTCAATCCAACTTACCATACTCTTGAAATAGCCCCCCAAAGTTGGCTGTTTCAAAATCCTGCGGCAGCACTCCACCTCTCACAAAATCGGCCACCATTTCTTCGTACTAGCTCCAAATCGGGCAAGCCTAAACTCATTGAAAAGCTCACTCAAAGTTGCAACTCCCCTCCAAAATTCAGCTCCATCCATCCTCCTACTCTCCTGTGGTTGCTCGTCAAAGTTGGCGCTCTTCATTGGTTTCGGCAGCACTCCCTTTCTCCTGTTAAGGAAAATACTATGCGAAGTGCTTGTAGATTCAAGAAGTGTTTTTGTATATTGATAATAAAATATGTATACAAGAGTAGCCTTCTTATAGAAGGAGAAGACATCTATTTAACATAATAGTGTGACTGTACGTTTGTAATGTAACGTTTGAATCTATTCAGTGTCTACACCAACACACACCCTTAAACTGCATAGTTGAAGCTGACTTACTAACTATATTAATTTAACACAATCAAATAGTCACACTAGATTTAATGAATGCCCCTTCGGATATAAGCTTCTGAGAAAAAGAAGGAGTTTGCTAGTAGTTGCCCCCTTGCTTCGTGTCGTAGGAAGCGCCAGCACTAGTAAGGCCGTGTATGCAGGCTTGATGTTTGATTTTGGGAAGAGATTTTGTTAAAATATTAGCCCACATGGTGCTAGTTGGAGTGTATATAAGTTTGAGAAGCTTCGCTTGAACTTTCTCACGGAGAAAATGAAATCGTATATCAATGTATTTGGACCAGTCATGAAACTTTGGATTTTTGCTGAGGGCGATAAAAGACTGGTTATCGTAGTAAAGCGTACTGGGAATTTGGAGGGAATAACCAAGTTCTTGAATTAAGGATTGTAGCCAGATCAATTCCTTGGAAGCAATAGCAGCAACAATATACTCAGCTTCAGTGGATGATAAAGCAACTATAGGTTGCTTACGACTCTGCCAAGATAGTAAGCAAGATGAATCCAATTGGAAAATGTAGCCAGAAGTGGAGCGGCAAGTGTCAAGGTTGCCAGCCCAATCTGCATCACTCCAGCCACAAAACTGGTGAGGAGTGGAAGAAGAAGTAGCAGCCGAATATATAAGACCGCGCGTAGTAGTGCCACGGAGGTATCGAAAAATTCGCTTGACTCCAAGCCAATGAATTGGGGCTGGGTCTTGCATGAATTGAGCTAGGTGGTTGACAAAGTAAGCCAAATCCCACCTCGTACGTGTAATAAGGTACTGGAGACTTCCAAAGGCTTGTTTATACGGCACTGGTGGCTGAAGTTGAGATTCATCATGTTGATATTTTGAATAACGCATGCCAGCCTCTAAAGGAGTGGCTATAGAATGGGCAATAATCATATGGAATTTGATAAGAAGATCATGAATATATTTATCTTGTGTTAAGGTTAACTGCTTGTGTGCTCGATCATGGCTGATTTGAATATCGAGAATATAGCCAAATCGTTGCATAAAGAGAGCTTTTGTAGCAGTTAAGGTTTCTAGATAATTAGAAATTAAAACCAGATCATCGATATAAAGACCCAGCATTAAGAGAGAACGAGGGCCACGGTTAATATAAACATTTGTGTCGGAATGACACTTGACAAATCCATGACTGAGTAAAAACTTGTCAAAGAGATCATACCATACTCTCAGAGCCTGCTTGAGGCCATAAATAGACTTTAGTAATTGACAAACTTGGTGTTCGTGACCAAGTTGAATATAACCATCAGGTTGTTGAATATAGATTTCTTCCTGGAGAATTCCATTCAAGAAGGCCGTGACAACATCCATTTGATGGATGTGATAGTCACAAATTGTTGCAAAAGCCAAAAGAATACGTAACGAAGTCATTTTAATAACAGGGGAGAAGGTATCAAAATAGTCAATACCAACTTCCTGGGAAGAACCGCGGGCTACAAATCTTGCTTTATAACAAGATAAGGAACCATCAGCATTAAATTTTCGACGAAAAATCCATTTTGTGCTTATTACAGATTTGTTGGGCGGAAGATCGACGAGAATCCAAGTCTTATTCTTAGTTAAAGATTGATACTGAGCATCCATTGCTTGTTTCCAATGAACAGTGTCCGGACATTGGGTGGCTTCAATAACAGAGCTAGGATCACCAATATGAGTTAAAAAGGCGAAGGAGAATAAGTTCGTATCATGAAACTTAGTCGGTTGTCAGACACCCCGGGTTTTACGACCGGAGGTGCGGGGTTTAAAAGGTAAGCCAGTTGACTGATCCAATTTTAAATGACTACGTTGATGAGGTGAAAGTCCGAGAATAGAATCAGTAAGTGTTGGAGTTGGCTGAACAGGTTGAGACTGGGCCGGTAAAGGTGAATCAAGGCCGGGAAAGGAGTCCGAATCAAGTTTGGAAGAATCTGAAGGAGAAAGCTCCAAAGGATCGAACGGATTTAGAACAGGCTGGGAAAATAGTCGAGGAAGGGGATCCGGAACAGAATAATAATCTTCAAAAACGAGTCTTGAATTGGAAGTGGAAGAGTCGGTTTGAAGCAATGTATCTTCAGAAAAGATCACGTCCCGACTCAAAATAATTTTTCTAGAATCTGGATCATAAAGGCAATAGCCTTTCACTATAAGAAAACTGTGTTTACCGCGACATCGCAATTTGGACACCCGGACATCACGCGTGACGCCTTCTATGTCTGCACTGATGTCCAATCACTTCGTGCTGCCGTAGACATGCCAAAAACATGGTACGTTGCATCAGATTTGCAGGCCCAGCATCGTGATGTCCAAAAAGACATCGGTCAACGGATAACTTCAGGAGTTGACATGTGGCTGCCACCTAGGCGCGGGAAAGCTAAAGTGTCATTTTTTTCATCCATTGCCCGTCTATGATGTGGCATCTGACGTGTTATTGACGTGGCATGCCACATCGATGCTTATGGAATTGGCTGACGTGGCATACCATGTCGGTGTTGACGGGATTGGCTGACGTGGCATTTTTTGGGGTCACTTACTTGGTCTGCCTAGCATTTTAGGATGTCTTCTGAGACATCGCTGTAGACATCCAGGTGTCTTAAATGACGTGAGGTGAAACAATTGTATGCTGATTGAAATGTCCATCCGAGCGTGTGGAATTTGCACATGCGTGCTTCTCAAAGCATACTCTGTCATAGGAGATGTCTGTTTGCACAAGCCAGTAGAAGTACATGCTGGGGTAGCAGATGGCTTCACTAGTAGAATATCAGTGACCAAATCAACAAATAGTCAACAATTTTCTGTTAACTTGGGTACTGTATTGTCCATTTTCACAAATTTTTGTTGATTTTGCCCAAATTAACAAAATGGTCACATTATTTTTGTTGATTTGGATAGTGCAACTAAAATCAACAAAATTTTGTTAAATCTTTTAGAATCTTTTTGGAATCTTTTGGAATCGTTTTGGAATTTTTAAAAAATCTTTTGGAATCCTTTGGAATCCTTTGGAATCTTTTGGAATCCTTTGGAATCTTTTGGAATCATTTGGAATCTTTTAGAATCTCCTGGAATCTCTTGAAATCTTTAATTGTACAATGTAGATTTTTTTTAAAACTAAACATTAACAATTCGGTATTTCTTAAAGTCAGCATTCTTCAGGGCCGGTTTTGACTTAATAAATGACCTTTTTTCAAGAAACTTTGAACTAATAAAAGTTGGAAAATCAAGCCAACTTTCACCTCCAACAATCCGTTTGAGATTTCAATCCTCTAATCAAAAGTTATGGACAAAAATCAGAGAGGGGTGAAAATGAATCATATTTTTTACATTTTTAAAACTCCTCTCTGATTTTTGTCCATAACTTTTGATTGGAGGATCGAAATCTCAAACGGATTGTTGGAGGTGAAAGTTGGCTTGATTTTCCAACTTTTATTAGTTCCAAGTTTCTTGAAAAAAGGTCATTTACTAAGTCAAAACCGGACCTGACGTACGCTGACTTTAAAAAACAATGGGAAAAAAATGAAAAACTAAACAAATAAGATTTTATATACACTCTAAACATTTATATGTATAAGTGGTGCGTTGGTTTGAGTCTTGGGCCTCAACCACGAGGTTTAAGGTTCAAATCTTGATGGCAACGTTTGCCATGTGAATTGCCAACGTGGCATTTGGATTGTCCACATGGCATTCAAGTAGCTTGTGTGGCATGCCACGTGGATAGTTGGGGGGTGCCTACATGGCATTGCCACGTGTCACCTTTTATTCATTTTTTTTCAAAAAAAATAATTAAAAATAATAATGTGACCAAATTAACAAAAAAATTAACACTTTTTTGTTCTAAAACAACACATTTTTGTTCTAAAATCAACACTTTTCTGTTCAAAAGTGCCCAAATCAACACGTCCAAATTAACAAAAAAAATCAACACTTTTCTGTTGATTTTTGTTAATTTGATCACTATGTTTTTCTACTAGTGCTTCTTGCATTGTAGGATGTCAGTGGCAACGTTCACTTATTTTTTGGGACATCTCCTGGAAAGCATGTATGCATTGTATTAGTACAATTACATGCTGGGGTAGCAGATGGCTTCTTGCATTGTAGGATGTCAGCGGCGACGTTCACTTATTTTTTGGGACATCTCCTGGAAAGCATGTATGCATTGTATTGGACGTTCTAATGTTGTCAATGTAGTATTATGTTGTATACAATATAAAATATGTAATATATGGTATATCATATGCAATACAACATATAAAATATGTCATACAAAATATATACAACATGCCATACAAAATCCACCATACAAAATATATACAACATATTATACAAAATCCACCATACAATATATATACAACATGCCATACAAAATCCACCATACAATATATATACAACATGCCATATAAAATCCACCATACAATATATATACAACATGTCATACAAAATACACCATACAATATATATATACAACATGCTATACAAAATACACCATACAATATGCCATACACTATATTTATCAAGTATATTGAATGGCTCAAAAATCTACTTATTAACTGATGAAAAGACAAGCCTTTTATACTAGTGGGGTGTAGGAGGCATAACAAACAATATGGGATATACAAAACTAAAATATGAGTAGCAACATAAATACAATGATGTCTAAAATGATGTTTTAAAAATCATTTACGTGTCTTAGTTATGTTTTTTTCAACGTCATTGTAAACATTGAAAAGAACATCTGTAGTATGAAATTCGACATTCACATCAATGTTGTTTTAAACATTTGCTTCAACAATTTCTAAATTTTCTACAAATCTTCTTTGTTGTTTATGATGTTATGATGAACATTTGCATGTCATTTCCAACATATATGGGGATGTCTCCTTGAACATTTAATTGATAAAGTCATATTTATTAAATCTAGGTTGTTTGCAACATCAACTTCAATATAGTATGACACAACAATACATCCAACATGGAATTTCAATTGTAGATCATATTTTTGTCTATTTAGAAAGATCTGATTCATTTCATTTGGATTTGTTATGAGAAAGTTATGGACATTTTTGTTTTTTAGGCAATTAGAGCATCTTCTTGAAAAAAATAACTTGTTGGATGCATTTTTGAATGCAATTTTTACAATTTTTTCAAAATAAAAATTTCACGTGGTTTAGTTTACTTGCTAGAACAATCTCACCATTGGGATTAGTGCATTTTAATTCCATCTAAAATTTATTAATATTTTAGATTTTCCTTCTATCTCATACTTACTTCTACTTAACAATTTTCTTAAAAATGAAATTTAAGTTTTTTTATTTTTTATTTATTTTTCTGAACTCTCAACTCAATTCTCTACTATAAATATTTAAATCTCAAAGCTCTGTAGTGCAAAAATTTTACAAAGTCAAAACATCTAGTCCCTCAATGTGCTAAAAAACTTGTTTTTTCCACTTTAAATCTACGCGGTCAAAAATTCTAAATTTTTTTCTACAATTTTTTCTACTTGTTAGGTATAAGATCCTATAGTTAGATGTGGAAAAAAATTAAAATTTCTTTTACTCTTTGCTACAGAAATGGCAATTTTCAATGTTTTCTGGTAAAAAAAAGGCCTTGGTCCTTTAAAGGTTAAGATGTCAAATATCTCAAAGTCCAAGAACACTAGAAAATCACCCCACATTAGATATTGATGCAAAATTTATGATTTTAAACTAATAAAATTTAGAATTTAAATCTTAAGTTAAAAATAAATATTTTTATATAATATAATATTGATATGATTTTGTAAACCTTTTTTCATAACAAATCCATTCATCTAATTTATATAAAAATTTTATATAAATTAAATCTATATAGCTTATAACATTTTGAAAAAAAATTCTGGACATTTTTGAAAACATCTGATGTCCACAACAATGTCTTAGATTGCATCATTGTTTTTCATAGCATCAATATGCTGTGACTGAAATTTAGCAATGCTTTCTATGACATCAAACCAAAATCTCTGCTTTTCCAACGTCCGTCGCTGTGACATTCCAATGTTTTCCTAGACGTATGATGTTATCCTGGACGTACAACGTTTTTGGCCGGACATCAGAAAAAACACAGTTTTCTTATATGGTGCAGTTGGTGAATGATAGGGACTTCGATGGCCTACAACCACTGCATCAAGTTGTGGACCCGGTGCGCCAATCAGCAGACAATGGTAGAGAGTATGTTGCCATAGTTAGTAATGACATTGCATCTGAGGAGGAAACATAGGGTGTTCACATCTCTAACATGTGTTTGCTGTGCTAGCATTTTGACGTCACATAGGATGTCTGAGAAATACAAAGCCATCAGCATGTTCATATCTTCCAAGTAGACCCGTTGCATCTTGAACGTGCATTTTGTGGCAGAGTTTGTCTTACTTGGTGCTGCAAGTGACATCATATGAATAGGGTGGAATTTTATCCTAATGAAGTTTGCTGAACGTGCACAAATTGTAAGACATCAATAGCCAAAAAATGAACCTAAACCAAGTAAATACATAAGTCATTTTGTACTACATAGGAACGACGTGCATCATGTGCAAATTCAACCTTGGACATAAAGTCATGTCATGCATCTATAGTCATTTTGACATCAAAGAAGACGCCTACAATTGCTTCCACAACATCCACACGTCCAGTCAGACGTAATGAAACACACAGTGGATAGCATGTGGTTTAAAGTTACATTCGTAGTAAGTACAAAATGTTAACGCCAGAAGTGACGTCAATGTGGATGTCAGTACGTCACTTGTGATGTCCACGGAGACATCCAAGATCGGAACATGAATAGGCCAAGTATGCTGACATGGTATGCCACGTCATCACCCATGTCCACGTCACCCAATTTCTACATCACCCAATTTCCACGTCATCATGCCACGTCACACAATTTCCACGTCATTACGCCACGTCAGATGCCACATAAGCTTTTAGGAGGCACCACCTGCCCGTTGTCCTCTTTTTAACCTTGGGCAGTCACTTTACCTCTGATCGCACCAAAATTCGAAATCAACTTCTGAGCTAAGTTTGACCAAAGATGGTGACGTGGTTGAACATGTTATTGTGTACATCCTTGTAAACATCTGGTGTTCACCTGGATGTCTTACATTGCATTAGTGTTTTTCGTAGCATTAGTATGTTGTGACTAAAATCTAGCAATGCTATCGAAGACATCAAAGCAAAATCTTCACTTTTTCGGCTTGACACTCCAATGTCTTCTGCAACGTATCGTGTTGTCGTGGACATACGTCGTTTTTGGCTGGATGTCCAAGCAGACACAATTTTCTTATAGTGTTTAACACCAGTAGGTTCTCCGTATCCAATAAGAATACACTTTAAACTTTTTACATCAAGTTTCTTAAGCTGTTGAGCAGGAATGTGAGTATATGCCAAACAACCAAAGATTCGTAAATGATTCAAATCTGGGTGGTTGCCGATCCAGAAAAAATAAGGTGTTGTGTTATTTAAAGCTTTAGAAAATGATAGGTTCTACAGATAACAAGCTGTAGCAACAGCTTCGACCCAAAAGGAGTTGGAAAGTTTGGCAACCTTAAATATGCTTCGAGCAAATTCGATAAGGGTGTGGTTCTTGCGCTCAGAAATCCCATTCTGGGCGGGATTATAAGGATTGGTGAACTGACGTTGAATGCCAGAGTTTATGCAAAACTTGTTAAAGTTTGTGGAAACAAACTCACCACCGTTATCAGAACGAAGAAATAAAATCTTATGGCTTGTGAGATTCTCAACAAGTCGTTTATATTGAGTCAAAATAGATAAAACTGCAGATTTCTTTCGAAGGAAATAAACATAGGTATATCTTGAAAAATCATCAATGAATAAGAGAAAATAAAACGCACCTTCCAATGAGGGAGTCTGCATGGGTCCACAAAGATCTGTGTGGATTAAAGCTAGAACCTCGGTTGCACGAGTTACAGTATCAACTGGATAAGCTATTCTGGATTGTTTTCCAAAGATGCAGCTTTCCCAGATGGACAAATTGGATTGAAGAGAGGGAAGGCCATCGACCATGCCTGTTCTTTGCATAAAAGTTAAATAACGGACATTAATGTGTCCAAGGCGATAATGCCATAGTAAAGTATCTATATTTGATTTTGATGAATTTGTTGCCAAATTATTAGAATAAAAAATGTGATTACTAATTCCTAGTGGATATAAATTATCTTGTTTCATAATAAAATATTTCAGTGGTAAGGAGGAATGTGGAGATGTGGTCTTAAGTATACAATGGTCATGTTTAAAAATGATAATAGTATTCCCAATCTTAGTAATCTGTGCAACAGAAAGGAGATTGCGGGCTAAACCAGGGACATAAAGAATGTCTGGTATAAGCAACGAATGTCTTGTTTTAAGCTTAATAAGTGCGGAACCAAATCCAGTGGCTTAATAAGAGTGATTGTCACCCAATATAATCATGTGAGGGTTAATAAGTGTACTAAAATCTTGAAGTATAGATTTATATGGAGTCATGTGCTGACTTGCTCCTGATTCGAGGAACCACAATGATGAAGAATCAGGAATAAAGTCCATAGTATTGAACAAATACCCTGGAGTATCTTAAGTAAAGTTATTACTATGGGATCTGGAAGATCGACCAGCCTAATTACACTTCTTTTTCCGGCAGTCAGGTGATTTATGCCCAGGGATGCCATAGTTGTGGCAAATGATAGTTGGGTATTGATTATTATTGGAAAAATTCTGTTGCATAGAGCTCTGTGTTGGTCGAAACCAGGACTTATTTGATCTTGGAAATCGACGTGAAAAAGATTTTGAATTATTATTTGGTTTAATAAATTTTCCTTTGACATAAAAGATGTTAGATTTAGATGCCTCTGGTTTGGATTGATTGATAGTGTTTTGTTGCAGGATATTGGATATAAAATTAATAAATGTGAGATTAGATAAGCCTCCTTG
Source organism: Climacium dendroides (assembly GCA_950106755.1). Taxonomy (NCBI): domain Eukaryota; kingdom Viridiplantae; phylum Streptophyta; class Bryopsida; order Hypnales; family Climaciaceae; genus Climacium; species Climacium dendroides. The sequence continues at coordinate 31,189,248 of OX467086.1, forward strand.
GGTGGTGACAAATGCGCTCCATGATTCCGGTAAAGCTCCAAGCAGGAGATTAACCTGTTGAGCATCGGAAAAGGTGCAACCAGATATGGCAGCTTCCTGGAGCGTAGCTTGCCAAGATTCCAGGAATGTAACGACATCGTCGTTATCTGACATGGTCATACGGCACAATTGTTTGTGCAGATGAATGTGAGAGGCCTTATTAGACTTTTGATAAATCTGCTTGATATGATTCCAAACTAACTTCGAAGTTGTTAGTGGGTGTAAAGTAATTAATTGGTTTTCCCTGCAATGCAGAAGAATGTCCGAGCGCGCTTTGGCGTCTTTTAATTGCCAGGCTGTAAGGCCTTTAATATCCGAAGCAGCAAAGGCAGCTTCCGTTCCATCAATTACTGACTAGAGTTCTGATCGAATTAGAAGCATCTCGATCTTTATGCTCCAGGAGGCATAATTGGATGCAGTTAGAAGCGGGATATTGTAAGCTCGAGGAGCTATGCTATTGACTGCAGCCATGTTGCAAAATAACAATTCAGAATTCCTGATAAAGATAAGATGGGAAGCTTCGTCAGCAAAAGAGTGCGGATTCATTTCGTTGAACTATCTAGGTGCATTGAGTGCACTTATTAGTTCTTGAGGTTCGATGTGGATTTGAGAAAATCCGCCAGTCAAATCAAAAGTTTCAACAAGTAAACGATTGTATCCTTGCAAAAGATCTGAGATGATCAGTCCATCATTGATACTTTCTTCATCGGCTTCAATTGGCAATTCATCGGAATATGTATCGATTGCAAGATCAAGTCTTAGTTGTGCTTCGAAATCTTCTCGAAGATCTTCAACGACAAGAAGATTGTCGGCATCAGTAATCAGTGCCAAATAATAGCACATCTTGATTAACGATGTATATGGACTCTTGGCTCTGATACCCTGTTAAGGAAAATACTATGTGAAGTGCTTGTAGATTCAAGAAGTGTTTTTGTATATTGATAATAAAATATGTATACAAGAGTAGCCTTTTTATAGAAGGAGAAGACATATGTTTAACATAATGGTGTGACTGTACATTTGTAATGTAACGTTTGAATCTATTCAGTGTCTACACCAACATCTTTCTTATCTAACCTAATTAAACCATTTTCACTTTTCACCAATCTTCCCTCATGAAATGGTAAAACCTACTTGACAAATTGTTTTAAATTCTCTCACTACTCATTCTACCTCTTAATTTTGTACTTGTTGTTGCATTTTTCCTTCCCTTGACTCTCCCCCAAAACACAAGCACCCCAAAAAAACAAGAGAGAGTGGAGAAAGAGCTCCTAACCCTAATTTGACCTTTTCCCCCAACTAACTAACACTCCTAATCACTTTCATTCAAGCTAATTTACTGAAATTTCATTAAATCATTACTAATTGCCTAAACTAGAGTTTCTACCACTATGTTAGTTTTCTCATAGTAGTTTTAAGTTTGATAACTTCTTTTGTGCTTTTCATATTTCTTCTTTTTTGTTGATTTTTTATTTAGATTTAGATTCATTTTCAACTTTTAATCCTTGTTTTCAATTCTTTTTTGTATTTTTTATCTTTTTAAATATTTTTGGATTGAAATTTTGATCTAGTTTCTTGTCCTATGTACCAAAAGTCTTCTAACTAATGGTTATAGTTTAATTTAGGATATTAACACTTTTGAATCTAAAACTTATATATATATTTTAATTATTTTCTATTATATTAAAAGTAAATCAATATGGTGGTTCACACAGACCAATTGTGATGAGCTTTTTTTCTTTACACGTGAAGACATTGCAGTTTTATTTTGTAGTTGTACGTAGTGTTAACTTTAGGATGGAGAAGAAGCTTGATCTGCAACAAATTGACTCTATTCTTGATGGGTGTTTCCTTTCTTTGCAAATGTCTTTGTTCAAGCTAACTATAGAGTCCCATGCACAAGGCGCCATAGGAGAATCGGGGGACTAGAATCCTGTGACAAAGGTTTGGGTCCACATTGGTCAAAATGCTTTGATGCTCAATCGACTCTCAGAGTTCACTAAGGTGGTTGAAATCACCATTTCTGTAGTATTGGGCAATGTAGAAGATGAATGCTTATTCTCTACTTTGAGTTTTATGAAGTCCAAGCTTAAAAATCAACTTGGAGGGCATGTCAATACTTGCATAAAACTTTTCTCACATTGGAAACCTTCTTTGTGAGCAAAGCAATTTCTTCATAATGGGAGAGATTAACATGGGGAGTAGACATGTAAGGTATGTTTCCATTAAAGCGGAAAATTTGGACTTCTAAGTTTTTTTTATGACTTTACTAACTAGGTTGGAAAGGAGTGGGATTGCTCATTACATTCGGGCAACGCCTTCATGGCGGGGGTTCAACTCCCCTAAGCCATTTCTTCTTGTGTTTGAATGCATTGTAATGTTTCTCTTTGTTTTCTTTGTGTTGCTTTTAGAATGTGTACATGCCTTCAATTCCAAGAGCCATAGCTGTCATTGTGCAAACTATAAGCTCGCCAAAATGTTGCTCAGGCAACTGGGAGTCTCGCCAGCAGCTTCTAACTTTTAAATATATTTCCAAAATTTCATCGCCGCATCCACGAACCCAAAAATTTAAAAGTAACCAGCCAGGAGGGCCACAATGGGAGCAGAAGTAGCTAGTAAGGCGACTGCAAAGAGCCTGGGGCAGTGTGTCGCACGGCTGCCCAGGAAACTTAAAAAAATTACTGGTGCATATGAACGGTCTTGCTGTGACGCCATGCTGCCGCAGACTCTAATATATAGAAAGAGCTTGATGAGATCCACTCTACGTTTCCTCGAAACTTCGAAGAAACGTCAACGTACCGACTGATTACTGTCGGAGAGCTCTAGTAATTTCACAAGCTTGCAATTTGCAATTGTATTTCAGGAGACTATTTTGATTTAGGTGCTCCACTGACAATTTCTTCGAACTTCGTTTGGCCAGGATCGGCATTGGATACAGCCATTCAGAATTTGGCTCATTAACTAGGGTGTAAATCACTGCTACCAAGCTTTTGACGTCGCCCCAGCATAGGGGTGACACTGAGCTGAAGCGTGCGGAAGACAGATTTTTATCTGATATTCATTGAAGTAGCAAGAATTTCAACAAGAAATTACAAAATTAAGACAACTAAAAACTGCTCCCGGTGGGATTCTTAAAACACTACCGTAACATGTAAACAACGGCAGTCCAAGTGTCGAAATACCGGGATCAGGCCGCCTGCCCGAAACCGCTCCAAAGTGATGTTCCACCGCCCATCTAACGAAATTGACGTTCAGGGAACAAGCCGCAAATTAAAGGGGGTCCTAACCGGGAGAAAGTAATACGATACGTTACATATGTTGCTTCCTACGATGGTGACGAGCCGTCCACATACGACAGTGTTAACCCCTCATATCACACGACTTCGTGCAGCGCACTGGAGTCGACAGCTAACAGTGAAGGATACTCAGTAACTCAACGAACAATCCAGGTTCATGATTCGCTTGGTACGTCGTAGTGACGCTAATTTAGGACTTCAATCCGACCAGTGACTCCAGCTCCAAACGCATTCAGTGAAGCTAGCTTCGAAAACCTCCCCGGTGACGGTGTAACCTCTAGAGCCCCCAAATAAAGATCTCACTTCTCCATAACTCACTCAATTCTCAAGCAAGGTCCTAGGAACAGATTACGAGTGCAGGTACCTTCCGAACAAGAGCACCGGAGATAAACGAAACTTGAGGAAATTATCCAGAAGCGACCAATTAACCGAGGCGACAATTCAATTGATGATAATGTGTGTCATGAAGACGTGCCATCCCGGAAATGTCGTACTACCTTCGTGCAGACATCACCGGAAGCCAAAGAATAATTTAATTCATGAATCTCGACACCCCTCAATTGAAGAGGGAACATGAATCGAACTAACTAACGACGAATGCACGCACCCAGTGGAAAAAACCCTTCTCAAATCGTCGGGTCTCCAAAAAATCCTGGCCTGACGTGCAATGAATGGTTTCTACTTTCTAACTGATGGTCTAAAAAGAATGAATATTGTACTGGTGGTGCCGCCATGTAGCTGGCTCCTGCGCACCAATTCAACTAGTGGCCTCGCCAACTCAGTTCACGGCACTGCACACTCGCCGAATCTCGCCGGAGCTGCCCGTCAGAACGTCGATCTTGCTCATCGCCACCATGGCCTTGGCGAAGTTGGAGTCGAACGTGGCCTTGTCCGTGTTCGCACTCACGGATCCTTTGGTCCGCGAGTCCGCCCACATGCTCTGATCGGAAGTCAGCAAGCCCAGCTTGTTCACGATGTTCTTGAAGTACTGCGTGTCGAACTTCGTGGGGGAAACCAAGTCCAGGTTCACGGCCACGTTGGTGATACCAGCCACAGGGCACTTCGACAACAAGGACGTCGCGAATGAGGAGGGCAGTGTGGGGTCGACTTGCTCCCCGTGGAGGCGGTCATCGATCGTCAAGCAAGGCGCGACGCCGATGGTGTGCGCACCAGCCAGGGCCACCATCTGCGCGGCGTTCAGACCCTTCTTCTGGAAAGCCTTCAGCAGCACGGGGACCGTGTTGTTGGGAGTCATGAGATTGGCGGCCACCTCGGAAGACCGGGAAACTGTGCCGTCGCGACGTCCCGCGGGAACGCTCCAGCTTTGTCCCCCCGTCAACTTCACGGTGTCGCGCACGGCGAACTGCAGCACGTCGGAGCAGGACACGGTCCCCGGGCAAGCCGCCTCCACGGCGGCCTTGGCGGCGTCGATGGCTTCGAAGCCGTGGAGGCCGGCATTGATGGCGTTGGTTTTCTCGGAGCTGGATCCGTCCAGGAGCAAGGACGCGTCGCAGCCGCGGACGAAGCAATCGTGGTAGGCGAGGCGGAGGACGCCGGGAGCGACAGTAGAGTCGTTCTGGAACGACTTGAGCATGGACTCGTAGATGATGGTTTCGACGTTGGGGCACGAGTGTTGGTAGAAGCCTTCTTGGCATCCGCCATCGCTGGAACTGGAGAGGCTTCGACCAGCAGACACGGTTGCGCTCATGAAGGTGAGAATGGCCAAGATGGCCACCCAGCCCGCGATGGCAGACCTCGAACGAGCCATCGTTCCACCCGACGATGCCGCAGTTGGAGAACGAACTTAAGCTGAAAGACCTGAAGGCGAGAGCTCACCGTCTCCGAATCGAATTGAGGAAGCCCTGCAGTCTGTCGTCCGACGTTTGTTGAGTCGGAAACCTGAAAGCTTGAAGCTGTTGAGAGACTGGGAGAGTGAGTGATGAGGAAGCCGAAGCACCCAGCACGGATTTATACTTGCATGGCTGAGTCCGGCCCGCGTCCAATCAGTCCAAGTTAGCAGGCTCTCCCAGGTCTACCGTTCCAGGGGTGAAGTAAAGTTTTCCAAATCCGTATAATTTATGTTCAACCGAATCTACTCGAAGCCAGTTGGCAAGTTTCAACCGGTGTCACCAGTCGATCTCGACCGTCGATTCGCTCCCAATTTTCTCTGCAGTGAGAATTGTTCGGCGTTCTAGTTGTCCATTTCAACTCACTTCCACGGAATTGAATTTTTTACCATAAATCCGGACGGGCATTCGGGTGAGTAGTGTTGAAAGGGTTTGCCCAAGGTGGTTTTTAAATCCGTTTCATGATGTGACTTTGGATACTATTTATTAAAGTTGATTAAAAGTATCGTTGTGACGCGTGGAGATAGCGTGGAGATAGCGCAGTGGTGAGGACCTGAAGTGGGGGTATGGTTTTGACGCGAGAGAGAGTTTGGAGAGAGGCGAGTAGTTTTAGTTGTCTTTTTGACACAACTTGACAGAAGAGAGTTCTTTTTGTTTTGTTTTCGTATTTTTCAATCAGTTTCTTTTAGACACTAATTGAGAGAAGATAGCTTCTGAATTGCTGCGTTATGAGAACTCAGGGGTTTGACTGGGGATGAGCTTCTGGATAGACAGTTGAATTGACTTGACAGAGTGGAGGCCGGTAATTACGCATGTGCGTTTGCTTGATGTGATTTTAGGCATATTGAGAGTGACGATCAGGAAAGCAGCTTCAGTTGGTTGCAATTGACGACGCTCATGGAACAGTGCATGGAGATTACCATTCAATCTGGACTTAGTCGGAGGACCAGGCATCCGTGTGGAGAATAATTAGCCTTGTATGTGTATGTAATACCCTGGTAGGTCCTTCTACTAATTAGTATACGCTGGACTGCTGGAGTAATAACACTAAGTCACACTAATCAGGGGATTATGTGAATTTGCAAGGAAACCTGCATTTGGTTAACCCTTAAAGTCCTAGGCCTATCTTTCATCACAAAACAATATTGCAAAGGAAAAAAAAAAACTTTACCAACTATATCTCATTGCATATGTATTTGTAAGATCTTGCACTAAAGTACTAGACTAGTATAATAATGTGGGGAGGAATTTTAGAATCTTTCACTACGTAGATTGCAAGAGGTTTGCATTTAACCCCAGTAAAATCTTAAGGCCTTTTGTCCATCAAAAGTTGCTTGAAAATGCCATTTCTATTGCAAAGAGCAAAAAACATTGAAAACTGGTTTTTTGCATATCTAACTAGTAACTAGAGGATCTTGCACTAGACTAGTAGAAGACTATGTGGAAAAAATTTTAAGAACTTTGGCCAAGTAGATTGCAGGATATTTGCAATCAAAGAAACAAAAACAAATTTTTTTTGCACTTTATTGGACTAGATTTTTTTTTAATTGTGAATAATAATCTTAACTTAAAATTTTGCACTACAAAGATTGAATTCTTAATTTTTTATGGTAAGGAATTGAGTTGAAAGTCTATGATTTTATTTTTTTAAATACAAGTTGAATTTCCACTCATTAAAAAATTAATAAGTAGAAGTAAATTTAAGATAGAAGGAAAAATTAAATTGTTAATAGCTCTCAAATGAAATTGAAATATACAATTCTCAACGGTGACTCGGTGAGATTAAATATTCTAGCAAAAGATTTTAACCTTGTGAACCTTTTGTTTTGAATTTTTTTTTAAATTGAGTTGAAAAATGAATCCTATAAGTTATTTTTCAAGAAAATGCTATGATTGCTTGAAAAACAAGATTGTCCATAATGTTCACACAATAAATTTAATTTGAATGAATAAAAGGGTTGTTGTAAGAAACACCAATCATTTTTAGAAATATTTTGTAAAATTGCAGTTTTCTTGTGCTATAACTTTTGAATTATGAACCCAATGCTAAAAACAAAAAAAAAACTTCTTTATCTTAGATGTGTTGATTGTAATTGTATCCCTTGTTTTTCCGAAAAATTGACAAATAATTTTATATTTAAGAGCCAATTTTGTTAATATGTAACACATTTAGGATTAGGGATTTTGAATACAATTGAACAGTTTAAATCAATGATTTTTAGTTGAAATTTTTGTGGTATATTCCTATAGTGAGTGGACATGTTCCAACCAAAAAGCATCTAAGAAAACATAATATTATATCCTCCATATTCTTGCAAAGAGACCTTCCTTGCAAGCAAACTTCTAAATATTAGAAATGGTTTTGAAATCATTTTTTGGGTCAAATCTCATCACCATGAAGTCTTTTCAAATGGAAAATCTTTAATTTTTTACTTCAACATAGTTCATTTATTATAAATTAAAACCTCAATATAGCCCTAATTTACCTACTATTTTGCATCTACAAATATGTCCAAAAAAATATATACTACTTGATGTTTTAATTTGTAAAATATAGGAAAAACAATTTTCAAAAAAACAAAAAATTGCCCATTTTGGAAGACTTCTTGGTCATGATATTTGACCAAAAAAATGAGGTCAAAACCATTTCTAATGAAGTACACTTGCAAGGGAGGCCTTTTTGCACACATGTGGAGTATATAAAATAATATTTTCTTAGATGCCCTTTGGTAGGAATATGTCCACCTACTATAGGAAAATACCACAAAAATTTCAATGAAAAATCATTAATTTAAACCACTCAGTAGTATTCAAAACCCCTAAACCTAAAAGTGTAATATATTAACAATTTGGCATTTAAATTCAAAAAAAAAATTAATTTTTTGAAAAATAAAGGATACAATTACAATCAAGATATTCAAAATGAATTTTTGTTTGGGACATTGATTCATAATTCCAAAGTTATAGTAGAGCCGTAGAGGACATTTGTAGCTTTTGGGAAACACTTAAAAAACAAAAAGTGTTTCTTGCAACAATCCAAAAGCTTTCTATGTAGATAAAAATATAAAATTTATTCAAATTTCAAATTTCAAATAATTTTGGGGACTTTTTTATGCTTGCCAAACTAAAATTTGGACTTATTGTGCTATAACTTGTACTCTTGAACACTGAATGAAATAAAAATTATATTTTCAAAAAGTTAATGTGCTTTACTAGTATTCTGTCTCTACAAAAAAATTTAGCAAATTACAATAAATTTTAGAACTATAAGAGCCTACCCAAAAGGCCAAAATCCATTTTGTCACTTTGCAAGGGCAATGAGACTTAGGGGATTAAAGTGAAGAAAACAAGTTGTTCAATTACATTTTTTGTTTGGATTATTTGTATTTGAATGTTCTTAACTTAAGAATTTTGTACCAAACGTTTTGATTCTAATATTTTATACATTAATGTTTTGAATTGAAAATCTAGAGAAAAAACATTTAATACACTTGATTTTCATTCTTAAAAAAATATTATTTAAAAATTCCTAAGAGATTAAAGGAAAACCTAAATCATTAATAGCTCTAAAATGAAATTGAATCATACTAACCTAATAGTAAGATTGTTCTAGCAAGCATACTTGATCTTAGGATTTTTTTTCTTGATTGTAAAAATTGAGTTAAAAAAATTAATCCAATACTAAAGTTTCCAAAGAAGTTCTATGATTGCTTGCTAAATGCTAATTAAACAAGAAGTTCCATAACATTCACATTAGTAGTTCAAATGGAATGAATCACAACTCCCCACGTGGACAAAAATATATTTTTGTAAAAAAAATTAAAAATAACAATTTCAAATTTAAGTGGATGTTCTTTGTTGCCTAAGTTCCCCTATTTTGACCTTATTGTAGCATAAGTTTTGCTGCCAAACATAAATTGAAAAAAATATTATACTCCTAGAAAGCTAATGGAATTTTGTATTTTAAGACAACATTTTAGGATATCTTGCCTAAAATTAGGTTACACAAGCCTAACGGCCTACCCAAAATCCATTTTGTTTGTAAAGACAATGGGATTTTAGAGCATCCTAACCAATTCTTCCCTATCCAAATCCATGTGTATGAAGGAAGAACAAGTATGGGGATACATATTGCCTTTTCCTACTAGTGTTGCTTAATAAGTTGAACCTATCACCAATGTAATTATTACCATTGTTATCAAATGGCTTCAACATATGACTAATGAAATTATGAGGATTATAAGTGGACTTGAATATACTTTTAGTATTCCATGCCGAAAACATTCAAAACAATAACTATTGTGCTAGTTCTAAAGAAATGCAAGGGGCTATGAAAATATTTAATTTGATATGGAACTATATTATTTCTTAAGAAAACACTGGATTGGACATGCTGTCTACAATAACACCTATTTTTTTATAAATTAATTATTGTGTCTTGATAATGACTCATTTACATATTATTTGAGAATCCAAGGGCACTAATCAAATTGAATATGATGTAATTTGTAACTTGCATAAATTTACCAAGGATCGACTAAAACCATAAGTTCATACTTCATACATTATAATTATTCAAAAATTTCACTATTTATGTATTTGATGAATTTAGAAAGTGTAAGTGTGTAAACTCTATATTTAGACCTTAAGCGTCTTTCTAAAGCATTTTTAGAGTTACAAACATCATTACTTTTGAAGTGTTCTATGTCCCATGAGTGAAGAAAAGTGCTAAGAGTGAAAAAAGATGTTTTAAGTTGGTAAGGAGGTATGTGAGTTTTTAAATGTTAAAATTAAGTCAAGTTAAGCTGTGGAGTTGAAGTTAAGTAATCCAATTGGTGAATTGAGACTTGAGACTTGTATTCCCAAAGCTGGAGACAAAGCCGAGCAACCAAGCTGTGTGATCTAACCCGAATTGGAAGATAAAGAACCCAAGTCAAGCAACGGAGCTGACTAGTCAAAATTCCAAGTTAAAGGTTAAAAATAAAAACAAGATAAAGAAGAAGTAAAAGATGAAAGAAAGAAATATAAAGATATATAAAAAAAAATTTAAATAGAATTGGGGAGTTATACTCAATCCTTGTGGCCCTTAAGAATGGAGTGGAAAATTTTGAAATTAGAATTACCTTGTGAAGTGAAAACCATTGCATGTGGTCAAGAAACAATTTTTTTTACAATTCTTTGGTTGCAATGGTCAAGTAGGATTAAATTAGAAACATCCTTATTAAACAAGTCTCCCTTAAAACGAATCTTTACTATATCTTGGTTTCTTTCTAAATTGAATCCAAGTTAATCTATACTAACCATTTTGCCATTTTGGAAGAATTGAAAGTACTTTTTGTAATCTAAGAATCATGATCTTGCAATTGATAAAGAATTTTTTATTTTAAACTTTTAGGAGGATGAACTTTAACAAATTAACTAAGAGATCCTATAGTTGGATTCACTAGTAGAAAAATAGTGACTATATCAACAAAAAATTAACAAAAAAGTGTTGAGGGCGTTTGTATCTGTGGTTGCATTGTCTTAATAAGTATCTAACAAAAAATTGTTGTTCATTTTGTTATGGTGGTCAAATCAAAAAAATAATAATATTAATTCATTTTTAAATTTGCTCAATGAATGGTTGCTACATGGCAAGCCAAAGACCAACCCAGTACAAACTGCCATGTAGTCCAAAAATAATACATATATAGGACCAAAAATTGAACTTTACAATTTAATTAGAAGAAAGTTAGATTTTACAATTTAATTATAAGAAAGTTAGACTTTGCAATTAATTTAGAAGACAAATTTTTTAAGACTAAGTATTTAATGATAGAAGAGAGGTGACTTTGGTGATAGAAGAGTAGAGAAGACAATATCTTTATAGAAATCATGGTTGTCATACTGGACAAGTTATTATTCATTTCTTGTCTTGTAGAATGAGTTACTATTCATCAAATGTACTTGAGAGATACATTTGATAAATAGTAACTCGTCCTACAGGACGAAAAATGAATAGTAACTTGTTCAGTATGACAACCATGATAGAAATGAGGTGGTAGAAGATAACACAAACCATATGAGATATGTGAATTAAAACTATGAATGGTTCACATGTCCTATATGGTTTGTTTTGATCTTTTATCACCCCATTTGTATAAAGAGTTTGTTGTCTCTTCTCTTATGTCATCAAAACTACCTCTCTTAAATCACCAGTATGTGAGAAGTATGTCTTCTTAACAAAAAAATGTTAATTTTTTTGTTGACTTGAACGTTGTACTATTTGAAGCAACAAAAATTTAGTGCCCATTTTGTTAGCTTGTTCAAATCAAGAAAAATTTGTTAAAATGATCAATATAGTATCTTAGTCAACAAAAAATTGTTAAATTTTGGTTGATTTGGACCCCATTTTCTAGTAGTGATTTATTAGAAGAATAAAAATATACATGAAGATTTTAGCCTTGATTTCAAGAATTGTACTTAGAAGCACTCTTTTGGACATGAAGGATTTTTAGAGGTTAATAAATGAGTACAAGCAATTACCAAGCAAGAAAATGTCCAAAATATTAAAGACATCTCATAAAGTCTACCTTATGTCGTTGAAGGAGAATTGACTCTTCATTCCACTAGTCAAAGATAAATGTAAATAATTGCCCCCCTATTTACATGGTTGGTTAATTTTGCATTTTTTCACCTCTCTCAGCTAATTTAAGGCTTTTGATTCTAAATATGAATTCAAAATTTTCAAACTTTATCATGGGTTGAAAATTTAAAAATATAAAATTTTTCCTAGGGATAAAATGCAAGATAGACTTTGTTATCAAATGAAGGGGTCAATTCATTTGTAGAACATATTTTGTAAGACACTATTAACATCTTGCTAAAAAAATAATCATATGAATTAAATATGGGTACCTATAGATAATCACGGTTGTCATACTAGACAAGTTACTATTCATTTCTTGTCTGGTAGGACAAGTTACTATTCATCAAATGTACCTCTGAAGTACATTTGATGAATACTAACTCGTCCTACAGGACAAAAAATGAATAGTAACTTGTCCAGTATGACAACCATGTAGATATTCTTGTGAATAAAAACATGTGAATATGCATAAAGGTGATTTCAAGTTATATACCGTAGTACCTTATTAGGTTCGGCAAAAATTAACTGTTTTTTAAAGATATCATAATTTCTAGAAAATCGTAATGGTAATTGCCAAAAATCCTAAAAACTAATAACACCAATTACCGAAATCAATGGAAATATATCAATTTTAGGGATCCTACAAAATTCAACAAGAATTAAATTACCAAGTTGCCCAATGAAGTAGAATGTTCAATGTAAAATCCAATGACTACCACCAAGAATTCTTTTGATGGAAACATGTAGAAGTCTCTTTATTGACCTCTTGTGAAAATGAAGGACGGAGAGGTCTTTTTTTTAATGAAATCCATTGTCTGTTATGAACCCTCAAAAGATATGGGATAATTTGAAGAGATCAAAAAAGAGAATTTAACTATGAGCGGTTAAGTCCTTACTAATCCTAATCATTTACATATCCCACATGGGTTGTTTTACCTCCTACCATCTAATTTGTACAAAGAGCTTTTCTTCCTTAACTTCAAACACATCTTCGTCAGTTGCCCTTGACTACAATCTCACTAACAACTCAACGTCCTTGCACAATAAGTAGAATGGAAAGAAAAATCATTACTTGCAACTAGTAGTGGAGAAAAACAATCATGTTTGCAACATTTCTTTGAAAAACGGTACAATTGTCAAATGTGGCAGAATTTAACTATATGTAAGATGAAATTTCCAATAATTATTTTTTTACTGCCGTAGTGGAAATCTGAAATTTTATTAATTATTCGGCAAATTAAGCCGAACCTGATAAGGTACTACGGTATCCTCCCTCTCTTATAACAAATTGGGCCCAGTCTCCTTAGAGTGCACTCGTAATCTTTTCCTAGAATCCTATTTGAGAATTGAGTGAGTTAAGGAGAAGTGAGATCTTCACTGTTAATGCTACTTCAATTCTTTCTACTTCAATGAATGTCATATTAATGAAAATCTGGCTTCCGCACGCTTCAGCTCAGTGTCACCCCTATGCTGGGGCAACGTCAAAAGCTCGGTAGCCGTGATATACACCCTAGTTAATGAGCCAAAATCTGAATAGCTGTTTCCAATCCCCAACCTATCCAAACGAAGTTCAAAAAAATTGTCGGTGGAACACCTAGAGCTAATTAGTCTCCTGAAATACAATTGTAAAATGCAAACTTGTGAAATTACTAGAGCTCTCCGATAATAATCAGTCGGTACGTTAGCGTTTCTTTGAAATTGCGAGCAAACGTAGAGTGGATCTCATCAAGCTCTTTATGTATATTAGAGTCTGCTTCAGCATGGCGTCACAGCAAAACTGCCCATTCAGCAGCACATGCAGGTACCATCCGGCTCGAGATAACAGAAACTTGCGGAAATCATCCAGAAGCTACCAATTAACCGAAGTGACAACTCAATAGATGAAAATGTGTGTCATGAAGACGTGGCAGTGAGATTGGAAATGTTGTACTAGCGAAGACATCACTCAAAGCGAAACCATAATAATATTCAAGAATCTCGTCACCCCTAATATGAAGAGGGACCATGAATTGAATAAAACTAACGAACGACAAATGCAAGTACGTAATGGAATACGCCCTTCCAAAATCCTCGGGTATCCAACCAATCCTGACGGAGAATTGAATGAATGGTTTCTAATTCCTAATTGATGCTCCTAAAAAGAATGAACTCTGTACTGGTTGTAGCTGGCTCCTGCGCACCAATTCAACTAGTGGCCTCGCCAACTCAGTTCACGGCACTGCACACTCGCCGAATCTCGCCGGAGCTGCCCGTCAGAACGTCGATCTTGCTCATCGCCACCATGGCCTTGGCGAAGTTGGAGTCGAACGTGGCCTTGTCCGTGTTCGCACTCACGGATCCTTTGGTCCGCGAGTCCGCCCACATGCTCTGATCGGAAGTCAGCAAGCCCAGCTTGTTCACGATGTTCTTGAAGTACTGCGTGTCGAACTTCGTGGGGGAAACCAAGTCCAGGTTCACGTCCACGTTGGTGATACCAGCCACAGGGCACTTCGACAACAAGGACGTCGCGAATGAGGAGGGCAGTGTGGGGTCGACTTGCTCCCCGTGGAGGCGGTCATCGAACGTCAAGCAAGGCGCGACGCCGATGGTGTGCGCACCAGCCAGGGCCACCATCTGCGCGGCGTTCAGACCCTTCTTCTGGAAAGCCTTCAGCAGCACGGGGACCGTGTTGTTGGGAGTCATGAGATTGGCGGCCACCTCGGAAGACCGGGAAACTGTGCCGTCGCGACGTCCCGCGGGAACGCTCCAGCTTTGTCCCCCCGTCAACTTCACGGTGTCGCGCACGGCGAACTGCAGCACGTCGGAGCAGGACACGGTCCCCGGGCAAGCCGCCTCCACGGCGGCCTTGGCGGCGTCGATGGCTTCGAAGCCGTGGAGGCCGGCATTGATGGCGTTGGTTTTCTCGGAGCTGGATCCGTCCAGGAGCAAGGACGCGTCGCAGCCGCGGACGAAGCAATCGTGGTAGGCGAGGCGGAGGACGCCGGGAGCGACAGTAGAGTCGTTCTGGAACGACTTGAGCATGGACTCGTAGATGATGGTTTCGACGTTGGGGCACGAGTGTTGGTAGAAGCCTTCTTGGCATCCGCCATCGCTGGAACTGGAGAGGCTTCGACCAGCAGACACGGTTGCGCTCATGAAGCCGAGAATGGCCAACATGGCCACCCAGCCCGCGATGGCAGACCTCGAACGAGCCATCGTTCCACCCGACGATGCCGCAGTTGGAGAACGCACTTAAGCTGAAGGACCTGAAGGCGAGAGCTCACCGTCTCTGAATCGAATTGAGGAAGCCCTGCAGTCTGTCGTCCGACGCACGTTGAGTTGGAAACCTGAAAGCTTGAAGCTGTCGGGAGACTGAGAGATTGAGTGATGAGTAAGCCGGAGTATGTACCACGATTTATACTTGCATGGCTGAGTCCCGCCCACAATCAATCAGTCCAAGTCTTTTGCACACGTTACTTTCACCGCAGTCACCAGGCTGTCCGAGTGCTTGACGAGCGCAAGTAACCTTCGCTTCCTTATCCTTGATCTACCATTCCAGGGCGTGACAGTTATTCAGATCCCTTGATTAATTTGTGTTGAACCAAATCTTCATGACCCAGTTGGCAAGTTTCAACCGGTTGCACCAGTCGATCTCGACCGTCGATCCGCTTCCAATTTTCTCTGCAATGCGGCGCACTTGTCCCGCCATTTCAACTCCCTTCACTTCCACGGATCGAATGTTTTACTGGATTTCCGGTCTTTCCAGTGAACAGCGTTGGAAGCGTTGACGGGAGGTGGTTCTCGGTTCCCTTTCATGAGTGGGACCTTGGATAATTATTATTTTCAAAAGATTATTAACGTTTCGTTGTTACGCGTGGGGAGAGCTACCGTGGACGCAGCGGTGGGGGCCTCAAGAGGGGCTTGTGTTGGGACTTGACTGAGGGCCTGTTTACATGCTCTAGTGGGTGGGCAAAGTGGAACAGTGCATTGCCCACACCCGGTGGGGAATCCTCTGCCCACCCACTTGAAAATCATTTTTATGGACAAGTTCGGTGGGCACAAGTCACCTGCCCAATGGCTGGATGGTACAGTACAGTAGTGAACTAATCCTCAAGAGTTTTCATTAATAGTCTCCATTAACCTGCCAAAGCAAGTTGACCTCATTCACAACGACCGTCCACAACAAGTTGCCATGTAATTATAAGTTATTCAACCAATCAAAATGATTGCCCACTATTGGTAAGCGAGAATGGAGGAATTTCTTTTGCCGATTCATCGGTATCCACACGTTCCCCGAGCAGCGCGTTAAGGTGCGCTTACATGCTGGTGGGTGGGTTGGCGGCTTGGACTGTAGTACCAATTCTACCCACCAATCCAGCATGTAAGCGCGCCCTGAGAGGGGCGTTTGAGAGGTGAGATTATTTTTAATTTTAGATGTTTCTTTATCACAAATTGAGAGAAAGAGAGTTTTTTAATTGCTGCGGTGTGGGAAGGGTTTGACTGGGGATGAGCTTGGGGTCACTTGTTTGGAACCTAGCTGTAGAGCAATCACTCTGTAGTTCGTATTTTGGAGAGATCAGTCCACAGTTAGTTTGTATTTTGGGAGTCTTAAGTGAGATTTCTGTTGTGGTGGATTTTTGTTGTTTGGGGAGGACGATTTAGGAGCACGATTATTGTTGAGGAAGGGGTTCTGCTTGCTTAGCATTCACATATTCTATTACTCTGTATGATTTAATATGCAGAACATCTGAACATATACACAAAAAATAATAGAAACTAACTAACCTCTTCAGTTTAGCAAGTGAGTAAAATAGTTGATAATATACAATGGTTAATTTCAAACTAGTCAAAGGTCCAAAAAGCGGTCAAAGGTCCAAAAAGCGGCCTAGAAAATAGAAAAAACAAATTTCCAAATTTTAATGCAGTAAGGTAGGAGGTCCATAAAGCACCCATTTAAGAGCTAAAACTAGAATTTGGAGAGGTAAAACTTCTTGAAATATTTTTCAATAAATTTTTCCTTAAGACACAAATGGAATTGGCATTTAACCCAGGTTGTTTCATATTTTTTTGAGTTTTCATAGACCTGGTTATGAATTTTTGCATTTGAAATGGTATAAGGCTCTAAAATTGCCCACCTCTTCAAATGTACATTGCTTGTATGTTGTTGGTACAACCAAAAAAGCAACATGTGCAAATAGTATACATTTGAAGAAGTGGATGATTTTAAAGTTGTGCGCTTTTAAAACCTCCTACCATACCTTAGGTAAATCATCTTCTAAGGTTGAATCACAATTTGAATGCAATGTTTTTTTGACCAAATTTAAGTGTCTTAAATTTCCTTCCTAAATTAAGAAGAGAGGTTGATTAACAATCATACTAGTCACAATACACATTCAAAAAGAATTTCAAGTTTTTAATTTGATGAATAATGGTTTGTAAGTTAAATTTTAGTTTATTCAGATAGGTTTGAATTTACCTACAGCCATAGAGATGACCTAATGGAAAACAATATCTTTGATAAAGAATGGGGCATTTGTATCCTTGTGTTCATGGGACCTTATTCACATTGATCTCATGGTGAGATTGAGCGTCTTCTACAAAAATAAGTTTGTACTATTATGTGAGCATTGAGCACCCAAAATTGTCACTTTCTGCAAGAAATAGAATAAATGTAGAATTAGAACACTGTGATTTAGACATAAAGAAATATTAGACGGATTTATTTAATACACAATGAATTTTTCCTAGGTGTTCTACCAAATGCAAGTTGTATATATACTGTAGTGCAAAATTATTAATATTATGCCCTCCTCGTGTTGCATTATTTTGAATTACGTGACAAATATCAATAATATTTACTTCTAAAGACCAATTTTTTTGCACCAATAATTGATACTAGATTCAATCATAAATCAAATTTGACAATATCATGTTGCACATTCAGATATAGTCCTAAACTATTGTGATAACTAAGCTGTTTCAATTCGTAGCCTTTGAGCTAAACAATGAACAACATGTGCATTATATATTGTTGTGCATTTTTTTGGTAACAATTGAGCTTGTGGATGATTTCAATTCTAAGAGTAAAAATTTATACAAATTAGAAGTTCATTTTTCATCACGTCATCCATACTAGATGATGAAAAAAATAAAAGATGTATATTGTACAATTTACAAGGAACAAAACCTAGAATTGCTTTAGAAAATGGTATACCATATTCATGAATATTCAAAATTTAATCAATACACTTGGTCAAATGCAAGCATTTGGAATTGGTTTTTTTAACTTACATACACATTGAAAACTTTGAATCATTCCATTTTGATTAATGAGATAAAAAGTTATGAAAGGTTTTAATTCAACCCTTAAGAGAGTAGAGCCATTGCAAAATAGTCAAACATCATATCTAAGCTAAGTTTTTTCTTATGTTAAAATATCAATCTTGTATTTTTGTTATCTTGATATTTTGAATTGTCAATCATTCTGAAAATTTTCACTTTGTTTCATAAAAAATTGTCATAGTTATAATTTTTGAAACTAAAAGTGAAAATAAATTTGTAAATATAGCAAAAATATTACAATTAATTTGAATTATTTCAAAAAGTACAAGTAGCAATGGATATTAGCATGAAAAATTCTCAAGTAATTTTCTTTTTTTTTTATACCCAAAATACCTTTGACAATAATCTTCAAGTCAAATTTTACTATCAAACTATATTTATCCTATTACATAATTGATATATAGAATATTAAAATTTTCATGTGTGAAAAAATGAATCTTATATAGACACCTATTTCTTTAATAAATTTTGATGGAAAAATCAAATAATTGAAATTTTTTAAAATAAGGGGTGGAAATAAAATAATAATTATTAGAATATATATTAGAATAATTTGGAACTTTTACCATAAATGAAAGTTAGAATGAAAAACATAATTTTATAATTTAAACTTTAATTTTTTTTTAAAAAGAAATTAGAATGAAAAATGCACAATATGGTATAAAATGGATTTTGACACTTCGAGCTTGCAATTGCAATAATTCCTTCAATTTTTTAATTTTTTAGAATTTTAAAATGCAATAGAACTTCAACTTGTCATGCTTCAGTTTCTTATTTAAAACACATACCAATAATGGATATTTTAAAAGTTACAAACAAATTTGACCAAAGCGCATTCACTTTTGGGATGTGTAGACCTTGAAGGTTAAGGGCACTATGGAATTCCTACTTTGAAATAAACTTTGAAGCCCTTCATTTAACTTAAGTTTCAATATTTTTGGAATAAAATTATATGATTTAGATTATTTATTACAATATTATAACCATTGGTATTAGCATTTTCTATTTTCATAACTAAATTCCTAACAATTTAGTATTTTAAAGCATATTTTACTTCTTTCTATTTACTATTATTTCAAGCATGAATATAAAATATTTCCTGTTAAGTTTTTTTAATGTATTTACAATTTATTTCTACAATATATTATGAGGAATTGCAAGTTATAGGATCTGTACATTTTGGGGGTTAAAAGTTTGAAAGATGAAATGTAACCATGGGGAACTTCATTAAAATGGCAATATTCCATGTGCCATTTTCATCGTGGGCCATTTCCACAGTTCAAACCGGGCAGTCTGAAATCTATTCGTATATTAGATTTTTGACCGCATGGTCTGAACTGTGGGATGTCAAAGTCACGCAATATTCACCATTTTAATGCAATTCCCCATAACCATTTTTTTGTTTTGGAAGATTTGAAAGTACTTCTTTTTGTAATCCAAGCATCATGAACTTGCAATTCATAAAGAATTTGTTTAAAAATTTAAAAAGATGAACTCTAACAAATTAACTAAGAGATCCTATAATTGGATTAATTTTGTTACAAAATAAAAGTATACATGAAGATTTTAGCCTTGATTTAGAAAATTGTGTCTATAAACATGAAAGAACTTTGGAGGCTAATAATGAATATAAGCAAGAATTAGGTATGAAAATGTATAGGACATTAAAGACATTTCACAAAGTCTCCTTTGTGGATGAACTAACCTCTTAGCCAAGGATAAATGTAAATAATTGCTCTCTATGTAAGCGGTTGGTTAATTTTGTATTTTTTCACCTCTCTAAGCTAATGTAGCCAACCTTTGACTCCAAATATGATTTCAAAATTTTAAAATTTTATCATGGTTTGAAAATTTAAAATGTAGGACAGACTTCATTATTAAATGAAAGGAGTAATTCATCCACAAGACATATTTTGTAAGACACTATTATTAACATCTTGCTAAAAAAAACTGACCATGTCGGTAACTACGGGTAACTATAGATAATCTTGTGAATAAAAACATGTGAATATACATGAAGGTGATTTCAAATTATGTAAATCCCCTACCTTATATTGAATTAGGTCTTCTTTCCCCTAAATGTTTAGAGATTCATCACCTTAGTTGAAGGGATTTCTTCCTTATCCAGATGAAATACATCTCGATAGGATAGGAAGTTCTCTGAGGGATTAAATTGGCAGTGTTCCAATACCATTTGCCACATTCTAAGATTTGCATCATAAAACATAAATTCATCCTTGTTGTATATATAGTTTGGGATCTAATTGGATCTACTTGAAGATATTTGTTACAATTTTTGATGTCATAATTAAGCCATTTCAACAAAACAATTGTAGTTATGAGTAATTGAGTACTACTCATTACTAAAGCAAAACACCCTTGAAGTAGTAATAACACTACTAACTTCACACTATTACACTAATTTGAAAATTAGTGCAAATTTATGAGGTGCACTATGGAATTTCATCATAATACTACTCTTGGTAAATTCTACATAAACACACACACAAATATATGGTCTTATTTTAGAACAAAGGATAAAAGGATGTATTTTTCAAAAGAAACATTGGTCTTATTTTGAGGCAAAGGGAATACTACCTAAAATACTTTGATTATCTTGCAATTGTCATCCTATTTTCATTTCCAGTCATCTCACTACTCGTAATTACGGGACTAATGAAACCACGTTCATCCTACATTCATCCAAGAGATTCCAAGGTCGCAAGAGATCCGGCCCGAGTGCATGTGCCCAATTGACGTTCCTGGTAGTTGGGACTATCGTTGTTTCACAAGTAACGGTAGTGTTTCATGAATCCCACCGGGAGCACTTCGTAGTTGTCGTCTTAATTTGTAAAGTCTTGTTCAAATTCTTGCTACTTCAATGAATATCTGATAAAAATGTGGCTTCCGCACGTTTCAGCTCAGTGTCGCCCCTATTCAGGGGCGACGTCGAAAACCTGGGAGCCGTGATTTACACTAGGGTTAATGAGCCAAAATCTGAATAGCTGTTTCCATTTCCCAACCTGTCCAAACGAATTAAAAGTCGAAGAAATTATCTGTGGAATACCTAAAACTAATAGTCTCCTGAAATACAATTGCAAAATGCAAACTTGTGAAATTACTAGAGCTCTCCGACAGTAATCAGTCGGTGCGTTAGCGTTTCTTCGAATTTTTGAGCAAACGTAGAGTGGATCTCATCAAGCTCCTTCTATATATTAGAGTCTGCGACAGCATGGCGTCACAGCAACACTGCTCATTCAGCAGCACATGCACTCGAGCCCTTTGCTTCCTGATCCTCTGAATAATGACAAACTGGAAACTCTTGTGACGCCACACATAGTTGTGAATCCAGCTCCAAACGCATTCAGTGATGCTAGGATCAAAAACCTCACCTGTGACGGTGTAACCTCTAGAGCCCCCGAATAAAGATCTCACTTCTCCATAACTCACTCAATTCTCAAATAAGGTCCTAGGAACAGATTACCTTCCGAACAAGAGCACCGGAGATAAACGAAACTTGAGGAAATTATCCAGAAGCGACCAAAATTTAACCGAAGTGACAATTCAATAGATGAAAATGTGTGTCATGAAGACGTGCCATCCCGGAAATGTCGTACTACCTTCGTGCAGACATCACCGGAAGCCAAAGAATAATTTAATTCATGAATCTCGACACCCCTCAATTGAAGAGGGAACATGAATTGAATAAAACTAACGACGAATGCACGCACCCAGTGGAAAAAACCCTTCTCAAATCGTCGGGTCTCCAAAAAATCCTGGCCTGACGTGCAATGAATGGTTTCTACTTTCTAACTGATGGTCTAAAAAGAATGAATATTGTACTGGTGGTGCCGCCATGTAGCTGGCTCCTGCGCACCAATTCAACTAGTGGCCTCGCCAACTCAGTTCACGGCACTGCACACTCGCCGAATCTCGCCGGAGCTGCCCGTCAGAACGTCGATCTTGCTCATCGCCACCATGGCCTTGGCGAAGTTGGAGTCGAACGTGGCCTTGTCCGTGTTCGCACTCACGGATCCTTTGGTCCGCGAGTCCGCCCACATGCTCTGATCGGAAGTCAGCAAGCCCAGCTTGTTCACGATGTTCTTGAAGTACTGCGTGTCGAACTTCGTGGGGGAAACCAAGTCCAGGTTCACGTCCACGTTGGTGATACCAGCCACAGGGCACTTCGACAACAAGGACGTCGCGAATGAGGAGGGCAGTGTGGGGTCGACTTGCTCCCCGTGGAGGCGGTCATCGAACGTCAAGCAAGGCGCGACGCCGATGGTGTGCGCACCAGCCAGGGCCACCATCTGCGCGGCGTTCAGACCCTTCTTCTGGAAAGCCTTCAGCAGCACGGGGACCGTGTTGTTGGGAGTCATGAGATTGGCGGCCACCTCGGAAGACCGGGAAACTGTGCCGTCGCGACGTCCCGCGGGAACGCTCCAGCTTTGTCCCCCCGTCAACTTCACGGTGTCGCGCACGGCGAACTGCAGCACGTCGGAGCAGGACACGGTCCCCGGGCAAGCCGCCTCCACGGCGGCCTTGGCGGCGTCGATGGCTTCGAAGCCGTGGAGGCCGGCATTGATGGCGTTGGTTTTCTCGGAGCTGGATCCGTCCAGGAGCAAGGACGCGTCGCAGCCGCGGACGAAGCAATCGTGGTAGGCGAGGCGGAGGACGCCGGGAGCGACAGTGGAGTCGTTCTGGAACGACTTGAGCATGGACTCGTAGATGATGGTTTCGACGTTGGGGCACGAGTGTTGGTAGAAGCCTTCTTGGCATCCGCTATCGCTGGAACTGGAGAGGCTTCGACCAGCAGACACGGTTGCGCTCATGAAGCCGAGAATGGCCAACATGGCCACCCAGCCCGCGATGGCAGACCTCGAACGAGCCATCGTTCCAACCGACGATGCCGAATTTGGAGAATTCACTAGCACTGATTCAAGACCTGAATGTGGTATATATATGCGAGAGCTCGTTCTGAATCGAATTGAGGAAGCCCTGCTGTCTGTCGTCGACGCACGTTGAGTTAGAAACCTGAAAGCTTGAAGCTGTTGAGAGACTGAGAGATTGAGTGATGAGAAAGCCGAAGCACCCAGCACGGATTTATACTTGCATGGCTGAGTCCGGCCCGCATTCAATCAGTCCAACTCTTTTCACACGTAAGTACATCTAAGTCAACAGGCTCTCCGAGTAACGAACTTTCGACTATCCTCTCCTTGATCTACCATTCCAGAGGTGAGGACAATTTTTCAGATCCCTGTAATTTGTCTTCGACGAAATTTACTTGACCAGTACCCAGTGGACAAGTTTCATCCGGTGGCACCAGTTGATCTCCACCGTCGGTTCGTTTCCAATTTTCCGTGCAGTGTGATATGTTGGGCTTGGTTAGCCATTTCAACTCCCTTTTCTTGACGGATTGAATTTTTTACTGGAAATCCGGTCATTCTGGTGAATGGCGTTGAAAGGGTTTATGCGAGGTGACTTTGGATATTATTTATAAAAGTTGATTAAAGTTTCGTCGGGGATATTGTGGAACTAGTGGTGGGGACCTGAAGAGTTGCTGCCCTGTGACGCGAGAGCCCAGTGGGACTTTTGAGAGAAGAGGGTGTTTTTAGTTTGAGTTACTTTTTGACAGAAATTGACAGAAGAGAATTTTTTATATCGGTTTCGTTTCTTTCATTTTTTTCGGACGCCAATTGAGAAGATTGCCTCTGGATTGATTCGTTGTGGGAACTGTGTGACTGGGGATGAACTTCGGGCTCGACGGTTGAATTGAATCGACAGAGTGGCGGCCGGTAATTGCGCATGTGCGTTTGCTTGATGTCGTTTTGGACGATGAGGAAATCAGCTTGGTTGCAACCGAGGGATGCTCATGGAACAGTGCGAGGTGATTACCATTCAATCCTGACTCAGTTGGAAGACCAGGCATCGTTGCATGCGGAATAATTAGAATGTGTTCGTAGTACCCTTGAAGTACCCTAGACTGATGATTCCATTAGTATGCAATAGAGCAATAACACTAAGTCACACTAATTAGGGGAATTATGTGAATTTGCAAGGAAACATGCATGCGATGAATCCTTAAAGTCCCAAGGTCCCATTTCATCACAAAACACTCAAAAACTCCCATTTCTATTGCAAAGAGCAAAAAAATTTATTAACTAAATTTCATTGCATATCTATTTGTAAGATCTTGCATTAGATAACTAGACTAGTATAATAATGTGGGAAAGTAATTTTAGAAACTTTCACCATGTAGATAAGTAGATTGCAAAATATTTGCATTTAACCCTTTAAGGACAAATGGATGACCCTTAGAAAGCATCCCTTTTCGTGTAAATCATTGGCTTAAGAAATAGCAAAAATATTGATTGAATATCAAACTATTGTCTATTGTAGAAGACCTCCCTTTTTCACAACAAGATTCCAAAGATGAAAGATGAGTAGTTGCACTTCCATCCTACTAGAAGGATTTCATGTCATCTATATGATGCTAAATGTATGTCCAAGTTGACTTTTAAAGGTTATCCCCTAAAGTCCCAATGCCTTTTTTCCAGCAAAAGACAAAAGCTACTTAAAACTACCATTTCTAATGCAAAAAATATAATATAATATAAAAAATAAAAATCTAATTGTTCTAAAAAGGCATTTTTTAACATTTTGATGTTTAATAAATCAATTATAGTGAAATAAATAATATTAATTGGCCATGTATAAGGACTTGATGTTGATGAGATTTCACCAAAGAAATGAACTTGCAACCATTTTCAATGTTAAGAAGTTCAATGAATTTTTGTAACTTAAAATTTTTACACTATAGATATTGAAGTTTGAAGTTTGTGTTGAAGAATTGAGTTGGAAGTCTAGAAAAAAAATTCTCAAAAAAATACAATTAATTTCTATTCATTAAAAAATTAATAAATGGAAAATTCATTAAGATGGTGCCATTCTACAACTTGGTAGTTTGGGCAGTTCAAATTGGGCAGTCTAAAATGTGCACCTATCCTAAATATTTGAAGTCTACAACTATCTTAGGACTTAGATGGCACTTTTACAATTTAGACTACGCAATCTAAGTCAAAGTGTTTTTAGATCTATACTTGTTCTAGATGGCACTTTTATTGTTTAGATTAGGCGTTTTGAAAATGGTACATGGAATACCTCCATTTTTAACAAAATTCTCCATTCTAATAAAAGTAGGTTGAAAGTTGAAGAAAAATTTAAATCATTTTTAACTCTAACATGAAATTGAAATACACAAAACTCAATGGTGAGATTGTTCTAGAAAAATATTTTAACCTTGTAAATCTTTTGTTCTAAATAAATTGTGAAAATTGAGTTTAGAAATGAATCCTACAAGTTATTTTTCCAAGAAGATGCTATGATTGCCCAAAAAACAAGATTGTCTATAACTTTCATATAACAAATTCCATTGAAAGAAATAAATGATTCTAAGGTAGATAAAAATACAATTTATAAAAAAAAAAATAATTTTTGTAGATTTTTTTGTACTTGCAAAACAAAAATTTGAATTTATAGTTCTATAACTTTGGTTCTTGAACATTCAACAAAATAAAAATTACAATCTCTAGAAACTAATGTGCTTTTCTATCTTTACAGAAAAAATTTAGAAAATAATGAAAATTTATGAGACTCTAGGAGCTTGTCCAAAATCTATTTTGTCTATTGAGGGGACATAAGGACTTATGGAGGTAAACTGAAGAAAAAAGTTGTTGATCACATTCTTTGTTTAGATTTTTTGACTTTGAATATTTTTATTTAAAATTTTTGCACTAAATATTTTAATTTTAATATTTTATAGGTTAACGTCTAAAAGACCAACATTCATTTTGGAGGCAATATAGAAATTTTAGGCAAGTATATGTGACTGGAGATTTGCATATTTTAGGCTGAATTAAGTAGAAGGTAGGGACAAGGAATATCTTTCATACACACTAAATTTCATGACATTTGTAAATATGAGTAAAAAATTAAGGCCTAAAATGGGTTTTTATCTTCATAAATGGGTAGTCTAAGCAGATAAAAAATCACTTTTTTTAAAAACAAAAATTTGAAATAGGTTTTCTAAAGTTATGTATGTGTGGAAAGCTTTGAATCATTTCATTTTGATCAATGAGTCAAAAGTTATAAGGAGTTCTAGCTTGTAGGCAAATATGGATTTTTTAATCTAAAACAAACTTCAAATTCCTTTATTTACTCAATTTTCATTATTTAAAAAATAAAATAAAATCATAGGATGTAGATCGTTTATTAAAATATTTCAACCATTGGAATTGGCATTTCTCAATTACATAATTAAATTCTAAACAATTTTGTATTTTGAATCATTTTCTACTTACTATTTTTTTCCTCTATGTTATATAATTTCAAATGATTTGAATTTTTTCAAGCATGTAGCCAACTTGCCTTGAAGAATGAATCCAAAGAATCACAATTCTTTCAAATGTTTTTTCATACAAATGTGACCTTGTGAAGTACAGCTACTTGGTTTTTTGAAGGGCCCCCCCCAAATTTCTATAAAATTGAAAGTTCATATTTTGCAATCCACATGCTGGGAATTTCTAAGAAATTTCCATATGTTTTTAAGTCAACATACTACAAGATCCTATAGTTGCATGTGTCCAAAAATGTTTTTTATCCAAAATTTGGTACTTGTACTAGGAATGGCACTTTTGGAGTGATTTTGGTGAAAACATAATCATGATTTTTTAGGAATTAATGATTTGATTTGAAAGTCTAGGAATTTTTCTTGTAATATACTTGATTTTCATACTTAAAATTTTTTAATTTATAGTTTCAACATATCAATAATGAAATTACCATCATTATTACCAATACGCTTGAATATATTTTCAATGTTCTACGCCCAAAACAATAATTATTATGGTAGTTTTGTAGAAGTGTAATGGACAAAGAAATGCAAAGGGCTATGAGAATATCTAATTTGATTTGGGAATATTTTCATCCCAAAGAGAATACTTGATTGGACATGCTAATCTATGATAACACCTATTTTTTTATAAATTCATTATTGTGTCTTGATACTGACTCATTTACATATTATTTGAGAATCCAAGGGCACTATTAAAATTAAATGTGGTATAATATGTAACTTGCAAAAATTTACCAAAGATTGACTAAAAACATAAATTCATACTTTATATGTTGTAATTATTCAAAATTTTCACTATTTATGTATTTGATGAATTTAGGAGGTGTAAGTGTGTAAATTCTATATTTAGACCCTAAGAGTCCTTTTAAAGCATTTTTAAAGTTACAAACATCATTACTTTTGAAGTGTTCTAAGTCAAATATTAGTGAGGTACATAAATCTCAAGCAAACAATTTTGTAGTATATGTGTTGTAAATGATGTGTATTACTTGTAGAATCAATTGGCCATAATATCATATAAATTGTAAGATCTTAATCTGTTGATTTGGACACTCCATTGCACTTGGGGTTTAATTTGCATACAACAAATTTATACCATATTTGTTTTTCAATATTTTGTATGACTATATGAAAATATATTTGAAATTATTTAGAAGAGAACAAAAATAGTGTTCCATCATACTACTAAAATCATAAGTCCCTCTATAATATCACAAATGCTACCATTAATACTAGGGGCTCATGCTTGCTTTGCTACACATTCATTGTATCACATATTAGTAAAAATTTGATATATTTGAATAGAATGCATAATAATGATTTCGATAAGTCTTTAAAATACCTTTTTTAATTATTTTATAAAAATCTATACATCAAGACAAGATGTATGTTTTGTTTGTTTTGTTTGTCACGTTGAGATCTCCTGAACCGTACATCCCCTGATCGCGTGCTTAGTATTGTCGAAAAGTCCTTGGCGAGGAGGGGTGCACCGGCTTGGTTTCATGGCCTTCGGACGTATGGAGTGAAAGTTATGCATTTTTGAGTTGTTTTTGGTTCTAGAAAATTAGGAAATTACTTTTTCTTATATTTTGGTGACAATCTTGGTACCGTCAGAAAGCTCTCGGCAAGGAGGGATACACGGGCTTTGTTTCTTGGCATTCCAACTCACGGTGAGAAAGTTATGCATTTTTTAGTTGTTTTTTATTCTAAAAAAATTAGAAAATTAGTTTTACTTTTGTTTTGATTATAGCAACGACACAGGGCACACTAGTATTAGTAAAAAATTGATATATTTGAATAGAATGCATAATAATGATTTTGATAAGTCTTTAAAATAATTATTTTAATTATTTTATAAAAATATTTCCAATCATGGCATCATGCATACATAGAAATCATATTTTTACACAATGTGATATTATTGAAATAGAGTAGCAGTTTACAATCACCTCTATAATATCACTTTTTACAAAGGATGATATTATAGAAATAATATAGTTGTTGCAATTGAGATGATATTAAAGAGGACCAATATGGTGATATTATAAAGGTAGTAATTCCATTGCTTTTCATGGTTTTATACTTCTTTCACATTTCTATGACTTTGTGATTTTGTGAGCTTTGAGCTTCTAATTTCAATTTTCTATATTTACTACCAAATGATTTGAGAAATTTATTAGATTGAATTGATTTTGGATTTCACAACAATTAAATTGTTCACAAAGCTTTTGAGATTTACAAGTTTTTCCCTTAAATTCTTCTATTTGGGTTGTCATTGTTTGTAACAAGTGAGTCAAATTTCTAATGCATTGTAATGTATGTGTATTGTTTACCGTATTCATCATCGCATGTATATCATTCATCATTCATTAAATTTCTATTGTTTATTTCAGTATATGCTTATTTATAAAAAAAATTATATGAAGATTTTAGTAATTTTTCTCTGAAGATTTATTAAAATTCTTGCTCTTCATTCTATCTAATATATAAAAATTCTAATGAAATTCTAATGGTGAATGTGTAGCATAGCAAGCACCAAATGCTAGTTATTATCTAAAGATTGTAGAATTCTCAAATTCCATGTGCAATTTTCTTCTATTATTGTATGCCAAGCACTCAATGATCAATCCTTTTTGTACTCAATTTTTATCACATACACCTATCATCAAAAATTGTGTATACATCTAATAGGACATGAATATTTCTTGTTAATATCTATAATCTAGTTAATGATTCAAAATAACTTTTAATAAAAAACCATTTATGCAAATATTTAGGTAGTAGCACAAACTTGATTGCTACTAGAGTACTAGTTAATTAATACTATGATTTAAACCTCAAGCTTGACCCCACACCTTCATTCTTTCCATCCTTACCCAATGATACTAGATTAGGTCATTTCTAAATTTAAAGAAACCTGGTGTATACTTCACTTGTCTTAAACCTTTATGATACTCCACAATTGTCAAATCACATTTTGTAAGTAATACATGATTCCTCTCATAATCAACAGGTGGAAGTTTACCATCCCTTTTATTTTCAATAATCATGTTAATACGTAAAAGTTTACATGTCATGTCTATATCCTCAATTATTTTCAATTTCCATCGCTTGTTAGAAGAGGAAGGAAGGAAAGAAGGATAACTCTAATTTGAAAACCCATAGTGAATGAAGCATCTTTTGGAAATGGCTCCACTATCTAAGCCTAATGGACTTAGATGGTGAATTCCATCCTTGATGCTTCCACTAACCCCTAGTCCTTTAGTCCCTAGAAGGGATTCTAAGGATTTCAAGTAGGCTTGTATAATTTCAATTTTTGACATGATTTTTTGAAAAAAAATTTGATCATAGGAAATCAAATTAGATTTTGGAGAATAAAAGATTTTTAATCAGTGCTTGGGAGCAAAAGTTATGCCACTCTAAGCCCAAAAGTAGCCCAAAGGATAGGCCAAAAAAAAAAAACTTGAATTTTTTTTCTCAGAGATTATATTTTTTTCCTACATTCAAAGCTTTGATTCTTTCTATTTGGACTATTGATGAGAAAGTTATCAACAATCTTGTTTTCCGAGCAATTAAAGCATCCTCTTAAAAAAAGATCTTATAGAATTCATTTTTGAAAGCAATTTTTATAATAAAAAATTTTTAGACATAGTTAAGTTTGCTTGCTAGAATAATCTCACTATAGAAATTATTGTGTTTTAATTCCATCATAGAACTATCAACGGTTTAGTTTTCCCTTCGATCTTGAACATACTTCTACAGTTCTATTTAATAATTTTTTAATGAATGAAAATTAAGTATTTTTTTGTTGAAATTTTTTTTTAGATTTTCAACTCAATTCTTTACTATAAAAAATTTAAAAATCAAAATTATTACTATAAAAAAATTTAAGTTTAAAAGAACTAAAGTCAAAGAATCTAGTCAAGTCATGGTTGTCATATCGGACAGAATCTTACTGTTCACGGATGAATCGGGTGAATCAGGGTTGACTGGCTGCAAACTTTGGAGGCCAATAACTTTTGGAAAAATTATCCAAATTGGGCATATGAGATGTTTTTCGGCATCTACAGTCTTTATGTACCCTATTAAGAGACAAAACTTAAAGCAATAAGATTCAATCCGATTTGGTGGTACAAAGTTATATTGAAGAGTACCAGCCCCAATCCAATTTGGAAGCAGAAAAGCCGTAGCTGGTTTATAGTAGAGTTGTGATGGCATTATGATCCAAGTTGAAAGTAAAGACTAAATTTCAAGTTGGAAAAAAAAAGACTAATTGAAAGATAAAAAAAGGTAAAAGATAAAGATTAAAAACTAATTTAGGAGATTATCTTAACCCTTGTGGCCTTTAAGAGGGGAGTGGCAAATCTAGTAATTAGACATTATCACGTAAGGAAAACAATTGTTTATGTGGTTTAAAGAACATATTTCCTATAATATTCTACAATTGCAATGACCTATTAAGAATTCAAAATAGAAGTAATCCTATTATATTAGTCTCCCTAGGAACGAACTTTCAACTATTGTTCGGGTATTAAATTTTTATTAAAAACCCAAGTTTATCTACAATAGGCATGGTGCCAGGCCAAAAAATTTGGTACAATTTTGCACCAAATTACAAAAAAAGAACCACTGGTTTCCATGAAGAAATTTCTTGATAGTAAATGGTCTATTGAGTATACATTGAACTTTCTTAGAAACATTGGATATTTTCTTTTTTTACAAAAACTTAGTCATTTAATTTTTACTGACTTCAACAGGATCCTCAAACCCTAGAACTGAAATATTTCCATTGATTTTGGCAATTGGCATTGTCAATTTTTAGGATTTTTGGAAATTATCATTATAATTTCATGAAACTACAATATCCTTTGAAAAATTAATTTCTATTGGAATTGAAAAGGGACTATGGTATTTGAAATAGGTGATTATCTTCTAATTGTCTTTTGAGTGGATAGTAAGGCAAAGGTTCACCCACCTCCCCACCCAAATTAAATATATATTTTCTAATTTTCCAATCCAACCCCAATCCAAATTAAATATATTTTTTAATTCCCCAAACCAACCCTAACCTAAACCCCAACCTCACCCCAATCCCGAAATACCCCCCACCCCTAATTTGTAATTTAAGATTGATATAATGATATGTGGTTGTACAATTGATATAGGATTTTAGTGTATACATGTATATGTCTTCTATACTTGTACTTGTATTCATACTCATATTCATATTTATTTCGTATATATTTTTGTATTCATATGCATATTCTATATTTGTATTTGTATTCTATACATATATTCGTATCCATCTTTTGTACATGTATTCGTATCCATTTTTTGTACAAGTATCCATATTTGTATTCTAAATCCATATTTGAATTTGTTTCGATATACGTATTCATATCCCAGATCGATGGCTAGGAGATTAGTTTTATTTTTTTTCTTATGAAAAGATCTACAATTTGAAATTTTTTAAATAAAAAATGAGAGGGGGGACAAAAGGAGGGAAGATTGCATCTTTTCACCAGGTAGTCATCCTATTTTCATTTCCAATCATCACACTACAATACTCATAATTACAGGACTAATGACACCATGTTCATCCTACATTCATCCAA
Organism: Climacium dendroides; assembly: GCA_950106755.1. Classification (NCBI taxonomy): domain Eukaryota; kingdom Viridiplantae; phylum Streptophyta; class Bryopsida; order Hypnales; family Climaciaceae; genus Climacium; species Climacium dendroides. Next base: position 31,221,407 of record OX467086.1, read on the forward strand.
AATTGTATGGGGTCACAAGAGATTCCAATATGTCATTATTTAGAGGATTAGAAAGCAAAGGACTCGAGTGCATATTAGTGTTTTTGTTATTAGTGAATTATTGCCAAAAACAACTAGTAAATAGCCTTAGACAAATTTTACTTTAGGTAAGTTTAAAAAATAAAAAAATATTCATTTGAGGTAGATTGACAAGGTCACTATGGCTGCCTTGTTAGCTGCCCCAGGCCCAGTCACATTGCCGGAAGTTCTATTGTGGTGTTTGTCTTCATTGCTACTTCCGCCAACAAGTTTAGGATTGTGTTGCTTGGCTTCTACTAAGTGGGTCCATTTCGCTTGAATTAGTGCGTGCTTTGCAATCATTCTATGTTTTACATTCGCTTGTGCGTGATCTTCTTCTCGTAGCTAGCTACTAGGGAAACTTTGCGAATGTTTAGGGCTTGTTTGTTTTTATTTTGGGGTGTACATGTTGCAGGCTTGCACCTTTTTCTTGTTATTCTTTTTGGAAAGTGGAAATTAAGTGAGAAGATTAAGGAATTAATGGGCATTTGGGTTGCAGTGGCAAAGAATTAGGTGATAGAGGTGTGAATTTGGGAGATGAGTTGTACGCAAAGAATTTCTGGTTTGCAACTTTGGATTGTGTAGGAATTAGTAATCTATGGATGCTTCTTGTACTTGGGCATATGCAGGTTGTGGGGGCAACATCTAGTGATAAATTTTGGAGCTTAAGCCATCTTTTTTAGATGAGTTCTTATCTTTTGTTTGCATTTCATATTGTGTGCTTTAGCTTGTCAATTTTTTTGCAGTTGGTTCAGGGTCATGGCTTTGAGTCAGTCAATGATGACTAAGTTCTTGTACAAGGGGAGAGTGCATTGCGAGGGGTTTGATTTGTATGATGTTTTCTCTTCCACGCAGGTTTTCAGCAATGGACAGGGAAGATTTGGAGCAACAACATTGAGTGACTTGAATGTTAATCCGGTGCTTTTTGGCACCTTCGACATTCTTGAGGTCGAGGCCATGGCTCCTGAGGTGGTCATCTTCAATCCAAAGTTGGTGTCTTTAGCATATGAATTGGCTCGGGCCCAACGTTTGGGCTACGAGCACAATAGACAATGGTAGGACTCTTGAGCTGTCTGATTACCATGGACGGAAAGTGTATTGGGTAAAAAAGGAAAAATTCATCAGGTACACTGCAAAATTTGCTCTGAGGTTGAAGGGAGGGAGAAACTTCTTGTTCCGAAATTGGATTCCCTATGGAAGCATTATAATAGAAGGAAGGCAACAACTTCCTTTGGGAATGTTAAGGCAGGTAAATATTACTTTTTGAACAACAATGTGCATGTGAGAAACAAATTTTTTTTTCACGATTGGGGAAGGCTAGAGATATTGGGGTGCAACAAGTGGCGTAGGGAGTGATTTGAAAACGGAAGTAGAAGATTGTCTAGTTCTAGAGAATTTTATGGTTGCTCATGCAAGGGCAGCCAATGGCTCAGTACAAGGCTATGAAGAATCTGTTTGAGCTTTTGTAGGTGCCAGACTTCCCCCAAAAACATTGGAGTGCTGTGGTAGACTAGGAGATGGCAGACCATTTCGCCTTGGCGTTAGCTGATCACATGAAGTAGGTTCGTTCGAAGGCTTGTTTTTTCCATTGAATGTAGATGAGGTCAATACGATTGATATACAGTCGTAGCTGTCAATTCACTTATATGTTTGTTGCATTGGTTGGAAGAGAGTTCCTATCTTGTTGTCATTGAGTCATCTTGAAGATGGCAATGGGGATTCGGCTGTGAGAGATTGTATTAAGGGAATGCTTGCACACCACTCTAGGCTTGTCGAGTGTCATTCCCCTATCAACTTGGGGTGCCCAATGAACCTTGTTGCGCAAGGGAGGACGTTGGAGGTGACTTCCCAAGCCTTGCAATAGACTAGGTAGGAAGATTGGAGAGACTCCCGATTAAATGACGCCTTGATTTTGAAGTGTACGGTAGAGTGTCATATACGCTTAGAAAGCTCTTGACAATACACTTCTAATGGCACAAAGAACGTGAAATTTGGGATTGTAAGCTAAAAGTTATGGCCGTCCAAAGTTGACTAGGTCCCGGTGGCGCGGAGACACTAGAGGGTTAGGTGTGAGGGGTTCTCAATGAATCCCATAAGAAAGTATGGGATGTGGCATATCATTGAAAAGCTATAAACACAAGGAACCTAAAATGACAAGCATTACAAGGGTCTAAGACATGAATCAAAAGTTATAGACAATAGAAGAGCCGTGGTGAAGGCGTGACGTTTCCCCCGGTGAACCCGAATCTTTAGAGGGCCATAATTTTACGAGAACATGTTTAAATTAAACGAGTGAGCAGTCCATCGGCATCTACTCGTTGTATAGATGTCTAAAATGGGCTTGCATATTGATTTGAAGCTCTGAGTGCAAAGTTATGCCGGTTGGAAGTTTGGGAGTCGAAACGGTGACGTAACTTGGAGATTTGAGTTAGAAATGGGTGGTCTTTCACAATCCAAGGTTATCCAAGGACTTCCTTCGACTTAGGATGGGGGGTCTGATGAATACTACAGAGAGTACTATAGGAGGAGTTGGTCTCCATTCTCTCTCCCTCTTGAAGTCTTGGTGAGTTCTGGTGACTTATAGTTGGTGATGGTGAGTCCCGGTGACTTCAAGGCAACATGGGACACTTGTGTGTGTCCTGTGGCATCAATTGGGTGGAGTCCTGCTCTTTGTTAGGCCTCCTTGAATGTGTCCCGAATTGTGAGTGCCAGTTACCTTTAGTGGATGAGTAGTAAATGTAAAAAAGGCTAGTATAGAGTGGGGTGACACTCAAGGGCGGTTAGGACCATGGTGAGTAATGCCACCATGGGTCCTTGCACATTAAGGTGGAAGTTTTGTCCCATGTTACTAAGTGACATGCCCAATGTCACAATGAGAGTGTGTGCTAGTAGTTCCGGTGACTCGGACTTGGAAGAATGAATTGGAAATGTGGACTAATACTATGTGTGCTTGGCATGTGCAGTGTTAGGCAGTTTGTGACCAAGTGATGTTGTAAGCTGGTTGTAGTGAATCTAATGAGTTGTTGGAAGCTATAAAATGTCATTTGAGTTGCGACATCGAGGAAGAAGTAGAAAAATTTCTTATTTGTTTTGGGGCAGATGGGATGTCAGTCTTCCAAGGTAACAAGAATGGGGTCACTACACAAATGAGGGAGTACATGGCCCCATTCATATTTGGGGTACATTGCATGGTACATCGCACCAACCTAGCCATAGAACCATTGTCCAATTTGCCCGTTGTTGCAAAAGTAAAAGCATTGTACCAAGCCATATATGCTTACTTTAGCCATAGTCTTAAGTGTCACTTAGAATTTCAAAAATTTGCTGATTTAATGGAAATAGAAGACATTGCATGCTCCATAATGTCAAGATACGTTGGTTGTCTTTGTTTGAACCGTTGAAGAGGGTGATGGGGGAATACAAGACACTTGTTGCCAAGATGTATGACGATGTCATTGTGAAGAAGTCCAAGCTGACTACCAAACAGGCTGCTGCTAAGGAGATTGTCTACCACAATTATGATCTCCTCTACAACGTTGGTATCTTATTGGCTTTTCCCTGCCTCATGCCTCTGTTAGATTCTATGAATTCCTTAATGAAGTTTGCTCAATCTAACCATGTGTTCGCAAGTGACTATATAGTTGCTATGAAGATTTGTTAAAGTGAATTGTACATGATGTACAGTGACAAAGACACAACATGGCAAAACAACATTTTGAGATATTCTACGACATCATTCATGATCATTCCTACTAGATCAATCAAGAGTGGGTGATACATTTGGACACTAGCATAAATATTCTAGCCTTTCGCATTGGAAGTCAAATATATTCCATTCACAACATTTCTGCCTTGAGTGGCAAAAAATTGCCAATCAACAGGGATGACTTAGCTTCCATTATCAGCTCTATTAAAGCTTTGTACATGGATGCGGCAAAGATGCTGACATTGGAGTTGGAATATTGGATGTGTGGTTCCCTCAAGTGGAATTGATGAACGCATTGGGCATAATATTTCCTCAATACTAGTTACAAACTGTAAGTGAATTTCACCGTGAGATAAAATCCAATCACAAAGTGGGCCGAAAAAGAGTGTGTGGACTCTAATTTAAATGCCTCCAAGCAATGGATTTCCCAATTTTTTCTTTAATGAATTTTCAATAAACTAAGCCTAAGTGGAAAAAAGGCAACCTCTTAAACCACTCCAAAATACTCTTTAACACTTTCTATGTGTCTACTTAAGCATTTTAGGGATGTAGGGCAAATTTCTATGCTGAAATTCCATCCAAAATTGCCTTTAGAGGCCTAAAATGGCCCCCAATTGAACCCTAATTTACCATTCTAGCACATACCATGACATGCATTCCTTTTAGACTCTTCACCCAAAGCACTTTACATATCAAGTTCAACATACATTCAATTTCACAAGACGTTTTATAACAAAGTGCAATGAAAATTGCAATTGTCCAATTACAAATGGGGAAGCATATAGAAAACTTTCAATTGGCACCTCCCAGAGGCAGCCAACCTTCCTCCAAAGAATTGGTCACCATTTCTTCATATCAGCTTCAAATCCACCAACACTTAGCTCGTTTGGAAGCTAGCTTCAAGGCGCTTCTATCCTACAAAATTCACTTCAATCCAACTTACCATACTCTTGAAATAGCCCCCCAAAGTTGGCTGTTTCAAAATCCCGCAGCAGCACTCCACCTCTCACAAAATCGGCCACCATTTCTTCGTACCAGCTCCAAATTGGGCAAGCCTAAACTCATTGAAAAGCTCACTCAAAGTTGCAACTCCCCTCCAAAATTCAGCTCCATCCATCCTCCTACTCTCCTGTGGTTGCTCGTCAAAGTTGACGCTCTTCATTGGCTTCGGCAGCACTCCCTTTCTCCTATTAAGGAAAATACTATGCGAAGTGCTTGTAGATTCAAGAAGTGTTTTTGTATATTGATAATAAAATATGTATACAAGAGTAGCCTTCTTATAGAAGGAGAAGACATCTATTTAACATAATAGTGTGACTGTACGTTTGTAACGTAACGTTTGAATCTATTCAGTGTCTACACCAACACACACCCTTAAGCTGCACAGTTGAAGCTGACTTACTAACTATATTAATTTAACACAATCAAACAGTCACACTAGATTTAATGAATGCCCCTTCGGATATAAGCTTCTGAGAAAAAGAAGGAGTTTGCTAGCAGTTGCCCCCTTGCTTCGTGTCGTAGGAAGCGCCAGCACTAGCAAGGCCGTGTATGTAGGCTTGATGTTTGATTTTGGGAAGAGATTTCGTTAAAATATTAGCCCACATGGTGCTAGTTGGAGTGTATATAAGTTTGAGAAGCTTCGCTTGAACTTTCTCACGGAGAAAATGAAATCGTATATCAATGTATTTGGACCAGTCATGAAACTTTGGATTTTTGCTGAGGGCGATAAAAGACTGGTTATCGTAGTAAAGTGTACTGGGAATTTGGAGGGAATGACCAAGTTCTTGAATTAAGGATTGTAGCTAGATCAATTCCTTGGAAGCAATAGCAACAACAATATACTCGGCTTCAGTGGATGATAAAGCAACTATAGGTTGCTTACGACTCTGCCAAGATAGTAAGCAAGATGAATCCAATTGGAAAATGTAGCCAGAAGTGGAGCGGCAAGTGTCAAGGTTGCCAGCCCAATCTGCATCACTCCAGCCACAAAACTGGTGAGGAGTAGAAGAAGAAGTAGCAGCCGAATATATAAGACCGCGCGTAGTAGTGCCACGGAGGTATCGAAAAATTCGCTTGACTCCAAGCCAATGAATTGGGGCTGGGTCTTGCATGAATTGAGCTAGGTGGTTGACAAAGTAAGCCAAATCCCACCTCGTACGTGTAATAAGGTACTGGAGACTTCCAAAGGCTTGTTTATACGGCACTGGTGGCTGAAGTTGAGATTCATCATGTTGATATTTTGAATAACGCATGCCAGCCTCTAAAGGAGTGGCTATAGAATGGGCAATAATCATATGGAATTTGATAAGAAGATCATGAATATATTTATCTTGTGTTAAGGTTAACTACTTGTGTGCTCGATCACGGCTAATTTGAATATCGAGAATATAGCCGAATCGTTGCATAAAGAGAGCTTTTGTAGCAGTCAAGGTTTCTAGATAATCAGAAATTAAAACCAAATCATTGATATAAAGACCCAACATTAAGAGAAAACGAGGGCCACGGTTAATATAAACATTTGTGTCGGAATGACACTTGACAAATCCATGACTGAGTAAAAACTTGTCAAAGAGATCATACCATACTCTCGGAGCCTGCTTGAGGCCATAAATAGACTTTAGTAATTGACAAACTTGGTGTTCGTGACCAGGTTGAATATAACCATCAGGTTGTTGAATATAGATTTCTTCCTGGAGAATTCCATTCAAGAAGGCCGTGACAACATCCATTTGATGGATGTGATAGTCACAAATTGTTGCAAAAGCCAAAAGGATACGTAACGAAGTCATTTTAATAACAGGGGAGAAGGTATCAAAATAGTCAATACCAACTTCCTGGGAAGAACCGCGGGCTACAAATCTTGCTTTATAACGAGATAAGGAACCATCAGCATTAAATTTTCGACAAAAAATCCATTTTGTACTTATTACAGACTTGTTGGGCGGAAGATCGACGAGAATCCAAGTCTTATTCTTAGTTAAAGATTGATACTGAGCATCCATTGCTTGTTTCCAATGAACAGTGTCCAGACATTGGGTGGCTTCAATAACAGAGCTAGGATCACCAATATGAGTTAAAAAGGCGAAGGAGAATAAGTTCGTATCATAAAACTTAGTCGGTTGTCAGACACCCCGGGTTTTACGACCGGAGGTGCGGGGTTTAAAAGGTAAGCCAGTTGACTGATCCAATTTTAAATGACTACGTTGATGAGGTGAAAGTCCGAGAATAGAATCAGTAAGTGTTGGAGTTGGCTGAACAGGTTGAGACTGGGCCGGTAAAGGTGAATCAAGGCCGGGAAAGGAGTCCGAATCAAGTTTGGAAGAATCTGAAGGAGAAAGCTCCAAAGGATCGAACGGATTTAGAACAGGCTGGGAAAATAGTCGAGGAAGGGGATCCGGAACAGAATAATAATCTTCAAAAACGAGTCTTGAATTGGAAGTGGAAGAGTCGGTTTGAAGCAATGTATCTTCAGAAAAGATCACGTCCCGACTCAAAATAATTTTTCTAGAATCTGGATCATAAAGGCAATAGCCTTTCACTATAAGAAAACTGTGTCTGCCGCGACATCGCAATTTGGACACTCGAACATCACGCGTGACACGTTCTATGTTTGCATTGATGTCCAATCACTTCGTGCTGCCGTAGACATGCCAAAAACATGGTACATTGCATCAGATTTGCAGGTCCAGTATCGTGATGTCCAAAAAGACATCGGTCAATGGGTAACTTCAGGAGTTGACATGTGGCTGCCACCTAGGCGCGGGAAAGCTAAAGTGTCATTTTTTTCATCCATTGCCCGTCTATGATGTGGCATCTGACGTGTTATTGACGTGGCATGCCACATCGGTGCTTATAGAATTGGCTGACGTGGCATACCATGTCGGTGTTGACGGGATTGGCTGACGTGGCATTTTTGGGGGTCACTTACTTGGTCTACCTAGCATTTTAGGATGTCTTCTGAGACATCGCTGTAGACATCCAGGTGTCTTAAATGACGTGAGGTGAAACAATTGTATGCTGATTGAAATGTCCATCCGAGCGTGTGGAATTTGCACATGCGTGCTTCTCAAAGCATACTCTGTCATAGGAGATGTCTGTTTGCACAAGCCAGTAGAAGTACATGCTGGGGTAGCAGATGGCTTCACTAGTAGAAAATCAGTGACCAAATCAACAAATAGTCAACAATTTTCTGTTAACTTGGGTACTGTATTGTCCATTTTCACAAATTTTTGTTGATTTTGCCCAAATTAACAAAATGGTCACATTATTTTTGTTGATTTGGATAGTGCAACTAAAATCAACAAAATTTTGTTAAATCTTTTAGAATCTTTTTGGAATCTTTTGGAATCATTTTGGAATTTTTAAAAAATCTTTTGGAATCATTTGGAATCATTTGGAATCATTTGGAATCTTTTAGAATCTCCTGGAATCTCTTGAAATCTTTAATTGTACAATGTAGATTTTTTTTAAAACTAAACATTAACAATTCGGTATTTCTTAAAGTCAGCATTCTTCAGGGACGGTTTTGACTTAATAAATGACCTTTTTTCAAGAAACTTTGAACTAATAAAAGTTGGAAAATCAAGCCAACTTTCACCTCCAACAATCCGTTTGAGATTTCAATCCTCTAATCAAAAGTTATGGACAAAAATCAGAGAGGGGTGAAAATGAATCATATTTTTTACATTTTTAAAACTCCTCTCTGATTTTTGTCCATAACTTTTGATTGGAGGATCGAAATCTCAAACGGATTGTTGGAGGTGAAAGTTGGCTTGATTTTCCAACTTTTATTAGTTCCAAGTTTCTTGAAAAAAGGTCATTTACTAAGTCAAAACCGGACCTGACGTACGCTGACTTTAAAAAACAATGGGAAAAAAATGAAAAACTAAACAAATAAGATTTTATATACACTCTAAACATTTATATGTATAAGTGGTGCGTTGGTTTGAGTCTTGGGCCTCAACCACGAGGTTTAAGGTTCAAATCTTGATGGCAACGTTTGCCATGTGAATTGCCAACGTGGCATTTGGATTGTCCACATGGCATTCAAGTAGCTTGTGTGGCATGCCACGTGGATAGTTGGGGGGTGCCTACATGGCATTGCCACGTGTCACCTTTTATTCATTTTTTTTCAAAAAAAATAATTAAAAATAATAATGTGACCAAATTAACAAAAAAATTAACACTTTTTTGTTCTAAAACAACACATTTTTGTTCTAAAATCAACACTTTTCTGTTCAAAAGTGCCCAAATCAACACGTCCAAATTAACAAAAAAAATCAACACTTTTCTGTTGATTTTTGTTAATTTGATCACTATGTTTTTCTACTAGTGCTTCTTGCATTGTAGGATGTCAGTGGCAACGTTCACTTATTTTTTGGGACATCTCCTGGAAAGCATGTATGCATTGTATTAGTACAATTACATGCTGGGGTAGCAGATGGCTTCTTGCATTGTAGGATGTCAGCGGCGACGTTCACTTATTTTTTGGGACATCTCCTGGAAAGCATGTATGCATTGTATTGGACGTTCTAATGTTGTCAATGTAGTATTATGTTGTATACAATATAAAATATGTAATATATGGTATATCATATGCAATACAACATATAAAATATGTCATACAAAATATATATAACATGCCATACAAAATCCACCATACAAAATATATACAACATACTATACAAAATCCACCATACAATATATATACAACATGCCATACAAAATCCACCATACAATATATATACAACATGCCATATAAAATCCACCATACAATATATATACAACATGTCATACAAAATACACCATACAATATATATATACAACATGCTATACAAAATACACCATACAATATGCCATACACTATATTTATCAAGTATATTGAATGGCTCAAAAATCTACTTATTAACTGATGAAAAGACAAGCCTTTTATACTAGTGGGGTGTAGGAGGCATAACAAACAATATGGGATATACAAAACTAAAATATGAGTAGCAACATAAATACAATGATGTCTAAAATGATGTTTTAAAAATCATTTACGTGTCTTAGTTATGTTTTTTTCAACGTCATTGTAAACATTGAAAAGAACATCTGTAGTATGAAATTCGACATTCACATCAATGTTGTTTTAAACATTTGCTTCAACAATTTCTAAATTTTCTACAAATCTTCTTTGTTGTTTATGATGTTATGATGAACATTTGCATGTCATTTCCAACATATATGGGGATGTCTCCTTGAACATTTAATTGATAAAGTCATATTTATTAAATCTAGGTTGTTTGCAACATCAACTTCAATATAGTATGACACAACAATACATCCAACATGGAATTTCAATTGTAGATCATATTTTTGTCTATTTAGAAAGCTCTGATTCATTTCATTTGGATTTGTTATGAGAAAGTTATGGACATTTTTGTTTTTTAGGCAATTAGAGCATCTTCTTGAAAAAAATAACTTGTTGGATGCATTTTTGAATGCAATTTTTACAATTTTTTCAAAATAAAAATTTCACGTGGTTTAGTTTACTTGCTAGAACAATCTCACCATTGGGATTAGTGCATTTTAATTCCATCTAAAATTTATTAATATTTTAGATTTTCCTTCTATCTCATACCTACTTCTACTTAACAATTTTCTTAAAAATGAAATTTAAGTTTTTTTATTTTTTATTTATTTTTCTGAACTCTCAACTCAATTCTCTACTATAAATATTTAAATCTCAAAGCTCTGTAGTGCAAAAATTTTACAAAGTCAAAAAATCTAGTCCCTCAATGCGCTAAAAAACTTGTTTTTTCCACTTTAAATCTACGCGGTCAAAAATTCTAAATTTTTTTCTACAATTTTTTCTACTTGTTAGGTGTAAGATCCTATAGTTAGATGTGGAAAGAAATTAAAATTTCTTTTACTCTTTGCTACAGAAATGGCAATTTTCAATGTTTTCTGGTAAAAAAAAGGCCTTGGTCCTTTAAAGGTTAAGATGTCAAATATCTCAAAGTCCAAGAACACTAGAAAATCACCCCACATTAGATATTGATGCAAAATTTATGATTTTAAACTAATAAAATTTAGAATTTAAATCTTAAGTTAAAAATAAATATTTTTATATAATATAATATTGATATGATTTTGTAAACCTTTTTTCATAACAAATCCATTCATCTAATTTATATAAAATTGTTATATAAATTAAATCTATATAGCTTATAACATTTTGAAAAAATTTCTGGACATTTTTGAAAACATCTGATGTCCACAACAATGTCTTAGATTGCATCATTGTTTTTCATAGCATCAATATGCTGTGACTGAAATTTAGCAATGCTTTCTATGACATCAAACCAAAATCTCTGCTTTTCCAGCGCCTGTCGCCGTGACATCCCAATGTTTTCCTAGACGTATGATGTTATCCTGGACGTACAACGTTTTTGGCCGGACATCAGAAAAAACACAGTTTTCTTATATGGTGCAGTTGGTGAATGATAGGGACTTCGATGGCCTACAACCACTGCATCAAGTTGTGGACCCGGTGCGCCAATCAGCAGACAATGGTAGAGAGTATGTTGCCATAGTTAGTAATGACATTGCATCTGAGGAGGAAACATAGGGTGTTCACATCTCTAACATGTGTTTGCTGTGCTAGCATTTTGACGTCACATAGGATGTCTGAGAAATACAAAGCCATCAGCATGTTCATATCTTCCAAGTAGACCCGTTGCATCTTGAACGTGCATTTTGTGGCAGAGTTTGTCTTACTTGGTGCTGCAAGTGACATCATATGAATAGGGTGGAATTTTATCCTAATGAAGTTTGCTGAACGTGCACAAATTGTAAGACATCAATAGCCAAAAAATGAACCTAAACCAAGTAAATACATAAGTCATTTTGTACTACATAGGAACGACGTGCATCATGTGCAAATTCAACCTTGGGCATAAAGTCATGTCATGCATCTATAGTCATTTTGACATCAAAGAAGATGCCTACAATTGCTTCCACAACATCCACACGTCCAGTCAGATGTAATGAAACACATAGTGGATAGCATGTGGTTTAAAGTTACATTCGCAGTAAGTACAAAATGTTAACGCCAGAAGTGACGTCAATGCGGATGTCAGTACGTCACTTGTGATGTCCACGGAGACATCCAAGATCGGAACATGAATAGGCCAAGTATGTTGACGTGGTATGCCACGTCATCACCCATGTCCACATCACCCAATTTCTACATCACCCAATTTCCACGTCATCATGCCACGTCATACAATTTCCACGTCATTACGCCACGTCAGATGCCACATAAGCTTTTAGGAGGCACCACCTGCCCGTTGTCCTCTTTTTAACCTTGGGCAGTCACTTTACCTTTGATCGCATCAAAATTCGAAATCAACTTCTGAGCTAAGTTTGACCAAAGATGGTGACGTGGTTGAACATGTTATTGTGTATATCCTTGTAAACATCTGGTGTTCACCTGGATGTCTTACATTGCATTAGTGTTTTTCGTAGCATTAGTATGTTGTGACTAAAATCTAGCAATGCTATCGAAGACATCAAAGCAAAATCTTCACTTTTTCGGCTTGACACTCCAATGTCTTCTACGATGTATCGTGTTGTCGCAGACATACGTCGTTTTTGGTTGGATGTCCAAGCAGACACAATTTTCTTATAGTGTTTAACAACAGTAGGTTCTCCATATCCAATAAGAATACACTTTAAACTTTTTACATCAAGTTTCTTAAGCTGTTGAGTAGGAATGTGAGTATATGCCAAACAACCAAAGATTCGTAAATGATTCAAATCTGGGCGGTTGCCGGTCCAGAGAAAATAAGGTGTTGTGTTATTTAAAGCTTTAGAAAATGATAGGTTCTACAGATAACAAGCTGTAGCAATGGCTTCGGCCCAAAAGGAGTTGGAAAGTTTGGCAACTTTAAATATGCTTCGAGCAAATTCGATAAGGGTGCGGTTCTTGCGCTCAGAAATCCCATTCTGGGCGGGATTATAAGGATTGGTGAACTGACGTTGAATGCCAGAGTTTATGCAAAACTTGTTAAAGTTTGTGGAAACAAACTCACCACCGTTATCAGAACGAAGAAATAAAATCTTATGGCTTGTGAGATTCTCAACAAGTCGTTTATATTGAGTCAAAATAGATAAAACTGCAGATTTCTTTCGAAAGAAATAAACATAGGTATATCTTGAAAAATCGTCAATGAATAAGAGAAAATAAAGCGCACCTTCCAATGAGGGAGTCTGCATGGGTCTACAAAGATCTGTGTGGATTAAAGCTAGAACCTCGGTTGCACGAGTTACAGTATCAACTGGATAAGCTATTCTGGATTGTTTTCCAAAGATGCAGCTTTCCCAGATGGACAAATTGGATTGAAGAGAGGGAAGGCCATCGACCATGCCTGTTCTTTGCATAAAAGTTAAATAACGGACATTAATGTGTCCAAGGCGATAATGCCATAGTAAAGTATCTATATTTGATTTTGATGAATTTGTTGCCAAATTATTAGAATAAAAAATGTGATTACTAATTCCTAGTGGATATAAATTATCTTGTTTCATAATAAAATATTTCAGTGGTAAGGAGGAATGTGGAGATGTGGTCTTAAGTATACAATGGTCATGTTTAAAAATGATAATAGTATTCCCAATCTTAGTAATCTGTGCAACAGAAAGGAGATTGCAGGCTAAACCAAGGACATAAAGAATGTCTGGTATAAGCAACGAATGTCTTGTTTTAAGCTTAATAAGTGCGGAACCAAATCCAGTGGCTTAATAAGAGTGATTGTCACCCAATATAATCATGTGAGGGTTAATAAGTGTATTAAAATCTTGAAGTATAGATTTACATGGAGTCATGTGCTGACTTGCTTCTGAATTGAGGAACCACAATGGTGAAGAATCAGGAATAAAGTCCATAGTATTGAACAAATACCCTGAAATATCTTACGTAAAGTTATTACTATGGGATCTAGAAGATCGACCAGCCTAATTACGCTTCTTTTTCCGGCAGTCAGGTGATTTATGCCCAGGGATGCCATAGTTGTGGCAAATGATAGTTGGGTATTGATTATTATTGGAAAAATTCTGTTGCATAGAACTCTGTGTTGGTCGAAACCGGGACTTATTTGATCTTGGAAATCGACGTGAAAAAGATTTTGAATTGTTATTTGGTTTAATAAATTTTCCTTTGACATAAAAGGCGCTAGATTTAGATGCCTCTGGTTTGGATTGATTGATAGTGTTTTGTTGCAGGATATTGGATATAAAATTAATAAATGTGAGATTAGATAAGCCTCCTTGGGTGGTGACAAATGCGCTCCATGATTCCGATAAAGCTCCAAGCAGGAGATTAACCTGTTGAGCATCGGAAAAGGTGCAACCAGATATAGCAGCTTCTTGGAGCGTAGCTTGCCAAGATTCCAAGAATGTAACGACATCGTCGTTATCTGACATGGTCATACGGCACAATTGTTTGTGCAGATGAATGTGAGAGGCCTTATTAGACTTTTGATAAATCTGCTTGATATGATTCCAAACTAACTTCGAAGTTGTTAGTGGGTGTAAAGTAATTAATTGGTTTTCCCTGCAATACAGAAGAATGTCCAAGCGCGCTTTGGCGTCTTTTAATTGCCAGGCTGCAAGGCCTTTAATATCCGAAGCAGCAAGAGCAGCTTCCGTTCCATCAACTAATGACCAGAGTTCTGATCGAATTAGAAGCATCTCGATCTTTATGCTCCAGGAGGCATAATTGGGTGCAGTTAGAAGCGGGATATTGTAAACTCGAGGAGCTATGCTATTGACTGTAGCCATGCTGCAAAATAACAATTCAGAATTCCTGATAAAGATAAGATGGGAAGGTAGAAGAGTCATCTTCGTCAACAAAAGAGTGCGGATTCATTTCGTTGAACTATCTAGGTGCATTGAGTGCACTTATTAGTTCTTGAGGTTCGATGTGGATTTGAGAAAATCCGCCAGTCAAATCAAAAGTTTCAACAAGTAAACAATTGTATCCTTGCAAAAGATCTGAGATGATCAGTCCATCATTGATACTTTCTTCATCGGCTTCAATTGGCAATTCATCGGAATATGCATCGATTGCAAGATCAAGTCTTAGTTGTGCTTCGAAATCTTCTCGAAGATCTTCAACGACAAGAAGATTGTCGGCATCAGTAATCAGTGCCAAATAATAGCACATCTTGATTAACGATGTATATGGACTCTTGGCTCTGATACCCTGTTAAGGAAAATACTATGCGAAGTGCTTGTAGATTCAAGAAGTGTTTTTGTATATTGATAATAAAATATGTATACAAGAGTAGCCTTTTTATAGAAGGAGAAGACATATGTTTAACATAATGGTGTGACTGTACATTTGTAATGTAACGTTTGAATCTATTCAGTGTCTACACCAACATCTTTCTTATCTAACCTAATTAAACCATTTTCACTTTTCACCAATCTTCCCTCATGAAATGGTAAAACCTACTTGACAAATTGTTTTAAATTCTCTCACTACTCATTCTACCTCTTAATTTTGTACTTGTTGTTGCATTTTTCCTTCCCTTGACTCTCCCCCAAAACACAAGCACCCCAAAAAAACAAGAGAGAGTGGAGAAAGAGCTCCTAACCCTAATTTGACCTTTTCCCCCAACTAACTAACACTCCTAATCACTTTCATTCAAGCTAATTTACTGAAATTTCATTAAATCATTACTAATTGCCTAAACTAGAGTTTCTACCACTATATTAGTTTTCTCATAGTAGTTTTAAGTTTGATAACTTCTTTTGTGCTTTTCATATTTCTTCTTTTTTGTTGATTTTTTATTTAGATTTAGATTCATTTTCAACTTTTAATCCTTGTTTTCAATTCTTTTTTGTATTTTTTATCTTTTTAAATATTTTTGGATTGAAATTTTGATCTAGTTTCTTGTCCTATGTACCAAAAGTCTTCTAACTAATGGTTATAGTTTAATTTAGGATATTAACACTTTTGAATCTAAAACTTATATATATATTTTAATTATTTTCTATTATATTAAAAGTAAATCAATATGGTGGTTCACACAGACCAATTGTGATGAGCTTTTTTTCTTTACACGTGAAGACATTGCAGTTTTATTTTGTAGTTGTACGTAGTGTTAACTTTAGGATGGAGAAGAAGCTTGATCTGCAACAAATTGACTCTATTCTTGATGGGTGTTTCCTTTCTTTGCAAATGTCTTTGTTCAAGCTAACTATAGAGTCCCATGCACAAGGCGCCATAGGAGAATCGGGGGACTAGAATCCTGTGACAAAGGTATGGGTCCGCATTGGTCAAAATGCTTTGATGCTCAATCGACTCTCAAAGTTCACTAAGGTGGTTGAAATCACCATTTCTGTAGTATTGGGCAATGTAGAAGATGAATGCTTATTCTCTACTTTGAGTTTTATGAAGTCCAAGCTTAAAAATCAACTTGGAGGGCATGTCAATACTTGCATAAAACTTTTCTCACATTGGAAACCTTCTTTGTGAGCAAAGCAATTTCTTCATAACGGGAGAGATTAACATGGGGAGTAGACATGTAAGGTATGTTTCCATTAAAGCAGAAAATTTGGACTTCTAAGTTTTTTTTATGACTTTACTAACTAGGTTGGAAAGGAGTGGGATTGCTCATTACATTCGGGCAACGCCTTCATGGCCGGGGTTCAACTCCCCTAAGCCATTTCTTCTTGTGTTTGAATGCATTGTAATGTTTCTCTTTGTTTTCTTTGTGTTGCCTTTAGAATGTGTACATGCCTTCAATTCCAAGAGCCATAGCTGTCATTGTGCAAACTATAAGCTCGCCAAAATGTCGCTCAGGCAACTGGGAGCCTCGCCAGCAGCTTCTAACTTTTAAATATATTTCCAAAATTTCATCGCCACATCCACGAACCCAAAAATTTAAAAGTAACCAGCCAGGAGGGCCACAATGGGAGCAGAAGTAGCTAGTAAGGCGACTGCAAAGAGCCTGGGGCAGCGTGTCGCACGGCTGCCCAGGAAACTTAAAAAAATTACTGGTGCATATGAACGGTCTTGCTGTGACGCCATGCTGCCGCAGACTCTAATATATAGAAAGAGCTTGATGAGATCCACTCTACGTTTCCTCGAAACTTCGAAGAAACGTCAACGTACCGACTGATTACTGTCGGAGAGCTCTAGTAATTTCACAAGCTTGCAATTTGCAATTGTATTTCAGGAGACTATTTTGATTTAGGTGCTCCACTGACAATTTCTTCGAACTTCGTTTGGCCAGGATCGGCATTGGATACAGCCATTCAGAATTTGGCTCATTAACTAGGGTGTAAATCACTGCTACCAAGCTTTTGACGTCGCCCCAGCATAGGGGTGACACTGAGCTGAAGCGTGCGGAAGACAGATTTTTATCTGATATTCATTGAAGTAGCAAGAATTTCAACAAGAAATTACAAAATTAAGACAACTAAAAACTGCTCCCGGTGGGATTCTTAAAACACTACCGTAACATGTAAACAACGGCAGTCCAAGTGTCGAAATACCGGGATCAGGCCGCCTGCCCGAAACCGCTCCAAAGTGATGTTCCACCGCCCATCTAACGAAATTGACGTTCAGGGAACAAGCCGCAAATTAAAGGGGGTCCTAACCGGGAGAAAGTAATACGATACGTTACATATGTTGCTTCCTACGATGGTGACGAGCCGTCCACATACGACAGTGTTAACCCCTCATATCACACGACTTCGTGCAGCGCACTGGAGTCGACAGCTAACAGTGAAGGATACTCAGTAACTCAACGAACAATCCAGGTTCATGATTCGCTTGGTACTTCGTAGTGACGCTAATTTAGGACTTCAATCCGACCAGTGACTCCAGCTCCAAACGCATTCAGTGAAGCTAGCTTCCAAAACCTCCCCGGTGACGGTGTAACCTCTAGAGCCCCCGAATAAAGATCTCACTTCTCCATAACTCACTCAATTCTCAAGCAAGGTCCTAGGAACAGATTACGAGTGCAGGTACCTTCCGAACAAGAGCACCGGGGATAAACGAAACTTGAGGAAATTATCCAGAAGCGACCAATTAACCGAGGCGACAATTCAATTGATGATAATGTGTGTCATGAAGACGTGCCATCCCGGAAATGTCGTACTACCTTCGTACGGATATCACCGGAAGCCAGAGAATAATTTAATTCATGAATCTCGACACCCCTCAATTGAAGAGGGAACATGAATCGAACTAACTAACGACGAATGCACGCACCCAGTGGAAAAAACCCTTCTCAAATCGTCGGGTCTCCAAAAAATCCTGGCCTGACGTGCAATGAATGGTTTCTACTTTCTAACTGATGGTCTAAAAAGAATGAATATTGTACTGGTGGTGCCGCCATGTAGCTGGCTCCTGCGCACCAATTCAACTAGTGGCCTCGCCAACTCAGTTCACGGCACTGCACACTCGCCGAATCTCGCCGGAGCTGCCCGTCAGCACGTCGATCTTGCTCATCGCCACCATGGCCTTGGCGAAGTTGGAGTCGAACGTGGCCTTGTCCGTGTTCGCACTCACGGATCCTTTGGTCCGCGAGTCCGCCCACATGCTCTGATCGGAAGTCAGCAAGCCCAGCTTGTTCACGATGTTCTTGAAGTACTGCGTGTCGAACTTCGTGGGGGAAACCAAGTCCAGGTTCACGGCCACGTTGGTGATACCAGCCACAGGGCACTTCGACAACAAGGACGTCGCGAATGAGGAGGGCAGTGTGGGGTCGACTTGCTCCCCGTGGAGGCGGTCATCGATCGTCAAGCAAGGCGCGACGCCGATGGTGTGCGCACCAGCCAGGGCCACCATCTGCGCGGCGTTCAGACCCTTCTTCTGGAAAGCCTTCAGCAGCACGGGGACCGTGTTGTTGGGAGTCATGAGATTGGCGGCCACCTCGGAAGACCGGGAAACTGTGCCGTCGCGACGTCCCGCGGGAACGCTCCAGCTCTGTCCTCCCGTCAACTTCACGGTGTCGCGCACGGCGAACTGCAGCACGTCGGAGCAGGACACGGTCCCCGGGCAAGCCGCCTCCACGGCGGCCTTGGCGGCGTCGATGGCTTCGAAGCCGTGGAGGCCGGCATTGATGGCGTTGGTTTTCTCGGAGCTGGATCCGTCCAGGAGCAAGGACGCGTCGCAGCCGCGGACGAAGCAATCGTGGTAGGCGAGGCGGAGGACGCCGGGAGCGACAGTAGAGTCGTTCTGGAACGACTTGAGCATGGACTCGTAGATGATGGTTTCGACGTTGGGGCACGAGTGTTGGTAGAAGCCTTCTTGGCATCCGCCATCGCTGGAACTGGAGAGGCTTCGACCAGCAGACACGGTTGCGCTCATGAAGGTGAGAATGGCCAAGATGGCCACCCAGCCCGCGATGGCAGACCTCGAACGAGCCATCGTTCCACCCGACGATGCCGCAGTTGGAGAACGAACTTAAGCTGAAAGACCTGAAGGCGAGAGCTCACCGTCTCCGAATCGAATTGAGGAAGCCCTGCAGTCTGTCGTCCGACGTTTGTTGAGTCGGAAACCTGAAAGCTTGAAGCTGTTGAGAGACTGGGAGAGTGAGTGATGAGGAAGCCGAAGCATCCAGCACGGATTTATACCTGCATGGCTGAGTCCGGCCCGCGTCCAATCAGTCCAAGTTAGCAGGCTCTCCCAGGTCTACCGTTCCAGGGGTGAAGTAAAGTTTTCCAAATCCGTATAATTTATGTTCAACCGAATCTACTCGAAGCCAGTTGGCAAGTTTCAACCGGTGTCACCAGTCGATCTCGACCGTCGATTCGCTCCCAATTTTCTCTGCAGTGAGAATTGTTCGGCGTTCTAGTTGTCCATTTCAACTCACTTCCACGGAATTGAATTTTTTACCATAAATCCGGACGGGCATTCGGGTGAGTAGTGTTGAAAGGGTTTGCCCAAGGTGGTTTTTAAATCCGTTTCATGATGTGACTTTGGATACTATTTATTAAAGTTGATTAAAAGTATCGTTGTGACGCGTGGAGATAGCGTGGAGATAGCGCAGTGGTGAGGACCTGAAGTGGGGGTATGGTTTTGACGCGAGAGAGAGTTTGGAGAGAGGCGAGTAGTTTTAGTTGTCTTTTTGACACAACTTGACAGAAGAGAGTTCTTTTTGTTTTGTTTTCGTATTTTTCAATCAGTTTCTTTTAGACACTAATTGAGAGAAGATAGCTTCTGAATTGCTGCGTTATGAGAACTCAGGGGTTTGACTGGGGATGAGCTTCTGGATAGACAGTTGAATTGACTTGACAGAGTGGAGGCCGGTAATTACGCATGTGCGTTTGCTTGATGTGATTTTAGGCATATTGAGAGTGACGATCAGGAAAGCAGCTTCAGTTGGTTGCAATTGACGACGCTCATGGAACAGTGCATGGAGATTACCATTCAATCTGGACTTAGTCGGAGGACCAGGCATCCGTGTGGAGAATAATTAGCCTTGTATGTGTATGTAATACCCTGGTAGGTCCTTCTACTAATTAGTATACGCTGGACTGCTGGAGTAATAACACTAAGTCACACTAATCAGGGGATTATGTGAATTTGCAAGGAAACCTGCATTTGGTTAACCCTTAAAGTCCTAGGCCTATCTTTCATCACAAAACAATATTGCAAAGGAAAAAAAAAAACTTTACCAACTATATCTCATTGCATATGTATTTGTAAGATCTTGCACTAAAGTACTAGACTAGTATAATAATGTGGGGAGGAATTTTAGAATCTTTCACTACGTAGATTGCAAGAGGTTTGCATTTAACCCCAGTAAAATCTTAAGGCCTTTTGTCCATCAAAAGTTGCTTGAAAATGCCATTTCTATTGCAAAGAGCAAAAAACATTGAAAACTGGTTTTTTGCATATCTAACTAGTAACTAGAGGATCTTGCACTAGACTAGTAGAAGACTATGTGGAAAAAATTTTAAGAACTTTGGCCAAGTAGATTGCAGGATATTTGCAATCAAAGAAACAAAAACAAATTTTTTTTGCACTTTATTGGACTAGATTTTTTTTTAATTGTGAATAATAATCTTAACTTAAAATTTTGCACTACAAAGATTGAATTCTTAATTTTTTATGGTAAGGAATTGAGTTGAAAGTCTATGATTTTATTTTTTTAAATACAAGTTGAATTTCCACTCACTAAAAAATTAATAAGTAGAAGTAAATTTAAGATAGAAGGAAAAATTAAATTGTTAATAGCTCTCAAATGAAATTGAAATATACAATTCTCAACGGTGACTCGGTGAGATTAAATATTCTAGCAAAAGATTTTAACCTTGTGAACCTTTTGTTTTGAATTTTTTTTTAAATTGAGTTGAAAAATGAATCCTATAAGTTATTTTTCAAGAAAATGCTATGATTGCTTGAAAAACAAGATTGTCCATAATGTTCACACAATAAATTTAATTTGAATGAATAAAAGGGTTGTTGTAAGAAACACCAATCATTTTTAGAAATGTTTTGTAAAATTGCAGTTTTCTTGTGCTATAACTTTTGAATTATGAACCCAATGCTAAAAAAAAAAAAAAAACTTCTTTATCTTAGATGTGTTGATTGTAATTGTATCCCTTGTTTTTCCGAAAAATTGACAAATAATTTTATATTTAAGAGCCAATTTTGTTAATATGTAACACATTTAGGTTTAGGGGTTTTGAATACAATTGAAGAGTTTAAATCAATGATTTTTAGTTGAAATTTTTGTGGTATATTCCTATAGTGAGTGGACATGTTCCAACCAAAAAGCATCTAAGAAAATATAATATTATACCTTCTATATTCTTGCAAAAAGACCTTCCTTGCAAGCAAACTTCTAAATATTAGAAATGGTTTTGAAATCATTTTTTGGGTCAAATCTCATCACCATGAAGTCTTTCCAAATGAAAAATCTTTAATTTTTTTACTTCAACATAGTTCATTTATTATAAATTAAAACCTCAATATAGCCCTAATTTACCCACTATTCTGCATCTAATAAATATATCCGAAAAATATATACTACTTGATGTTTTAATTTGTAAAATATAGGAAAAACAATTTTCAAAAAAACTAAAAATTGCCCATTTTGGAAGACTTTATGGTGATGAGATTTGACCAAAAAAATGAGGTCAAAACCATTTCTAATGAAGTACACTTGCAAGGGAGGCCTTTTTGCACAAATGTAGAGGACATCAAATAGTGTTGTTTTAAATGCCCTTTAGTAGGAATATATCCACATATATCATAAAAATACTACAAAAATTTCAACTAAAAATCATTAATTTAAACAACTAAGTAGTATTCAAAACCCCTCAATCTAAAAGTGTGATATATTAACAATTTGGCATTTAAATTCAAAATTATTTTTTAAATTTTTTGAAAAATAAAGGATACAATTACAATCAAGATATCTAAAATGAATTTTTGATTGGAAAATTGATTCATAATTCAAAAGTTATAGTAGAAGACAGTTGTAGCTTTTGGAAAACACTTAAAAAACAAAAAGTGTTTCTTGCAACCTTCCAAAAGCTTCTTATGTAGATATTTTGTATATAAAATTTTATATAAATTTTTTTCGAATTTAAAATTCAAAATAATTTTGGGGACTTTTTTATGCTTGCCAAACTAAAATTTGGACTTATTGAGCTATAACTTCATTAGAGAAAATCTGGACTCTCCAAAAGGCCGCTAAGAAGTGCCGAAAGGGACCTTTTCATTACATTTATTTTGGCTTGACAGTGATTTTTCCCCTATTGTTGCTCATTGTTAGTTTTGAGCATTGATTACAAAAATAATATTACTTAAATGTATGTACTAATCGATTTCATGATACTTGTAATTCTTGGATTGACGGGCTTGTTTGTTGCGGTCTGACTTGCCCGTTTTTATATCCTGACACAAGTCCACTGATACATAACTATACATAAAAAAAGAAGTAAAAGCAATAGTCTTTCACAAAGTTCATACAAGCTGACACAGCATCTCTGACAAAGATGCCGTCCTTTTCCTAGCTCCATAGGACTCTCCAAATAGAGTGGCTTGTCAAAGCTTGACGGCCTTCTGGAGAGTCCAAATTTTCTTTAATGTGTACTCTTGAACACTGAATGAAATAAAAATTATATTTTCAAAAAATTAATGTACTTTACTAGTATTCTATCTCCACAAAAAAATTTTAACAAATTACAATAAATTTTGGAACTATAAGAGCCTATCCAAAAGGCCAAAATCCATTTTGTCACTTTGCAAGGGCAATGAGACTTAGGGGATTAAAGTGAAGAAAACAAGTTGTTCAATTACATTTTTTGTTTGGATTATTTGTATTTGAATGTTCTTAACTTAAAAATTTTGCACCAAACATTTTGATTCTAATATTTTATACATTAATGTTTTGAATTGAAAATCTAGAGAAAAAACATTTAATACATTTGATTTTCATTCTTAAAAAATTGTTATTTAAAAATTCCTAAGAGATTAAAGGAAAACCTAAATCATTAATAGCTCTAAAATGAAATTGAATCATACTAACCTAATAGTAAGATTGTTCTAGCAAGCATACTTGATCCTAGGATTTTTTTTCTTGATTGTAAAAATTGAGTTAAAAAAATAAATCAAATACTAAAGTTTCTAAAGAAGTTCTATGATTGCTTGTTAAATGCTAATTAAACAAGAAGCTCTATAACATTCACATTAGTAGTTCAAATGGAATGAATCACAACTCCCCATGTGGACAAAAATATATTTTTATAAAAAAAATTAAAAATAACAATTTCAAATTTAAGTGGATGTTCTTTGTTGCCCAAGTTCCCCTATTTTGACCTTATTAGAGCATAAGTTTTGTTGCCAAACACAAATTGAAAAAAATATTATACTCTTAGAAAGCTAATGGGATTTTGTATTTTAAGACAACATTTTAGGAAATCTTGCCTAAAATTAGGTTACACAAGCCTAACGGCCTACCCAAAATCCATTTTGTTTGTAAAGACAATGGGATTTTAGAGCATCCTAACCAATTCTTCCCTATCCAAATCCCTATGTGTATAAAGGAAGAACAAGTATGGGGATACATATTGCCTTTTCCTACTAGTGTTGCTTAATAAGTTGAATATATCACCAATGTAATTATTACCATTGTTATCAAATGGCTTCAACATATGACTAATGAAATTATGAGGATTATAAGTGGACTTGAATATATTTTTAGTATTCCATGCCGAAAACATTCAAAACAATAACTATTGTGCTAGTTCTAAAGAAATGCAAGGGGCTATGAGAATATTTAATTTGATATGGAAATATATTATTTCTTAAGAAAACATCCTATTTTTTATAAGTTCATTATTGTGTCTTGATAATGATTCATTTATATATTATTTGAGAATGCAAGGGCACTAATAAAATTAGATATGGTTTATTATGTAACTTGCATAAATTTACCAAAGATCAACTAAAAAAATAAGTTCATACTTCATACATTATAATTATTCAAAAATTTCACTATTTATGTATTTGATGAATTTAAGAGGTGTAAGTGTGTAAACTCTATATTTAGACCCTAAGTATTTTTCTAAAGCATTTTTAGAGTTACAAACATCATTACTTTTGAAGTATTCTATGTCCCATTAGTGAAGAAAAGTACTAAAAGTGAAAAAAGATGTTTCAAGTTGGTAAGGAGGTGTGTGAGTTTTTAAATGTTAAAATTAAGTCAAGTTAAGTTGTGGAGTTGAAGTTAAGTAATCTAGTTGGTGAATTGAGAAATATGTTCCTAAAGCTGGAGACAAGGCCGAGCTGTATGTGATCCAATCCGAATTGGAACTTGGAAGCTAAAGAGCCCAAGTCAAGCAATGGAGCTCACTAGTCAAAATTCCAAGTTGAAGGTTAAAAAGAAAAACAAGATAAAGAAGGAAAAGACGAAAGAAAGAAATATAAAGATATATAAAAAAATTTAAAAATAGAATTGGAGAGTTATATTCAACCCTTGTGGCCCTTAAGAGTGGAGTGGAAAATTTTGAAATTAGAATTACCTTGTGAGGTGAAAACCATTGCATGCTATGAAGGAACAATTTCTTTTACAATTCTTTGGTTGCAATGGCCAAGTAGGATTAAATTAGATACATTCCTATTAAACAAGACTCCTTTGGAACAAATCTTTACTATATCTTGGTTTCTTCCTAAATTGAATCCAAGTTAATCTATACTAACTATTTTGCCATTTGGGAAGAGTTGAAAGTACTTTTTGTAATCCAAGAATCATGATCTTGCAATTGATAAAGAATTTTTTATTTTAAAATTTTAGAAAGACGAACTTTGATGAATTAACTAAGAGATCCTATAGTTGGATTTATTAAAAGAATAAAAATATATATGTGAAGATTTTAGCCTTGATTTCAAGAATTGTACTTAGAAGCACTCATTTGGACATGAAAGAACTTTAGAGGTTAATAAATGAGTACAAGCAATTACCAGGCAAGAAAATGTGTAGAATATTAAAGACATCTCATAAAGTCTACCTTATGTCATTGAGGGAGAATTGACCCTTCATTACACTAGTCAAAGATAAATGTAAATAATTGCCCCCCTATTTACATGGTTGGTTAATTTTGCATTTCTTCACCTCTCTAAGCTAATTTAAGGCTCTTGATTCCAAATATGAATTCAAATTTTTGAAACTTTATCATGATTGGAAAATTTAAAAATATAAAATTTTTCCTAGAAATAAAATGCAAGATAGACTTTGTTATTAAATAAAGGGGTCAATTCATTTGTAGAACATATTTTGTAAGACACTATGAACCACCATATTGGTTCACCTTCAAGATAATTGAAAATATAAAAAATATATATGAGGTTTTACGTTCAAAAGTGTTAGTAATTTAGATTAAACTATAACCATTAGTTAGAAGGCTTTTAGTGCATAAGAAAAGAAACTAGATCAAAAGTGCAAACTAAGGAAATATAAAAGGTAAAAAAAGACAAAAGTGAAATAAAAACAAAAATGTGAAGTTGTAAATGAGTTTAAATATGAATTTAAAACTACCAAAAAAAAAGAAACATGAGAAGCACAAAGGATGTTAGTAAACTTAGATTACTAGGAAAACATTAATATAGGGATAGAAGCACTTAATTAGGCAAAAAATAGTAATTAAATGATTTTTCAGTAAATTAATGATGGATGAAAGTGATTAGGAGTGTTAGTTAATTAGGAAGTTGGGGTAATAGGAAAATTAGGGTTAGGAGATCAATCTCTCTCTCTCTTGTGTTTTGGTGTCAATGTGTTTCGGAGGTTTGTGAAGCAAGAGGTGAAAAATGAACAAAAAACACTAGATCAAGGATTGAATGGAGATAGATTAGGAATATAGGCAATTTTTCAAGTAGGTCACTCATTATCTATGCAAAAAATGAGTGAAAAAAGTAACATTTTGGGGTCAGATGGAAAAGGTGCTTGAGAATGAGGGAAAAATTTGGAGTGAGATTAGACAGCCAACTTTGACGGGCAACTGCAAGTATATGGAAGATTGGATGGAGTTGATTTTTGGATAGGTGGTGTGTCTTCAAGTTAACTTTCCAAAAAACTATAACTTGCTCCAATCTAAGCAAGGACAAGATTGGGGCAACTAATTTGGTGCACAAAGGATTTACTACTGCAACAATTGAGAGCAACAACTTTGACAAGCAATTGTGGAAGCATGGAAGATTAGATGAAGCTGATTTTTGGATAGGTGGTTCATCTTGAAGTTGGCTTTTCGAAAAGTTACGATTCAACCTATTTGGAACCAGTATGAGGAAATGATGGTTGTTTTTGTGCAAGGAGGTCTACTACCCTTTAAGAGGAGGTACAAGTTGAGGTTTGTGATTGTGTTTTCGGCTTGTAATTGAACCATTGCAATTTTCATTGCACATTGTTATGAAGCATGTTGTCATCTACTTGCATATTGAATGGGGTGTGGAGATGAATGAAATGTTGGAATTTTAGATTAATCCTTTCTTAGGGCTCAATTGGGTGCCCTAATGGAATTTTTGAGGACAAACTTACTCAGGTCTTAATGTTAAACCATGGAATTTAGGGAGAATTTCAACTACTTGTGACTAAGGCATATGAAATTAGTAAATTTATAGGATGGTATTGTGTGCTGAATACACTAACTAGGACTAAATTAAGACCTCTTTTGGTACCAAAATGGTGATTTTAGAGAAATTTTGGGCATAAGATGTGCTTAAGATTATTGGATTTCATTGCTTGGAGGCATTTAGATTTAGGGTCCATATACACCCAACTTTGTGGATGGATTTTGCCTCGCAATGATATTCACTTAGAGACACCACTAATATCTTGCAAAAAAATGACTATATGGATAAATATGGATAATTACAAATAATATTGTGAATAAAAACATGTGAGTATGCATAAAGGTGATTTCAAGTTATGTATCCTCCCTCCCTTTTAACAAATTGGACTCATCCTCCTCTAAATTTTTAGAGAATCATCACCTTGGTGGAAGGGATTTCTTCCCTATTTGGATGAAATACATCTAGATAGGAATAGGAAGCTCTCTTAGTGAAGATGCTCTTAGGGTTTAAATTGGCAGTGTCTCAATACCATTTGCCACATTCTAAGATTTGTTCTATAAAACATAAATTCATCTTTGTTGTATATATAGTTTGGGGCCAAATTAGATTTATATGAAGATATATTTCACAATTTTTGGTATCATAATTAAACCATTTCAACAAAACAATTGTAGTAAGGAATACTAATCATGAACAAAACAAATACATTCAATTTGAACACCCCTAAAGTAGTAATAACACTACTAACCTCACACTCTTATACTATGCAAATTATGCAAATTTGTGAGGTGCACTGTGGAATTTCATCACAATAATACTATTCTTGGAAAATTATACATAAACACATGCACATATCTATATATATATCTATATATAGATATATACAATCTTATTTTAGAACAAGGACTGTATTTTACAAAGGAAACACCAATCATATTTTGAGACAAAGGAAGTACTATCTAAAATAGTGTGATGGTCATGCAATTGTCATCCTATTTTCATTTCCAATCATCTCACTACTTGTAATTATGGGATTAATGAGGCCACGTTCATCCTACATTCATCCAAAATTGTGTGGAGTCACAAGAGATCAATCCCAGTTTGTTATTATTCAGAGGATTAGGAAGCGAAGGACTCGGGTGCATGTGCTGCTGGATGGGCAGTCTTGCTGTGACGCCATGCTGCCGCAGACTCTAATATATAGAAAGAGCTTGATAAGATTCACTCTACGTTTGCTCGAAAATTCGAAGAAACGTCAACGTGCCGACTGATTACTGTCGGAGAGCTATAGTAATTTCACAAGTTTGCATTTTGCAATTGTATATCAGGAGACTAATTAGTTCTAGGTGTTCCACCGACAATTTCTTCGAACTTCGTTTGGCCAAATTCGGGATTGGAAACAGCCATTCAGAATTTGGCTCATTAACTAGGGTGTAAATCACGGCTACCAAGCTTTTGACGACACCCCAGCATAGGGGTGAGACTGAGCTGAAGCGTGCGGAAGACAGATTTTCATTATTGTGACATTCATTGAAGTGCCAAGAATTGAAGTAGCCTTAACAGTGAAGATCTCACTTCTCCATAACTCACTCAATTCTCAAATAAGGTCCTAGGAACAGATTACCTTCCGAACAAGAGCACCGGGGATAAACGAAACTTGAGGAAATTATCCAGAAGCCACCAAAATTTAACCGAAGCGACAATTCAATAGATGAAAATGTGTTATGAAGACGTGCCATCCCGGAAATGTCGTACAACCTTCGTGCAGACATCACCGGAAGCCAAAGAATAATTTAATTCATGAATCTCGACACCCCTCAATTGAAGAGGGAACATGAATCGAACTAACTAACGACGAATGCACGCACCCAGTGGAAAAAACCCTTCTCAAATCGTCGGGTCTCCAAAAAATCCTGGCCTGACGTGCAATGAATGGTTTCTACTTTCTAACTGATGGTCTAAAAAGAATAAATATTGTACAGGTGGTGCCGCCATGTAGCTGGCTCCTGCGCACCAATTCAACTAGTGGCCTCGCCAACTCAGTTCACGGCACTGCACACTCGCCGAATCTCGCCGGAGCTGCCCGTCAGCACGTCGATCTTGCTCATCGCCACCATGGCCTTCGCGAAGTTGGAGTCGAACGTGGCCTTGTCCGTGTTCGCACTCACGGATCCTTTGGTCCGCGAGTCCGCCCACATGCTCTGATCGGAAGTCAGCAAGCCCAGCTTGTTCACGATGTTCTTGAAGTACTGCGTGTCGAACTTCGTGGGGGAAACCAAGTCCAGGTTCACGGCCACGTTGGTGATACCAGCCACAGGGCACTTCGACAACAAGGACGTCGCGAATGAGGAGGGCAGTGTGGGGTCGACTTGCTCCCCGTGGAGGCGGTCATCGAACGTCAAGCAAGGCGCGACGCCGATGGTGTGCGCACCAGCCAGGGCCACCATCTGCGCGGCGTTCAGACCCTTCTTCTGGAAAGCCTTCAGCAGCACGGGGACCGTGTTGTTGGGAGTCATGAGATTGGCGGCCACCTCGGAAGACCGGGAAACTGTGCCGTCGCGACGTCCCGCGGGAACGCTCCAGCTTTGTCCCCCCGTCAACTTGACGGTGTCGCGCACGGCGAACTGCAGCACGTCGGAGCAGGACACGGTCCCCGGGCAAGCCGCCTCCACGGCGGCCTTGGCGGCGTCGATGGCTTCGAAGCCGTGGAGGCCGGCATTGATGGCGTTGGTTTTCTCGGAGCTGGATCCGTCCAGGAGCAAGGACGCGTCGCAGCCGCGGACGAAGCAATCGTGGTAGGCGAGGCGGAGGACGCCGGGAGCGACAGTGGAGTCGTTCTGGAACGACTTGAGCATGGACTCGTAGATGATGGTTTCCACGTTGGGGCACGAGTGTTGGTAGAAGCCTTCTTGGCATCCGCCATCGCTGGAACTGGAGAGGCTTCGACCAGCAGACACAGTTGCGCTCATGAAGGTGAGAATGGCCAACATGGCCACCCAGCCCGCGATGGCAGACCTCGAACGAGCCATCGTTCCACCCGACGATGCCGCAGTTGGAGAACGCACTTAAGCTGAAAGACCTGAAGGCGAGAGCTCACCGTCTCTGAATCGAATTGAGGAAGCTCTGCAGTCTGTCGTCCGACGCACGTTGAGTTGGAAACCTGAAAGCTTGAAGCTGTCGGGAGACTGAGAGATTGAGTGATGAGAAAGCCGAAGCACCCAGCACGGATTTATACTTGCATGGCTGAGTCCCGCGCACAGTCCATCAGTCCAAGTCTTTTGCACACGTTACTTTCACCGCAGTCACCAGGCTCTCGGAGTGCTTGACGAAGCGCAAGTAACCTTCGCTTCCTTATCCTTGATCTACCATTCCAGGGGTGACAGTTATTCAGATCCCTTGATTAATTTGTGTTGAACCAAATCTTCATGACCCAGTTGGCAAGTTTCATCCGGTTGCACGAGTCGATCTCGACCGTACGTCGATCCACTTCTAATTTTCTCTGCAATGCGGCGCACTTGTCCCGCCATTTCAACTCCCTTCACTTCCACGGATCGAATATTTTACTGGAAATCCGGTCACTCCAGTGAACAGCGTTGGAAGCGTTGACGGGAGGTGGTTCTCGGTTCCCTTTCGTGAGTGGGACCTTGGATAATTATTATTTTCAAAAGATTATTAACGTTTCGTTGTTACGCGTGGGGAGAGCTACTACCGTGGACGCAGCGGTGGGGGCCTCAAGAGGGGCTTGTGTTGGGACTTGACTGAGAGGGGCGTTTGAGAGGTGAGAGTATTTTTAGTTTTAGATGTTTGTTTATCACAAACTGAGAGACAGAGAGTTTTTAAATTGCTGCGGTGTGGGAAGGGTTTGACTGGGGATGAGCTTGGGGTTGAAATGGCAGAGCCTGTGGTGGCCGGTAAGTGCGCGTATGCAGGGCTCAAGAGGATCATAAAATAGAAAAGGGAGGAGGGGTGGGTGGGGGCACTCGGATGTGCTGCTGAATGAATGGATTGATAGTCTTGCTGTGACACGATGCTGCCGCAGACTCTAGAAACTGAAGAGTTTGATGAGATTGACTGGAAGTTTGCCTGGATAATCAGTCAGACAACGTTAGCTTACCAACTGATTACTGTTCTGTCGGATTTAATTTGGCTACTAAGTAATATAAATCTCATGGAAGGAGGGCATTAGAGCAACCTCAGTTGGACCGTTACACTCCATGTGTGATACTAATTCGTCAAAGTTGCACTATTTTGAATTAGTGCAGGTTGAAATATTGTTATAAGGTGAAGCCATCCATAATTCATAACTTAAGCCATGGCGAATATGATCTGCAGCAGTATTTGAGGAAGCAAATATCTACTAGAGTGCAAGGATAGAGATTGCGTTGTAGTAGAGAGTTTGGTTGGTATATAGCTTGAATTGAAATTACTATGAATTATGAAATCTTGAAATTGGGCATGATCCATGTCCAATGTCTAGAGTCTTATAAAATTGATCACCGAGAGAGTTCTTGTTGGTTACTCTAGCACACCAAAGGAGGCACAACTTTCATGGCAATATCAAGACCACATTGGTTATAGAACCTTGTTTCTTTGAATTCGAAATCAATACAAATGAGTCCCAAACTCTCCTAAATTTGAGACACCTATTGATTGTGTATGGGGCACTGGTTAGTAATGGGTGCCTCCACCTTATTATATCAATTTTTTAAAACATAAATTTTATAATAACACTAATTTTCTAGGTTCTAAAATTGGGGTTTCTCTTTGGAGTGCGGGGTTCAAATTTGGGAGTTTTCAATGTTACTTTGCGGTGATGCATTGTTGGGCTGTTTTTCAAGTCTGATTGGAGTTGCCTATTTTAGCCCAAGATTTAATGCAGGTGGTTTTTTTCTTTTGTGTTTCTTTGGATTAGTGACTTTTGTCCAATCTCCTTCATCTGATTCTTTGGGTAAAAGGGGTGGCTTTGTTAGATGGGTGGATTGGATTTGGTTGATCTCTATTAGTTGGGAATTTATGTGGTTTACATTGCTCGAGGTGATGGGGAGAATTGTTCACACAATAGCTTCTATCTAAGCAATATTCGCCATTGATGGGGAGGTGTGCATAGTCTAGAAGAATTGTTACTTTGATTCAAATGAAGGAATTTTGCACTACTACCAAGGACTCCCAGCCTCTTCTATTGTGTAAGCCCCATTAGAATGGAGGTCAATAGTTTCGTTTGCTTCATTGAGGTTTTACGAGACCTCCGCTATGCCTTTAGCAATTTGGAAAGCAATGCCTCAAAACTAGCCTTTTCTATTGTGTAAGCCCAGTAGAATGGAGGTCAATAGTTTCGTTTGC
This sequence comes from Climacium dendroides, assembly GCA_950106755.1. Taxonomy (NCBI): domain Eukaryota; kingdom Viridiplantae; phylum Streptophyta; class Bryopsida; order Hypnales; family Climaciaceae; genus Climacium; species Climacium dendroides. The sequence continues at coordinate 31,253,596 of OX467086.1, forward strand.
TTCATTGAAGTCTTGCAAGACCTCCATTATGCCTTTAGCAATTTGAAAAGCAATGCCTCAAAACTCATCTAGTAGTCATGGAAATGTTACCCAAGTAGAGGTCATCATTCCCAAGGCTATTTGGGAGTGGTGGTTCTCCTCTTGACATCTAGGTCAAAGGCTTCCAAAATTGGGGTTTGATTTCATAGCTAGGGCTTTGAAATTGCAGCCTTTGATTTAGTGACATGGTTACGAATTTTGGATTTGCTTCAAGGTTGGCGTTTCGAATTTCGTTCATAGCATTACTAGTGTTGTGTGGTGTTCGTGTACATGAAGTGAGAAGTTGTAGTGTAAGAAGTAGCTTTATTGCTCCTCATCACATGCAAGAGTTGGGATCCGTCGCACCCTGACGGTCGCTTGTTTGGAACCTAGCTGTAGAGCAATCACTCTATATAGTTCGTATCTTGGAGAGATCAGTCCACAGCTCCTTTGTATTTTGGGAGTCTTAAGTGAGATTTCTGTTTTGGTGGATTTTTGAAGAGATTGGTTTTTATTGTTTGGTTTTTGATTGACTGGGGGGGACAATTGTTGTTGAGGAAGGATTTTGGTGGGAGCTATTGGTGACGTTTTGGGACCACAGGCTTGTCATCGACTTGAAATGCTCCAAACTTCTGATTTTCATTTTCTGGCAAGGGCTTTAGATTCATTTCATTATAGGGCATCATCCATTTCAAGGAACATACCAAAGCTCAGTGGATCCAAGGTTTCTGCTTGCTTAGCATTCACAGATTCTATTGCTCTGTAAAATTTTAGATGCAAGAACATCTGAACATATACCCAAAAAGTAATAGAAACTAAGCAAACTCCTTAGTTTAGCAAGTGAGTAAAATAGTTGATGAAATACGGACATACAGTGGTTAATTTCAAACTAGTCAAAGGTCAAAAAAGGGCCTAGCTAGAAAATAGAGAAAACAAATTTCCAAAGTTTAATGCAGTAAGGTAGGAGGTCCATAAAGCGCCCATCTAAGAGCTGAAACTAGAATTTGGAGAGGTAAAACTTCTTGAAATAATTTTCAATAAATTTTTCCTTAAGACACAAATGGAATTGGCATCTAATCCAAGTCGTTTCATATTTTTTAGAGCTTTCTAGAACTAGTTATGAGTTTTTGCAATGAACTAGTATACATTTGAAGAGGTGGATGATTTTAAAGTTGTTCGCTTTTAAAACCTCCTACCTTACCTTAGATAATTCATCTTGTAAGGTTGAATCACAATTTGAATGCAATTTTTTATTTCCGAGTCTCAGTGTCCTAATTATCCTTCCCAAATTAAGAAGAAAGGTTGATTAATAATCATACTAATCACAATACACATTCCAAAAGAATTTCAAGTTTTTAATTTGATGAATAATGGTTTGTAAGTTAAATTTTAGTTTGTTCAGATAGGTTTGAATTTACCTACGGCCATAGAGATGACCTAATGGAAAAAAATCTCTATAAAGAGTGGGGCATTTGTATCCTTGTATTCATGGGACTTCATTCACATTGATCTCATGGTGAGATTGAGCGTCTTCTACAAAAATAAATTTGTACTATTATGTGAGCACCCAAAATTGTCACTTTTTACAAGAAATAGAATGGATGTAGAATTAGAGCATTGTAACTTAGTCATAGAGAAATATCAAAGAGATTTGTTTAGTACATAGTGAATTTTTTCTAAGTGTTCTACCAAATGCAAGTTGTATATGTATAGTAGTGCAAAATTATTAATATTATGCCCTCCTCGTGTTGTATTATTTTGAATTACATGACAAATATCAGTAATATTTACTTCTAAAAACCATATTTTATTGCACCAATAACTAATACTAAATTCAATCATAAATCAAATTTGGCAATATCATGTTGCACATTCAAATATAGTACTAATTACTAAACAGTTGTGATAACTAAGTTGTCTCAATTCATAGCCTTCAAGCTAAACAATAAACTACATGTGCATTATATATTGTAACAATTGAACTTGTGGATGATTTCAATTCTAAGAGTAAAAAATTATACAAATTAGAAGTTCATTTTTAATCACATCATCTATGCTATAATGTGGTTGCTAAAAAAAATTAACGATTTATATTGTACAATTTACAAGGAATAAAACCTAGTATTGCTTTTGGAAATGATGTACCATATTTATGAATATTCACGATTTATGCGTATTTTGCCATATAATCAATACAATTGGCCTAATGCAAGCATTCAAATTGGTTTTCTAAACTTATGTATACATTGAAAACTTTGAATCATTCCATTTTGATTAATGAGATGAAAAGTTATGAAACGTTTCAATTCAACCCCTAAGAAAGTAGAGCCATTGCAAAATAGTCAAACATCATATCTAAGATAAGTTTTTTCTTTTAAATTGTGTTAAAATATCAATCTCGTATTTTTGTTATTTTGATATTATAAACGGTCAATCATTTTGAAAATTTTCACTTTGTTTCATAAAAAATTGTCATAGTTATAGTTTTTGAGACTAAAAGTGAAAATAAATTTGTAAATATAGCAAAAATATTCCAATTAATTTGAATTATTTTCAGAAGTACAAGTAGCAATGGAGATTAGCATGAAAATTTCTCAAGTAATTTTCTTTCTTTCTACACCCAAAACACCCTTGACAATAATCTTCAAGCCAAATTTCATTATCAAGCTATATTTATCCTATTATATAATTGATATATAGAATATGGATATTTTCATGTGTGAAAAAGTGAATCTTCTATAGACACTCATTTTTTTTATAAATTTTGATGGAAAAAATCACATAATTGTAATTTTAAAAATAAAGGGTGGAAATAAAATAATAATTATTAGAATATATATTAGAATAATTTGAGACTTTCACCATAAATAAAAGTTAGAATGGAAAACATAATTTAATAATTTAAAATTAAAATCTATTTTAAAAGAAGAAAATTAGAATGAAAAACACACAATATAGTGTAAAATGGATTTTGACACTTCAATTTGCAATTGCAATAATTCCTTCAATTTTTTAATTTTTTAAAATTTTAAAATGAAATAGGACTTCAACTTGTCATGCTTCAATTTCTTAGTTTAAAACACATACCAATAATGGATATTTTAAAAGTTACAAACAAGTTTGACCAAAGCACATTCACTTTTGGGATGTGTAGACCTTGAAGGTTAAGGGCATTGATGGAATTCCTACTTTGAAATAAACTTTGAAGCCCTTCATTTAACTCAAGTTTCAATATTTTTGGAAATAAAATTAAAATATAGGATTTAGATTATATATTACAACATTGTAACCATTGGTATTGGCATTTTCTATTTTCATAACTAAATTCCTATCAATTTAGTATTTTAAAGCATTTTCTAGTTCTTTCTATTTACTATTATTTCAAGCATGAATATGAAATATTTCTTGTTGAATTTTTTTAATGTATTTACAACTTATTTTTATAACATATTATGGAGAATTGCACGTTATAGGATCTACACATTTGGGGGGTTAAAAGTTTGAAAGATGAAATGTATCCATTTTTATTTTGGAAGATTTGAAAGTACTTTTTTTTATAATCCAAGTATCATGATCTTACAATTTGTTAAGAATTTTGTTTAAAAATTTTAGAAGGATAAACTCTAACAAATTAACTAAGAGATCCTATAATTGGATTAATTTTGTTACAAAAATAAAAATATACATGAAGATTTTAGCCTTGATTTAGAGAATTGTGTTTATAAAAATGAAAGAACTTTAGAGACTAGTAATGAGTATAAGCAATAACTAGGTAGGAAAATGTGTAGGACATTAATTAAAGACGATCCACAAAGTCTCCCTTGTGGATGAATTGACCTCTTAGCCAAGGATAAATGTAAATAATTGCCCCCTATGTATGTGGTTGGTTGATTTTGTATGTTTTTCACATCTTTAAGCTAATATAGCCAGCCTTTGATTCCAAATATGATTTCAAAATTCTAAAATTTTATCATGGTTTGAAAATTTAAAATGGAAGACAAACTTCATTATTAAACGAAAGGGTCAATTCATCTACAAGATATATTTGGAAAGATGCCATTAACATCTTGCTAAAAAAATGACCATATGGGTAACTATGGATAATTATAGATAATCTTGTAAATAAAAACATGTGAATATGCATGAAGGTGATTTCAAGTTATGTACTTCCCCTCCCTTATACTGAATTAGGCCTTCCTTCCCCTAAATTTTTAGAGATTCATCACTTTAGTTGAAGGGATTTCTTCCTTATCCAAATGAAATACATCTCGATAGGATAAAAAACTCTCTTATTGGGGATGCTCTTAGAGATTAAATTGGCAATGTCCCAATACCATTTGCCACATTCTATTATTTGTTTCATAAAATATAAACTCATCCTTGTTGTATATATAGTTTGGGACCTAACTAGATTTATTTGAAGATATTTGTCACAATTTTTGATGTCATAATTAAGCCATTTCAACAAAACAATTGTAGTTGTGAGTAATTGAGTACTAATCATTACTAAAGCAAAACACCCTTAAAGTAGTCATAACACTACTAACCTCACACTAATACACTAATTTGAAAATTATGCAAATTTGTGAGGTGCACTATGGAATTTCATCATAATACTACTCTTGGTAAAGTGTACATAAACACACATACAAATATATGGTCTTATTTTAGAACAAAGGGTGAAAGGGTGTATTTTTAAAAAGAAACACTGTTCTTATTTTGAGACAAAGGGACTACTATCTAAAATAGTTTGATTGTCATGCAATTGTCATCCTATTTTCTTTTCTAGTCATCTCACCACTCGTAATTACAGGACTAATGAAGCCACGTTCATCCTACATTCATCCAAGAGGTTCCAAGGTCCCAAAAGATCCCAGTTTGTCATTATTTAGAGGATCAGGAAGCGAAGGACTCGGGTGCATATACTACTAAATGGGCAGGCTGGACGTTAAACACACTAGAAGAAAAACGTGTCCGTTGCAACCCACTGAGATGTGACTATGTGTCCTATACAACTGAGATGCGACTGTAGCCCTCTATATTTGCACCAAATTTCACGTGTATGTAGTTGTAGTCACAAAGTAGTCGGAAAATGAAGAATAGGGTTACGATATTGTAACAGAAGAACTGACATGAGGTATTCTACATCTAGTATTCATCGCAGTTGTCCATGTGGACAGCTATCCGCGAAGTAGAATCCACCGTGGAAAAATGCAATCGCTCTGATTACAGGCTGCAACTAAAAACTAGAAGATTGCAACTTAGAAATGACTCAAATGCAACTAGGAATCAACTATAATGCAACTAGAGCCCGACTATAGTGCAACTAAAAAACGATTCAAATGCAACTAGAGAACAAGTGCAATGCAACTAGAACATGACTGAAAATCAATTCAATTGTCCCATATCGATTGTCAAGAATACCATCAGCTTGAACAGATAAGAATGATAAGTTATAGCATTCTTGTGTAATGAATTTTGATAGTGAAATTCTAATATTTATATATTTTGTAGATTTTTACACTTTGTAGATTTCTATAATCTACAACTCCATAAATTATAACCAAGTCGCAAACTAGTTGCAAACCAGTTGTATGTCAATCACAAACCAGTTGCACACTAATCGCAAACGAGTTGCACATCAATCGCAAACTAGTTGCAAACCAATTGTATGTCAATCGCAAACGAATTGCACACTAGTCGCAAACGAGTTGCACATCAATCGCAAACTAGTTGCACACCAGTTGTATGTCAATCGCAAACCAGTTGCACATTAGTCGCAAACCAGTTGCACACAAATAAGTGAAATAACTTCCACATCAGCAACCACGTCACAACAGTTCATCGACGAAGTTCTCCATTGCCTATCGAATCACAAACAACTTCGCGACTGCAGTGCAACTTATACGACTTGTCCACTGCGACTGCGGACTCCAGAATATCACCAAGTCGCAAACATCCAATACGACTACAAACCAGTCGCAAACCGCAGTGGCAAAACCCTACTTTTTCTTCTAGGTACACCCCCCTTCGAGCAAAAAGGGGGGTTGTTAGTGGATCCACCTTGGCAGGTGGCTCCTTCCCTCTAGCCCGGTCCCATCCTACCAACCTGGCTCTCACCCAAGTCTCCCTCTTCCAGCCCGGGTCAAGTCATCCGCTCTGCCAAACTGAGACCTCTCTCCTCCAGAAGTCCAAATCCTCCTCCTAGACCACCAAAGGCATATCAGTTTTGGATAGGTAGAATTTATTGATTTCATTAATATTTTAGAGCCACGAGGAATTCAATGTTGTTTTTTGTATTGTACATAATTGACTTTAATTATTTTTAAAGAAAAAAAATAATAGAATTTTCATTAAGTTAATTTCTTCAAATTCTCGATGAATATTTGAATATGATTTTATGAGAATTCCAAATTTTTAATACTAAAAATTTCAAGTATCCCCTAAACAATCAACAAAGTGAACAAACATGTTTTGATCTTTATGAGAACTTAGGCAACCTCCATTGACTTTATGATTTGGAATTATACATGCTACTCTTTATAATGTACTTGAGAAGCCTTGTTTCCTATCATTCCAATAAATATTGCAAAAGTTAGAAGGATATTTTTCTTTTGAACCCTAAACCAAGTAACTAAATATACATTGTAAAAAGATATTAATTACTTTTGGAGTCTTCTATAGATTCATAAGTGCTCATAAAACATTCAATTCCAATTAATGATGTAAAAGTTATGAAAAATATTAGTTTGCAAATAATGAAGGTAAAAAAAATATGGGAAGTCATCTTTTGTTCTCAAATTAAAATTAAAATGTGTTAATAGTTCTTGTAGAAGCTCTTTACATATTAGTTTTTTTTTATTCAATACTTACTTGTATTTTATAAGTTTCTTAAGATGAAGATGATGATTTTTTGGATTAAAAATTTTTACATATGTTTTCAATCCATTTTCCAACATATTAACAAATTGCACAAGTTATAGGACATACATGTTTTTTTGAATAAAGTTGAAAGGCAAGACTTCAACTTTTGGAAGGGCTCAAAAGCTTACAATTCTAAGTTTTGGCATATTTAACTTCCAATCTACAAGGATATTCATTTATAAAGTTTGAAACAATGTACCCTTGAACAAGTTAACCCTTGAACCTCTAGGGGTAACCTTGAAAATCTTCGGTTTGTATAACCATGTGAATCATTGGATTAAGAAATAGCAAAAACACCTATTGAAAGTCATAATACTGTAGGAGATCTTCCTTTTCCAAACCCAATTCCAAAGATGAATAGTTACACTTTTGTCCTACATTCAAACATTCCTTGTTATACATTGGATGTTTGACGTCCGTGTCAACATTCAAGGGTTAACCAAAGGACACTATGGTTGAATTTCTTAAAAAAATAAATTCAAGGATCATTAATACGTTCAGAAGTAATTGAAATGACTCGATACATCCAATTTGGTATCCAAAACCGATATGCCTTTGGTGGTCTGGGACGGAGGAGGATCTGGACTTCTGGAGGAGAGAGGTCTGAGAGTCTTGGGTTGGCAGAGCGGATGACTTGACCCGGGCTGGAAGGGGGAGACTTGGGTGAGAGCCGGGTTGGCAGGATGGGGCCGGGCTGGAGGGAAGGGGCCACCTGCGAAGGTGGACCCCTTTTTGCTTAGGCGGGGTATTTAACGTCCGGCAATGGGCAGTCTTGCTGTGACGCCATGCTGCCGCAGACTCTAATATACATAAAGAGCTTGATGAAATCCACTCTACGTTTGCTCGAAAATACGAAGAAACGTCAACGCACCGACCGATTACTGTCGGAGAGCTCTAGTAAATTTCACAGGTTTGCATTTTGCAATTGTATTTCAGGAGGCTAATTAGTTTTAGGTGTTCCACCGACAACTTCTTCGAACCTTAAATCGTTTGGCTAGGCTGGGAAATGGAAACAGCCATTCAGATTTTGGCTCATTAACTAGGGCGTAAATCACGGCTACCAAGCTTTTTGACGTCGCCGGTCTCCCCAGAATAGGGGTGACTGACTGAACTGAAGCGTACGCAAGCCAGATTTTCATGTGACATTCATTGAAGTAGCAAGAATTTGAACAAGAAATTACAAAAGTAAGACAACTGCTACGAAATGCTCCCAGTGGAATTCTTCAACACTACCGTTACATGTGAAACAACGGCAGTTCAAGTGTCCAGCTACCAGAAACGTGAATTTCGTTACATCGTCGATATTCCATCACTTTGCCGCGGATTAGGGCGTGCCGAAAATCTATGATTGCCCTAGTTTGTGAACTGAAACCAGACCTTCGTGAATTAGTGAATATATAATATTTTTCGCCCATTTAGCGAAATTGACGTTCAGCAAACAAGCCTCAAAGGGGAGTCCTTACCGAGAGAGAGTAATAGTAAGGAAAAGTTGCATATGTTGTTTCCTACGATGGTGACGAGTCGTCCACATACGACAGTGTTGACCCGTCATTTCACTCAACTTCGTGCAGCGAACTGGAGTCGACTGCTGAGAGTAAAGGATACTCAGTAACTCAACGAACAATCAAAGTAATTTTAAAGCAGATTCATGATTCGGTTGGTACTTCAATTCGTAGCGAGGGACTTCACTACGAGCTGTGACTCCACTTTCAAACACATTCAGTGAAGCTGGCTTAATTCAATAATCTCACCCGTGACAGTTAGTCAGTGTAACCTCGAGTGCCCCCAATTAAAGATCTCACTTCTCATTAACAAAGTCAATTCGCAAATAGGATTCTAGGAAAAGCTTACGAGTGCAGGTACCGTCCGGAAAAGAGCACTCGAGATAACGGAAACGTGCTGAAATTATCCAGAGGCTACCAATTAACCGAAGTACTTTGGAATTATATTGATAACACTGTGTGTCATGAAGACGTGCCAGTAATTAGGACTGGAAGCCAAACCAAAATAATATTTATGAATCTTGTCACCCCTAATTTGAAGAGAGAACATCAATCGAATAAAAATAACTACCGACAAATGCAAGTACGTAATGGAATACGCCCTTTCGAAATCCTCGGGTCTCCAAACAGTCCTGACAAGGAATTGAATGAATGGTTTCTAATTCCTAATTGATGCTCTCAAAGGAATGAACTCTGTACTGGTTGTAGCTCGCTCCTCCTGATCAATTCAACTAATGGCCTCGCCAACTCAGTTCACGGCACTGCACACTCGCCGAATCTCGCCGGAGCTGCCCGTCAGAACGTCGATCTTGCTCATCGCCACCATGGCCTTGGCGAAGTTGGAGTCGAACGTGGCCTTGTCCGTGTTCGCACTCACGGATCCTTTGGTCCGCGAGTCCGCCCACATGCTCTGATCGGAAGTCAGCAAGCCCAGCTTGTTCACGATGTTCTTGAAGTACTGCGTGTCGAACTTCGTGGGGGAAACCAAGTCCAGGTTCACGGCCACGTTGGTGATACCAGCCACAGGGCACTTCGACAACAAGGACGTCGCGAATGAGGACGGCAGTGTGGGATCGACTTGCTCCCCGTGGAGGCGGTCATCGAACGTCAAGCAAGGCGCGACGCCGATGGTGTGCGCACCAGCCAGGGCCACCATCTGCGCGGCGTTCAGACCCTTCTTCTGGAAAGCCTTCAACAGCACGGGGACCGTGTTGTTGGGAGTCATGAGATTGGCGGCCACCTCGGAAGACCGGGAAACTGTGCCGTCGCGACGTCCCGCGGGAACGCTCCAGCTCTGCCCTCCCGTCAACTTGACGGTGTCGCGCACGGCGAACTGCAGCACGTCGGAGCAGGACACGGTCCCCGGGCAAGCCGCCTCCACGGCGGCCTTGGCGGCGTCGATGGCTTCGAAGCCGTGGAGGCCGGCATTGATGGCGTTGGTTTTCTCGGAGCTGGATCCGTCGAGGAGCAAGGACGCGTCGCAGCCGCGGACGAAGCAATCGTGGTAGGCGAGGCGGAGGACACCGGGAGCGACAGTGGGGTCGTTCTGGAACGACTTGAGCATGGACTCGTAGATGATGGTTTCCACGTTGGGGCACGAGTGTTGGTAGAAGCCTTCTTGGCATCCGCCATCGCTGGAACTGGAGAGGCTTCGACCAGCAGACACGGTTGCGCTCATGAAGGTGAGAATGGCCAACATGGCCACCCAGCCCGCGATGGCAGACCTCGAACGAGCCATCGTTCCACCCGACGATGCAGTTGGAGAACGAACTTAAGCTGAAAGACCTGAAGGCGAGAGCTCACCGTCTCCGAATCGAATTGAGGAAGGTCTGCAGTCTGTCGTCCGACGCACGTTGAGTTGGAAACCTGAAAGCTTGAAGCTGTCGGGAGACTGAGAGATTGAGTGATGAGAAAGCCGAAGCACCCAGCACGGATTTATACTGGCATGGCTGAGTCCCGCCCACAGTCCATCAGTCCAAGTCTTTTGCACACGTTACTTTCACCGCAGTCACCAGGCTGTCCGAGTGCTTGACGAAGCGCAAGTAACCTTCGCTTCCTTATCCTTGATCTACCATTCCAGGGGTGACAGTTATTCAGATCCCTTGATTAATTTGTGTTGAACCAAATCTTCATGACCCAGTTGGCAAGTTTCATCCGGTTGCACGAGTCGATCTCGACCGTACGTCGATCCACTTCTAATTTTCTCTGCAATGCGGCGCACTTGTCCCGCCATTTCAACTCCCTTCACTTCCACGGATCGAATATTTTACTGGAAATCCGGTCATTCCAGTGAACAGCGTTGGAAGCGTTGACGGGAGGTGGTTCTCGGTTCCCTTTCGTGAGTGGGACCTTGGATAATTATTATTTTCAAAAGATTATTAACGTTTCGTTGTTACGCGTGGGGAGAGCTACTACCGTGGACGCAGCGGTGGGGGCCTCAAGAGGGGCTTGTGTTGGGACTTGACTGAGAGGGGCGTTTGAGAGGTGAGAGTATTTTTAGTTTTAGATGTTTGTTTACCACAAATTGAGAGAAAGAGAGTTTTTTAATTGCTGCGGTGTGGGAAGGGTTTGACTGGGGATGAGCTTGGGGTTGAAATGGAAGAGCCTGTGGTGGCCGGTAAGTGCGCGTATGGAGGGCTCAAGCGGATCATAAAAAAGAAAAGGGAGGAGGGGGGTGGGGGCACTCGGATGTGCTGCTGAATGAATGGATTGATAGTCTTGCTGTGACAAGATGCTGCCGCAGACTCTAGAAACTGAAGAGCTTGATGAGATTGACTGGAAGTTTGCCTGAATAATCACTCAGACGACGTTATCTTACCAACTGATTACTGTTCTGTCGGATTTAATTTGGCTACTAAGTAATATAAATCTCATGGAAGGAGGGCATTAGAGCAACCTCAGTTGGACTGTTACACTCCATGTGCGATACCAATTCGTCAAAGTTGCACTATTTTGAATTAGTGCAGGTTGAAATATTGTTATATTATATCAATTTTTTAAAATATAAAATCTTATTGTAACACAAATTTTCTAGCTAAAGCTAATTTTTCCCTCTCTAATTAGTATACATGGGGAATTTTGTTAAAGTGGTAGGCATTCCATGACTTTTAACTTTTTAAGTTTAGACCATGCACAATGTACTAAAAATCTAAAATCTATACCTTTCTTAAATCTTTGAAATCTATACTTTTCTTAAATCTTTGAAATCTATATCAATCCTAAATTTTTGAAATCTATATGAGCTTTAAATGGCACTTTTGTGGTTTAGATTCCACTACTTAAAACTAGTGCATGAAATATTGTCATTTTAACAAAAGTCCCTATATATTTAGTGTAAGGGTACAACTAGGTGTGTTCTTTGAAATGAATTGTAAATTGGCCTCAATTAGTAGCCTCAACAAATTAAGATTTGTTAACTTTGTTCATCCCCCTTCAATTGGACAGAGTATGACGAGCTTGCTAATGCTCTCAATAGAACAAGATTGTTTGATCATGCCATTCAAGTATCCACTTTGGTTTCTTTCTACATTCTTCCTTCTATAAAACTTTTCAATTCATGAACGGCTTGACATTTTGAAATCAAATTGATAGCAATGAGTATAAAAATGAAAAACATAATTTTTGGTTTCTTTTGGTGGTGAAGCTTTGGATTGTAGGAGAATTAACATGACTTCAACATTAACTGGTTCTCATGAGGTCTATGGAGATATTGGTATCAAGTCTCTCCATCCTTGTGCTAGTTGTCACAAATATACCTTGTTAATTTCACACTATAGTTGACATAATTGATGTATAGTAATTAAATAATTCTAAAATCATCAAATCGTTTTTTTGTCTTTAAATAGTCTAATAGAATCTTATTGGAAGTTGAAAGAGACTTCCAAATTTATTTTATTGTCTATGTTTTGTAGACACCATATAAATAAAGTAATAAAAATTAGAAAATATATATCCAAAATCAATTATGTTTGTTTATGAATGGAAGTTGTAAAAATTTAGGTAAGAATTTGTAGGAGTAGATTTTAGAAACAAAACACAATTAGATGCATTGGCCTTAATGTTTAAAGTAATAGCAAAGAACTCTAATCTATTTTTTTAACTGACTTAACTAAAGAGTTTGTTCATTATAGGTTCAACACCAATTCTTTAAAGACTTGTATGAGTGAGACAAGACTACCATAAATGCCTATTAGGTTTGGCATTGCCTAGTCAAAAACTTATTAAGAAGGTGATTGCAAAAACGACTAGTCAATTTTGCACCATTTTGATTGTTTTCATATTTTTTCCAAAAGTATTTTAAAATTATAAAATATTTTTTTAAATATAAAAAATATGACCAATGTATATACCTTTAAGAAGATGGTATGCCAAGAAGATATAACAAAGAAAAATTCTCTAAGTAGGAAAACTTGAAAGGTGTAAAATCTCAAAAAAATAGGTACTTCAACATTTTAATTAGAAAAAAATAGGAAAAAAACTTACAAAGAAATTAAAAATTGAGCATTTATGTGCACTTGATGGTGAAGAGATTTCAACAAAAGAATGAGCTTGAAAATATTTTCAATGTTTAAAAGTGCATGCACTAGGGAATCCTATTTGCATGAACATAAAGGACATAAAATAAACTATTTTTAGATGCCACTTGATACAAACATGACCACTTATTGTAAAAATAGACCACAAAAATTTTAGCTCTAAATGTTTAATTTTGGATACTTAATAGTATTCAAAACCCTTAAACTTGAAAGTGTGGTAAATTAGCAAAATTGAATTTTAAATGAAAAATAAATTTCATCGGGTTTATGCTTCAAAAGTTATAGCAAATCATAAAGTCCATCACACTACATGTGACATAATTAAAGACCGGTCTTTCTTGCAAATACCCAATAGTGAAATAGGAGTTTGGTATCCATTTTCAAAGTTATAATACTTTTGGCTTTTGAAAAATCAATTTATGTTGAATTTTACTAATCCCCATCTTTGTCCCTCTATCAAAATCTCATAAGCCACAAAATATTTAAATGGTGTCAAAAAGACAAGCTCTTTACACAAGTGGGGTGGTAGGAGGTACAACAACCCATGTGGGATGTTCATATTAGGATTCGTTAGACTTCAAATGCTCATAATCAAGTCAGAAGTAGGCTCGAAAGTAGGAATCATGCTCAAAACATAATTCAAATCTCAATTAAGTATAGTAGAGTAATTTTTTTCAGAAAATTTTGAATTAAATAAAATTGGGAAATCCAGCTAACTTTCAACTCTAAATATTTTTGTGATTTCAATCTTCTAATAATAAAATAGATATGGACAAAATTTAGAGACGGGAGATTTGAAAATGTTACAGAAATTGTCCCTTCCAACCCTTCTCTAAATTTTATCCATAATTATTTATTAGAGGATCTAAAAATGAAAAATAAAAATTTTTCTCAAAATTATCTTGATATCCTAAATTTTCTTAGTTTAAAGTTTTTTGAAAAAAAATTATTTACTATGCTTAAATGAAGTATAAATATTTGCTTTGAATACAATTACTACATTTATAGGCAATTTCATTAAAATAGCAAAAATTTTCTACTTTGGTAATTTTTATGGTTCAAACTAAGTGGTGTGAAATGTACAAACATACTAGATTTATGAAATCCACATTTGTCCTAGATGTTACTATTATAATTCAAACTATGTGGTTTGAAATCTATAACAATCCTATATTTTATAAAATCTATAAAAATTCAAGATCTATGAAATCTATACTTGTCATAGAAGATACCTTTACAGTTCAGATTAGGCGGTCTGTAATTGGCACACATAATACCACCATTTCAACAAAATTTTCCATATTTTTACAATGAGTAGTCAAGCTCTAATCTTCAAATTATCCCATATCCTTTGAGGATTGATGAAAGACAATGGATTTCACTATATAAACAACATATCCACCTTAATTATCTAAAAGTGTCAATGAAGAACCTCCTCTGCCATTTTGTCATCCATAATTTCCTTGATGATAGACAATGAAATGGTTGATTGATATATTACTCACAGATATTTACTTTTTAGCATTATTTGACTTTGATTTTCCTTGATTTTGACTCCTATAGTCATTAATTTTTAAAAAATTAATCCCACTTTTTCTAATTATTTTCTACCAAACTTGATAGACACCTACATGACAAATTTTTATTAGATGGAGAACTCCATACTACTATCTTAGTGCCTTCATAAAGTCAATGTATTAAGACCAAAAATGCACCTAATCAAAACTACCTATTCTTGTTTTTCATTTTCATTTGATGTCTCTAAATGCAAGATTCTCGTACATAGTATCATTTTTCTTCAAATGATAGTTTTCAAATATGATAACCTTCAATAGTCTACCCAAAATAATCACCTAAAATGTACAAAATCAATTCATTTCAAGTAGAAATTTTGGGCGCTCATACCTTCAAGAGCATGGCCACCCTTGTCCGTGAGGAGCCCAACACTCTTCAGATTGGTGGATGAAAAGTGCTACAAGCCCTTCATAATATTCTTTTGACACTCAAGTCTAGCACGTGAAGGATTGGTCTTTAAAATGATTGTTCATCCTAATTTAGTTGTTTTGTTCTTTATTCTCCTTCACGAGTGGTCGCTTGACTATTTATGGGTTGTATTTGGTGAGTAAGCATGAGAAATAAGGAAATTGAGGGCTTTTCAAAACCAGATGGAAAATTTGAGCATGCCAAGTTTGGCAAAGTAAGGTTAACCATGCTCTTAGAGCTCTATAATAAGATTGGCAATTGGAAAAGTGCCAATTTCTTCAAATTTTGCGACGAACATTCGAACACGACATAGTGGTGTCGGTACGTAGCTCCTGCTGTTGTTCAGTAAACTTCCGCAGATGTGGTGCACCATCTTAGTCAGCTTGTCCTAGCATGTCCATATTCTACCCATGTTTAAGAGCTGCTACTACTTTTGTACCATGAATTGTTACTACACAAATGAAAAACTTGTCAAGTTGATGAATTGGTGCCAATCAGGGATTCTAGTGCACAATTTAATGAGTGGTTGGGGATTGAGTTTAATTTGGGAGTAGACACATTTCAATGTAAATAATGTGAAGTTATGAGTGGTTGGACACTCTAGGCAATTATATGCATTGTGTTGTTTAAGTTTGATCCTTAAAAGATAGTAGACATGTGACCATGGAAATCATCCCTTTAGGGCATTGTGTGAATAGTTGGTTTACAAAAAGTCCTAAAGCAATCATTGGAAGTCAAACTACTATACTAGACCATCCCTTTTCATGCAAAATTTAGTTGCACTTTTGTCCTACATACAAAGGTTTTCTATCATTCATCAACTAAAAAATGGTCGTAGCATTGTTGATGGGCTAAGGTTTGCATGCTTTCATTTTTGAAATCCATTTGCACCATCGTTGGACACAATCAAATTGTAATGGATGTGTCTTCCTTTCTTCTTTCCCTAAAAGAAGAGATCTTAACCCTTAAATGTTGGACCTATACCCACAGTTTTCAGCCCTTGTGTCCAACACTCTATTTGCTCCCATTTCAGGACTATATTTGTATAAAAAAAATTATATTTATTTTTCAGAGATGAAGCTACAAGTCTTTTGTACTTCCCAAAAAATTTAGATTTTTTTTGAGGAAATTTGATTTTTCTGAGAATTTTTGAAGAAAAAGTGAAGAAAAATCATATCAAATAGAAAATTATCTCAAAAAATCTGAGAATTTCATCATGTGTGGAAATTTCAGTGGCAAACATCATGGTGTAAACTCAACTTCCGTGTCATTCTAAAATTACAATCCAGAAGACTTTGAAAGTACATATAAAGTTAAAGTTGTAATAAAATATTCAAATAATGTTTTTTTTTCAAAATTCCAATTGGAGAAGAAACTAGAATAGATTACCTTCATTTTGTTAGTTGGGCTCAAACTCCAAAAATATCATTTTGGGGGATAAATTTAAGATTTAGAGCAAGAACAAAATTTCCCAAAATACACTGAAAATAGCATATTTTGTGATCCATTTTTTTCTGTAATTTTTAATTCATGTGAAGAGAAACACTCACATGACTACAAAATGAATTAGGTACTCTTTATAATCCTTTGTGAAAGGTCAAGCAACAAGAAATGGATGAAAAATTGCTAGCAATCTCCCTGTACACTTAGCAAATTCGTGCAAACACCACGAAATGGCGCCGCTGGCGCTTCAGGGTTAAGCTAATATGCTCTCAAATCGGTGGTTTCTGCACCTCCTACCTTAAGGTAAAACACCCCCATTCAAAACATTTCAAATAAGTCTTATTTTAGGCTATTTGATGACATGCAACGTACGGGGAGATCCGGCAGCTAATAGAAAATCAACCGAAAGAAATTACTGTTTTAATTTCAAAATCTTAAGCCGTATAACCGAACAGAATACTTGGAGTATAGGAAATCAACCACTTATGATAAAAAGAATGACGGTTTTCATCCGCTTTTCACTAAGGAACAAGGGATTTTGACTGCAGTACTTATGCTACCACCAGTTCCTAGGTGACTAGCCCAAAGGTATAGCCAACATTCAATGAATTAAAAAATCCAAGATATCTAGCAATAGCCAAAAATCTTCAATGTTCATTGAATATGAGTACCATGAGGTATGAAGACAAGCTCTTTGTACAAGTGAGGTGGTAGGAGGTAAAGCAACCCATGTGGGATATGTAAATTAGGATTAGTTAAAAACTCAACTATTCATAGTAAAATCATAAGAATTATGTATAAAGTAGAATTTCATACCTCATTTAAGCATAGTGAATAAAAAATTTCAAAAAATTTCAACTAGACAAATGTGAAAAATCAATCTACATTTTATCTCCAAAAATCCATTTGTGATTTTGAGCCCCCAATCAAAAGTTATGGATAAAATTCAAATAGGATGTTTGAAAATGCCAAGAAAAATATCCCTATTAACCCCTCTCTAAACTTTGTCCATAACTTTTTATTAGAGTCCCAAAATTACAAACGGATTTCTGGAGATGAAATTTAGATTGATTTTCCACATTTTTCCAGTTCAAAGTTTTTTAGAATTTTTTATTTTACTATGCTTAAATGAGGCTTGAAATTCTACTTTATACACAATTCCTGCATTTTTGACAATGAGTGGTCAAAACTCTCATCTTCAAATTGTCCCATAATCTATGACAAACAATGAATTTCATCATAGAAATGACCTTTCCACTCTCTACTCAATAAATGCTAATGAAGTAATCCCTTAATTTTGCCATCTATTTTTTGTTATTGGTAGATGGTCAAATGACAAATTGGTCTTTGACTTTAAGGATTATTATTAGATTCAATGGATTTTGGACCAACGACCTTTACATTTATTTGTAGATTTGGCTATTTGGTCTTTGAATTAGTAAAAAAATTCAACACTATTAAAATTCTCCTAAAGAGACTTCATAAGCAGAAGATTGACGGAGCATCCATTTAGAGAGACCCACCGTATCGTCAAAGAAGCGTCATAAGAACCAATAATTCGATTCACAATGAGTTTCAATGTTTTCAGCTCCTTGGCTACCAAAAGCTTCGATCACTCGAGAGTGAAATCCTACTCCAGACTTGCATATAATGCATAAAGGATTGCAAACAGAAATTTTGTGAAATTTCTGATACATACTTGGATTACATGCTTATCAAGTCCCAGTCGGCTTGCGTTCTTCAGCTTATGAAGTGACCATCCCAGCCGGCTCACATTCTCATGTCAACTATTGGTCGACATTTAAGCCCAATGCCCTTCCAAGTACATTCAAAGTCAAGTATGCATCATTCATATACAGACAACTGAGAAAGCTATTTAAAAGAATAGGAAAGACGCACGAGATAACCACGTATCGAAAAGGCTCCAAGTTCCATGTGAAAGACTTTGAGAAACAAATGCCAAGTTTGAAGAACAATGATATTGGATTTATACTTTCTTTCTTGACTCTGACGCAACTTCATTCAATCTTGGCCAAGACATGGGTACTGCAGCCCTCGCTCAGACCTACTACTCACGAGCAGGAAAATTAGGTTAATCAAAACCAGACTCTCAATAAAAGAAACCGAGGACCTTGCCTCCTACATTCTTTCTCCGGGCTTCGTCGTGGTCCATGATGCCAGCTGAGGTAGTCAAAACGATGTATCCAAACTGCCAATCACCAGAGACCAGTATTAGGAAGAATGACTCCCAAGATTAAGATGCAAATACACTATATAAAATTGCTCTTCAAAGAAGCACCTTCAGTTACATTCAACGCACACAAATTTCGATAGTACCCTCATGATTGTAAAAATAATCATAGATCCAATGCACGTGTCAAAGAATACAGAAAATATGAAGGTCATATTATATGTCGTAGTCCGACACAGATTCCATCTATGCCACCCCCCAAACAGATGAAAAGGCTCATTTCCTCATCTGGTTGGACGCTAAACGGCTTCCATGGACATATTTTACGAAAACAATGTTTAACAGCTAGGAATCCCACACGAAAAATAGCTGTCTTCAACCGAATACCACAGAGGGTTCTCTATTCCGACAAAAAACTAAGTTCTTCCTTTAATATCTGTCCAAGTACCAACCCTACATTGGTTGGAACCCACTTGAATCACACTAAGAGATTGCAATCTGTCAATAGAAAAGATAAAGAGCCCTCCACGGTACACAAAATGATAAAGAAAGATACACACATAAAGAAGTCAACACATATACCTGACGAGAAGGAAGAAGTCGTGCAGTCCAAGCTTCGAGCTCGCCAACTCCAACGTTGTACCGTGGGCTAATAACACCACACTTGTTCAATCTACCGTTCAGCTCCACAACGATCTTCCCTGCCCTGTGGTCATCCACCAATTCGAACTCTCCAATATATCCTGTAATGTCATCAAGTAAAATATGTCAAACGTAAAAATACTGCTTGAGCACATGATAAGAACTTCACAAGCGGAACATAAAATTCAGAGTGCCACCACGACTGCCAGTAGGCAGGGCCATAACAAAAAGTTCGAGAACTACGCAGCTGTCAAACATCAAGAAAACAAGCTAGTCCGCGAGGTACAAGTTTCTTAACGTAATTAATTCGACAAGCCTGCACAACTCCCCCAACTTCCTCCAAGTCAATCCTAATGATTGCATTGTCGAGTAATCGCTGAGCCAAGGTGAAACCCGACGCTCTGATGCTCTTTAATCTCATACTCACAAAATCACTACCCTAAAAAACTCAAAAATTGGTATATATCGATCAGGAGGGCATCGCCTACCCAAACATCCGTTCAAGAGTTGGTTTCAGGTCATCTCGCAATGAAAACTTTTAACAGTCATAACTTTTGCGTACGGCATCCAAATAACGCATACTTTGATGCGTTGGAATCATCTTTCATTCGCCGACAGAACATCAACTAAAAAAACTGACCAATAGATGAATAAGTTGTCTGATCATCGCCAAAACTAGTGCGCCTACCGCTAGGTCCTTGGTTAGGTTCATAGCGTGGAGACCATGTAACACACATAACAATGACATTAACCCTCTTGATGTGAAACCCTATTCACCGGTTCCACCCAGTTGCTGCCAACTACTGACCTAATAGACCTCTTACGATTAAATTCATTTCTTTAAAAGGCAATGAAAAAGAGAGATAGAAGAATAGCTAGGGGAAACGAAAGAGGTGATAGTGAGAAGCGACTACTCACCGTGCTTCTGCATGACGGAGAGGAACTTGATCACGACCTTGGAGGAAGGACGGATAAGCACCTGCCGCTTGCCGCGCTTCTCGGCGTTAAACATGTTCTTGAGGGCATCATTGAGAACACTGATGCGCACCATGGCGACCTGCCTGCTGCACTGGCTGCAACAACAAAAAGGCGACGAAAAAAACAAGGTGCGGGCTCGGACGGAGTTGCTGCGACGAAGCGCGAGAGCGAAAGAGAGAAACCCTAATGCTTCTCTTTGGCTTTCAGTCACGCCGAAATCAGCACCTTCCAGACCTAAAAATCCCAGGTTCGGTTTCATTCATCCGTTTTGTTCCTCTTTCCAGTTCGTTTGAAGGAAAAGAGCATTAACCCCTAAAAGCCCAAGGGGTTTGGACAAAACGATAATGTGTTATAAAATACAAGTTCTATAACTTTTTTGAAGATCGTATCAAAAAAGATACTGTGGAGTATTAAAAGTAAAAAGCATCTAGACAGTTAAAATTATAAAACCATTTTAAAATTCTCTTCAAATGAGTCTTGAAGATATAGCTTCAAAATTTTATTTTATTTATTTAGCATTTGAATTTTATTTTTATTGGTCAAAATTGTGGTTTTTATTAATTTGTGAAAAAATGCATAAGGTCTAGTACTATATGTTGGAGTTAGCTTTGTTAGACCCCATACAAAATCATTTTTTGTGTGGTGAATTCCCTTTCATTAACTGGACTTAGAATTTTCTTGAATTTTCATTTCATGTGATTTGGAATATTTCTTAAACTTCAATTTCATCGCTACAAAATATAGACTCAGACAAATTTTATGTGACCTTTAGGAGACAAAGGACCTTTAGTAAATCTTGCATGACCTTCTAAGCTTTACTTGAGGCTTTACATAGGCTTTACTATTAGTTATAGGTATTCGTACTCACGACTTTGCCACTACTTGTATGTATATTATTTTTCATTTTTCATCAAAAAAAATTTTAGGATTCAAATTATTTTCATTAATATTTTCTATACTATTCAAGTATGTCACATTATAATTTCTGAAATTTTCATTACATGCCATATGTATTTTTATTTTGAATTATCTTTTAATGAATTTGACCCAAGCATAGGAAATGAAAAAATCAACACTTTCTCCAATTAATAAAAATTTCAGCACTAAGCAAATTTTAAACACTTTGTGCTATTTCTCTTATAATTTTTGTTTGACCTTAGAATTTTTAGTTTTGAATATAAATATTGAAAGACAACCCAATCTTGTTTGAAAAAAAAATGAGAGAAAAAAATCCACACAAAATGTTGTCTAAAGTTGGTTAGCAACCATAAAATGTTTGCTCGAACACTTAGGGGGTAAACAATATGAAATACTTTCAAAATTTCTGAAAATTTCACCATATGATATAATAGTACTACTCTATGACATTCCATATTTAAAAATTGGGTAAAAAGTTCTTAAATTCAACTACAATAATTATTTATTTGGAGGGCATTTTTGAGAGTTTCAAATAGAATAGAAATGAAACATTTTGTAAGCTCTATTTTTTGAATTTTTCTTAAATGTAAAAATAATTTTTATGAATTTCAGTTATACTCAATGAATAAAAAGTCAAAATTTCTAAATTCCTCTTTGTAGACTATGGTATATGTATTTTGAAACAACCCCCAATCATGATAAACAATAGATAATACAACTTACCCTTAATTCCATGATGTAGATGTCACATCGACTTGTTGAAATTTATTCATTTCTCACTATACACAAAAATAATTTGACAATTCATAAACTTACTTTTGGTTCTAACAACTTTAAAGTACATTCAGACTTATGAATAATATTTTGAACTTTAGATAAAACAAACTACTTTTTGATGAAGGATTGAAATTGGAAGGAAGTATAGTGAGATAATTTTGGCCTTTGATCTTAGTGGGGTTTTTTTTGGTCCACTTTTGAAATTTTGACTATTTTTTCTTTGTAAGATTATATCTCTTACAAAATAAAATGTGGATGTTGTGGTAAATCATATGATCATGAATATAATAAGAGAGATTCTACAGATATATAATACAATTAAGTGATTATTGAGTTTCAACCTCAAAAATTCATAACTAATACAATGAAGCTCCAAAAAATATGAAACAACTTGCCTTAAATGCCAATTATATTTATCTTTCAAGTAAATTTTATTGAAAAATATTTAAAGGAGTATACCCCCCCCCCCCCCATTAATTTCCATCTCTTTAACCCCTTAATGCCCAAGGCCTTTTTTGAACTTTTAGGAATTTACTCTAAATTGAAAAAAAAGCCAAATTTTAATAAGTTGTATCCATTTTTGTAAAAATTGTAATTGTTCAAATTCAAACTAGACATGTTAGAAATCACATAGGAAAAGAAAACACAACAACATTACTTATGGATTGAAATATCATAATGTTTGATATGAGGGTGTTAAAACTACAAAAGTTATTTGAAGTTTTTCAATCCTCTTTTCACATGTCAAATCTAAAAAGTTGGTCACCAAAAAAATACAAGGATAAAAGGTCTAACATACATAACTCCAATTCTCAAAATCTATTCTACAATTTTTTAAATGAATTTTTAATGTGATTTTTTCTCCAAGTTCTAGTGTATTTGAGGCTCATTTCCAAGAACCCTCAACACTACAAAAAGTCAAGATTGCAATAGACACCCTTGCACAAAATTTTGAAAAAAAAATCATAATCAATCATTTTCAAAATCGGATTTTTGATGCTAGAACTAGACTTTGAAAAGAATTTTTCAAAAATATAAACTACTTAAAATAGAAAATTGTTTAGGTTTTATTTAACTTCAAATTATTGTCGACACCAAAATTTGGTGGCTCGGACCTTGAGTGAGTGCATATCAAATCAATATTGAACCTTGAAGGGAAAGTTGTACGATTACAACGAGGGTTTAAGGTTTAGGGTTTAAGGAGCACCATTGTCGTGTTTGCTGTGATTCTTAGGTAGCCATGGAGTCGATGCTTGTTTGCCGCACTGGAACACGATCCTTGCCACCCTCCAGCCATCCCCGCACCACCATCACCGAGAATCCTCCATGGCGATGGCGCTGCTCAGTTTCTCGTCTTCCCTCCTCCTGCAAATCTCTCGTAAGCTCGTCGTGTATTCCATCTCCACAAGCTCCATTCATTTCTCTAGAACTTACACAGATAGAATCTGCTTTCATGTGAATGAATTCTCCCTTGTTTCGCTGCTCAAACATGTATGCTCTCTTTGGAACCAATGCTTGCGAATTGTTCAGACTTGGGCAAGCAAGACGCAGCAGGTCTTCAATCGGGGATTCGAATGGCGGTGTCAAGCGGCGGTTGATGAGCTTGAAGAAGAGGTCGAGACGGCAGGTTCAGTGCTCTTCACTTAGTTTATGTTCCCATCTTCTGATGATGGTCAAAAAACCTTAGTTAGTAACATTGCCTGGGTTGCTGTCGAGGCTAGGGGATTGATTTGCTTTTGTTTTGTAAGAACAATGTCATCTTAAGATAGTTTTATGATTGCGAATTCTTTTCTCATCTTGATATTTCAAAGTCTTACTGACCCGGTTTAGGTTTAAATTAGCATGTGTATTAAGCTTTTGCAACCTTTTTTTCTCTTGTGGACGGGGGTTTCCCGAGCTATCAGAAGGTCTATTGTTAAGGTGTGTACACCCATAATCAACACGCCCAGCCCAAAATGTGACACCTACATTTGAAACAAATAGCGTCACAAAAACTTAGATATTGATTATACAAGACATGCACCATGCATGAGAGTATATGAGAGCTGAGAATTGATTCCTAGTGTTGGTTCACCTGAAGACAATACTTTGAAAATTCATAACTTACAACTTATTCATGTGGTCTCCATACAATGCATGCCAAAGATTATTGGAATTGTCTTTCAGTTGCCCATAGGATCGGATAAAAATAATATATGTTTAATAATATCAACTACGCGCTCAGTTGTGATTAGTGCTGCGCATACCTTTGTGCTTATGGAGGGTAGTGGAGGGTGGGGTTATGCAGTTTTAGTCGTCGGAGGGGGAATGCTAGGAATGGAGACTGTGCGTGCGTTGGTGGATGCAGGATTATTGGTTGCAGCGTATCAAAGAGGGGAAACTTTTGATATCCCTGAAATGTTCCATGATGATATTGAAGAAATGGGGTGGGATGTCCTCGATGTGACTACCGTAAAGAAGGTGTTGGACTCCAATCCCTTTGAGGCCGTAGTGTGTACTGTTGGTAAGCCATTCTCTCGTATAGTACTCGATTTGCTAAGTTGTTAACCTCTAAGAAACTAAGTGAGAAAAAGTGGCCGCTTTGAGTTGAAGTAAATCATGTAGGATGCTTTTAGAGAGTTCAGAAAATCTACCCCAATTGACAGAAGTAATCATATTTTATGGTTTTGAAGAATAGAAATCAATGTTTTGAACGTTATTGTATTCGATTAAGAGCTTCCAAAAGGGATTCTGTTCTTTTACCTTGTGCGCTTGAGGGTCAATTTAGGTATTATATCAACGTAAATTCTTTGGAATAGTAATGTAAGCACCTATTGCATCTCAATCCTAGCTCCCGAATTTTTTGGGTACAGCTGAGATTTTCCCTCTTTTTCTGCCTCAATTATTGCATAATGTTTGGGCGGTTGATTTCTGCTTTTCAAATTTGCGATTATATTCTCTTAAGAGGGACTTTTTTCTTGAGTTCACAGGTGGAGGAATTACTCGACCAGATTTTGACAAGGTACGATCAGTGCCTTATTATGTACTAGTTTTATCAAGTATTACTTTCGAGCTGCAACATTATTTTGGAATTGAAATCGTTTGATTTCAGAGGAACGCATTCTAGCAGGTTTTCACTTGGGCTTTGTGAAGGTAGCAGGATGTTCCCGTTAAGCTGGTTAATGCAGCTAAAACGGCAGGCGTAAAAAGGTTCGTGCTGGTAAGTGGAGCACATTGCGTCTTGATTGTCACCGTCAGTTCTTGTCTTCTTTGAATCTGGATGCCTTTCTGTGATGAATCACAGAGCTTCCAAAAGCATACGTGGAAGCATCAGACTATGCTTCCAAAAGCATAGTCTGATTGCATCTTTGTTGGACAAGATATGGTCTGACTTATTTGGACAGATTATATGAGTGCTAAAGTGCTGTAACTGATTCGTGCAGGTTTCCAGTATTGGAACTTCAGACGGTGTGAAAGATGTTGATGAAATGGTATGTGCAAACCTTACACAAAATTACTATGATCCCTCCGAAAAACTGTTGCTGATCATTGGTCTCTATGGAGATATATGTTATGCAAATAGTTATTGAAGGTGTTCTTTGTGATATTTAGACATTTAAGGAGGTAGCTGAAGAGGCTGTGAAATCAAGCGAGCTTAACTACACTATCATTCGCCCAGGCGGTCTATTATCTACTGTATGTTGTATCCCAATCCTTGTGTGTTTCTTTGCCCTTTATTTTCGGCAAACGAGAATCCTTTTTGCTTTCAGTACGTGATCTTTTATCACTTTGTTTTGCGGCGGTGATTCATTGACCAAAGTTTTAAAGAACTTCTCTTGCTTTTGTCCTGCAATTCCTAGTGTCCGGGAAACTTTATCTAGTTGAATATTCTTCGTTTTGAAAGGGTTTAGATGATTTTTCTCATGCTGTGTGGTTCTGGGCAGCCTCCGACTGGCAATGGAGTTTTGACTGAAAAATCTGATATTTCTGGGCTCATCAGTCGTGCTGATGTTGCCTCTCTTGTAAGTGATACTTTTCTCTTTCTTGTTCTACAACTTGTACCAGTTTTGTGAGTTCCTTTCCTTTTGCATAGAACGGTGATAGCTATTTATTATTAAGCAAACCTCTTGGTTGCAATACACAAAATCCTCGGTCTTGATTCTTGGGATGCAAATTGCTCCTGTTGTTAGACATTTCATTTCCTCACTTCGCATTTATGCTGCTGAGTTCTTACTTCATGCTTCAGATCATGGAAGTTTTGTTCAATAAGAACTCTTATGGGAAAACTCTGACAGCAATCGATGAAGACAAGGTACGAGCACGTTACTTCCTGACACTCTATCTCTTTGAGTAAGTCTTTGAACTTCTATTCCAACCGAGCAGTTGGCATAAACTTTGCTGCAAGCCCCTTGAGATATTCTTCTGAGTGGGCCTGGTGGTTGTGCAGTTGCTTCCTCCTACATCCTCACTCGACGGGGTAGAACTGATTAGCCTCTGAGGATCCTTTACATACGTCACTTGCTCTTTTAACCATGTGTATCAATGGAGGTATCTGGAGCACATATCTGTATACTTGAGATTTATTGTAATTGTGATTAAAGGTATTGTAATTTCAACCGTTCAGATCTCGATTATTATTATATATTGATCGTGGTGATGTTGCAGCCTGTGGCAAGTAACATCTGGAATTGCAGTACGAGCACTTGAAACATTTGTCCATAGGAGAACATCAGGTAAATAAATTCCATTGCAATCAATTTCAGAAATGCGAATATATCAATAGTAAGATTGGAGACGGAAGCGCACCACCATATTGTATTACGCAATACTATCTGCTTAGTAAACAAATATTCGAAAAAATACAGGAGAGTGATTGTATCATCATTTTTTCGCTACTCAGAATGCCTCGTTCAAATCTATTTATTCTTATTCCACTGACGGGCGCTTTCAAAAGCGAGCTTCTTCCCTTGCGAACATAATGGTTGTTGCCCGAATTTCAACAGTAATTTTTTCTCTCCCCCTCCCCTTATTGGACAGGAACTCGGGTTCTGTACGTCCTAATGTGAACAGTGGAGAGAACACAACAGCCTTGAGAGCAACAGGAGACCTACACCAGGACATATGAGGCTATCAGTAACATGCAGTCTTTACGTCAAAGACAGAATCAACAACCCTTCAAGATTCCCTGAATTCCTGTAAAGTGCTGCGAAGTGTACGAAAACGAAATGATTCTGCGGTAAGAAGACCGTAGGCTGGATACTAGCTTAAAAAAAGTCGTGATATTTTCATGCCAGTTGGAGTGGGCTCAATAAACAAATTATTGTGCTCTTTGCCCGATGCACAGTGTATAGTGAGCATCTAAAGTCCAAAGAGTTGCCAACAAACGGATCTCATTCAGAGCGCGTAGAGGACAAAAGCGAAGCTGATAGATGCTACCATGCACATGGGAGGAAGGTACGGTGCATCAACAACTCGACGTAGAAACCGAGGTGTGACTGTACTTACTGCCCACCCTCGGAAACAAAAAAGGCTGAGGTGAGTGACACGGTCTTCTTCCGAAGTACAATGGACTGTGTGAGGCTTTGGGATGCAATTTCAACCTTGGCTCCAGTTTCAGTTCGAGTTACAGGACTCTGCCCGTGGCCGTGTGAGTCAGCAAGGAGCAGGGAGAACGAACTCGTACGTGTATCATGGATAGAAAATTTTGACTTTGTATTTGGAATTTGAGTTCGACAAAGTTTGTTCGGACGTTAAAGTTGTACACAGAAAGTGGTAGTTTATTATGGATAGAAAACTTTTGAGTTCAGATTTGGAATTTGAGTCCTACACAATTTTGCTTGGGGGAGGTTATGAAATGTCAAATTAGCCATCTACAGAATAGGAGACAAGTCTCCAAGACCAAGTATATGCTCAGTACACAACGAAACCCAAAAGGGTGTATGCAGATAGGGTATGCAATTGGGATAGGGGCCATGATGCGGATGCTTACCTTGATAGTAGAGCAATGCTTTTGTCACTCACCTATGACTTCGTTAATAGGATTTGCACATCATTGGATTAACTTTTGTAAAGATAGAGCCTATAACCATGCACACAAACTCCAAAAGTCTTCACATTGTATATTTCATTTTGCTAGTATATATAAATTATTTTATTTTTTTCTAGGGATGAAATCACATACTCCCTTTGTCTCATTGAAAACTTCTAAATCAAGTAGAATTTGTGTACCACTAAAAAGTTCCATTTATTGATTTTGATTATTAAGTAAGTGTTGGTTGTATTGAATGACCTTGTGAGAGTAAGTGGCAAGCAATCAAGGAGCATTCCTCTCCTAGCAAGTTTGGCCTTATTCATATGAAGCACCTTGTATTTGTTACTTCCTCAAATAATAGTGTTGATGGATTCAATGTCTATGTAAATTCATTCATAAAAGGGGGTAGGTTTCTTTGTTGCAATATTTAGGTTGGGAGCATATGTTTCTACAATCCCATTGTTGCCACCAACCTTTTTAATAATCAAGAATGACTAAAATTGGTAGTGTTTACAAACGATGCTTAAAGTTGATATTTTTTGCATAAATTTGGGGAGCTTGAATGATGGTGCCTAAGCTGAAGATTTTAATAGATTTAGGGATGAATTACTAGTTCTTGAATGTATGTATCACTGGTACAAAGACTAAAAATATAGTCTTTGTACCAATGATACATATATTCAAGAACTAGTAATCCATCCCCTATGTAAAATCTATGTAAAATCTCTAGCTTAGGCATCATCGTTTGAGCTCCCCAAACCTCATGAAGAAGGTTTGGGAAGTTTTTTAGTGGGACAAAGGGAGTATCTATTATAAGTCTTAAAATTTGAAATCTAATGTTCATCTGAAATCTTCATAAGATATTTTTTGTTTCATTAGGAGTAGAAATTGAACTTGTTTAATATTATTTTTATAGTTTGAGAATTGTTAAATGATGGTTGTAGGTCCAAAGTTCAAAAGTATATATATAATTAAAAACTAAAAAAAATTCTAATTTCAATAACTTTTGAGACTAATTTTAATAACCATGACTACATTAACCCCTAAAGGTCCAGACACAGTTTTTTGGCATCATAGTGATTTTAGGCAGCTCACTACAAATTAATATGCCCTATGTTGTTACCACAATCAAAATAAAAGTAAAAGTATTTTTCTAATTTTTAGATTCAAAAAAAACTTCAAAATTCAATAACTTTTACATCGTACGTCTGAACGTCACGAAACCAAGACGGTGTATCCCTCCTCATTGAGGGCTTTCCAATGGTATCAAGCACATGATCAAGGGACGTACAGTCCTAGAGATCTCAACATAACAAACAAAACAAAATAGCCAAACGTAAGGTATGGATGGAATTTTTACTTTTTTTCTTTCAAAATTTTACACAACATGTGCTCAAGGAGTAGCTTCAAGGCCCAATAATTTTCATGACTTTGGACTACATGGTTAAAATATTATTGCATGATATGTAATTTTCAACATTTGGCGAGCAATTTGGGCAACTCAAAAAACTTCTTTAAAAATGACTTTTTTAAGAAATAAAAATTTGAAATTGGTTCCCTAAACTTGTATATAAGTATAAAGCTTTGAACCATTTCATTTTGATTAATGAGATGAAAATAATGAGGAGTTTTAGTTTGTGGGTAGGTATGGCGTTTAGAGATTCCATACCTACCCACAAACTAAAAGTCCTCATTATTTTCATCTCATTAATCAAAATGAAATGATTCAAAGCTTTATACTTATATACAAGTTTAAAGAACCAACTTCAAATTTTTATTTCTTAAAAAAGTGATTTTTCAAGAAGTTTTTTGGGTTGTCCAAATTGCTCGCCAAATGTTGAAAATTACATATCATAAAATATTTTTTTAATCATGTAGTCCAAAGTCATGAAAATTATTGGGCCTTGAAGCTACTCCTCAAGCACATGTTGTGTGAAATTTTCAAAGAAAAGAAGTAAAAATTCCATTCGTAGTGAGTTGCCCAAAATCACTATAATGCCAAAAAACAATGTTTGGACCTTTAGGGGTTAATCATACTCAAATTTGAGAAAACTTGTTTTTATGATTAAATACCAATCAAGTAGAAGTTGCCAAAATACAAGATGATTAAAACCCAATTGTTATAAATAGGTTCAAATAACTTTCAAATAATATTGGACGAAAAAAATATTTTCTATAATAAAAGGTTTTGTGAAGCCATTCATAGAACGAAAATCAATATTGATGTCATTTTATGATTAAATTTAAGACATAGGTGTGAGCATAGTCAAGTCTACAATGCCCATCATTACATAATTGGGTTCAAATTGCATATAAATTTTTGCAATTCTTTTTTAAAAAAATACTCCTTCCATTCCAGAATAAATTCAAGATTTCCAAATATATTTGTCCCAAATTAAATTCGAAATTGGCTCTCAACAACATGATGGACAAAAATTGAAGTTAGTTTGAACACCTTGAAGCAAAAGAATCAGTAGATACCATGCTCCAGAGACTATATAGCAATTCGATTCCTACAAAGGGAATTGAAACACAACCTCTAACCAACCAAAGGCAAAGAATTCAACCCCAACTATATAGAAACAACTAATAACAAATTTCTTCTTGAGAATTCCTTGGACTTGAATCACAAGACATTGTCAGAAATGAATATAGAGGACATCAATAGACATTACTACACCAATGTTGCTTGGAGAATGATCAAAACTAATACCACTGGAGTAATTCCAAAAAGGGCATATTTTACCGTTTGTTTTCAACATGCACCACTTCATTGTTCACTTCCATTCTTTCATACCCAATGGGGTTTAGTAAAAGCTATAGTAATTACACAATCCTTTAAAAATAGAAGCTACTCATGCACAAATCTAGCTATTTCTATAAAACCTTAGATATATTTCGAGACGGAGGGAGTATGGTTTAATTTAAAATATATTTTTCATTAGCTTGGCTAGTATTTAATACTAGCAAAAGGGTGGTCTTTGCACACTAAAGAATAGTCTCAAAATGGTTTCCAAAGATGACATTGGCACAAGCTAGTGCCCATATGGGCTTTGGCTCTATTCTTTTTTGCCCAAAGATCACCCTTTCTACTAGTATAATACTAAACCAAAAATTGTTGAAAATGCATTTTTGAGCTTGAAACCATTGATTTTATAGAAATAATTGAAATATAAAAGAAAATGCTTCCAAATTTTAGAATTGTATATTTATTAGTAGAATCAACCACATACACATGAGTTATATGTAGATCGCAACATACAATTTTTATTAGAATATCATCAACAAATTATTATCTTATATTACATTATACTCCCTTTGTTCCAAAATAAATCCAAGGTTTCTTAGAAATGGTTAGATTGGTGCATGAGTAGCCTCTATTTTTAAAGGATTGCGTAATTATTGTAGCTTCTACTAAACCCCACTAGGCATGAAAGAATGGAAGTGAACAATGAAGTGGTGCATGTTGGAAACAAGTGGCAAAATCCACAAATTTATGCCCTTTTTGGAACTACTTCAACGGTATTAATTTTAATCATTTTCCGAGCAATGTTGGTGCAGTGATGTCCATTGATGCCTTTTGTAATCAATTTTGACAACGTCTTGCAATTCAAGCCCAAAAAATTCTCAACAAGAGATTTGTTAGTAGTAGTTTTTGTATAGTTGTGAGTTGAATTTGCCTTTGGTTGGTTAGAGGTGGCATTTTGATTCCCTTTGAAGGGATCAAATTGCTATATAGTCTTTGGAGTATAACATATGCAAATTCTTTTGCTTCACAATATTTGAACTAGCTTCAATTATTGTCCATCAAGTTGAGAAGAGCTCATTTCGAATTTAATTTGGGATAAGTATATTTGGAAACCATAGATTTATTTCGAGATAAAGGGACTATTAAACATCATTATATTCTTGGATATGGAGACCATTTTCTAACACTTAGGGATCGGTTGTGATGATTTTGATATTATAAAATATAATTTTTTTAATAAGAGATATATTCTAATAAAATGAAGTATATTTCTTTTCAATTAAATGGTTTAATCCTTCAAGAAACTTTCTAAATCATTCTTATTATTTACATAGTTTTAGCTTTTGACGTTTATGGTTGTAATATCTTCAACACTTGAAGTTTTAAGATTATGTTTTCCAAAAATCTCTCCAAAACTGCCAACTCTATTTCAAAGAATGGAAATGGACAAAAGAACTTATTGTATATTCAATCACAAGATCTTGCATGCACTACTAGACATCAACACTTTTTTGTTAATTTTTTGTTATGATGGTCACTATTTTTCTACTAGTGATGGGACTTGAATGACAACTTATTTAAGTAACTCCAAAAGCTTTTAATCACACAAATTGCAAGACTCTAGAGTTTATAGTGAATAAACATGTTTTGTTTTCATCAAGATTACCATAATATGTTATAAAACTTATCCACTCAACTTATAGTTTTTATAATACAAATTTTTATGTTAGGAAACTGAGTCGAGAGTCTACAAAAAAAAATTGAAAACCCTTAAATTTTCACTCATTAAGAAATTATTGAATAGAAGTTGGAAGAATACAAAATTGAAAACCAAATCATTAAAAGTTCTAAAATGGAATCAAAACATGTTAATCATAACAATAAGATTTTAGTCTTATTAATCATAGACCAAGCTTGCCTAAAATTTTGTTTGTCCTTTGATGAAACAATTGTCCTTTAGCATCACAAAGTTTAAACCCTACGGTTTGTCCAGAGTTATCATGTGGTTTGTTTCATGGGTTTGCACGTTAATTACAATTTATTGCATGATTACAATGCATTACTTTGCATCGTTATCGCATTACTTGCAACTGCATCGTAACAATGTGAAATAATGCATCATAATGATACAATAAATTGTAATAAACGTGCGAATCCATGAAACAACGATAACCACATGATAATTGTTGACAAACTGTAGGATCTAAACTTTGCGATGAGGGAATAAAGTGTATTTGCAATATATTATTGAACATGGTTAAAATCTTCATTCAAAATTGCAAACACATATAGCAATATGGATCATTGTTTTAAAGCATTAGAATAATTCAAACATTTGAATATAAAGTTAATGACAAAAAGTCTTGACTATAGTACAAGATTTTGATTTAGAAAATTTGATCTTTCCACTTACCAACAATGTATAACACTACAACTTATAATTGTTCATTATTGATAGAAAAAAAACTATATAAATTGAATGCCATCTCAATTATATGGGTACCCATACATCTAGAGCCAATGGTGCTAGTATGTGATCATGAAAATGCAAGCATGTGAGTTTTGAGCCTATATATAAGTAGATATACTACAACCATTGAAGGTACTTATAATATAAACATCTATAATATAGGTACCTATATCATAGTTACACTATAATTATGGAAGGTTTCTAAAATATAGACACCTATTATATGGGTGTATGGTCTTTTAGACTCGTGTACTCATACTTCTAAGCTCACATAATAGCAACAGAGCTACGAAGAGATCATCCTTTTTTACTTGTTGAAATAAGAAGATTGTATATTAGATATTATAGTTTAAAGGAGGGCAATATTATTGAGCTAGTAAAACCAATGTCTAAATAAAATAATAGATATAATGATGATACTATAAGTGAATTTATACATATAATGTCTTAGAATCAACTCCGAGAAAATTACTTTGGTTTTAACCCCTAAATTCACTTTGTTTTTTCAACAAAACCATACACTCTTTACTGTTTAGTTTATTTTTTTGCCAAAGAAGGTGAAATATAAAATTTAAAAAAAAATTGTACCATTATAGTCTAAAAGTGTACATTCCTAATTCTATAAAAAAAAATTATGAGAATATTAAGATGATGGATTTTTTATTTGTTTATTCTTCAATATCTCACAACCAAGTTTTTAATAATAAAATTTACGAAAATACCATGATTTTCTAAAGAAATTGGGAAGCATTTGTAAATTAAGTATGTCATATACAATTTCAATGTTTAAGTTTAAATGCTTACTACAATAGTGCAAATTTTATTTTTTGTGTGATCAAAAGAGTAAGATTGAATAAAACAAAGTATAAAATTGAACACAATTTTATTTGGTTTGAGTTTTTGAATTTTATGTTTAGTTTTGTTCGATCTCATTCTTTTGATCACACATTAATGAATTAGGAGGGGTCAAATGCCTTTGGAAGATTTTGAAATAGAATGTTCATTTGAATTTGCAACGCTACAACTAC
The DNA here is from genome assembly GCA_950106755.1 of Climacium dendroides. Classification (NCBI taxonomy): domain Eukaryota; kingdom Viridiplantae; phylum Streptophyta; class Bryopsida; order Hypnales; family Climaciaceae; genus Climacium; species Climacium dendroides. Next base: position 31,287,764 of record OX467086.1, read on the forward strand.
TTTAATAGAATACATTAAAAAAAATTTCTCTTGAAATTTTTAAAGTTAAATGAACTCACCATTGACATCCAACCTTCACATCTCTTATTCCATACCTCCATGTTCTAATTGGTCAAAACAATGAGTCTATAAGCTTACAAACAGTCTTAAATGGCATAATGAAACTCCATTGATCATCAATTATGTCTCCTTAGAAGAGGTCAAAAGAAAAAGACAATTCTATTATTTGAGATGGACTTGAAGGACATTTCAATTGTCAAGTTTGATTATTTCATGGTTTTGAATGCGCACTAATGGATACACTCGATAATGCATGATTCTACTTTAGCATCATTTTTCTTCTTAGGAAGAGACACATGTGATAGATTTCACATCATTTTGTACACATACTATTAAGATAGGAGATTCTGAGAGAATTTTGACCTTGTTGCTACTGACTTATAATCCAATGAGAATCTAGTATTTGAAAAGTAGGAAAGTTACTTATGAAAAGATCCAGAAATGGTCTAAGTTGCCGTGTAGATGTCCTTGATTATCCATTCCTGTAAGCAAACCCGCACCAGGCCACCAATGGTCTATGACATGACTAGTGTGTGGGCCCAAGCTGAAGTACTACTTTAAGATAGGCACGCCAAGCTAGAATTAATAGCCAGCCACTTCAAAATTTGGAGAGAATATTGTTAAATGGAGGAGCTTGCGTGTGGCTTTCTATGAGTCTGACTCTTGATATGAACGCATTGTGTGAACGTGGTATTCAACGGTGCAAACACCATTGGGACCCTATAGTTGGAGCATCCCAATGGCGTTTGTATTGTAGAATACCGCAATAGCATTGAAGCCAGACTCCTCAATAGCCACTCCAAATCCCCAATTCGCACCCCTTTTGCGTTGCCATTGTAGAGATGTCCTTAGGGCAAGCTTCCATGTGGATTTGGGGGCCGGTGGAGTGTCCCAATCGTCAATCAAACGGGCGTTCCAAAAAAACAGGACGCCCATTTAACCGATGATCGGTAGGCCCCACCGCCCCCCAACTCCACGTAGAAAGCCCCCCTTAGTCTCACCAAATGGCACCATTTTTCTCCTCCTCATTTTTTTTAATTTTAATTCTTTAGGTATAAACTCCATCATGCGCAACTTCTTACACCACAAATTAATGGGAAAAGTGCAAGGGGGACAGGGTCACATGGGAAGCCTTAAACTGAAACCTGATCCCAAAAGGGCCCAAGGGGGAGGTGGGGGACATGACCAAGCCATGTGACCAAGCCCCCCTTTCATGTGACACCCCCTTCATGTCCTCTTCTAGGGCCACACAAATTGTTACCCACACTATTCATCAGTACTATTTCCTTCCCACAGCCAGTTCAGCCCATGCCAATCCAACTTCTACAGTCTACAGGAACAACTTGCTTTCGCAGTTCCCACAAACATGATGGCGCCGGGATCCTTTTCCCAAATCACAATAAATGCCATAAAACACCAAAGTAGTTCAATAAATAGCTTTCACAGAAAAAGAAAAAAAAAAGAAAAATGATGAAACCACCCATGACCCATTCAAGTAAAAGGACTGAAATCTCACTTCCGTTCTAAAAAAATTCAAAACTTTATAAAATAAAATAAAATCCTTATGAATATGGCAATCAATAGATTAGCATGACGAGCCTGATGAGGTCAGCTACCCCAGCGTCCCTGATAAATGAATCATGTCTATAATTGTCCCCAAGGGGGCTACCCAACCCTAAAGGAAGGATGGACCCTCACCAAAAGGGGCTACAAAAGGCCCAAAAAGGGACCTAGGAGAGGGGGTGTTTTTTTGAAGAGTACTTTAATTTCCTATTCGGGGTTTTGCACATGGAAGCTCCAGATTTTTCCACTTCCGGCGTGATAAGAAGACTGGAATTCATCCGATTAAGGAAATGGACCCCCCCAAACCCAAACCCAAACCCCCCCGCGCGGCAACAGGGGGAAGAAAGGACCGGACCCCCTCCTTTCCGTTCAGTTCAATTCAATTTTTATTTTTAAAAAAAAGAAAGAACCCCCCCACCCAATTGAACTGATTTTTCAAAGGGGCGGGGGTGTCCCTTTTCACGTGTGATCTGTCTGCCACAGCCTTTATGAGCCTGCGCTGCCATTGGCCTGCGACTCACCTTTCACGTGAACACAATCTGCACTTTCATGCAATTCTACCCAGGGGTTTACTTTCGATTTGATTCTACGGCACCTCAGTTCGGCTCCCTCACGACGAACCTTTTGAAACGTACTTTCTTTTTCCTTCTCTTTCTTTTCTTCTTTTCGAAAAGGGGGGTCTAAGTAAGGTAGGAATACCATAAACAGTTAGTTAGTGGTTCTACAATGGTTACAATGTGCTCTAGAGCTACATTTATGTCCTGAAATGACAGGTATATGTACATCATAACCATTGAAGAACCACTAACCATTTATGGTATTTCTACCTTAGTGGTGGGTTTTTTGGTGGGTTTTTTTGGTGGGTTTAAAAAAAGTAAAAAAAAGTTAGTGTGGGGTTATTAAGTTACTACTCGAATGAGTTAGGTTGGGGGTTGGGATCCACTCCGGGTGTTTTTTTTGTTTTTTTTTCTATTTTCTGAGATTTCACCCACGTGACTCCAGGGGGGATTACTGGATCTGAGCCGCTGGCCGTTATATCTGGGGGCCAAAGAAAAAGGAGGGATCTTCTGGATGCAATTAAGAAGATTCTTGGTAATCCCTGGCAGGATCACCTCCGTTGCGGCCTACCCCCTAAACTTAGGGTTTCAATTTTTTTTTAAATAACTTTAGCCTTTTCAATGATGCTCCGTACTGGGAGTGGGTGGGGGGTGAGGTGGGGGTGGAGTAACAAAACAAAAGGGTGGGAGGAAGACTAGGGGCGCGTTTTTATCCGTGGAGGGAATTTTTTTTATTTACCACCTATGGTAAAATTTGCAAATTTTGAATTCATACATTATTTGCAACAAGAAGCTCCCAATTTTCTGGGATGGATGAAGAAGTGCCAAATTTACGCAACATGGTATAACTTAGGGGGGAATTTTTTACATTTATCCTTTGGATGGGGACGATAAGGGGGGCCAATCTGCCCTGGCCCTGAATGAACCCCCTGACTCATCCCCTAGTCATTCCGGAGGGGGATGTAAAATAAAAGACCCCCTATTTGGAGTAACAAAGCAAAAGGGTGGAAGACTAGGGACGCGTTTTTATCCATGGAGAAAAACACGGGGAATTTTTTTTTATTTGCCACCTATGATAAAATTTGCAAATTTTGAATTCATACATTATTTGCAACAAGAGGCTCCCAAATTTCTGGGATGGATGAAGAAGTGCCAAATTTACGCAACATAGTATAACTTAAGGGGGAATTTTTTACATTTATCCTTGGAGGGGACGATAAGGGGGGCCAATCTGCCCTGGCCGTGAATGACCCCCCTGACTCATCCCCTAGTCATTCCGGAGGGCCAAGGAGGATTGACTCCCTTATTGTCACATCCAAATGTAAAATGCCAAAATTGCCCTCTGTTTCTTGCCATAAAAAAATTTGCATTTCTTCACTGTTTCTAACTAATTTTGGGGCTCTGATTCCAAATATGAGTTCAGAATTTTTAAATTTCAACATGGGTGGAAAATAAAAGTTTCAATGATTTCAATGTTTCGAAAGGGACCTAGGAGGATTGAGCATGTTATTGTCCCACAATTTATTCCTAGAAAAAGCATTGAAACTTTTTATTTGCTATCCATGTTGGAATTTAAGAATTATGAATTCACATTTAGAATTAGAGGCCCTAAATTAGCTAGAAGTGGTGAAGAAATACAAACTCTACATAGCACACAATAGGGAACAATTTTTTACATTTATCCTTAGTTTGGGGAATGAAGGGGGCAATTCACCTTGGCCCCTCTTTTGTACCTAGCATGAATTTAGAGTTTGTTCATTTTAACATCTAGTCCCCTCCCATGTATTTACCAAAGCATGAGACCTTCCTAAAGAAAGAGTGGACCATTGTTGGTTGAATCTCCAAAGGACTGAAGGTAGTCTAAGTTTTCCAAAATTTTAAAGATGTATTATAAAATGCAACTTAGAAGAAGAATTTAATGATAGCTCTTAAACAATAGTTTTAAAATAAAATCCACAGATTATATCCACACAACCTAACCAACATGTACACAAACCAATATTTTTCAATAATATTGGAAGACAAAATATTTTTGAAATCCCTCTAAAATAGCTTGTACATTGAATATCTGTGATTTTTGGAAAACAAAATATGTACATTCAAAATGTTAAATTCTACTCATAGTGATTTTTGAAGATATTTACTTTATTTTTATTTAAATCATTTAGGAAGGGCCATTTTTTGAATTGAAAAAATCACTTTTGAGGTTAGATTTGCTAGTACTTTTGGAATTATAGAATATTTGTAAAGCAAAGTCTTTTGAATCTATACCATACACATGTTAAAGAATTAACACAATAATCTTTTAATAAAATTGATCAATGAAAAAATGCATTTTGGAGTGCTTAAGATTTTTTTATGTTCGTTTGCTTTTCAAAATCTGAATGCTTGGTATTTGGGAGGTCAAAATGCTTAATAAAACTTTCATCAAAGTTGGAAAAGTATATAATTTTTTGTTTCAAAATTTTATTTTATGGTAATAGTGGGATCTTATGATTCTCCACAAATCAAAAAGTTAATAGTACAAATGTACAACAATAATTAACATCATTTATAAATATAGAATTATAATTAATGTAAGTTATAAATGCACTACTATATTGATCTGAAAAATACTTTCTTTAATCCACTATTTGATCATAAAGATAAATCACCTACTATTATTATTTATTTATTTTAGAACAACAAGAAACCTTTCTTTAAAGAGCAAGGAAGCTAGATAAAAGAACAAAAAAACTAATTGTGATGCAAGATACAAAGGGTAAGATTGGAGGTCAAATTAGAAATCCATCTTTAATGGTCATGCATAGTTATCACTTGAATGAAAGGCACAATTTCAATACACCAAACTACAAAGAATTCAATACAAATACCAACGCTATATTTATCAATATCTTATCATTTGAGAATCACGTAGTGGAAATATTTGTTTAGTCATCATGATGTTGATGTATAGTGGTAGAAACAACTGAGAGCCAAAAAACAATCATAAGAGACAAAGCCTACAAATCAAATCTAACACATTAATATATCAAATGAGGTTCAAATCATAGTATATGTGGAAAATATGTCTTCTTGGGTAGTAAATATGATCAATTTGCTTCAACATTTTCAATTTCATCTTCTTTTTCCATTCTCATACCCTCCTCGTGCCTTATTTTTGTATTTTTTTTCTAATATCATATATTATCTAAAAAAATTAAAACTTTTAAGCATCAAAATTTTCAATCCATTATACAAAAGATAAGTTTAGCTAAATAGTGGTAATTTGACAAAAATACCATAGCTAAGGGTATCATGGATGGAAAAAATATAGTAAACACTTTATAAATTTTTACATTGTTTGTCATTGCTACTTGTAACTCAAGTTTTGTTTTTTTAAATAATTGAATTTTTTTAAAATTCAAATTTATTTTCAATTTAAAAAAATTAGAATAGTAATAGTTCTTTACACAACATATAGAGGCTTTTGACATTGATATACATCACATAGTCCCTTGTAATACACAAATGTAAGATTAAAACTTAATCTTCTAACCACACCGCCGACCTAAAAGGTTTCATAGATGACTTCACTATTAACTATAAAAACAAAGAATGCACCCATTGGTTCAATAATATTGAAAGATTTTGGTGACTACCTTAGTCAAGGTGTTAACTATAAAAACAAAGATTGCACCCATTGGTTCAATAATATTGAAAGATTTTGGTGACTACCTTAGTCAAGGTGTTAACTATAAAAACAAAGAATGCACCCATTGGTTCAATAATATTAAAAGATTTTGGTGACTACCTTAGTCAAGGTGTTAACTATAAAAACAAATAATGCACCCATTGGTTCAATAATATTGGAAGATTTTGGTGACTACCTTAGTCAAGGGGATGCATCTTTCTAAGGTTAATTCAATAGTTGTGATTGGTTGAATAGAAAATTTTGTTCATTCCCTTTCCAAGAATTGGCAAAAGGGACCCCTTATCTCATAGAGTTTTATTTTTATTTTTATTATGTATGTCCTATCCCAATTCTAGAAGGAGTCCACCAAAATGATTTGCAAATAATGATACAAATGAGATATTTCACCCCCCAATGACTCCCCTTTTTCCAAGCCAAGGGAGTCATGGACGACCAACCTCCACTTGGCATCGTCTGAAGAACCGCCTCCACCAGCCTCTTTATTCACGTGGGTGTACAGTGTACCCGGTTCCTCGTCTCCACTTCAGAGCCACCAGTCGAGGACCCAGCGATTTCTTTTTCCTTTTTAATAAAAAACTTTTTCTTTTTCTTTTTCTTTTTCTTTTTTCTTTTTCTTTTTTTCTTTTTTCTTTTTCTCTGGTTTTTTAAGTCCCCGCCAGCCAGCTCCGGCGAGTCCTAGGTATTTCATGATCAAAAAGAACACCTCGATTGATTAATTAATTAGTGTAGCCTACATTTATCTTAACTAAGGTGGCTTATAATAATACCCCTTTTGGGTTTGTGTGCAAGGACAATAAAAATAAATCCTTTTTGCTAATAATACATCATTGCGTGAAGAAATGGAATTGAGGGTGGGTGAATTTTGACTTTTTTTAGGGGTGGGGTTGGGGGGGTTGTTGAACAAATAGCAGAAAGTGAATTTTGACTTCACTACCCTCCCTTTTGGCCGTTTTGGGGGCACTTTATTAAGAGGACGGATTTTTTGGAACTGAAGTTGGGGACTTTTTTGAGAGTCACAAATTAGGCCTTTTCATGCATCGTCACTGGAATTGATTTGGGGCCAGGGGATTGACCCCCTTATTGCCCTGTGTTTTACCCCTGGAGAAAACACTATAAATTTTTATGTGTCACCCATGGTAAAATTTGCAAATTCTGTACTCATATTTGCAATCAGAGGTCCCATAGTAGCTGCTTTTGAACACCAAGTAGGCAGAAAGTGGGGCCACTGGTCCCCCTTGAAATGAGCTGAGAAATATAAAATTTGTGCAGCACAAAATAGGGGGCAATTTTTACATTTATCCTTGGAGGGGGAGATAGGGGGGGGGGGCAATCTTCCTTGGCCTTGATTTGGTGGCATGGATCTCTTTACGTCAAGATAAGATTTTTTTTAAATATATTTTTTTAATGTTATTTATTTGCTAACAATACTCCGAACATCAATACATATATCGTTGTTAAAGTAGATTGGCCTATGACCATCTAGATTGGTTATCTAGATTTGTTGAAGAAGCTATTCATTAACTCATGTATTTTAGCCAACTCATAGATTGAAAAGTTTGAGGGAAGCCATATCAACAAGTAGAATGAAGACATTTGGATAAGAAATGAATTTTTTTTTGTGATTTTTCAAAGTTTGTTGGAACAAAATTGGTAAAGCATTGGTAGACCCACAGTAAACCTCTCATTGATGTGTCCCCTCCTCCAAGTGCATTGTCATGATGCTAAAGGGTTGTTAAGATTGTAGTAATAGGTGGGTGACTTGACACAGATGGGAGGATTGGGAGGATTGTGTAGATGTTGGAAACATGTGATCCACAACATTAGATTGTTCTACCTTAACTAAGTTAGATTAAACCATTGTCCCTTGGAAATTGGGATCATCATTCCTTAAATTCTATTTAATTTGCATAGTCATAGCATAGCCATGAATTTGCAACATTAGAGGCTCTCAAGGAACAAAAGCGGTCTCCAATGTTGGTTAATAATGTTGTATCCAGTGCAATCATACTTTTAATATTTGAATGTTTTGTGACTTGTAATATTAAATACTTACAATACTCAATACATTCTTTTCAATTATAAAATAAAGAATAAACAAATCATTTTAAAATCCTACTAATATGGATAAAAGTCTAATTGGACATTATTCAAGTGCATCTACATTTGTATTTACATTGGGGGTTTCAAATCACTTTTGTATAAGTATATATATTGAAGGTCACAAAATTTGGACATTGTAACTCATATCTAAGTAATTTCTTTTAGTGTCAAGGTTGCTAGCATGTGAGTCTAAGATGCCTATAAATATCCGATAATCATGGTGCCTATAAATATCCCATAGATATAGGGTTGATAGCATTTGAACCTAGGAGCCTAGGCTGTTATATTATAGGTACTTATGTTATAGACACTTTACTTGTTGCACTCCTATATGTATAAATTTTTCTATTCATGCCAATTTTGTGGTGTTTGGACATATGGTGCGAAAGTTATGGATTTTTTAAATAGATAAATTAAATTAAATTATCTTTTATTCTAGAAAAAACATAACTTTCACATGGCATGTTCAAATGACACAAAACAAAGCCCTTGCACTCCTTTGTGCATAAAGCTTTCTATTTGTACCAATAATGCAACCTCTCACACTACAATGTGAAATTTATTGAATTTCAAATTTTTTTATTATTACAATTTTTTCAAATTTTACTTTTATGTTAGTTGTAGCAATGGCACATGGATATTGTGTTATAGGTATCTATGTTGTAGGTTCCTATGTTCTAAGCACCTTCTATGGTTATAGGATATTTATATTATAGGTGCCTATATCATAAGTATTTATATTATGAGCACCTTCCATAGTTATGGGATACTTATGTTATAGGTACCTACTTACACCTAGGGCCAAGGCTCGTAAGCTCACGTTTTTAGGCTCACATGCTAGCATCGTTGATATACAATACCCTTAGTTTAATTTTAAAGTCTTGTTTGTTGAAATGATTTAACCCATGAAGACCAAGTAATTGTTGAACAACTAATTGAAAATACAAAATCAATTTTGAATAAATCTCTTTGAAACTTTGACACAAGGTGTGAATAGGAATTGCTTTGTCATACATCTAATTTTCCTTGTAACCGATGTCCATATCAAAAGTCATGCTCCCCAAAAGTTTTCAAGCAAGGTAGGCAATTCGAGGCAAAATGTACAAAATTCCTCTTCTACCTCTAGAATTTGACAAGTGTATTTGCATCATAATATTGGATGGAGAATTCTCCCCCCCAAACTCCCATGTTTTAAGCAAATATCTCCTTTTAGGAACAATTAAAGTTTGTTGCCCTTGTTAGACAAGGTAAAAAAAAAAACTTTTTCTTTTATCTTCAACTGTTACAATCTTTCGATATGTGCAATCAAAGTTTCTAAATTTTTTTTCCCACTCATTCCCACAATAGTCCACAATTAAATTAAAATTTTTTTTCATTACCTTAAAAAATGGCAATTTTGATGATTTGAACCTAAAAGATGCCCTAGTCATATAAGGGTTTTTTTTTTTTTAAATTCAAAACTAAATAAAATGATGTTTTTAAAATTTTTCAATTATCAATTTCACTTTCCTATTTGTTTCATTTTTAGATTTCATAAAAAGCAAAAATAAACACTTAACGAAATTTTCTTTAGATATTGATCTTCAAATTCATCAAACTTCAAGCATGCTTCAATTTTTTTTTAAACCCTATAAAAACCGATTGGACTCCCAACAATACCCCCAAAGGATACAACAAAATATATGGAACTAGGACAATGGTCAAATGTGTACTCATTTGCAGTTTCCGAAGTCCGGCCGCATTCATTTGATGGAGCATGGATAGAGTCTGGTGAAAAGGGTAAGTAACTTATTACTTCAATTACCGATTGGACTGCATGATTGCCCCTCCAGGTCCATTCTCATTGGACGTTTCTCATTACTCGATGATTAAGGTAACTTAGTGTGTGCTCATGAAGCGACCCTTTAAGGTTGATTGTTTATTTTTTAAAACTTTTTTTTGAGAAAAAAATGGAAATTCCATTGCAAAGCAAAAAGAAACACAACAACTAAGGTCAAAGGCTAAACAAAAAGAGAAAGAAAGAAATGAGACTTGGTTGGCCTTTTCGATGGATTTTAGATGTGCAAAAGTAATTCTGCCATAGGCATCTATTTATGATCATAGACCTTGCAAAACCCATACTTGTGTAGTCTTAAAAAAAGATATGGCTTTACCATGTCGAAAGTAATACACAAGGTTCCAAAATGTGACCAGTAGTGAACTTAATCATTATAGGTTTTTAACTATGTTTTCACCCAAAATGTTCCAAAAATGCGATTTCTAGTATAAGTATCAAATTTTAGAGGAAAAAATTTTGGACACATATAACTATAGTATCTTGTAGTATACTAGTTTGAAAAGATGCGGAAAAAATTTCAGAAATTTTCACTACATAGATTGCAAGATATTAGTGTTTGAAGTGACAAAAATATTTTTTAGGCCCTGCAAAACATAAACAATTGCACTTCACAAGGCACATTTGTATTGTCTACTTAATTCAAAATTGATCACTCTTGACTATGTTCCCATCCATTGGCAAAGTATGAATCAATATTTGAAAAATCTTATTATACTCTCACATTATTGATAGTCCAAAAAAATGCTTAATTTTCATTATTTAAAAATTTGTTAAGTAGAAATAGGTCCAAGATTGAAAGAAAAACTAAATTGTTAATAGCTTTGAGGTGGGATTAAATACAATAATCCCAATGATGAGATCGTTCTAGCAAGGAAACTAAACCTTGTCAAATAATTTTTTTGAAAAATTATGAAAATTGCATTAAAAAATGAATCATATAAGTTATTTTTCCAAGATGCTTAGATTGCCTAAAGCAAAAGATTGTTCATAACTTTCACATCATGAATTCAAACTAAATGAATCGAAGCTTCACACAATAGAAAAATATGATCTATTAGATAAAAACAAAAATAATAATTTCAAGTTTATGTGAATTTTTTTCCTACCTAATGATGTGAAATTTATTTATTTAGGATGGTATAACTTTTGTTCCAAGGAATCAATTGAAATAAATATTATATTCCCAAAAAGTTGATAAGTTTTTCTATGTTATGAAAAAGTTTTAAAAAGTTTCACTAAAACTTGAGGTCATAGGAACATGCCCAAAATCCATTTTGTCCCTTGATGTGACAATGGTCCTTTGGGAGTTAAGGGTTAATTCAAGAAGGACACAATTCTCCATGATCAAGGTAGTTGCCAAAATACTCTAGTTATTGAACCAATAGGTGCATTTTTTGTTTTTACAATTAACATAGGAGTCATCCATTTGATGTTTTAGGTCAGTCTACAATGTCCTTACATGGTTAAATAAAACTTGCTTATCCTTGGAACACACAATAAAACAATCCAACAAAATTGTATTATTAACTTTTGATTGATGTGGAATAAGATTTTTTTTCATTTTTTTAAAAGTGAAGGTGTTATAAAGAATCCAAAGAAAAGGAGTGCACCTCAATCGAACTCACGAAGGAGAGAACAAAGGTGAAATGTTACCTGGAAAAAGAAAGCAATCCAAAGAAAAAAAAAACATTTTAGCACCAAGTACTAGAAGCAAATTCTTTACTAATGATCTTTTTGTGCTCTTTACTACATCTATAAAAGTAAGTGAGAATGTGATTTTTGTGGGTCTCCAAGTAGTATATCTCAAGTTGAAATGCAAATATCAGTTTAAGCAATTCAATATAGTTGGAGGCACCTTTTGCTAAAAAAAATATTTTTGCAATATGAGCATTCAAAAATCATGAATTTCCAATTAAAAAAAAATTAAGCATCTATTTTTTATGAATTTACAAAGGAGAACTCTCTAGGGCACCCAAAACCACACTCTAGTTAAGCTACCTTGATTTTGACATGAAAATCTAAAAAAATTAGCACCCACCACCCACATTTAACAATGGGGATTAGGGCTTTCTTTTTCATATTTTAAGAAGTGACAAAGTGGCAATATAAAATGTTATAGTAGTGCTCCAAATTTCAACATTCATTCACATATTGAATAGAAAATATCACATTAGCACTACATATATCAAATGTCTATAATTTGGTTTTCATCCACAATTTGGCAACTTCATTCACGATTTTTTTGCAATTTCATCCAATTTTTTTGGCATTTTTAAGCCAAATTATTTTTTTTAATGCAATTGAGTACCAAAAAGCCAAAAAAAAGCCATGATGGGGATGGTCTCAAGGTACTTTTGAGGACACTTTAACAAAACTCTACAATGAATCAATGGGTAAGCTTATATGGACTTAAATGGATGCTTCTACCTAATAATATAAAATAAACACAATAAATTTTGGATTTGAAAATCAGAAAACTAAAATAAAACAAGTAAAACCAAGCTAAAAAAACTATTTTCACTGATAAAAGGATTTAGAAATAGTTTAACTTGAACATTGAAAACCCATAATATTTTGATTTCCTTGATTTGGTTTCAAGTGTGAAGATCTAGAAAGATTTGCATTATACAAATTTATACTAGTAGCAAGGGTGCAATTTATCCTAGTAGTGTCACTACCAAATTATTAATTTATATAAAAATGACTACAATAAAATAATATTCTAAAAACACATTAATACTAATATGATATAATCTAAATAATATGGCATTGGTATATTAGCATCACACCTATGTTTAGTAATTTGAAAATTTATACTTTATTCAATCATTGTCTAAAAGATGTATGTTTAAAAAAATTAGAATCACTTTTTCACTTTCAATGAAGTGCAACAAATACTAAAAGGTAGAAATGATTGAAATTAGTTACTTCCCAATTATGTTGCTTACGGGTCACTATAAAAAAACCATGTTTTAGGTGATGTTTAATATAACAATTGATGTTTAAGTTGAAGGATTTAGGTGATGTCAAATCTAATAACCCTTATTTTTATGTCAACAATGATGTTCAATGTAACATCTTCATGTTACATTGAACATTATTGTTGACATAAAAACAAGGGTTATTAGATTTGACATAACGTGAATCCATCAACTTAGATATAAAAAAGCTTTGGTTTCTTTAAAGACTAGTTTTTTAGAGTGGTTAACAATAGGACTTTAAACTATCCATATTGAATGTCTTCAAATATAGCTTTAGTGCAACATGATTGTAAAATAATAAAGCCGTTTGTAAATGTTTTTGAATCTTTTAAAGACCATTCAAAGATACACCTATATAACCCTTTTATTTTCATTTAAGTTTTTGACTTTGAAAATCTATAAAAAAATTATAAATTTTTCTCTAAAAAAATCAAAATTCAATGATTTTCAATTGTTTGGATTTAATTCTAATTTTGACTTGATCTTGCACTTCAATTTAAATGAATTGTTTTTTATTGTTCTACATTCTACATAAATTTTAAGACAAAAAATTATGCTCAACTACTTACTTGATTTTTTTGGTTTATTTAATATATGTATGAAACTAACTTCAACATAGGCTAGAATAATACAAATTTCCAATGGGATCTTGCGGAAACGATTTGTGAATTAGAAACAAAAAGAACTACTACACTAATAATAACATTTATTATTACCTAAACAAATTGATCTTTAGTTAAAAACATTGTAAGTTTTAGTTTCTATGAATGTTTTTATCAACTATGTTTATAAAGATTGAGGTTTGCTATTATGTGAGCCTAGAGTCATGAGCCCATGAGTCCATAAGACTATACACCTATATTATAAGATTTTATTATAAAACCCTTTTATGATTATAGTGTAATTGTGTTATAGATATCCATATTATAGGTGTTTATGATATAAGCACCTTCAATGGTTGTAGGCTATCTATTTATACATATGCTCAAGGCTCACATACTTGCATTTTCATACTCACATACTAACATTGTTGTATAGAAATCCTTCTCTTTGAATAAAATTGATATCTATAGTAAACTTATTGATACAAACAAAATTCAAATCATTTTCCATATAAATATAGATACTTGCATGAAATTTGAAATTTGGCATGATCCTTAAATGTCATATTAAGATTTACCTTCAAAAAATATCCTCCTACAAATTTTATTGCAATGATGCACTTCAAATCTAGAAAAAAATTATTTGTGCTCCTTCACTACACAATGTGTGGTCATTAGGTAGTGATACAAAATTTTGTATTCATCACAATTGAATTGGTAGTTGAATTGTGTGGTTATTGTGCAATAATTGGCAATGGTTGTTGTGCGGTTCTTGGATGTGTGCAGTGAATGGTTAGTTTATTATGTGCTCTTGGTACAAATATTTATCAAAAATAAAAATGGATGGTATTTGAAAATCAATTGGTATAGGTAATACAAAATATCATTATTAGTGTAGCAAAATGAAACTTGTGGAACACCACTGTTCAATCTCCCTATTTGTTCAAGCACATGCACCATCTTGTTGCCTATATATAGAAAGAATGTGGGTCTCATCTAATGTGCCAAGTTTGGAATACCTCCTCCACTTTACATTTATAACCTACAACCTTGTTTATTTCTCAAAAATGTGAATGCGCATTTTTCAAGCCCAATTGGGTACGAAGATGATTTCCATTTGGACCTTCAAAACCATGCCTTAAGAATTGTTGTGTGGTGCTCCACAAGCCCCCATTCTCCTAGTGTCCTCCCCCCTTCAAATGTCATTCTAGGAGAACAAATCTCCTAATTTTCTAAGCAAGATGTAGATGTAAAAAATTGCCCCTATTTCGCACCTTGTTCATGAAAGGTTTGATTCAACCCTTGAGTGCCCCAAAATTGAATTCCCATGTCAAATTCTCAACAGTTCATGTCACCTCACACCATTCACAAGATCATACATGGTACTTTTATTTATTTATTTAATACAAAAATGACTTAATATATGCCGAATCACCTAGGGTAGCGTACCCCTTAAAACATCAACAAGGCCCTTTTTTGTCCAATGGATCCTTCCACTAGGACAGAAGTGCAACTATTCATCCTCAAAATTTTGTGAAGGTCTTTTACAGTAGTTTGACTTCCAATGAGTGCTTTTGCAATTTTGTAAGTGAATGATTCTCACGGTAACCAAAGGGATGATTTCCATGGTCACCAATCCGTCTTTTAAGGGTTAATTTTGCATTTCTTCACATCCTAGCCTTCGGCGGACTCTCTCACATTCCCTCAACTTTTTCCCCATTTCATTATCATCATCAGTAAAGGTGTCCCTGAAGAAAGGGCGTTGTTGGGTTGGGGGGTAAAAAGGAGCCCCTGAGCTTTTTTTACTCCCTGTTCTTACGGTGGTGGTGGTAAGTGGTGTGGTTCCTGTGGTACCGTCGGTCGGTCGGTCGGTCGGTCGGTCGTCCTTCCTGGCGGGCCCCCCCCGCTCTCTCTCTCTCTCTCCGGCCGTTCCGTCCCCTCCCCTCTTCCTTCCTTCCCTCCCGTCAGTTCCGTCAGTTCCGTCAGTCCCGTCAGTCCGTCTCCCTGGCCGAGGAAATTGGTGGATAAAGTGAGTGTGCCTGTCCTGTCCCGTCCTACTCATCCCAGGTAACTCGCTCTGCACTGGCCAGCCAAAAGGGGGATCGCCCACTCAGTGGGACTGCAGAAAAGGCACTTGGCACCCAACAGCAGATACTATGGAGCCCTGAGGACCTGCCCAAAAGCCTGCGCACACAAGCAAGATTGGGAACCAAATAATAAAAACCAAACCCAAGCAGGCAGGCAGGCAGGCAGGCACGGCACAGGGAGGGAGGGACCGAAAACCCAGGCAGGCAGGCAGGCAGGAAGGAAGAAACGAAAAAAAAAAAGAAGAAGGAAAAAGAAGAAACAAAAGAAAAACAAAAGAAAAACAAGAGGGGGAGGGCTTTCGCCGCTTCGGGAACCGTGTGGGGAACCGTGTGAGGGGGCCTACCGTCCAGGGCTCCCCTTCATACTTATCCCCACAACTAAAGACGGCTCTCATCCAAACCAAATGTTATACATCCATCGTTCATCCACACGCACCTCATCCACCGGCACTCCGTCATTGACACTCATTTCATCCATCCCTCATCCATCCATCCCTCATCCATCCATCCTTCCCTTCCCTTCCCTTCCGTTCCTTTCCCTTCCCTTCCTTAGCAAATGCTTCCTTCTTCCCCCCTTCTTCCCGACTTCCGCCCCCCACTCAGTGACGAGGGTTTCGATGCCACTTAGTGACGAGGTGCCTGGACTCTCGCCTGTATGTGCTCCCAGGGATCCTCGATCGAAAGCTTCTCCCAGTCTGTACAGAAAGCACGAAGAAGGCATTCCGTTCGGTGGGGAGAGGATCGTTGGAAAATGGAAGTGGTTGTAGTGTGAGAGTTGGCAGTGGGAGATTGGGGTGTTCGTTCTTCGTTGGTGGGGCTGTCGTGTTGGGTGCGTGCGTGCGTGCGTGTGTGCGTGTGTGTGTGAGAGTGAGGGGGGAGTTGTTCGTTTCCGGAATGGCCACCAAGTGGCACATCTCCTCGCAGTTGTGGACTTCTTGGCCTGCCGAGCGCCTCAAGCAGCGCTGTTAATCCTCTCTCTCTCTTTCTCTCTTTTTCTTCTCTTCTTCGTCTTTCCCCGTGTTGTATCGTGTGTGGTTTGTTGCGTGTGTGTGTTTTTGGTTTTTGATCTCTTGAGGACGGAATTCGGGAGTTCGGTTGGGTGTAGTTGGTGTGGTTGGAGTTGAGGAGGTTGAGTGTAGACGCGATTGGAGTGCAAATTGTGGTGTGCGGGCTGTTTTGGGAAGCTGCGAATGTCGCGCCGTCAGTTGCAATCGTGGATTTTGATCTGGAGGCGGTGAATTGGGTAGCGGCGGGGATTGGTTACTTGTTGGCGAGGAGGTTGAATGATGATCCTCGGCGGTGTTGTTGTTAGCGCGAGCTTGTGGTGGTTTGCAAAATCCACGGCTGGTTAGGGTGTGTGGCTGGTGATCTTGCAGCTGGCGCTTCTGTTTCGATTGGTTTGAACAGGACGTTCGCCGCTGTATGTGTGCTTGTGCCTGGGGAAACAGAATAAATTGCGAGTTGGCGTCGCCAAGAATCGGTTGCAGGCATTCGACGTTGACATGAAGCTCACAGGAGCAGCAGCTGCAATCAGCAATCTCGCAGGGCTTGTGCGGAATCTCGCTTGCATCCGTTGAAGCGAGAGCTCCACATTTGCAGATGTGCGCATCCTCCAGTTTCATCTTCTCATTAACCGACTTTGGTCTCATTGCGGGTTCCGGAGCGCCGCAGGCGGTGATTCTCCAACGCAACTGACGAACTGGGAGACGTGCGATTGTTGTTTTGTGTATCATCGTAAGTTTAGGTGTGGTCCGACGCATACTCTGTGACAGACGCGAAGGTTTGCTACTTCCTTCAGCGAATCCAGAGTTGTGGACGGAACCGTTAACGTAGTTGACAGAAATCGTAGTTTGGATTTCTGTGGTATCGGAGACTGTGTGCTCTGGAAGTGGTAGAGCACTCATGCCGAACCTTGAGTGGAAAGCACTGGGTGGAGAACCAGGTTGCCGACAGGCAGCTATGGATCCCCAGATCAAACTTTTTGGACGATTCTTAAGTGCGACTCCAAGTCACACTGGGGCAGGTGCCGATGCAGGAGTTCTCATCCCGAAGAGTGTGTCCTCGCCATCCAGCCAGGTACGTTTGATGCACTGTCTATCTCTCTCTCTCTCGCCATTTGATAGTTTCGTATGTGAGATGACGATTCAGTGTGTATGTCAGCAAGTCCGGTGTTGGGATCTTTGCATTGTATGTCTTGCTGTTGCATGTAGGTAGGGTTTACAAGCTTTTGTCCCTCGTTTGCATGTGCTCTACATACTGAAAACTGCCGACTAGGATATAGGTAAGAGTGTGTGCTACAGGCGATGATAGTGTGACAAGCGTGCGTGATATGTCATATTAGAGAATGTCGAGTGCCATATGGAATTTTTATACCGGATGCGAAAGAGGTTCGATTGTAGTACTCGTCAAGTGTGAGATATGCCTGAGATGTGCTTTTAGTCTTCCTATGTTGCTCTTTCTGAGGGTTCCCATGGTTGTCTGTATGTGGCCTGTATGTGCTGTAGTAATGTGTGAGGAATCTTGATGTGCGTGTGCGAGTTCCTGGATGTGGCCCTGATGGATGCTGTATTGATTTCAGGATGGCGGCGACAATATGCACCGCGGGGCTGAGAACAAAATTGTAAGCGAGAATCTCGTCTCTGCCAGAAGTAGCAGCGCAGACGAATTCTTGCAACTTTTCAAGAACACAGAGTCATGCGGGGCTGTTCCAGGAGGAGCCCAGCAGCAGCAGCAGCAGCAGAATCAGCCGCTCCTCTGTGATGACAGTGAGGGAGGGCAGTCCGATGAACAGCGGGACTCCCCCTCGGGCAACAGCGATGGCAAGAAACCGGACAAGGTGGTGGCGTGCCCGCGCTGTCTCAGTCAAGACACCAAGTTCTGTTATTATAATAATTACAACATAAACCAGCCGCGGCACTTCTGTAAGAACTGCCAGCGCTACTGGACGGCCGGCGGGACGTTGCGTAACGTGCCTGTGGGGGCTGGGCGACGGAAGAACAAGACGGGTAACTTGCAGCAGCAAAGGGAGAACGAAGCTTCTCAGAACGGCTCTTCATTCCAACTCGACTCTGGCGAATTCTCTTGTGGCCTGGGCTCTCCCAAAGCCAAGCTCTCGCATTCCAAACGATTGCCCGGGCAAGGGTCTCCACTCCGGAGCCCGGGGAGCTCCTCGCCTTTTGGCCCTGAGAGTGGGATCGCCATGTCTCCGCCGTACTCGCTTTACCAGAGTGGACGCCTTCCTTTCCAATCGTTCAATTCATGCAGCCAAGGCTTCACCACCCCAGGTATTTTATTTCCATTTAGCCATAGCTCCTGTTGATCCCAAGTTTGCAAGCGTTATTTCCTTGTCAAGTGGAGGATTCTCTTTTGTGACCACAAGTGTGAAACTCTCTTGATATCAAAATTTCCTCACGCAATGGATGGTGATGTCTCATGCAATCTCTTGAAGTGGGAGGCTGTAGACCACTAGTAAAGGGCCGAGTAGATATTACATTTCCAAGTCGTGCTTATCTGAAACTTGCTAATTGAATGTCAAAGGAAGGTATTAGAAGAGATGAGTTGTTTTTGGTGACAGGGGATGGTTTTAGGAGACAGGATCATATTCCTTGCGGTTTTTGCATCCTCTACCTTAGACTACCTGGTGAGCTTGTTAGATATACTTTCTATAGTAGTTTTTTTTGATGTAACAAGGAAACAATATCTGAAAAAGAGATTATGTGGTGCAGGTACAGAATTGAGTGCAGTGGGAAGCTCGGACACAGCATCCACGCCGCGAGGGCAGAGGCTAGTATGTCTCCCTGCCGGAATTGTTGTCGACAAGGATTGCAGCAGATCACCACGGAGTGAGCAAGTGCAAGATGCTTCCATGTTGCAGCAGCAGCGAGAGGCAACTTCAGACAAGGTCAGCGAGTGGGCAGGCAACACCGGAGGACCTTCAGTGCGGTTCAATGGGGAATGGCCTCATGGTTACAATCTGGACTGGGATGGGAAACACGCACACCCAGTTTCGCAAGGTTTCGCTCCAGTTCTTACAAGCTACAACACTTCCACTGCAGGGCCGACACCAGCAACCTCAACATGGACTCCCGCTTGGGCATGGATGGGCAACTCTCAGTGGTCTGGAGCCCCACAGCAACCACTCCCAGCCACTCTCGGCAAGCGCCAAGGGGGGAGGGCGGAGGGTGTACCTCCTGCAAAAACGCTGCGTACAGATGTTGAGCCTATCTCAAACTTGAGAAGCAAATGGCCCATGCTGCAAGGGAGGACTCCATCAACAGAGGTGCGCTCCAACAGCACCTTGAAGCAACTTTTCCAGAATCCGAAGCTGGAACCCTCGAGTGTTTGTGAACCTAAGGACACTTTCATGAGCAGGTTGTTTATGAATGCGTCAGCGGCCCGACCTGTGCCATCTCCATTGACAATTTGATCCGCTACTGGAGCCAAAGTTTCACTAGCTCTTGTGCTGCTTGCTGCATTCCAAGCTGCTCTTGAGCCCCTTTTGACGAATCAGGCGGTTTGGAGGTGCAGAATAAAGCCCACTTTTGACCGCCTCGTTTTTGTTGTACAGACAAGAGTTGCACCTTTTTGATGGCAAATCTTTACCATGCCCTAGGTGTAGCTTGTCTCTTGGGTTAATCCTTAAACCCTATTCTATTGGTGGGCAGTTCGTTTTGTTTTTGATACTAAATCTGATGAGAGCTGAACTATGTTCACAGATCACCCGCTTGATCTGCTGACCTTGAGTTGATCTTTTGTCTACGTCGGCTTGGTAATACGTGCTCTACTATCTACTCCACTGTCGAAAGTGGGATCTGATGTGCAGGCGGTCCTGTCTGCAATAAAACGAGTAGTTTGTGCGCTTGTAGCAGAGACCGAAACATTGTGCAACATTTTTACTTATGCTTATGAATATTTTGTAAATTACTGTCGAGATTGAACTGATGGGAATTTTTGAATTCATGCTCATCGTTGAAACATCTTTTGAATGTTTCCAGCATCTACTCTTGTTTCGGATGGTTGCTCTGCTTGTGATAACTTCAGTGAATGCATTACTTAGTGAGTCCCGAGATCGGAATGAACCCAAAGATGTGAAGGGCTTTCGAAACTGTGTTTTGGAAGGTTTTCAAAGGGCTGCGTTGCTTCGAGCTCATGTGTGGACCGGCTTTGCGATGCAGAAGCTCTGAACAACTTTCAGTCGAATATGTGAGTTGCACCGCAATTGATGCAATATTAACCCTTGAACGCCGGGCTGGAACCGTGTAACATCATCTAGTTTAAAAAAAACAAAAATATTCATTGGGAGTCAAAAAGATCTCCCCTTTCCACCGTTAATTCTGAGGATGAATAGTTACATTTCTCTCCTACACAGGAGAATTCCCTAACATTCAGCGGACAAAAAATGTCCGCCGCGTCGTTTATAAAAGGCAGAATTCAAAAAGTGCAGATCCTTACCACCATTAGATGGTAAGGATTTGGACTTTAGTTGCATGATGAAAATAATGTTTTAGAATTAAGGATTTGGCCTTTAGTTGCATGATGAAATAATGGTTTTTTAGAATTAAGGATTTGGACTTTAGTTGCATGATGAAAATAATGTTTTAGAATTAAGGATTTGGACTTTAGTTGCATGATGAAAATAATGTTTTAGAATTAAGGATTTGGACTTTAGTTGCATGATGAAATAATGGTTTTTTAGAATTAATTCACGTGGTGTAGTCTTTCATTTTAGACTACATTATCCTTGTCCTTGGGAAGCTAAATTTTAGTTGCAATGTTGTGAATTAAAATGTTTTGAAGGAAATTGCTTCTTGTTTTCCAAAGAAATGAAACAAATCTTCAGAAGAAAATTCATCCTTACATTCTTGTATAGCTTGCATTAACTCCTAAATGTCCAAGGTTTGTTTTGAGTTTCTTGGAATTTGCTCTGAATTGAACAAAAAGTCAACATTTTGATAAGTTGTATCAATTTTTTTTGAGTTGTAACTATATAAATTCAAACTAGACATGTTAGAAATCACATAGGAAAAAAAATCACAACAATATCACTTGTGAATTGAAAGATTATAATGTTTAATCATCAAGGTGTTAAAACTATGAAAATCTTGAATAGAAATAATCATAATAATTTATTTTCAAAATCGGATTTTGATGCCAAAATTAAACTTCCAAAAGAATTTATCAAAAAATAAGCTACTAAAAATAAAAACTTAGTTGGATATTATTTAACTTCAAAATATTGTCGACACTAGAATTTGGTGCCTTGGGCATTTAGGGGTTAAGGTAGGAGGTTCATAAAGCGACCATCTAAGAGTTGAAACATGAATTTGGGAAGGTGCAACTTCTTGAAATCTTTTTCAGTAAATTTTCTATAAAAATACAAATGAAATTGACATCTAATCCAAGTCGTTTCATATTTTTTGGGGAGCTTTGTGGAATTAGTTACAAATTTTTGAAGTTGCAATGGTATAGGACTCCAAAATCGCCAACCTCCTAAAGTGTACACTGTTTGTATACTGCTGAAGGCTATGAAAAAAGCAACATGTACAAGTAGTTTCCATTTGAGGAGGTGGTCGATTTTAGAGCCTCGAACCCCCTTACCTCCCTATCTCCCTTTCCCACTGCAGATCTCAGATTGAAAAAAAAAGCCTTATTGTTTTTTTCCAAAAAGTTGGTATTGAATAGAATATATTTCAATCATGAGTGGTTGGTTGGGACTTGGGACTGTCAATTGGGGGCTTGCAATTAACTCTTTTAGACCCACTTGTGTTTATTGGCTACCAATGTTTTGCAGCAGAAAAGAGGCTTTGTCACATGGAGGTACAAATTTTTTAAATACTTCCTTTCATCAATCAATCTTTTAGGCTCTGCATGTACCACATGTGCTCTCCCCATTGTGTGTCTAAAAAGGGGGTGTGGATTCTTTTTTAGGTTGTATTGACTGACTTCAAGGCTTGTTTTGATGCCAATCCTCAAAGAATGTTATACATATTAACATTCTTTTATGAGTTGCATGAATACTGTGGGTATCAATGAACATGGGCTGCAAGAATAAATACCCTTGGGTATCAATGAACATGAGCTGCATGAAATCGAGTCTAGATTTTTTTTGCTTTCCTTCTTCTTTTTGTGTACAATCTCGAGATTATGTTTCGTATGCCAAAAGTGGGTGTTCGAGTTTTTTATTCGTTTCAAGGTCGGCATGTTTATGTGGGCGCATGTGATATAATGATTGCGTACCTATCAATGGAATCCATTGCTTTTCTAAGGGAGCCAATTGTTCAATATTTTAGTGTTGGTGCTACTGTATAATAGTAGAACTTGAATGTTGTGGAGAATAGTGTGGGTTGATTTAGTGAGGAATTTTTTATGGGAAGGATTTGGAGGGAGGGAAAGGAGCTGCAAATTCAGTAGTTGAATGATGGATCACACCCAACACATATCCAAAAGATTGGGCAACTTCTTTAAGGTAGGAGCACCCAATGGTGTCAGTGTGTCTCCAACAGACTCACTTTCTGTGTACACATGATACTCATTTCAAAACTTAAATGTTGATAAACTGTAGATAGCTTATTTTTATTGACCAAAATAATAAGTTATCTATAGTCGACCTACATATACATTCTAACATTGTTACCTTACCTGAAAAGTGACGCCATTGGGTACACTGATGCCATTGGGTGCTCCTACCTTAATCTGTAAGCGATACTGCGGACGTTTTGTGTCCGATGAATGACAAAGAATCTTTTTGTGTAGGATAGAAGTGCAACTATACATCCTCGGAATTTTGTTTTGAAAAAGGGAGGTCTTTTATAATAGTTTGACTTCCAATGAGTGCTTTTGCATTTTTTCAAAGCCAATGATTACTACGGTATCCAAAGAGATGATTCACATGGTCAACAATCCGTCCTTTACGGATTAATACATCATTGAACATGCAGGTTTTATTTGTGTAAAAAAAGAAGGAAAAAAAGAAAAAAGAAGAATCCTTTTTTTGTTAGTCCCCTTCCACTGTTGATCATATGGTTTGAAAAAGAATCGGTTAAAATCATCAATGGAGATAGATTCAACTCTTAATTAATCCCTAAAGTCTCAAGGTCATTTTTTGGGGTCAAAAAACACTCAAAATTGCCATTTTCAATGCAAACAATATTTTTTAAACATTTGTTTGTTTTACATATTCAATTGTAGGATCTTGTACTAAACTAATATGGAAATGTCCGTAAGAAGTTTTAGAAACTTTGACTATATCTATCACAAGGTATAAGTGAAGAAAATGTTTTTTTTGGTTCCTAGCCTAACTAGATTATAAGACTTTAAATTCTCTTAGCTTAAAATTTTTGTACTACAAATTGTGAATTAAAATTTTTTTATGATGAAGAATTGAGTTGAGAGTTTGGGAATTTAAAAACAAACAAACATGTAATTTTCATTCTTTAAAAAATTCTTAAATTGAAGTATATACAATATAGAAGGAAAAACATGTATTTTTATTTTTGAAGAAATTGTTGATTATAGCTTTAAGATGGAATTGAAACATACTAATCCCAATGGTGAGATTGTTCTAAAAAGAAAACTAAACCATCTACAATTTTTTTTAAATTGTTGAAATAAAAAACAGATCCAATACATTATTTTCTCAAAAAAATTCTAAGATTGCTCACAAAATAAGAAACTTCATAACCTTCATACTACTTTTCTAAATGGAATGAATCAAATCTTTTTACACAAATAAAAATATAATCTATATAAAATAATAATTTTTTAATTATTTCAATTTTTTGTTGTCCACCCTCATTTGTTTTAGGCTTATTGTGGCATAACTTTTGATTCTATGCATTGATTGAAATAAAAATTATATTCCCATAAAGCTAATTAGTTTTTCTCTTTTTTAAAAATTCAAAATATCTTGCTAAAAATTGAGATTACAATAGGAACCTTCCCAAACCTTCAAAAATTCTATGAGGGGGCTTTGGGGACTTTAGGGATTAATTAAATGCCCAAGGTGTCACAAAGTGGCATTTGGATGATTTCAAATGAACAACATTTATTAGATAAATGATGCCTATTTTCATCCATTTAAAAAAATAAATTTGTAGATGCATTTGCTTCATGTGGTGGTGGTGGAAAATTCCTCATAGAGATTTTATTGATTATTCTACAAAAGAAGATGCTTTATCTTAGGATTATAGACACATTATAGAGTATACTTTTCCATTGTAATTTGGCATTGTTGAGTTGTTTTTTCTTGATCAAAATTTTTGCCATAAAAATGACTTTTGAGACCAATGAGCTCCTTATTGTCCTTGTCAGGAAGATGAATATAGATCTTCAGCTTTTTTGGCAAAAGAAATTATAGTATGAGAAGAACGTCTAGACATCAAATCTTCATTTTTGCAAGTTTTTTTCTCTTTCCATCCCTACATGGACTCATTTAGAACCTTGTACAATAATCAAAAAGCATTAAGTTACATTCTCGGTTACATTGTTGAAGGATGGACAAAAGTTGTTTTTCAAACTACTTGGATGTACTTCATTCATTTTCAATAGCTCTCACAATACATTATTGGAAGCATTCACTTGTTGGATACTAACTTTCTTAGGAGTTATTGAAATGATAGTTTTTAAGTTGAATGTATTATTGTAATTTCAACTTCTTTGTGGTGTTTTCCATTGTCCTATGGTGACAATTTCATATTTCTAAAGTTCAATTGAAAAGCTTGTTGAATGACAAGGGAATCTAAAAGATGTGAATATGATGTTAAAAGACCATAAGAAAGACTTGAAAAAAAATGAAGTCTTTAAAAACAAGCTATGGATAGCAAAATGGCAAGTTATGAAGAAGCTTTGGTTAGTAAGTTTGAAGAAAGTATTGAGAAGCTACAAAAAAAGGGTGGAAAATTTAGAAAAATTTCATGTAGAAGAGCAAGCCAAAAAAATAGAAGAAATTAAGACAACAACAGACATAAGGTATATGACATGTTTTCAACACAGGACCCCATTTGCACAAGATAGGGTGATTTATTTTCATAAATGAGGGGAATATGATGTCAACTATGGCCTTCATTATTATGTGACAAATAACACACTGACACCTAGTGAAGTTGCTATGAGACCAATTTTCAGTTTTGTGCTTCTTGGAAATAGGTTTGCTTGTAAATTGAGAACAAGTTAGAATGTAATTTATACTTCCTTAATTTCTATTGATTCCAAATTTGATAAAAAAAAATTAGAAAAAAATATTGCAATCTTCATTATTTCTATTCTTTGCATGGAGATAATTACCCCCCCACCATCGTTCAATTGGATATATGCTAAAATGTCCAACATTGTCAGAAATAGGTTGTATACCTTATTTGCTACTCCACCACCTACATGCGACACAAGTATGTGTGAAGACCATTAATCCTTAACTTTGTATCATTGCTACACACATTAAGTGTCCGATGGATGATAGAGAATCCTTTTATATAAGGTAGAAGTGTTGATGTTCATCCTTAGAAATATGTTTGAAAAAGGAAGGTCTTGTATAATAGTTTGACATCCAATGAGTGCTCTTGGGTTTTTTAAGCAAATGATTCAAATGGTATCTAGAAGGATGATTTCTACGATAACTAGCTCTGTTTTCCAAATTTAACCCTTAAATGTGAGAGGTTTTCAAAATACTTCTAAGAAATTAGCTTGAGGGGTTTGGTGTGAGGTTCGAAGGCTTAGCCCTAAGTATCACCAAGTTCATACTTTGGTTGATAACTAAATTGCTTCAAGGTGATTTTTTGGGTTCAAATAACTTCTCATTCATGAATAAAATAACTTTTTTTATAACAAATTTGATGAAATTGTGGTATACGACATATATATGTACTACCTCTGTTCCAAAATGATCTTTTTATTGGACAAAAAGTTTCGTATTGAGGCTAAAAATGACATTTTTAAAACCAATTTGTTCCATAAGTAGAGTTTGATGCACTCCTAGCATTTTAGAAACTGAGTTTTGGAGCCCTTTCCAGAGTGTAGTTTTAGAATATTGAAAATTAAAATTTGGGGGGCATTTTTAAAAAGAAAAACTAGGCAATTAATTGTTGAGTGTGAGGTTGTCATTTTAGTATATGTCCAAGACCATGTGTGGCCCTTTGTTCCACATCCTAGAGCTACATCCCCTTCAATCACACAATATTCAAAGAGATTCAAAAAATAAAAATGAACAATGTTGATTGCCCCTTCAATCATTTTATTTGTTTTTAAATTGATGATTGCATGGAGGGAGGGAGAAGTATTACTTGGAGTTGTTTTTTGGTCCCAAATAGCAATCAAAAATCAAATTTGACCAATTTGCACCATCACAAAGTGTAGTAGGAAGATCATTTTGGGACAAAAAATTAAGGCCAACATGAAGATCATTTTGGAATGGAGGCCATACTAAATATATAAACAAGGAAATTAAGGGTTAATTATTTGAGATGGTGTGTAAAAAAGAACGAGAGATTGTGGACTTGAAAACAAAACAAATATTCAAATGATATAACATTATTCACCAACTATAGAAGGGTTCCATTTAACTTTATTGTCATTCATTTAAGCCTTATTGGGATAATGCAATCTTTTTGTTTTGTTTTGTTTGCTTTGAAACAAGCAAAGGAAGAATTAACATTAGCCTTTGAAGATTATAGATGGTAGATGGAAACAAAGGAATGGAGGATCTACCTTCCAATTAGTTTAATATTATTAAGCATTTGCTAAGGGATTTATTTACTTGTAATGATGAATGAAAGTATAACTATATTCATTAATTTCTCAAGTAGAGGAAGAAAAGAAGGCCAATTATATATTGAAACTCATGTGTAAGTTATTTAGTTCAAAGTATTTAGGAGAATTTTGAGCAAGTTGTGAACTTAGTCACTCCTATTGAAAACCCTAATCATTGTGTTCTAGGCAAAAATTTAGATGCAATTTATACATTATAAATAATCTTTTTTAGAAAAGTTTGAATTTAAAAAAGTAGAAAACTTAATTAGTTTTAACCATGATTATTGAATAGAGAATGAAACTCAACGTGGGTTTCTTTTACTTGAATTTTGAGTTTCATGCTTTGCAATTTTTTCCACTCAATGACAAGATGGATAAGGAAAGATTACAATAGTCCTTAAAAGGGCTTTAAAATTAGTGAATGCTCATTTGAATTTGCAAGATTTCAACTAATTTAATGGAATATATTTCACTTTGTTTTTCGTATAGCTTTCAAAGTTGGATAAACTTGTGATCAACTTTAGACTATTATATTTCTTATTCTATACCTCCAATGCTTGAATTGATTAAAAAATTGAATATGAAGGAGTGCAATTACTCTAAAATGATAGGACGCATGCCATTGATTATTTAATATATTCACCTATTGGAGGTCATAAAACAACAACATAAATCCTTGTAAGGTACTCACATATTGTGGACTTCGGCTATGTATCAAAGTATGTTTCCTTTAGTAGATCATTAAATCAAACATGTTGTTTTTAAGCCATGTGATGTGTTTTTTAGGATTTTGGTATGTGAAGGCCAATAATAGGTGCATTTGGAATTTAGGAATTAGGCATGTAAAGACTATGGCTAGACACAAATTGTTGTTCATATTTAGACTTATTATTTTTTGGGGGATAAAAGAATGGTAAATTAAAACATACTCAACGTATATTTTAACCAACTCATTTTTGTTAAAGAAAGACATATCAATAATTAGTTGACAAAGCAAAAACATTTAGATTCCCATTGTTGTCTTTAGGCGAGCTATTCTTGTTCGTTTTACTCTTTTAACATGGCTCTCATAATTCCATACGCAGTTGCAATGGAAATCCAAAAGTACCATCTTTCAAGATTGTCGAGTAATGAATGAACCTTCTGTCATGTGTAGAAATGGCAAGGTGGTGTTTCATTGAGATTATAAAATTGAGCCACTTTTCAACCTGATTCCTGGACCTTTTTAATCCTCAAAGGACGTCTCAAGACTAAAAAGTGGTCCATGACTATGACTTTCAAGATTCTTGTAAAAATGAAGAATGCACCTAAGCTTCAGCAAAGTACTCCCTCGGTGGTACATACATCATCATATCCTTCCAGGATTAAAACCGAACTCCATATTGAGTCAAAATAATGCAAAACCTTATCCATTTTTTACTTGCACAGCTACGATGCACAAATTGGACCTTGAACTAGGTGTCACAATTAGAATTAATTGTAAAGTGTGTGCAAGCCAGAGTTTCCGGAAAAACACAGGACCAAACTCCCTGGAGCACTCACTGTGCTTTGCCCAGCTTTATCTCTGTCCTGCTTGTCTCTCCTGTCCTTTTTTTTTTTTTTTACCCCTTTTAGTTTCCCCCGCTGGCGGTTTTGTTCCTTTTTTCTGCAATGAAACCCGTTTCATTTGTTCCAAAAAAAACAAAACTCCCTGGAGCACCCAAACCCAGATTTGATTGAGTTTGATGCCATGTTTTGTTTTGTTCTATTCTCAGTTAAGCCTTCCTCTGACACATGTTCACAAACACAGGCAGGCAAGACAAACTTTACCATAAACTCTATTGTGTTGTATGCAGGATGATTTTGGGTCTCACTATTACCTTGGAGCCACACTAATTAAAACCTGTCAGCTGGCCTTCTTCATGGCTTTTTTTTTCCTTGCATTAGAAATGGGCCATTATTGAAACAGAGGCCTCAATACAAATGAAAAATTGGACCATGTGGAGGAGATTTTCTCATGTTGCCACTCACCAGGACATGGCACTAAGTTATTATTGCTTTTTAAGGTACCGAGCAACTATTGTACCATGATGTTGCCAGTACTGAGGTAGGACGTCCAGAAATGGCACCCATTTAAGAGCTGACACTGAATTTGGGGAGGTGAAATTTGCTTAAATATTTTTTTGATAAATTTTTGCTTGAAAGACAAATGGAACTGGCATCTGACCCAAGTTTTTTCATATTTTTTGAAGCTTCGTGGAATTAGTTATGGATTTTGAAGTTGAAATGCATTGGGCTCTATAATCACCCGCCCTCAGTGCAAGGAGATTTTTAGCTTAACCGGCTAAAATCCTAAATTTCCAGAGACCAAACGGTTGCTTGAAGCATTCTCTCGGCTAGACCTTTATAAAATAGAGAATATTCTCTGATTTTTCTCTTAAATGATCGGGTTTTTTCCAAAGATTTTGAAATCCATTCGAAAATTCTCAAAATCAACCGGCTAGCTTGTAACTAAATGCCGGTACTCCCTGTACATTGCACCCACCTCTTGAAATGTAAACTATTTGTACATTATTACTTGAGTACAATTAGAAAAACATGTACAAATAGTGTACATTTTAGGAGGTGAGCAATTTTTTTGAGCGAGAGTACTTTGTAGACCTTCTTCCCTATTATGTAGCATTCAAATTTTGGACAAATTTTCACCAAGATCTTAGTAGTACTCTCATTTTGAATGTGGGTACTAGTATAATACTAGGAAAACATGGAAAAATTTGGGATGAAATTGCCACAAATGTCTCCAAGTAAATTCAAAAGTTGTCAAAATTTGGATGAAGTGTAGTAATGTTAGATAGTATTGTAGATGAAAGTATGTATATAATGGATGGAAGTCCACAAATTGGATTATTGTTTTGACAATTCAAGGTGTAGGGCACGTGACCAACAAGAAAACCAAAATTAAATGTTGTTGCCATATGGAGGAGGTTTTTTGATGCCACAAATGTACTATTGCTTTTTTAGGTATGGAGGTGAAAGGGTTGACCATGGTTACCATTGCTATGAACTCCAAGTTACTACATCATGAATACACGTAAAATTGTCCTTGTACCCTTTGGTGCACATATCAAAAACACTTTAATTCAACAATAGATTGTCACTAAAAGTGTCATTTGATACTTGGATTATAATGAAGGGGTATTCAAGGCCTTACATGGGATACAATAGGAACATGTCAAAGTGATATTGAGCATATTTGTTGATGATTAAGATGATATAAGAGACAACTAAATAGTTGCCGACATGTCATTAAAGTAAAGAAGCTTCCAATTACTTGGGGATGCATAGTAAGCAATTTTAGCACTTGTTAACTCCTAAAGTTCCAAGGCATTTTTTTCATCAAAAAACACTAAAAACTACCAATTTCATTTCCAAGAGCAAAAAAATTTTAATTTTAATTTTTTACCTGTTTAATTGTAAGATTTTATACAAGACTAGTATAAGAATGTGAAGAAGAAATTTCACAAACTTTCACCATGTAGAGAGCAAGATATTTGCATTTAAAGTGAGGACAATGTTTTTGAGCAAATTTTGTAACTAGTTTGAATCTTCTAAACTTAAGATTTTTGCACTACAAATTTTGAATTAAAAACTTTTATATTGAAGATTGGAGTTGAAAGTCTAGGAAAAAAAGTTTAGAAAAAAATAGGTGATTTTCATTCCTTAAAAAATTTATTAAGTATAAGTAAGTATGAGATTGAAGGAAAAACTAAATCTTCAATAGCTTCAAGATGGACACTAATGCCAATGGTGATATTGTTCTTGCAAGATTATTTAACCTTGTGTATTTAAAAAAATAAATAGTGAAATTGAGTTTAAAAATAAATCCAATACATTATTTTCTCAAGAAGTATTTATGATTGCCCACAAAACAAGAAGTTCCATAACTTTCACATCACTAATCCAAATGGATTGAATCAAAGTTTTCTATGTAGACAAAATATAATTAATGAAAGAAAAAAGATTTTTTTTTTCAAAAAAATTTGGATTTTTTTTGCTACTTGGTATCCCCTATTTTGAGCTTTTTGTGGCATAGCTTTTACTTCTGGGCATTGATTGAAATAGATATGATATTCCTACAAGCTCATGTATTTTTCCTTCTTAACTCCTACATGCCCAATTCTATTGTTGACAATATTTTGAAGTTAAATAAAACCTTCCAAAAGCACTATTTCTAGTAGTTTATATTTAAATTTTTTTAGAAGTCTAGTTTTAGCATCAAAAATTCAATTTTGAAAATGAATGATTTTGATTATCTATACAAGATTTTGTACAAGGGTGTAGACATTGGAAATGAGTCTCTAGTACAATAGATCTTGGAGAAAAATCACATTATAAATTCATTTAAAAAATTGTAGAATAGATTTTGAAAAGCCATAAACTGATTGGAGTTAGTATGCTATGCCCTTTAACTTCATATTTTTTAGTGACCAATTTTTTAGATTTGACATAATTGTGAAAAGAAGATTTAAAGACTCCAAATCACTTTCATAATTTTAACATCTTCATCATCAAACATTATAATTTTTCAATTCATAAGTGATATTGTTGTATTTTCTTTTTCCATGTGATCCCTAATATGTTTAGTTTGAATTTGTATGGTTATAATTCAAATTTTTTTTTTAATAAAACTTATCAAATTGTTCACTTTTTGTTCAATTTAGAGAAAATTTTAAGAAGCTCAAAAAAGACTTTGGGCATTTAGGGGTTAAGAAAAAGTTTGAGAAAATCACCTCACAAATTGAAGTTACTTGCCAATCTACTTGAAACCTAGTTTGTCTTCTAAAGGGACAATAGTACTTG
This sequence comes from Climacium dendroides, assembly GCA_950106755.1. Classification (NCBI taxonomy): domain Eukaryota; kingdom Viridiplantae; phylum Streptophyta; class Bryopsida; order Hypnales; family Climaciaceae; genus Climacium; species Climacium dendroides. The sequence continues at coordinate 31,319,823 of OX467086.1, forward strand.
AGGAGTTAAGGGCTCCGACATACCCCTTTTTGACTTTTTATAGGTGATGAGTGGCATTGAATAAGGTCAATAGTAGGCAAGTCTAGGGTGGGTTTCAATGGTTTATTCATTTTTTATTTTGAAAAATTATAAAGCTCATATGGCTAGTCTGAAATTAAAATTAAAATAATATTAAATTCTTGATTTCCATTTGTTAATAGGAGAAAAATATTCCTCTTTCCTAAAGATAGTTTACAACTATGCTGAATTCCTTATTTTGATGGTTTTAGGTGTTTTTACCTTAGTGACTAATTGATGACATTTTCCATAGCAAAAAGACAACTATGCTGAATTCTTTATTTTGACAATTATTGGTGTTTTCACCTTAGTGACCGATTGATGATGTTTTCCATAGCGAAAAGGTCATTCATACCCATAAAATATATAATTTCTAAACAAGTAGACATTCTTAGATAAGACATGCGCACTTGTTTTGAGAAACCACAACAAAAAGATCATTCATGCGTATAAGGTATGCAATCTAAGCAAGTGGACATTCTTAGATGAGGCATGTATAAGGTATGCGATTTCTAAGCAAGTGGACATTCTTAGATGAAGCATGCGCACTTATTTTGAGATGCTACAACAAAAAGGTCATTCATGCATATAAGGTATACAATTTCTAAGCAAGTGGACATTCTTAGATAAAATATGTGCACTTGTTTTGAGAAGCATCTATTATAGGAGATTGTGCAAGATGGATAAAATTCCCAGTCATCCCTTGGGCATATTTTTTAAAGGGCATGATAAAATTGGTATGTAGAGATTTTGTCTTCCTCCAATAGCAACACGCCACACTGCAGTTATAAAATCAAATTTATGACCTCAAATAGTGTGCTTGTTGTTTGCTTGTTAGATGCACCTATTCAGCATTTAATCACATCTGCTTAACAATGAACTTTTGAGCTTCAACATTTTTGCACCTAACTTGAAGATGTTCAATGTGATTCAGTTGGATTCACATAAACGACATCAGGGTGAAGTACACAACAGCGATTTCATTTTCAGGCTACAAATTTCTTATCATGCCAAAATTCTGAATCCGAGCTACGGCAATCAATTTGACACCAAAATCTCAGACGAACTCCTAAGCCAAGGCACATAGAACTACAATATGCCTGCTTAGCATTAAGAAAATGGCAACCGAAACCTTCAAGGAATAGCCAGCAGGAAAATGTATCCTAAATAATAGAGAATTCTCATATACCACAAGAGAGTTTAGGCTAAAACAGGTTTGTACAGTACAGTACAGCTCACATATTATGCTTCAGGGATGGTGCACTTACAGGAGGACTACTATCTTCCATTAATAAAACTATGCGAGCGAGAACCGCTCTTCGGGTTGTGTAAGAGTTTACTCAGCACAGCGCTCATCTCTTGCAAGGAGATGGGTTTCAACACAATGTCATCCATACCAATCTGCAGACAGCGCTCCTTGGTCCCTTTGTCTGTGTTAGCTGTCAAAGCCACCACCAAAGGCTCCCCGGGCCGAAACTTCTGCTTGATGATTTTGGCCACTTCGTAGCCGTCCATCTCGGGCATGCACAAGTCCAGCAGCAGCACCCTGAAGTTGCTGCCCGGCTGCGATAGAGCGGCCAGACACTGTTGTCCTGATTCTACTACAGTGGTGTCACACCCTAACCTATCTAATAACCTGCGAGTCACAATGCGGTTCACGCCATTGTCGTCAGTCACTAACACCTTGAGACCTTTCAGGTCTTCTTTATTCACCTGCTCCTCCCGAGATGGCCGGTCTCTTTCCTTGGATGAATTGGACTGCACCTGTAACCTCACGATGAAGGTCACCACTGAACCGCGGTTCAAACCCTCACTCTCAATCCAGATGTGTCCATTCATTAGCTGCAGGACAAAAAGGATTGTCAGAAAGGATAAAATAACAATAATGAGCGACATTGACAAAACTATGACGTAGAAGATGCTAGAACCGCTAGCGAAATGATCCCGCCTCCTATTGATTTGATCCGTTACCACCAGCAACTCAGCTGTTCATACGCTTGGTTGGCCGTCAACTAGAAAGGGACGTAAGCATGACTTGGCTACCTGTCCAGGAAAGCTCATCCTTGAATAGAATGGGATTGTCTACTGTCAATTATAGTGGTCTACAACTCTTCCATTTTGAGGATATTTATACATTATGATAATAATTTGAAAAGATAGTTCGTCTCTCGGTGAAAGCATCCTATGTACCGGTACTGATTAAAACGATGCAAGTGACGGAAAGATTATCCTATAACTTGGAAAAAAACACAGCTGCCATGGTCATAAAGGTAATTCAAAGCAATGCAAAAGCATAGGATGTAAGGAATTAAGATGTAGAAAAAGAGGGCAATAAAAACAGACCTGAACGAACTTCTTACAGATGGCCAAGCCTAGTCCAGTGCCCCCATACTGACGCGTGGTTGTACTGTCAGCTTGCACGAACTTGTTAAAGAGGCGAGGGATATCGTTTTCTCTCACCCCCAATCCTGTATCCTTCACCACAATCCGAATGTACGCAAAACCATCGCATGGAATAGGGCGCCAGCTCGGGTTTCTAGGGTCCCGCCTAATACTGGCGTCATACTTTTCCAGGCTGACGGAGATGGACACAAAGCCGTGTTTCGTGAACTTCACCGCATTCCCAATGATATTCAAGGTAATTTGAAGGAGCCGCTTCTCATCTCCTATTACACACTGAGGCACATCCATGTTTATGTCGAAGAAAAATTCCAGGCCTTTCCCCTTCGCCATTGGTTTTGCAAGATTCTCAGCCTCTCGCAACACAGAGGGGAGCTCAAAAGGACGCATCTCCAGGTTTAAGCTGCCATCCTCCAACCGGGAGAAGTCGAGCACGTCACTGATCAACGTTGAGAGCAGACTGCTGCTTTTCACAACAGTATCCACCATACTCCGCTGCTCTGATGATAGCTTTGCTTCTTGTAGCAATGAAGACAGAGCTATGATGGCATGCATTGGCGTTCGCATTTCATGATTCATGACTGCCAAGAAATCATTGCGTGCATGAACCGCGGTTTCGGCCTCTTGCCGTGCATGCTGTAATGACTTGTTCTGATCCGTTAGCGCGTCCCTTGTCCGCTGCGAGTCCTCCAACACTGCTGCATGGGACAACGCTACTGCAACCTGCATTTGCCAGAATCAGTTCTACTGAATTCATCATCATTTACTTAATCAACACAAAATTACATAACATTCTTGTGGAGCTGTCTCAACACGTTCAAAAACAAGAATCTGGATTCCTTTTGGACACAATCTAGAGGTCCATAAAGTCATGTTCTCAATCTCTTAGAATGATCCTACCTCCATGCGAAAATTCTCTACAGTGATTCAAATACTTCTTCAATTTGAGTCAGGGTGAGTGATCCCAACCGCTCTCGAACGTTACGGGTATCACAAATTCCTCGATATATCAAGTGAAGCCAACAACACCATCAGCGAGTGTTACCTGATCTGCCACAACTTCCACCATCTCGATCTCATGGGCTGTCCACACTCGGCCGGTTTCACCAGGTAACACTAAAACCAAGATGGCGTACGAAGCATTGACGACTTCAGGTGTGCCTCCTTTGAAGTTTGAAACGTACAGCAAAGGTAGACGAACTGCTGCCATAGCACCTGCTAACACACGGTGATTGCTTGCCTTCCCAAGCGCACACACAGGCGGAATTACTATTGCTTCGCTGGTTTGAACAATTTTCTGCACAATCTTGTCCGATGCGGGAACAGTAACCGGGACCTGTAAACAAACATACTTCCCTTAATAACAGTCACCATACATAAAAACACGGATCACAATCCATTTGACATTGATTCCTCCCCTTCCAGCTGATACAAAAATAAACGAACCAAAAGCAATATTAAGGTAGAGGATGCTAAACCAAACGGAACCTAATCCCGTTTCCTATTGACTGATCCCTGTTACTAACAGCAATTCATCTTCAATACTACGCTTCCAATGATTGCATGAAAAATTCATAAATAGTGCGGAGAATTGATCTCAACAACTTTGGCTCTTGTACCCAAAGTGATCTCTCCACAGCTCTATAACTGATCTTCCAATGAAAGCACATTCCTACAGATTGGCTGAAATGCTACAAGTGAGAGAACGAGTACCCTCAACGTTAGAAAAGAATACCAGAATAGAGCGGATAGGAGAGATAATGAGTAAAAAAGACCTGAAGATATCGTCTGTCAAGTTCGTGAGTGAGCTTCACCGCGTCACCCTCGGGAGTCGGTTCCCAAATGGTGCAGTTTGCCAGCTCCAAGGTCTTGGCCAACTCCACAAGGGTGGTGTTCAGAATGGTGTGACGATCCAGGGAGCTTCGAATCTCATTCGTCAACATACGAACATTCCGTCCCGCCTCTTCCTGATCCTTGATGAGACCCATTTCTCTATCCAGTTCGGCAGCTTTGTGCTTCAGAAAAAGCTCCCGCACCTAAAGAAAGCGTGTAAAACTATACTATTAGTTACCGATATTGAAACCCTAAACACAACAAATGTAGGGACACTCAAATTCATCACCCTAACACCTTAAACGATCGGTACATATTGATTATGAGGATATACACCACCTGAACATCTTTTCAAGTGTTCATTTCAGGTCATCTACCTTTGAAACCTGTGAACCTTCGTAGCTACCAAAGAACCATGTTTGAAGCGTCGGAACCCTCTCTCATATGTTAACAAGAACGTGTAAATACCAAATTGAAAAAAGAGATCTACTACCGATTGCTGCCCTTGAAACCCTAGAATTTCATTCAAACACAAACTCCTTTGGGATTCAACCAGAAATTGGCTCACCTTGACATGAAGCAAAGTCGGTATAACATGAACCAACGTGATCGCCGTCGCACAAGACACCAACGCCGTGGCAATTTTGAGAATCGTTTGCACCAGCATAATCAGAAACGAATGCGGCCCATACGTCCAAATCGAAATGAAATGCGTCAACCCACACAACACAATGAACGCCCCGAATTGAATGATGATCCATCGAAACGGAAACACGTTCGAGAAGCTGACGAAGTATACGAGCTCCAGAGGAATGGAGAAATACGCGAGTGCAATCAGAAAGTCACTAGCTAACTGACACCGCGTCACCAGCTCCAGTAAACCCCAATCCTCCTCGCAATTGCAACCCGGAAGACCTGGCGCGTTCGTCCTCAACCCCGCCATCACGGCTTTCACCACAACAAGTAAACAAACCACGGCCAGCGCCCATCGCCATAGCTTCCCCATCATCCCCACAACCTCCACCACAACTACCTCACCATGTCAACAATCCCATCAAACCCCACCCATTTCTACAAACCCACCATCTCCATGCATCCCGAAAGAGCCTTAAGCCCAAATCAGTCAAGAGCACCACACAGAGCGCTTCCAATTCGCGGATTGGAATACACCACTCCCGACGCGGAAACCCTTGAAACCTAAGCACGCCATCCGGGTTTTTGCAAACCTAAACTGGGAGTCTGAAATTGAGCGAAGCCTGTCTTCACCGGGTGGGTGGGTGGGTGGGGTAGAAGAGAAGCGGTGAGCTGGGTTGGCGGAAATGACGACTGTGGTGTGAGTTCGGAATGGCCACAGCCAGATTAGGGTTGCGAAAACCAGGAAAACAGGGGTGTCGTGAGGTTTAGAAGCCGAGTCAAGAAATTCGTAGCAAAATTGTGATGTTTGCGAGATTTTGAGGAAGGGTGGGCTCCGTTGCTAAACAGAGCTTCTTCGGTACCACGGCCCGAGCACAACTCCCTATTCCTTAGAACGTTCTCCCTCCCAAGATCCACTGGCGCGCACACTTTAGGGTACGGTATAAACTAGTCAAGCCAAGGGTGAAAGAGAAGATATGGTGGGTGAAATTGAACTACCCTGTAACTTCATTCTCTTTGTTTTTCTCTTGTCCAGCCCCTGCTTGGCTTGCTTGTTTAGTGTTGATTTTGTTTGGAAATGGAATCCCATTTGATTAAAAATAACATAAAAACTTAACCCTACAACGCTGCTACAGTCACTAACTAAGTATTTGATGGATGTTTTCAGATAACTCCAGATAACTCTGTAGAGGACAAAAAGTATTGATATTGATCTGAATTTATTTTTTGGCAACAGTGAGGGTAAGGTAGTGGGCTCATAAAGCGACCCTTTACGGGCTGGTCGGCCTGTTTGATGGTCTTTAGATGCATAAAATTATTTGTCTTTATTTTTCACTTGAAGAAAAATTGATTTGGAACCTAACCCAAGTGGTTTCATATTTTTCAGAGTATTTATGAATTACTTATGAATTTCCAAAGAATTCTGCCATAGGTACCTATTTATGATCCCTAGGCCTTGCAAGACCCACACACATGCGGTCTGAAAACAAGCACTGTAGCATGCAAAAAGTAATAGACAAGGTTCTTAAATGCGATTTGTACTGAACTTAACTCCTAAAGTGCCAAGGCCTATTTTTGGTCAAAAATAACTCAAAATTGCAATTTCTGCTCAATTCATCCAAGGCAACAAAAGAAATAGTTTTAAAAAATCTAACCATAGGATCTTGTACTTCACTTGTATGAGATCATGTGGTAAAAATTTGATGAAATTTGACCATACGGATTAAAAGATATTAACATTCGAAGTTTGAGTGAAAAAGTTTTTTTTGAATGCACATACATGTTTTCAGAAATGGACCCAAATTGACTCTAATTATGTCCCCTGTCAAATTATGAACAAATAATTAATAAATGATAAACCACTCTTTCATAATCAAATGAACATTGATTACACATTTACCAACCTCTTAAGGTCCATTTTAAAGCCAGCTAGGGGACGGTTTGAAGAAGAGGGTCGGAATTCCAGCCACCTACCTTAGTGGAGAACCAGGTATGGGTATTTTTTTTGACTCATCAAAGGAAGAGCAGGCCCCCCCCCCCCCTTTTATTTCCCTTTTTCTACGAGTGGAGATTTGAAAAAATTAGTATAAAGAATTTGTAGAACAGTAGTAGGATCATACCTTAGCCAAAATTTGCATACATGGGCATTTACCATTATTACAAGTTCTCTGAATTTGGATTACTATTAGAGGGCAAGTCGTCAACAACTGGGCAGTAAGTTCCAAGAGAAGGACAAAAATGAAGTAGTTACACCTTGTAATGGCAATGACAAAAATATAAATCAACTTCAAGAGCTTGTAGGGTTGCAAGTATGGGCAAAAATGTGTGCATAAATTTGCAAAGACAACTACTAAAATTGTTTCTCTACAAAATGTGGGCATTTAATTATCCACCCTTCGTAATTAAACGTACACAACCAAGTTTTAACGAAATGCGAGTTCTATGCTAAATGAATGCCTACACATTGGTCCATTGTGCCTTCCAAAAATCGAATCTTTTCTAATTTCTAAATGCCCTAATTTGCAAGATAAATTGCACGAAATCCTACTTTAATGCATGAAATAAGTTTAGGAGCTGACTAACTATGACCACAGCGGTTATTTAGTTTGATTGGTTTCATCCTGAAATTAAATATACAAAGCTAAAGGGCAGGTCATGCCATTTCTAAAAATATAAAATTCAAGTTAATCCAACTTTCCAATCCAAAGTTATGGATGGATGAAGTTTAGCCCTTGGAAAGGCTATGGAAACTTCATCTGCTTTTTTTGTTGGACTCTTAATTCCAAAATACCTCAGGATTTCAGTTATTTCCTTAAAAGGGCATAGGCTACTTATAATGTAAGTTTAGGAAAAAAAATAGACCTTTTCAAATTAAATTCATCCATCCTATTTTCCAAACTTCATCCCTTAATAATTTGTGGAGTCTAACTTGGTTTTCAAAGGTAAAGTGAGTATTGAATTCCTTGGAAGCTAACTTAAAGAATGACATCCTAAAATTACTACTTTGTTGTCTTCAAACGATTTGATTCTACATCCTATCGCATTCTTAAGGTTTGGGACTCCTTTTGATAGTTTATTGTTTTTAGACTTTGGGATTGGATTTCTTATAGGAGGTAAGATTATCTATCTATAATGATAAGACGCTTAAGATTTGGACTTTCCTAGTAAAAGTCATGGATGGACGAAGTTTGATTGCTAATTGGTGCTTCAAAACTTCATCTACTATTTCCCGTCAATCTATAATTTGAAAATAAATTTTTCCTCCACTTTTGAACTCTGAATTTTTACTAATAACTAAAGTTCCACCCTTGTTCCTTTTGGATGAACTTAGCTAATTTTCATCCAACCTACCTCATAAACTTTACTTGCTCATATCTCACTCATTCTAAGTCGGTTTTGGGTGTATTTTACGTTTTTCAAACCTTCTCAACCCCTACTATATAGATCTAGTACTAAACTTGAATTGAATTCCTATCTTGGATGTGTAACTTGCTCCTAGGCCTTGGCTCTAACTAGTACTTTGCTAATTAAGACAATTAAATTGATGGTATGGGATTAGTAGCCTACCTTGGTTTGAAGATCTGTGATTAAGTTTAGAAGATCCACAATTAAGTGGACTCCTACCTCTTGCTAACCTCTCATTTTTCCTCTTATTTCTTCCTTTCTATTTCTTTTGGGTTCTTTTTCTTTTTCCTTCCTTGCTTTCTCAACTACTCCTTGTATCATATTAATGGTGGTGGTTGGAGTAGCCACCAACTACTTCTATGAAGCCCAAGATAAGAATTAATCACTATGTATGATTGAGCTACCACTTACATGCACTACTAAAAAATGGTGTTCAAGTCAACAAAAATTTAACAATTTTTTGTTGACTAAGATACTGTATTGACCGTTTTAACAAATTTTTCTTGATTTGAACAAGCTAACAAAATGGTCACTGAATTTTTGTTGATTCAAATAGTACAACATCCAAATCAATAAAAAAATAGACACTTTCTTGTTAAGAAGACATGCCTCTCACACATTGGTGATATAAAAGAGGTGATTTTGGTGACATAAGAGAGGAGAAGACAAGCTCTTTATACAAATGGGGTGATAAAAGGTCAAAACAAACCATATGGGATATGTGAATCATTCATAGTCTTAATTTACATATCCCATATGATTTGTTTTACCTTCTACCACCCCATTTCTATAAATAGCTTGTCTTCTCCTCCCTTCTATCACCAATATCACCTCTCTTCTGTCACCAAATACTAAGTTTTAAAAAGCTTGTCTTCTAAATTAATTGTAAAGTTTAACTTTCTTCTAATTAAATTGTAAACTCTAATTTTTGGTCTTGTTTATGTATTGTTTTTGACCTACATGGCAGTTTGTATTGGATTGGTTCTTCGCTTGCCATGTGGCAGCCATTTATTGAGCAAATTTTAATATTATTATTTTTCTGATTTGACCACCATAACAAAACAGACAACAGTTTTTTGTTTGGTACTATTCAAGACAACGCGACCACAGATACAAACGCCGTCAACACTTTTTTGTTAATTTTTTGTTGACGTGGTCATTGTTTTTCTACTAGTGATGTCGGGTTATCCAAACAACTATCTAACCTGCCATCTAATGGTTGAAAATGATATGTGAGATTTCCTCCCCAAGCCTCATTCTTGTGGTTCCTTCCTATCTAAACCAACTTTCCACCTTCCTCACTTCATCCTTTTTATCTCTTCCACCTTGATGTCTTTAGTTTAGTTGTTGGAGTTTGGAAGCTTGTGATGGTGTTGTTGGTGTGTAAGAGCAATTGTAGGCTATGAGAGGCAATTTTTCTTCTATCTTGACTACCCTTCCTCTCTAAGTCACTCTTCTCTCCTACTTGTTTCTATCTTACTTCTATTAGTAATCTTCTCTAATCTTCTAACTTATCTTTATTAGTAATTTACTCTAACCTTCTAACCTACCTCTATTAGTAATCTAATCTAACCTTCTAACCTACCTCTAGCTATTAGTAGTCTACTCTAACCTCATAACCTACCTCAATTAATAATCTACATTAATTTTTATTTGGAGTTGATTTTTTTGAGGGGGTTCTTTAACCAAAAAATGAATTTAAAAAGAAAAAAAATTAGAATGCTTATGTTGCAGTGGCTAGAACTTGTACTACAAGAGCTAGATGCCTTTGTTTCCGCTTGCTGGGGTGCCCAAGGCCTGACTACCAGATGCCATGCTAGATGGTTGAGTGACTAGGCAACTATACTATGGTATATGTGTGCCACGTATGAGAGTTTTTCTTTGTGATGGAAAAACTTTTCTAGAGTTGGCGATGGGGAGTGTATGGAATCCTAACCTAGATTGCCTTCCAAGCAATGGACTCCAACAATAATTTTTTGGTAGATTTTTTATTAAATGACTTTAAGTGAATATGGATGAAAAATGAAGTTATACCTCTTTCAAAAAATCATTTCCATTCTTTGGATTTGCCACTGCAAGGTACTTATCAAAGTCTTTGGCATGAATGGCCATCATAATCATCCAAATGTGTATCTTAAAATCCCCAAATAACCTTAATACATGGTTTAAGAGGTTAGGGCAACCTCTTAGGCCTAAACCTTCCCTAAATTGGCCATTAGGACACAAAAGGGTCCAAATTGAGTTCTAAAAGTGAATTACAGTACACTTACTAAACTTCATGACTTAAGTACACTTGATTCTTTCCATTTTTTCAAGCAATTACTCTCCTATGCCCAAACTGCATTTAAATCTACAATTTAGGGGCCCAAAATAGATGAATTTGGGCCCGTAGAAAGGAATTTCAGCACACCCCTTCACCTAAAATTCTGAAATTTCACCTTGCATTGACCTTCAGCTTAACTACCATCTATATGCATCCAAGCACACAAAATTCAAAGCTCCCTAGTTCATCATTCATTTAGAACTCTAAATCATTCAATGGAATTTTAAAGTGTCGTTTTGAAAGGACTTTTGGGTAGCACTTCTGCACTTGTCCCCAAATTGGAAAAAATAAACTAACTAATTATGCATTCTTTTTGGACATTCCTATTCCAAAAAAATCTAATGCATGTATATTGATTCATTCCATCAAAACAAGGCAAAAAAGTGTTGTAATCAATTACTACAATTTTTAATTTAATATAGTAGGAAAAGGATCATAAAACACCCAAAAGAGAAAAAAATAGTCACTGCATTATGATAGCAGACTTCTTTGCACTAATTTGGCTACCCTATCTTTGTCCTCATTTTGAATTGGGTGAGCTATAGCTTTTTGAAAATCTTACTTTTCCCTCTTCATCCTCTCAAAAATTCAGATTCTTTGGCACTACCATTTTTCAACAAAAGTTGACAATTTTCCTTGATGACAACAATTGACCCTCTTGCACTAAATTAGTCACCACTACCTCCTCCATGTTCCAAATGGGTCAAGTCTAGGTTTTTTAGAAAGCCAGTTTAAAGATGCATCTTACCACCAAATTTCAACTCCATTCAAGTTGCCATGCTCTTGCTATTGCTTGTCAAAATTGGCAATCCAAATTTCAAATCAAATTCTCCTCTCATTCTCAAACACTTTCCCATTTGATCTACAAAACCCCACCATTTTCACCCATTTTCTTCTATAACATGGTCAAAACCTACTCAATAAATTGTTCCTAATATTTTCCTACCCTAATCTCTAATAATTCATCTTTAAAAATCCCATAAACCACAAAATTGCTCTAAAAAACACACACACGAAAAAATTCAAGAAGTTGGGAGAGAAAGGGCTTCAAACCCTAATTTTGTCTATATCCAATTTTCTAATGGACTAATTTCCCTGACCACATTCATCCAACACTAATTTACTAAAAAATACGTCAAATTAGTGAAAACTATGCTAATTTAGTATAGATTACATTGGTTTACTGCAAAATCCTTTAAATTACTGCTTTTTCCATTTTAGTATTTTCTCCCATTTTAGTGTTACTATCATTACTCTAGTGCTGTAATAGTAGTTTAAAATTTATTTTTTATTTTTTATTTTTTTATTTATTGTTTTTGTGGTTTCATTTTAGTCCTGTGTTTTATTTATTATTTTTAGTCTTTTGTTTTTAATTATTTTTATATATTGATATATTTCCTATTTTTTGTTTTTTATTTTTTATTTTTTCTTTCTTTTTGGTTTTTAAATTACCACTAACTTCATTTTCTAATTGTAATATTTTTAGTCCCTATTTTCTCACCATCCTACCATTTGCCTAGTTTGATTACTTTACCCAATCTTGCTTAAAGTTCCTTTTCGTTTAGATTTCCCAATTTTTCACTAGAATTTTATCTTAATGTCCATCTAATTGCAATTTTTCTAATTTTGGCTCTAATTTTCTAAGGTTTCTATCACTATTTAATAGAAAACTCCCTCCTAATTATGTCTTAATTCAGAGTACTAATATTTCTAAATTCACAATTTCACTCCTCTTGTTTAGGTTTTTCTACTTAAACATTTGTGAGCCGATATGGTGGCTCATACTGGACTAGCAAGTTGCCTATGTTGGCCTAGGTTGGTCTAGTTGGGCCAGCATTTTTTTGCTTGTTCATTAAAAAAAATAATAGGGGCACTCTTCCAATACACCTACTATCTTGCAACTAGCCAAGAGTACATAAAGTGTTCTTATTTTGGAGGCAAAACCTTAGAATGTTTTCAACATATTTTAGAAACTAAACTTTGCATTTGAACACTAGGGGGAGTCAGAGCTTCACTATGGAATTGATTTTAACACTAATTCAAAGACTATTCCTAACTGGTTGTAGGTTCAAAGCTTTGCCGTTGTTGTATTGTGAATTTGTATATATTATAAATTTGTACTAATATACTGTTATAATAAAATTCTATGATTCAAGGGGAAGAAGCTTATTGATGACGCTTCTAATAGCTTCAAGGTGATGTTTGTAAGTAGCAGAGATGATATAAAGGATTCAATTTTAGATAAGCTTCATCAGTTTGAGATAGTCTTCTTGATTCTATAAAATTTGTGTTTTGTTGTGAAGTTTGATTTTTAAATGCCGAACTAGAGGATTTTTATGAAGTCCAAAGATCCCAAATTTCAACCAGAAACAGAGTTGGAGCTTTCCTTGTCTCAACTACCAGATCAGTCAACCCAACTGATGTTAGTAATACCGCAATAAGTCCGTCCACAAGAGAAAGGTAGGCCTTTTTGGCTGCTAAAACAACCTTATGTAGAGCGGCGTTGGCATGGCAATTTCCAAACAGATGCCATGCCTTAGTGATTCTGCTTTAAGTTGGTTGTGTTGAACCAAATATTCAAGATGTGATTTTTGAAAGAAATTTTGAAGGCAATTTTGAAGGCCTAAACAAAGAACAATACTATTGTATGGTTAAATTAATTAGAAGCAGTCACATAATCTATATGTTCAACCTTTGTTTAGGGGCAATTGAGTTTGGCTTAGGAAAATGGAAGATACCAGTGGAACTTCTATAAAAGCTCAAGTGGACATGGAGGCTCTACTTGGAGCATTGGCCATATTTATAGAGGAGCAAAGAGTACAACCTAGTCGCCAAGTGGCTACAAAAGCTCTCAAAGGAATTGTAGATAAGATTAGAAGGTTTGATGGAAAAAACATCACAAACTTCCTAAAAACATACGTTTGTGAGATAAAAATCCATCAAGTAAACGAAAAGAGGATGATAGAAACTTTTGAACTTGTAGTTTTTGAAATCCATGAAAAAATTCAAAGAGATTTGTGATGATGAGCACGTGACCTCATAGGCAGAGTTTGAGAAACAACTACATGATAAGTATTCTGATGAAGACTTAAGAAGTCATTCCTTGATTGGATTAAGCAACCATTTGGGGCTACTATGAGTTGAAATGAGTTGCTCAAAAACTTTGAGAAAAAATTTAACGAGTTATCTTTAGTAGAGAAATACCTTCTAGACTCTAAAAAGGTAGAGTTTTTTCTCCAAGCAACTAATGAAGCATTGGAAGATAGATTTTTCCTTTTCCATGGAGACTATTAGTGCTTTTTATCCACTCATGGTAAATAACTTCACAACAAATTCTTTTTCATTCGTTTTAATTTCTTCTACTAACAGGTATCTAAACGTTGTCATGTTGTAAATTTGTACATAGTGTAAAAACATATTATAATATATTTTATTGAGTAGCTTCAAGGTGACGCCGTTCCGAGAAGTGTATAACATTTATATAAGAGGATGATTTGCCTTAGAGCTTCATTGAATTCCAATAGTGAATTTTGTTTCCTATTTTAGAGTTAGAATGTCGAATTAGAGGATTTTTTCTGAGTCTCAAAATGAAGAGCCTCAACCGAAGGCTGAATTTGAACTTTCGTTGTCACAATTGCCGGATCAACCTTTTTTACTACAAGACCTTGCATTGCCACCTAGGCATCTTTGAGATGAAGCTGGACTTTTTTGACCGCCGAAGCAACGTCGTGTGGAGCAGTGATGGCATGGTAATCTTGACACCGATACTTGTGTTTTGGTGATCTTGCTTCAAATTGAGTGTGTTGAGCCGGGCGCTCAGGAAGTGACATTTGAGGCGAGTTATGAGGGCAAAAACATTGATTAATACTTTTATATGGCTTGGTCGGTGGAAAGTAATCGTGGCCACCAACGTTGGTTGGAAGGCCTAGTCAACCCATTAATGAAAGCCAAGCGTGCAAATTATATTGCTGCTACCATCAAACGCATTCTCAACTTTCTGCAGATGGAGTGAAGTTTCAATTGGAACTTTAGTTTTTTACCTCTTTTAAGCATTTATTTGATGTTAATTCCTAATTTTTATTTTGGATATTTTATAGAAAATCACAGTGTGTGATTATCATTGTAGTAGGGGAGTTGGTGATGAAAAATTAGCTAAGAGGTTTGAAGTAAAGAGTGAGTGTAAATGAGGATGTAGTTGAAATCTTAGGTGAGGTCTTGGTAGGGGCATGGACTAAAGTGCCCCACCTCTCACCTTAGATAGAGAGGAAAAGTAGGAAAAGGGAGTTTTTTTTGGTGTGTGTAGAAGGAGAGAGGAATGGGAGGTTTGAGGTTTGAGAGGTTGAATTTTGGATTGATGTAGCTCATGGAGCATGGATTATTGAGAAATGAAATTTTGGCATCACATTTTTGATACTTATAGCTTTTCAAAGAATGTTTGCAAGTGAAATTTGGAGTTGGGATTTAAAAGTTATTAAGGTTTGAAATTGTGAAGACTCAAAGACTTCCATTGAGAAGTCAGAGGCTTCTTCAAGCCATAATTTTTGGTATATCTATTTTCTTGATTTGATATTTAGAGGGTGTATTTTAATTTTTAATATCTTTACAAGAAGATATTATATGTCTCATTTGGAGTTTGGAGCAAGAAGTTATGAGGTACTAAAATTTAGAGTGAAGTTTGGACTTCTTGATTGAGAGGCCGAGGCTCTACATTTTACAACCTTTGGATAGTATCTTAGAATCTTGTGAAACTTTCACAAGTTGTAGATAAGTATGAGATATTTTCAAATTAATGCCAAACTTATTATTTGGAGTCCTAGATCAAAAGTTATTGAAGATTGAAGAGGCAGTGGTTGGTTTGAGAAGGGAGAAGTAAATAAACTAATAAATTTTGGAAAGTAGTTTGGATTGGGCTAAAATTTTCAGAGTGGTTAGGTTGTGCTATTAGTTTTCTAAATTTCTATAACACTTATCTTTTGGATTTCTAAAGCATCTATGACACTAGTTTGAAGGTTGCAGCCAATGTAGAACTTATTTTCTTTATTTTCCTTTAAAATTTTTAAGAATTGGCAAATGAAAGAAGACTTTAAGACTCAAGATTGAAGATTTAAAGTTCAAGGATGAGAAGATTGAAGACTTGTGTGTTGTGGCTTGTGGCTTGTTATTCCTAGCCGGATTTGGAGGCCCGTTGTCTTTATTTATTATTCCTAGCCGATTGAGAGGCTCATTGTTGTTCAATTTTTGCATTGTAAATCTATTGCGAGTTGTGGTTATCTAGTAAATGCTCCATTTTGTGTTTGTAGCGATGAAGTGAGGTTAATGGCCTACATGGTCGATCTTATATGTTGTTTCCACCGGTGAAAGGCGCCTCCTAGTCACCGTAGGTTTGAGGTTTAGGAGCCCATCATCCAAATGGTTAGCTCGTATCTGACTGTCTCGTTTTACCTGTCCGAGGACTTGTTTCTTATCACCCACCCTTATCTTTAACCCTTTTAGAGCCACCGCAGAATAGGATGGTTGAAGATCGGATGAAGATTCGAGTTTCGAGATTTTCCATCTACACTCAGCAACTTGCAACCATACACCCTGTGTGTTCCCTAAGCGTGTTCCTCTCTACTCGACAGCGTTTGTCTAATGAGACTTTCAAGCAATAGACTCTTTTTGTTATAGGGGTATGTAATTTAATGAAAAAAACTTAAAGAAAATTTACCTAATCACATTCAAGTGCTTAATCTAACCATTTAATAAGCTGATGTGGTTTTTTAAAAATAGTAAGGATCCTTGAAACTAACTATCCTAAGTTGTAGATTTTTTTATGTAAATTTCAAAAACCTAAGACACTTCAAATTTAAACCTTCTTAGCAAAAGTTATCAAAGAATGAAGTTTAGGCTTCTTAAAAGGACTTAAAATCTTCATCCAAAGTTATTACTAGATCTTTATTTGGTTTTTATCTCAAAATTTTTATACATCCTTGGTTTGCTCTGATTTTACTTTGTTCCAAGTTTTGACTTGGATGAAAAATTTCTACTACAGTTTCATTCATTTGTTCATCTAAACTTCATTCTACTCTAACTTTTAAACTATGAACTTGTTGTAGAGAACTAAAATAGTTATGAAATCCTATAAGTGTATTCTTCTAACTTCTATTGTTAAATTTTTAAATTGTTTTTATATCTTAACTCTAATTCCTACTTGCATGTATTCTACCTCACATTCTAACTTTTGATATATTACTATTTTTAGATATTTATCATTTTTTTGTTAGAATCTATTGTTAGCTTCCCAAAAATGTAAGACATTTGTAATTTGAACTTTTATAATGAAAGTTATGCGTGGATGAAGTTTGACCGTACCACTAATCAGTGTTTAAAACTTCTTCCACTTGTTACTCCTAATTGGTAATTGACAACTAAATTTTAGTTATGGTTCTGAATTTTGTATGTTTAATACTTTCTAAAAGTATTTTTTCACTTTATTTGGACACTTCTAACACTTCTTCATTCAATTTAAGTCCTAAACTTCATTTTAGGCTAACTTCCTTATTTTAAGTTGGATTTCTAAGTGTGACATTTTTTTGAAAACCTCTAAATACTCTCTACCAAATTTTACACTCATTTTTTAACTATCTTTCCATCCTTTTACACCTAGCTCTCGGCCTAATTAACAATGGCTAACTTAAAAAATTTAAAACGCAAAGGAATGAGTTTTAGAAGTCATACCTTGGGTTTGGCATCCTCTTGGTAGTTGGCCATAGCTTCATAATACTCCCTTTCTTAAGCCATAATTTCTTTTTTTACTTTTTTTAATGCTCACCGCTTAAGTACAATTGGAATTTTAATACAATTTTAAAGAGTCTCTAAACTCATTTTCCACCTTTTTTTCTTTTTTTTCTATTCTTTTTTTTCCCATACTATTCTACCTCAATTATTTGGTTTTTATAGGTTGATTTTAGCAACTAAACAATTGTTTCAAATTTCCAAACAATAATTGACTTTGAAAATTCTACAAGTCAATTATTATTTTATCCAACTTTTAATGGTCTAAATGATTTTGCCAAAATTTCCATTTAATCCTATTAACTCTTCAACCTTCTTATTAACACTTTCAAAACAACTTGTTTCAATACCAAAAATTCAAACTCTCATAACTTTCTCATAATTTGTCTGTTTTTTATAGTTTTGTTATTTTTGCCTTTTTGGAAAACTTGAGCAATTCTTGACACTCAAATATACTAAGAATGGGACATTAATAAGATCTTGCACAAAATTTCAGCACAATTCTAACAATTCCAGCAGCTTTCAAAGTTTTTACAACTATCTTCAAAACAACTTAAAAGTTGCAATTTGTGTCCGCTTTCCTTGAAATAGGTTGCCACTTAAAGCTCATATTTAAATGCTTGTGTCAACTATTTACTAAACTCTTAAGGAATATTTTTTTAGTTTTAAGTTCAAAGCTTTGCCGCCATTTGATTTTCTACCAAAATTTTAGAAAAATCTATACTAACCAAAGTTAAAACTCTGCTATACTTGGAAAAATCACTAAAAATATAGGAACACCTACAGGACTTGAAGTCAAAGCTTTACCGTCCCAAATGGAATAAACAAAATATGGATAATAAATGCATTAGTACAAACACCAAACTATCACATATGTTAATATAAATGTTAGTACAAGCTAAACATGTGACCACAAGTTAGTACAAAAGGTGTTAGTCTACAAAAGACTCATAATCAAGTACTAAAGGCACCCCTAAGTAGCATTGCCAAGGTACAGAGGGGGATTTTTTCTAGGATTAGTACAAGTGTTAGAAGTACAACAACTTCATCAAAGAACCAAATTAGTGCACAAAATTCAATTCAAACATACAATAAATTAGCAAAGCTTGAAGGGACGCCAATGTCCTTCAAAAAAAGCTTAGAAAATACAACAATGGAGCTAAAATGCTCCTAAAATACAAATTGGCAACTTGGCTCGCAATGACAAAAAATCCAACTAAATGGACTCAAAGTGTACAAAGTGGTTTAAAAATGAACCAAGGGGTGAGTTGAGAGGAAAAGAGGTACCCTTTTATATTCTTCCAACGGCATCCACCTCCTCTCATTTCCTTCTGGTAATCTTATCAATTGGAATTTTAATTCCAAATTATCAATTTTGACTTTCTATATTGAACCAATTTCTGAATTTTAGATATTAACTTCAAATCACCAAAAAGTTGCACTATTGTCTTCAAAAGGCCATTTTTAGTGTAAAAAACCCCTCCACCCTTTTTTACACACTAAAATCGCAACAAATCTTAGTGCTAACTTAATTACCAAAAAGGATTAAAATTCAACTTTTGAAGTTTGACTTTTCTATAAAAAGTAAATAGCCTAGGACCTTAAGTAGGTATAGGGGAGTAAAAAAAGACCTAACTTTGACCCCATTCCGATTTTGTATGCTCCCCAAATGCTAGTCAAGCTCCATTGTAATCTTTAATTTTGTTGATATTTGGAAAATCTTGTCAGTTTGGGCACTTTTGGCTATTAGAATGTTTTGAAACTTGTTGGAGATTATTATTAACATAAAAAAAGTTATTCTAGTTTTTAGTGAGATTTTACCGCACATTGGATAATTTTCATGAATTTTTTATTGTCAAATTTGACAATTGACTATCTAGAAGGAGCTTTTTTGTAATCCAAAAAATTCCAAAACTTTTTGTGGAACCTCTCACGAAATTACACAAAATATGTGAAAGCTTACATTTTTACTTTGCACATTTACCAAAGGAGATTCAAAATCCCGCTACTTCCTTCAATTTCTGGTGAATAGAAAATCTTTCACACAGAAAGGAATCTTGATGAAGCGATTGCATCGTTGGACTCTTAGCATGATTTTCACCTTAAATCATTGTACTTAGGTTGTAGATGCCTTCCTCTGGTCCAATTTAAGTTTCTTCACCTACATGTTAACAATTGGGATTTTTACTATCTTGTTGATGTAATGGGGAAATTGAAACCTTTCATCGAGACTCATCTATAGGGTTCTCACATGGTTCTTTCAGACCAATTTAGCCACTCTATATTTCTAATATTGCAAGTTTAGAACATTTGGACAATTTGTACTTAAACTACATATTATGTACAATTTATGGGGTTCTAACCTATTTACATACAAAATTTAGTTATACTTAAGGAAAAATACTTAATTTATGACCAAAAGCTATAATAGCATGTGACATACCTATTTTAATTCTATACTCTCTTTAAGGCTTTTTGTATATAAATTTACATTCAAAACTCGTGGGAAAAAAAACTTGAGTCCAAAGTGACAAACTGGGGGCTCATACAGACCAAACTACTGAAGGCAGTTTTACCAATGATTGAAGGAAGGTGGAAGAAACAGTTATCTTGTTGGCTAAACAATAGCATATGAAATCAAGAGGTGTTACTACACATATGCATACAACATCTAGACCTGTTGCAAGAGCTCCCAAGGTCTCACTTGTACTTTCTTTGAAATCTTTTGCTCTGAAAATAGCTAAGATCATTGATGACAATATCCCACGCAATATCCTTGATGAGCTTATCAAAGGTATTAGGGAGTTGAAGGTGGAAATAAATGAATTAAAAAAAGTCTCAAGGAGCTCAAACATAAAATACTATGTTGTAATTACCTTGATGAGACTATAAAAGAAGGCATGGTGCATTTTAAAGATGGTAAAATTCATGATGCCACTACAAACCTGCCTTTGCCCACTAACTTTGGCAAAAGTGGTATACAGAAGCTTATAGAAGATAAACTAGGAAGGTCAAGTACCTCATGTATTGGAAAGGCTAAGACATTCCACATAGAGGTAGAGCACAATACAATTGGAAAACTAAGACATTCCACATAGAAGTGGAGCACAACACAATTGAAACTTCATTGAATTCTTCACAAGAAGCCTTAGCTAAAGGGGCCCAAGTCATAAAAAATCTGACCAGTTGAGAAGACCCTGTTGATGCAATAAGCATCAAAGTATTTTTTGGTGAAGTGCAAGGAGACAATGATAAATATGATGTCTTTTTGGAAGAGAAGTAGGCCAGAGGTGTTGAAGATGATGATATGGAAGAGCCCACACAAAAAAAAGACTTCATGGATTCAAAGAGGTTGAAAAGGGAGAAAAGCTAATTTTTCATATATGTCAAAGGCTAGAGAAGAGACCTATTGTACATCTAGGAGATGGACCACTTCCAAAGAAAGTATGGGGAGATCAAAGTAGTACCAAGAAAGAAAAAGAAAAAGAACCCTTTGGCCAAACCAAGGTCAAAGGACTAGCCTATAAACTATAGTTTGACATTTAATCTTCCATTGATGTGATAGACAATATGAACATTACAATTAGAAAAAGGAACAAACTAAAAGATTTGTCTAACTACTAGGGTTGTTTTGTCAGACATATTTTTGGATTTTGGCATCATGTAGGACGTCTGATGTCACGTGTCGTACTAAACAACTTATCGCTACCCCATCGCATTCCATTGCATAAGGATAAAAAAAATTTATCCCCTGATGCCTTGATTTAGGATACATGGCAAGCTCTAAAAATTGACGTGGAAATCCAAAACCACATCAGTGTGGGCGATTGTAGGTGGACACTACAACAATGGCAGTGTTTTATGACTGCAAAATTATCACTGAGGACGACTGGCGACTGCTTCCAGTCATATTCTTCGAGGCCAAAACCTTCTGTAGAATTATGACTGCAAAATGTGACTGCCAGTCATATATTCACTGTGTACTTTATATATGTATACTATACGCCCGTGGGGAACACCGAAGTATTTCATAGGGAACAAGTGGGAACATTTTTAGGGAACGTATAGTCATATTACCAGTCATATTTTGCCTTCAGTCATATTTTGTAGTCATATTTTGCCTTCAGTCATATTTTGTAGTCATATTTCCTTGAATTTTTTTTTTTTTTTTTTTTTTCGGGTAGCATGATGAAAATTTGGGCAGTTCTAGTGGTAGGTGAGTGTCCAGTCGCAATTTTGCTTCAGTCATATTTTCCAGTCATATTTTTCTATCAGTCATATTTGTAAGGTAGTCATATTTTTCTGTCAGTCATATTTTTCAATCATATTTTTCTGCCAGTCATATTTTGTAGTCATATTTTTTGTCAGTCATGTTTTTTTTCCAGTCATACTTTGTAGTCATATTTTTTTGTTAGCCATATTTTCCAGTCATATTTTGCAGGTAGTCGTATTTTGTAGTCATATTTTTTTTTAGTAATATTTTTCTGTCAAACATACTTTGCAATCCTAATCTTCTGAATTGTTTTAAGTAGTTAGTGACCTTTTTTTTTACAAGTACCATAATAAAAATTTGGGAAGTTGTAGTGGTAGGTCAGTGCTTAGTCATAGCTTTGCTTGTCATATTCTCATTATTTTGCAGTCATATTTATTTGATAGTCAGATTATGTACTCTTGTTTTTATATTATTATTCCTTTTTCTTCTGGTGTAGTTAAAGAAAAAGTTATGCAATCTAATTTTTTGGTGCTGTATGTAGGCCATACGGTCATTCTTCGGGGCGTATGCATGACTTCACTAAATGCCTTTTCGAAAAAGGTTATGTGTTACTAAATCCTCTTCCTATTATTAAAGAAACATCAAAAAATTTGACGTAGCACATAATTATATTTTCATAAATGGATTTCAATTTTCCATATGGTTCATCACGGAAGTACAAACACATAAAGTAGTTCAAAATACTCACTTTCGAATACGAAATAGAACTGTATGTATTATACTTCTGGGCTTAGTCTGCAACTCAATCGCAATTTCCATCACAATACTGTAGGTCATCTACATGTACATCGTCTTGTTGTAGACGTTGCAATGCAATTGCAACCACATTTGCTTCTACTTCCACTGCATCACTTAAGATGGGTGTCTTCGGTATGAGGTCTTCATACAAGTCTGTGGCTTCAAGTCCATGAAACTCTGTTGTCTTCCCCAAAGATATGCACTCTACTTCAATTGCTGCTTCATGCTTAGAGAATGACCGGACACCTCTGGGTTCCCTACGGAGTACAACTTCCCATCCATCTCTGGCCTTGTCTAATGCAAAAAATACTTGTTCAATGTGGAGAGGGAAGGCAAATGACTGCGCTGAGTATGGAATCAATCTATCAAAGTTCACACTAGTGAATCCATACTCATCACGCTTCACGGTGGCCCCATCACCTTTGGTATTTGCTACCACCCAATTGCAATAAAGTACCACTACGTCAAACTGCCCATAATCTACAGATAGAATTTCCTCCACCCACCCCACGTACTCTAGCTCTGAGTCCTTCATGTTCCTATCTTTTATGCCTGTTCGGCAAAGTTGTCGAAAGGTTGCCGCTATTCCAGAGTCCATTGTTGTCAATTGCTTTTCAACGCTTCGAACACGAATGTGGTTTCCAAATGCATACATGGAGCGGTATGACTTCGCTCGATCTGATAGAGGTAACATTAGTGTCCTCACTTCTTCGTCCACTACTTCTGTACCTTCTTCTATAGCTCGTAGCACGGCCTTGGGAAACCAAATGTGGAACTTTTCGTCGCACATTTTAGTCGGGTACTTCACTCATCTCTGATGTTTTTTACGCCTATATTGCTGTCGCTCTCTTTCGCGATAGCACATGTCATCCTCATGCCTCCTACATCATTCAATAATTAAACATATGAGTTCATATTCATATACAAAACCTATACTATGTAAAGTTAAAGAAACACTTACAATACTTGTTGTAGTCATAAATGCAATTACATCACTAGGTCAAGTCACAAATGCAATCACATCACTCATTGTTGTCCAGAATACAATTACAGTAATGGTGAATACCATAAATGTTACGTCATCACTAGGTATAGTCCGAATTGCATACACAAGTATTTGAATTGCATACATTCGATTTTTCATGTCTTCATGTAGTACAAGAATTATTTCTTCCACAAGACCTTACCTCCTCCACTCCTCCAACAGTGCCGCATTGTTCAGTATGAACTCGTGAATCCATTGCTGTAGTTCACTTGATAGGTGTCGTGTTCGTCCGCTACCTTCTAAGATTTCATCATACATTGACGGATCTTCTTTGTCATCCCACACTCTTCGGGCGGTCACAGTATACTCTTGCATGTATTCAGTACAAAAACCCAATGCTTCCACCACAGCGTAGCCTTCAGCCATGCTACCCTCTGGTCGAGCCCGATTTCGGACATATCCTTTTAATGTCTTCAAATACCTTTCAATGGGATACATCCAACGTGTATGAACGGGACCACAAATTTCTACCTCTTCTACAAGGTGAACCACTAAGTGGCTCATGATGTCAAAAAAAGATGGTGGAAACTCTTTCTCTAGCATGCATAATGCTATCACCATATCTGGCCTCAACTCTTCAAGACCACTAGTATCAATGGTCTTGGCACATATCCTCCTGAATACACGGCTCAACATAATTATAGCCGTGCGGACCTCCTTTGTTAGCACTAAACGCACATACAGTGGTAGTACTTGCTGCATGAGGACATGGTAGTCATGAGATTTCAAGTTCTTTATGGTCCCATTCATGTGCACACGCTTTTTCAGTTGGCCCACGTATTGGGTGGGTGTTCGCAATGAACGGATTCCATCTACAAAGACTTGACGTTCCTGTTTCGTGAATGTGTAAGATGAACGAGGTAATATGACGCTCCCCGGTTTCTTTCCAGGTATGGGCCACAGATGTTTTCGGACACCTGCCTCTTTCATGTCCAAACGGACCTCTAACGAGTCTTTCTCTCCATATAAGGTTTTCAACATATTGTCGGTGATGTTCTTCTCACAATGCATGACGTCCAATGTGTGACGAATCAAAAGATCCTGCAAAATGACTTCAAAGTGTTACAAATTCCATCCACTACGACTAAATTCAACCATTTTATTCATATGACTACCTCTAGTTATGATACTTTGGTTTCCAATTGAACAAATGTAATTAGAGTGCTCCACTTCTTTGCAGTTGAACAAACTATCTTCTAACTTACATAAGACATCAAATCCCCCCAAGAACTTACTTTCCAATACGGCAAGTCATACAGACATGTCCTCCTCTTCACTCCATGCTTGTGTACTGGATCTGGCAATTCTTCCATTCCATTTTCACGAGACTTTGTCAACCATTCTTCCCGCTCTTCTGCATAATGAAGTTGTTCTTGACCCGTCATCCTCCTTGGTGGAGGTCTTACATCCACCTCACCATCAAATCTACCCCTCTGTTGTCTCCATTGATGAGTCATTGGCAAGTATCGTCTGTGCCCCATATACACATTTTTCCTCAAGGCTTTAGAACGCCTAGTCACTATATTCGGCCTGCATACAGGGCATGCCCGGTATCCTTTTGTTAGTTGACTGGATATTAATCCATATGCTGGAAAGTCATTCACCGTCCACAATAAAATGCCATGTAACTTGAATGGTTTCACTTTTGAGATCTTTGAAGATCCGTCCAAGCAATCAACCCCTCTCCATAGTTCTTGAAGTTCTTCAATCAATGGTGCAAGGTAAACATCTATGTTCTTTTCTGTCACACTCTCTTTCCCTGGGATGATTAATGTGAGCATCATAAAGAAATTTTTGGTCACCAACCAAGGAGGAAGATTGTAGTTCAGCATGATCACAGGCCAAGTTGAATGGCTAAGGCTTTGGTTCTGAAATGGATTCACACCATTCAATGCAAGGCCAAGTCTCACATTGCGCTCGTCTTCGGCAAACCACTGCCACTTGTTGCTCACGTGATCCCAAGCCTTGGAATCCACTACAGATCTCATAACCTTGTCTTTGCTTTTCCCACCTACATGCCACTTCATGAGCTCTGCTAATTGCGTATTGCTATACATTCTTCTTAATCGAGGAATCAGAGGGAAATGTCTCAATACTTTCACTGGTACTGTGTTGGAGTTCTCTACATATCGAGATTTGTGGCAAATAGGGCACTCTGTTGCATCTTGTAGTTTGTTTCGGAACAAACAACATCCATCTCTACAGGCATGTATGGAATTGTAGGACAATCCCAACTTCATCAGAAGACTTTTGGCTTCATAATAAGATTTGGGAAGTGAATTGTCCTTTGGTAATATTGTCTCTGTTAACAACTTCAACAACTCATCAACAAAGCTATTAGGGACACCATGAGTAGTGCAACTCACTAGCAACATGAGTGTGGCCATCAAACGGTTGGAATTGCTTCCTACATAAAGTGGAGTCTGTGCTTCTCGCAAGAGGACATTCATGTCTACGCCAGCAACATCCTCCGTGTTTTTTGAAGTCCCCTCTGTTTCCATCCGATCATTGTTGGCATCCATTCCGTCATCAATATTGTTAGTATATGCATCTAGTAAATCATTCATCCCCATACCATCTTCGGTTGCTGAATCTTCAACTGGGTCAGTTATGATATTCTCTGTTCCTTCCCCATTGACATGTATGTTGTCATATTTGTTGAAACACTCTGTCACCATACGAAGCACATCCACTTCTCCTGCATTTGGAGAGGGGTCTCATTGAAAATGCTCTCGTCGAAAACTTCTTCGTTTACGCAATCGGAGGTCCACGGGAGCATAGTCATCTTGCATTGGTATATGTGCATCATATGCACATATAAGTTTTCGGTCTAATTCATCATTGAATCACGTAAACTCGTGGGATGTGATCATACAAACATGTAGGGCTCCATACTAATGGATATTTATCATCAACATTTCAATGACATCTCCAAAATATAATTTTTTAATTGAAAGACATGATTTGCAATTTCACTTTTCATTAATTGACAGCAATTTCAATTTTGTTATTCAACTGTATGCTTGAAATTCAGTGAAAATAATTATCATTTTCACATACTATGCCATGAATACAGAAAAACATCCTCATACTGTCTTTCCTCGAAATACGTGCCAATGATTAAATTGTCCTGGCTCTATACCATAATATTCTACAATTGACAAATGGCCTCAATAATATTTCTAACTACAATATATGATTGACTACTACTTGTGAGTGATTACAATTTCTTGAAAAAATTGATTATTCCTAGTCATTTGAACGTACATTTTTCAATTTAAATAGTAATGTGCATACAGTTCTTCTCCAGCCATAATGTCCCTTGACGCTAACGTCATTACATATCCCCACTCCAAGTTGTTTCATGGTTTGGGCAGCATGCAAAACTTCCACATGACATTTCCTAACTCTTCTTGGCCTACTAAACTATTAATAAAGCCAGCTACATTTCCCTTCAGTACATCTCCGTCTACATACAAGTCTGGCTCAACTTGCATCACATACGACTTCATGTGAGGTCGTCCCTTCTTCAAAGTTTTATACTCTGCTAGAGTATACTGTGGTCCTACAAAGGGAAGTAATTCTTCCCCTTTCTTGGCAGGTTGGAGTGCAAAAAGACCCCAACCCATGAAAGGAAACTTTGATACCTTCACGTCCCAATTTCTTTTCCAATAGGAAAATGCTGTTAGTTTTGGTATGGGTAAATCACACCATTGTCCATCATACACGTTTGACCTCCACTTCTCTAAAGCCATTACTCTTGTAGATGTTCCTCTGAACGACCCATTTGCTGAAGTACGTTTCTCTCTTAGAAAGGTTTGTAAAGATACGAAAGAGGAAGCTTCTACATAGGGTCTCCACAAGGCCTACACAAGTCACTAAAAGTTTAACAACGCAAAAAAGCCAAATCGTTGGTAACTACATAAAATTTCTCAAGTGAACAATTGGTTGTCTTCAAAGTCCTTACCAAGATAGACGCTGTAAACGCTGGATCCCTCTTCTTGCTTCGAAGATGTTTTCGAATTGTACGTCTATCAAGCACTTTCCCGCCGGCACACTTCATGCATGGGCATGGGTATTTCGTTAGACGCATGGTATCTGCTTGAATTTCTTCTTCTTGCCATAACTGTAGATCTCGCAAGCTTTGAAGCTCCACCTCAGACATGGTGCGCACTTCCCCCCTATGCGTACAAAGAAAATTCCACTATCAAAAATGCAAATCAACTTCTGGATTAGTCGTAATTGAATAATTAAATGACCATTGCAAAATGGCTATGACTACTCCAAAGTCGTAGAAATTATTTAGAATGACTACCTTCAATCATTTCAATGCCTACAAATGACTCAAAACAGTCACATAACTTCAGATATAACTCAAGTTAGTTGACATGATTGAAAATAGTCATATAACTCAAGTCACATGACATGACTTGGTACAGTCATGTAAATCGAAATATAAGTCAACTTACATAACATGACTCTGTATAGTCATATAACTCAAGATATAACTCAAGTTACAGGAAATGACTCGGTACAGTCAAATAACTCAATGTATAACTCAGGTTATAGAAAATGACTCGGTATAGTCACATAACTCGAAATATAACTCATGTTCCATGACATGACTTCATACAGTCACATACATCAATGTATAACTCATGTTACATGACATGGCTCGGTAGACAACTCAAGCATTTTTTGTGACATTATATGAGATTCCTACTTTCCAAACAACACAATATGTACTTTCAACAAATGTTCACTAATGAAACCTCCATTTCATTTTTCTAAATTATAACTATAAAAAAATTGTTCTTCTAAAAATCAAATGCAACTACAGAAATGAAGGCTACTCAAATTTGGAAAATGATAAAATATCCTACATTTTTTTATACAATTCTTAAATTTAAACCTACAAAAATTTACACTATCACATTCTCCACTATAATATATACATACAATGAAACTTCCAAATTCATATGGATAAATGACATTTGATTTCATTTTCAAAAAAAAAATTTAATTAAAAATTTTAAATAATTTTAAAATTCCTACATAAACGTCAAGTTCTTATGACTAATAAAGTACATATGATTTCATTTTTTTGAAATACACAATAATAACAATTCACCTACATATAATATTGAAATATGGAATGCACAACAAAAAAATATTATAAGAGGTACCAAAACTAATTGTTTTGAAACTGTCAACATTAACCTGGAAGCCTCAAATGGCCATCTACATTGACCGAATTCCATCAAAAGGTTCTTAGACCATCCAATGGCAATTCAAGATTAATCTAAAATATCCATTGGCTATGACGTATTTCATGCTTGAAGTGCCTGTATTTGAACTTTGTTCACTGGACAATATTAGGTTTACACATAACTTCCAACTTAAAAAAATCATAGAATATTGTTTAAACTTTTGCAAATTGTAGCTTTAATAACATTGATTTTCAATTGGAGTAGGCTAACATTGTTTAAATCTCTATGACATTCCAATTAACAAATTACAATGACCATGAAATCACATTCGATTTATTTAAAAAACAATTTCAAGGATGCTCATCAGCCCTCCAGAAAATATTGATGTGCAGAGTAATTTGCTCAACCTAGAATTAAGCATTCTGCACTTTCCAAACAGAGAAGGTACTTGGTTAATACTAGTATCCACCGGAAGACACAAATAAACTTGTAAGAAATTGTGGTAATGTGACTCTTTCTCTATCTTTGTAGCACTTTGTCCACCATTATAGGTCAACCAGAAGTTTAAAATACTGAATCACAAAAACAAGTGTCCACTCCAATCGTGAGGACAAAACACAGGTTTCTTCTATTAGTGGTCACGAAGTAAACTTACATATGCTTATAACTTTTTGCAGTAGAGATTTTTTCTTACCAATGATTTTGAAGATTTTTTTTCCACCTTAAAAAGCACTAGTACATCGACAATGGCTAAAAGAATTTATGCTTCCACTGTAAAAAATATATGATCACATATAAGTTCATTTAGTAGCACCAATAGGACTAATCAGTTTTTCCCTTATTTTGATTGTAGGTTCATTTCCAATCCCAATAAAAATTTGAACCCTCCTAACTTTGCATACAGTGTTCAAATCTGAATTCATCCTTCAGTTCATTCGATTCCTCTAACAAAACCATAATCCATAAGAATTCAACCATTCCCATATCCACGCTCCATGAACAACATTTGAAATTAGCATTCCTCTCCCATACAATAGCAGAACAGTGCACCTCAATTCACAATCACCAATATCCGACCACACAAAAAATCATGCATGACGAGAAGGAACTTCTCACCGAAAAAAACTCGATGAAGCTGTCCTCCTCGATGAAGCTGTTCTCCTGATTGAATTTGTCCTCTGACGACGGAAGCTCCAGCGCCTGCGAAATCAACAGTTCAAATGTCAGAACGGAATGCGCAGCCATACAGCTCACGACAACCACCCTACGGCTGAAATTCAAGAAAGCGCTCACCAACACCTGCTGAAAAATCATGCCATGACAATGTACTGAGTTTCGGTGTTGCTTCCAATTCTAACGACAGGAATGTGAACTGTAGAGCAACATGTTCAAGAATTCGAGACATACGGAGCTTCTAGAATTCTACATCGCTGGAGCCATGACCGACTGACCGTGGCCAAGAAACTGAAGGGAAAAGGAATTTGCAAAGTCACAATGAAGATCGACATGACAATTGAATTGTGGGCGGTTTAAGGGAAAGTGCTGCACATTGACAAAATGCAGAATTCTCATAGGAAGGGGAGTTTTAGAAGCGGACAGGGAAGGGAGGCTTCGCAGGGCATCCAAAAACGTTATGAAAACCAACAGTTACTGAAGTACACAAAGTGCAGAACTAAAATTCATGAAGATCGGAAGTCAAAAAATAATGACAACGTATCCAAATCTGAATTCTTAGGACGACCTACTGCAAACTTCATTTTACATTCCTTTACTTGTTGCACTTTAGTGTACAAAACAACTTGTACTTTCATAACTTGAAAACACTTACAAGTGCAGAATTGGACGACAGAACGTACCTTCGATTGCAACTGCACTTTCGTGACTCGGGGGGTCAATTAGGATATCAACAAACTCGCTCTGCATGAGAAGCCTGGCAGTCCGGCTCTTTCTTGAACTCCATTGTTCACCTTGTCTTGCTTTGCACTGAAACCTCGAAACACATGTCTGTGACAACGTCGGTACTTCGGCAAGGCATTTAAGAATCCGCCCGGAAATAATGGTTGACGTGCATGTAATTGCGGCGCAACAGACCTAGGAATAGAATTAGCTATTCGTAGATTACTTTCTAGCGTGGACATTTCATTAAGTGGCACACTACGAGTTTCACTAAAGGTTAGGTGACGGCACTATTTTGGCACCTCATCGGGGCCCACTGGAAGTTTCGATTTCAACGCCGCTTGCCTTCAACAACTTCCACATCGTCGTGGCAGGGCTTCCAGGTCGTCGTGGCAGGGCTTCTACGTCGTCGTGGTTCGGCTTGAAATGCGAGGCACTCATTCTCCATCACGCATCGTGCACTGTCAACCGTGCAAGGTGGAACTGTGGGTCCCGATGAGAAGTTCGTCGACAGTTCGGTCGACACAGATGTACGCGCTGGACACGAAGCTCCCGCAGCCACATAGCAGCAACATGCAAACAACAAACAGAATGCTAGGGTGATAGTGGGGAGTGAAGGCGATATGCCCGGTTGTCATTCCAGCAGGCGGGAATAGCTTTGGCGGATTCAGAAATAGTTGTCTTCATTATGTCGCATCGTCGCTCCATTGCTTCGACTCCGTGTCCATCAAGAATTGCAGGAAATCCCCTGCCGCGCCTTCATCAGACACGTGTTTGTCGGAGGTCCTTGCATGCGCAAGAGAGACGCTAAGGGAACTAGATCTCGCTCATCTTCTATACGCCCACCGCGAGCTCGTTGTCGCCCATCTTCTTCACGCCCTACGGATTCACTAGCAGCAGTAGGTATGAATTCCTGTAGACACGCTTTTGCACAGTTGTTTCCAACCGCGGCATGGTCTGACCTGTAAGTGCTGACACTGAAATTCATGTAGGTCCTGCTTGGCAGATTGCAGGACGTAGAAGTTCAAATTTTCATTCTAATTACATTACGCTTGCCTTGAAATTGCCGCCGATCTTGTGCAGAGGACACTGTCCCGAGATTCCGACTTCTGTGGAGCTGACTGTGGTAAGGAGCGCAACGAAGGCCTTCGCTAGCACGGGTAGTAGTCCTCAGGGACTGCTTAGTTCCACCTGCAGCCTAAGGTAACTTGTTTTTCCTGAAGAGGGATTCGACATTGTTGGATTGTAAGTTTGTTGTGGTTTGCGGCGGTGCTTCAACTGACCGGAAGATGTAGGTGGCATTCGCGCAGGTACTTCATGAAATCAGTTGGATTCTAAGTTTGCTGGTGTTCCGTAATTTGATTATGAATTTCATCTGTATAGGGATTTTTGTACTTGGGACGTACTGTACAGCATTAGAATTTGCATGTATTTGTCCCACCCAGTATTTCGAGAGGCCATGTGCAGATCAGATTCTCTAATTCTTTATGCAAGTCAGATTACCCAAGTCTGTCGCTTGTGTTTGGTTGTTAGAATACTGCACTGCAGGTCTTTGTATGTCATTCATATGTTGCAGAAGTTGCTGAGGTTCAGGCTCAGATTGATGCTGCTGGAATGGCATATGTGATCACGCCACTACCTGGGACACCATTTGTTTTGATGTCGTTTCCTAGCTTGTGGTTGGATTACACTTGTACCTACTTTATTTGTGTAGTAATCTTAGATAAGCTAAGGTGCTGTTGGGTACCAGCTAGTCTTTGTAAGACTCATGAACTTTCTCTTGCCATTCAATGTAGGATGCGAAATCGTGTCCAACCAAGAAATAGTCTCCTTTACCATAGCCCGTGTTTGCTTACGGATGTTTGTCCCGAATTGGATGAGCATGCAGGACACCATGAAGGATTATTTTTTGAAAATATGTGGTAATTTGGGAAAATTAGGGCACAATGCATTTCGTAATTGGAAGTTCTCCGTGTGCAGGTGCTCAATTTCCCTCGAACAACATGAGGACTGCATCATAGAGTCGTGAAGCCACGAGAATTGACAATTGTATGAATTTCCGGTACGTCATTGGTGGAACTTTTGGAATGACGTTGAATTCACTTCAATATTTCACTCTAATTTTTTGAACTTTTTGAGGACATTGGAAATTTCTTTTAATTCTAAAAACAAATGAACTTTCAATAGCTTCAATGACGAGAAAACTTGCGATGTTTCATAATGAGGTTCAAATTTAGGCATAACACTGTCCTACTGTGACATTTCACTAAAAAAATCTATGACTACTAAATAAAAGAGACATTGCAATTAACAGAAAAAAACTTATATATTATGAATCATGAATGTGATGGTGAACATATTTTTACAATAATATATTTAATTGTTCATTGAATGACTTTCATTCAAATGGAACATTCTTCTTATCTCAAGCAATAGAGAAATATTGGCCCTCTTCTAATTTTCTTCATATGAAACTAGTTTTTGATTTTGACGAAATGAAAACAATTGTCTACCAAGGAATGGTTATTTTCCCTTATTACCAATTTTCTAGACTATAATGGTGTCTACGAAGGTGGACACATTTCACTGTGGAATGGGACTTTATGAATGAAATTAGCTATATGTTTATGTGTTAGCATTATCACATGTGGCCTTCAAAGAATAGGATAGCGTAATAAGAGTACAGTGACTTGCAGATAGTCATAAAAGTTTAAAACATTATGCGTGTATTCAATTGTAATTGAAGTAAAATGTAATGGATGACTATTTAGTACAGTGGTACTCATTTTCTTGCATAGTTGTAGTTTCTAATTGTAATATGTGTTATATAATGTTATCTTGCTATTTCCTACTTTATACCATACATAAATGAAGAAGATGTTAGCACTTAGCATTAATACTTGAGATGTCACTATTGTACTAAGATGCAATTTTTTCCTTTCCAAGTAGGACTCGTCCATGTAAACTCCCACAATAGCATGGCTTCTGAGATCAATGAGTACGAGAGGTTGAGAAAAGAAAAAATTTAGAGGAACTCACAGAAATTGAGTGATTTAGGCTTGTTGGACATTGTGGCACAGTTGGCAAACCTTAGAGAAGTGAGGTAAGATACTGAGCTCTACTAAATATTCTAAACATAAATGGAGTTGTCTGTAGGAGTTCATTGAAGCCAAAATTGTTGTCCCTTATCATGATTAAGGATAGTACAAATTCAAGTTAATTATAGGGAAGTGTCATTAGTTTGAAACATAATGGAGAGGTCTGACCCATGTGTTCTTTGACCTAAATCAATCACATCAGGGCTCTAGGATTCAGAACTATGGAGAATATCTTGGCGAAATTGACAAGACAGATAGCTAATCTGTCAGATGATGTGCAAGTGGAATTGTTTCGCACAATTACTAGTTTTCCAGCAATTACGTTTCCTATATTGGAAATGACTTCTAATCAGCTTGCGGGGATTTTTGAGAGCAGCCACGATGTGCCCCTTGAGAAGCCACAAGCAATAAAGCTAGGAAAAGGAGGGGAGAGCTCTGGCACTGTGTTCCCAGCATTTGAGAGGCATACACGGGCAGCAACGAAGAAGGCTGTGGAGAGGGGGAGTTTTGGCATCAACTCAGAAGATAGTGACAAAGAAGTAGAGGAAGAGGCGTCTAAAGGAGAATACCATACATTGAAGGTTACATGAATTCCTTCCCAAATTCAAGTAATTGATTAATTGAAATGCACTTCATGAATGGAATATTGGGGAAATTTCACATCATTGTTGAAGCGTGGTTTTATTGCAATTGGCATGCATATGTGGATTATTGCAAAGGACATTTTTTATAGAAGACTGCAACCCTTTATAGGACTCATGATTTGTCTTTAGAAATTTGGTCTTCGTCATTTCTAAGTTCTTCAAGTTTTGCAAGTGCATTTCAAGTTGTTTTTTTAAAAATTTAAAAAAAGTTTTATGTCATTTGAGTGTCACGTGAGCACATGTGATTGATGAAGGTTAGAGAAAATCAATTTTTAATCAGTACTTTAGTAATGACCGAATAAGATATATTGTAGTCTCAAATGACCATTCGTGAGTGATTATTGTCATGAATGACAACAGTATGTAGACTTTTGACTAGAAAATCATGTTTTATGACTGTTTTTAGTCATTATTGTTGTTTATTGACTTTGTAGTAGTCAATATTGATCCATTATGTTTGTTTGTAGTGAAGTATTGTCTATTGTGACTGTTTGCAGTTGCAAATGATATTTTATGACTGAGAGTCAAGTCCTGCATTGTCTTTGGTGACTATTTGGAGTCGCAAATCATGTTTTGTGACTGCAAACCAAGTAACAAATGATTTTTTGTGACTGCTTGTAGTCACAAATAATATTTTGAGAATTCAAGGGAAGTCGGAAGTGTTGTTCTATGACTGTTTGTAGTTAGAAATGATTTCCCATAACTATTGGTAGTTACAAATGATTTCTGGTGACTGTTTCTAGTTACAAATGATTTTTTGTGACTGGTTGCAGTCACAAGTAATAGTTACTACGATATAATCAATTATTTTTATTTGCCTTCACAGGTGCTTGAACATCAACAACATCACCTTAGGCCATGGCCTAAGAAAGTTACAAAGAAGAAGGCGATGACATCATCAAAGGACGTGATGGTCACGACACAAGCAGAAGAGGATAATTTGTTATTTGATGACACTGAGGACACAATGATGGGGGAGGAATCTGAAGAAGACATGGACAAGCACTTTAGTGCAGAGGATGATGGAGATGGCCCAAATGACGAGCTCTCTACCGATGTAGTAGATGAGCTGGAGTTACGAGAAGTCAGTATATTGAAGCGCATGGCAAAGAGTGGAGCTAACCCAAATGAATTACGTGAGAAGATGCGGAAGCTGAGTGCAACTGAAGGCGAGGAATTTTGGAATGTGGACAAAAGCACAAGTCTTCAACGACAATCCAATCTCAAGCAGTTGAGAAGGAATCTACAGAAGGTTGATGACAGAGATTGGGTTGAAGTTGATCTTATGGGTTGTCCTACGGGAGTGCATAGGGCGGATTGGTTGACAAAGCTTCGTGGGTACTCTCGTGATTTGGATTGGAGTGTGGATGACTTCAATTCGCATCTCCGACCTCTACTTCTAGCTATTAAGGAGAAAATGGCGTCGAAGTTTGAGTATCGTGGTGGAAAAGGCGATGTACCTGAAAATGTCTTCTTCCGCATTTTGAGGTCACAAATGAAGACAAAGAGGGCAAACATGAAGAAATTGATAGAAGCTGAGGCTCCCATTCCAAAAACTGTGAAGGCACACCACGTGGAGAACTTCAAGAAGCTCATCAAGAGGACAGACAAAGTAGCATATTTTGAACGTATGAAGGTTGCACGACAGACCGTGCAAAATGTGTCGTACAGTGGACGATCTGAGGGAGAAGTTAAATCACGCCTTGTAAGTACAAGAGACGTTTGCCTTGCTGTCATTGTAGTTCATGCATGTTATTGTGTATGTAGTATTATTTTCACAATCATTGATTCTTGAATTCAGCATCTATAGAAGGCAAAGTTTTTTAGGGATATGACAATGTTTAGCCAGGAATTAGAAATGTTCAATACAACATAGAATGATGAATAAGATGGTGTTATGAGTACATTCAATCATAATGAATAGACATTGATGTACATGAAATTATATTTTGACTGTATTGTGACTACCTACACTTGTATGTAGCCTTGCATGTGACTACATGTACTCATATTAGGATACAGTGGTATAATGTATAGTCATATGTAGGTAGTCCTATAATTACATGAAGTCGTACGTGGTTTACAATATGACAATTTACATTTCTAAATAGTAAGTTATGTTAGTATTTGCACTTGTAATTGGACACATGCGTGAGGAGGTGAAATAGTGTATTTGTTTGATTGTGTTGGTCATGAAATTAACACATGTAGGACTGCCTTCCTTACAGGCTGCACATTTGGATAGACCCCCTACTCAAATGGAAGTGGAAGCAGAGCTTGCTTCACCGGACAAATCATTGCACATCCGCTCATCAAGTTCAGGAGGGGCAATGAGTAATTCAAGGTTGGCTGGTAAAGGCATAGAAGAAGTGCGAAATGAATTGTATACGTTTAAAGAGACTATCAAAGGGGAGCTCAGTGAAATGGGTGCCCTAGTGAAGCAGCTTCTATTTGAGGTCCGCAAGCAGAGTGGACGGAATACACACCCTTCAAGTTCTGAAATAGGCACCACAGTGCCTGAAGGTGCCGGTGGTGAGGAGATGATGGAGGGATTGGTAAATGTCAGCACCCCTGCACCTCTGAAGACACTAGAAGAAGCAACCACAGAACCCCATGTAGTGAATGTGTAGAAAGAGGTTGAGTTTGTGGATGCGGCAATAGAGGTTTGTTCAAAGATCATAAGCCCTTCAATGTCATTCAACGTACTTGAATAGGCTTTGTTGCCATTATATTTGTTTAGAGTTGTATGTCATTTGAGGAAGTTAGACATGAAATCCCAACTACTGAATTGTGAATGTGATTGTGACTTTAAAGGAGGAAGACGCTATTGATGAGGTGGAAAATGTAAAGAAAAATGGGAACAGTTTGCCAACGGTCGAAGCACGTGCTGAACCAGTCGGTGTTACAAAAGGAAAAAAGGATCATGTAAGTGTAAAGAAGAGGAAGGGCGAGGTTGAGAAATTGGGCACAAACAGAAGTCTTCAATCCAGCCGTGAAGCATTGATTGAAGGGAATGCTGGTGACAAGACGGAGGAGGTGCAACATGATTCAAAGGTGAGATGGACTGCCATGAGTGTATTCACTTCTTCATTTGTTGAGTGAATTGTTTATAAAAAAGAGTTGCATGGAAAGTGTAATTGTTTTAGGTGAACAAATAAATAATGTTTGAATAATAGTGAAATGTAAGATGGTAGTATTCTACACAGGGTTGGAAGGTTCATGTTAATGAATATGTTGTGTATGTGTATGAGTTGTGCATGATGTGCATGTGGTATATTTGTGCATTAGTATGTCTTAGAATGCAAGTGTTGGCGGTCATAATTTCTGTTTTGTGATTAGGGACAATCATTATTTGTAGTGTTTGCATATACTATGACTGGTGGCAGTCATAATTTTTAGTATGAGTGTCTTCAATCAGAAGTTGTAGTATATGCATGGTGGCAGTCATAATTTTTAATATATGACTGTATTCAAATAGAATTTGTAAAATATGACTGCTGCCAGTCATATTTTATAGAATATAACTAAGAATAGTCATATTTTGTAGTATATAGTAGATGGCAGTAACAGTTTTTAATATATAACTAGTGAAAGTTGAATTTTTTAATATATAAGTAATGGAAGTTGTATTTCATATTGTGTAACTATAGGGAGTCATATGAACTTATATGTAAGTTGTATTAGCCATATGTCTTTGTATATAACTGTGCAAAGTTTCTTTTATTTGTCTATTGTACAAGGTGCTATTTTTCTTGTGTTTAAGAAGGTCCTTATGTATTACACTACGTATGAGTATGAGTATTCTTATTTATCATTATATGACTGTGGTGAAGTAGATTTTGTTGCATGCTATGGTGGCTAATAATTCTCCATCATTTCTGAAGAGGGCCACTAATATTTTAATATGTATAAGCACGGGTGATTAGAATAGTTATTGTGTGAGTAGCCGTAGGTGCTCTACAGTTACATGTATGTATAATTTGTAATTGATATTTTGTTCTTGTATTTGTTGAATTCATGTTTTGTAGATTGTAAATGACAGTGAATGCTAAACAATTGATGTGCATGTAGACTAGGGCAGGAGGGTCTCGGCAAGAACGTTCAGAATTTAGTTCGGAATTCACAAAGGAGGAATCTCCCATGAGGAGGGGGGCAATGAGGGCTGCGAAGGTTGGCAAACCTCCAAAGAAGAAGAATATGTCAAGGAAGCTGAAGTTTCCACCGGTGAGAGTTTCGGATGATTCACGTAGAAAGATACTTGTGTTGAATGTACTAGGTTTTCTGTGTGACATCCGCCCACTGCACGATGGAAAAGAGTGGGGGCCCGATGGTACAATCCATTATGATAGAGAGTTTAAAGTAAAAATTAAGAAACGGACTGAGTGTGCAGCGTTTGTGACAATGCTCCATTCTCGATTTGATGTCGGGATATGGGCTCCGATTGGAGAGGCGCTTCTACAGGAAGTGGCTCGATTCCTAGCTCGTGGGACACCCATGAAGTGGTGTTTTCTTTGGGGAAGGGAAGTTGGTGGTGGAAAGAGAGATTTGTATGATTTATTTGACATGATTCCAAATCCAACCCATGGCTCGGCTAGGATCCTTCAAGTGGATTGGGATTCCACAGCTACATCTAAGTCACCTGGAACAAATGTATTACCCATTGCTGCATGGGATCCTTTAGCTTCAGAAGACAACTTCCTAAAGAACCTGAAAGGACCCTTTGAAGTTTTTAGTCAAAATCCTTCCGACATTGAATATTGTGTGATGTTCTTGGACAAGGCGATCAGTCAGTTACAGAATCCATTGCCCCAGGTATGTATTTTTGAATATATTGTTTGCCTTCCAATGAAACCAGTGAAAGTGAAGCTCCATTGTTTGTGTACTTAAAGTGTACATGTATTGTCAATGAAAATACAGGATGCAAAAGGTGGGAAGACATCGCTTGAAGGTTCTCGGAGCTCAAAGAATCAAAGCCTTGTCTCCTGGGCTGTAGGGTCAAAGGTGAAATTGTTTGACGTGGACGATGATAAGAAGGCCGAAGAAAATGTAATTGCACACGGAGTCATAGTTAATGTTGCAGGAGGTTCACTTCATGGACGGCTCATTGAAGAGGGTAATGTGTCTATTAGCATAACATCTGTGGTTCCTGGATCGAAAATGGTTCTTTTATATGAGGCAAACAACAACGACGACCCTCCTATGGTGCATGTAGGCGACGCTTTGAAGTCTGTGACGAAGTGGCCCATTGAAGCTTTGGCTCCTTCAGCTGAATGAATGAAGATATGAAGTAGTGGATTGGACACTACAGTATGAAGTGAGGTGTGTGTGTACCTTTGGTGTTTATAGTGGGAATGTTTATCATATGTGTTTTGAACTTGAATAATAAATGTCTTTGAAGTGCATCTTTGAATTTATGTCCAGGTTTGGTGATTGAAGGAGTTGCAAATTCATGTTTAGGGCTTGATATTAGAATGTCATGTTGGTTTCTTTTGCATGGAAGAGGATATGAATTTTTTTTAGAAAAAATAGTAGTGGACCTCACTCATAGCAATAACCAAAAAAATGAAATAATCGTATTGTACATGAAATATGACTAGGAGGAGTCATATGTCATGTCACTGGGAAATATGACTCGTGATAGTCGTATTTCACGTCACTGAAAATATGACTAACCGCAGTCATATATTTTGTCACTACAAAATGTGACTCCCTGTAGTCATATTCCACGTGACTGCAAAATATGACTCAACATAGTCATATTCCAAGTCACTGCCGAATATGACTCACCGTAGTCATATTCCACCTCACTGGAAAATATGACTCACCATAGTCATATTCCACGTCACTGTGAAAAATGACTCACCATAGTCATATTCCATCTCATTGCAAATTATGACTCAACGCAGTCATATTTTGAGTCATAGCAAAATATGACTCACCATAGTCATATTCCTTGTCACTCAAAAATATGACTCACCGTAGTCGTATTCCATGTCACTACAAAATATGACTCATTACAGTCACATTCCACGTCACTGCAAAATATGACTCACCACAGTCATATTCCATGTCATCCGAAAATATTACTCACTTCAGTCATATTCCATGTCATCAAAAAATACGACTCACTGCAGTCATATTCCATGTCATCAAAAAATATAACTCACTTCAGTCATATTCCACGTCATAAAAAAATATGACTCGACACAGTCGTATTCCACGTAGAATTTTTTTATTTGCCCGGGCAACCCAAGAAAAAGTCAAAAAACCCTTAGGATAGTCAAAGTATACGCCTAGTTGGCATACTATGGCTAAAAA
Organism: Climacium dendroides; assembly: GCA_950106755.1. Lineage (NCBI taxonomy): Eukaryota > Viridiplantae > Streptophyta > Bryopsida > Hypnales > Climaciaceae > Climacium > Climacium dendroides. The sequence continues at coordinate 31,360,470 of OX467086.1, forward strand.
TGGGTATTTATACCCCTCAACCCATATGACTGCCAATATGACTGATGTCTGAAGCGACTGCTTCTAAACTACTGGAGTCAATCATATCCCGAGTCATCTACAGTGATTTCTGCGTGAGTCATATTTTTTGATTTTACGACTCACTGTAGTCATATTTTGCAGTCATAAAACACTGCCATTGTTGTAGTGGGAGGTGCGTATAGGTGAAGCTAAGGCGACCATGGGTCCAAATTTCAAGGCAACTTTGGATTGAGGAAGTAGGGCGACATTGGGTTTAAGAGCGACCTTGGGTCCAAGGGCGACCTTTGGCCAAGGGGCGATCTCAAGTCCAGGGGTGACCTCTTTGTTGCAATTGTCAAAAAATGCTCAAAACTACCATTTTTGATGCAAAGAGCAAAAAATTCAAAAGTAGTATTTTTGCATATATAACCATAGGATCTTGCTATAGAATAGTATGAAAATGTGTGGAAAAATTTTTAGACATTTTCACGACATAGATTGCAAGATAAATGCATTCAAAGTGAAAAAATCATATTTTGGGATACAATGGCAAGCTCGTTTAAGAGACTTTGAATCTTCTTAACTTTAAAAGTTTGCACTATGGATCTTCAATTAAATTTTTTTTCAACATTCAAAATAGAATTGAAAATATAGAAGAAAAAAAAATTTAAGAAAATAATGTGGTTTTCATTCGTTAAAAATTTGTTAAATAGAAGAAGGTACATCATCAGGGTAATACTTATAATTAAATAACTACTCTAAATAGAAAACAAAAAATCTGAAAAATATTATGACTCAAAGATGAAATTGTAAGGTCCCATTATTTTGACTTTTTTTATTATATAAATTAAATATTCTATTTTTTTAACAAATCATGAAGCTTAAATAATTTCAAATTGATGTTGATGAATGGATTTTAAAAGAAAATAATTATTTTGTTTCAATGTTGACAAATGATACCTTCTTCTATGGTAGTAGGGAAAGTCACAATTGACTTTAATTGAAGTTGTTTGAATTCCTCCATCTCAATAAATGGAGGACATGATCTCTTCAAACTCTTCCATTTAGGAGTTGAAATCTAATTTATCAAGCATTGAGATGAAGATTGAGAGATGATAAAATTTGCATGGAGAATATTTCAATGCTTAAATACCACCTAGCCCTCTATTTCTTGTTTAAAGAGAATAAATATAAAGTGGAAGGGAATGGGGATGAAATTTGGAAATTATCTAGGTTGGTGAAATCAATTGTGATTTTATTAAACAATTCAAATCTAACCTGAAAAATAGGTCTATGACCACTTAGTAAAATTTCAAAACCATCCACTGTATATGCTTTAGTTTTGTAATGATTTGCAAAAATTTTATATTTATTTTTTAGAGATAAAACCACATATTTTCTACAAGTCATAAAAATTTCATATCTTTTTGGGGAAGAATTGATATTACTATGAATTTTTGAATAAAAAGAGAAAAAAATTCATATAAAATTCAAAATAAATTTAAAAAATCTGAATTTTTTTCCATATGTGTATGTTATAGTGTAGAATATCATGGTGTAAATGAAGTCATTCTAAAATTGAAAAGTTCAAATTATAATATAATATTGAATTTAAAAATAAAAATAAAAATAAAAATTGGAATAAAAACTAGATTTATTCATTAGTTCATCTCAAAAAAAATATTATTTTTATAGTTAAAATTTAGATTTAGAGCAAGGAGGTAGAAGTGGCCAGAATACACTACAAGGTGATTCTTGGATTGGACATCTTCTATTAAAAAATCAAAACATTCCAATGACAGGATGCCCAATACCATAGCCTGCAAACATACTTAAAAAATTGAATAAAATACTTTCTTTTTCCATCTTCCAAAGCTCCCTAAAGTCATCCATTAGACACTTTTAGTCCTCTATAACCTCAATAGGGTTCCATGGAACCATGAAGTAGTTCGTCACTTCATCCAAAGAACTCACATAAATTCCAAGATTAGAATCACTTACACAAAGAATTCAAGCAAATTGTAGAATGAACGTTTTAAATTTTATGGTGCAAAGAGTTTAATATTGCACTTTCAAAGAAATTGAAAAGACCTAGTCTACCAGAGCTCATAAAAATGTAGAGCTCATAAAAATGTACAAACAAAGTCTTGAATATTTGAAAATACTATAGATAGACTCCTTGGATTAATTTGTTACTAATCATGAGATAAATTGGTTAGGTCCAATTAAAATCTTAGCAAATATTCTCGAAATGTACACAATTATGATGAGATTTGAAGCTTACATTCAACTTCATTTCCATGATGTGAGCTCTATCTCTAACAATTGAGTAAATTTGACAAAAAAATTCTAAATCCAAATCAAGCATGCAACTTTGATAGAAAGTCTTGAACCCTACACTAGTAGAATCTTTTGTTTATTTAAACATGAGTTGTCTAACTTGACGCTGTTTATCTAGACATTCAATGTAACAACCCCATGTTTTTATGTCATTGAAGATGTTACAATGAACATTAGTGAATGTCAATGTTGACATAATATTGACATAAAAACATGGGGGTGTTACATTGAATGTCCAGATAAACAACATCAAGTTAAACAACTCATGTCTAGATAAACAGAAGATTCTACTAGTGCTAATACCCTAAATTCAAATCAAACATGCAACTTTGATAGAAAATCCTAAATTCTAATACTTTAAACCCAAATGAACCCTAGAATAAAGTCATACTTGCATTGTGGAACCTAATTTAGATAGAAAATATTAAAAAAACATCAATATAATAATAAACCTATATAATTACGCTCATAATAGCGTATCAATGCATCAAACCTAATAAAATTGTAAAAAGGAGGGGATGACAAACGAGAAATCTTCCAAAGAGGAAATCAACTTTTTATTTCAGAATTGCAACATCGACTTTTCTACATGAAAATATGAGATCAATGACATTTCTAGTTATGAATCAAAGCTTGCTATGGAAACTTTTGATTGAGAGATGCAACATATTTTAGGTTTACTAGGTCACTTGTTTGATAAAATCAAATTGAGTTCCTAGTGACCATTTGATCTTCTCAAAGTCTCTAATTCATGAGAGTCATGTCACAAATCGATGCAATTGGCTAACAATGATTGAAGAGGAGGTTATCTAGTATTGTTTGAATAAGACAAAAGACTTAAAAAGATGTTGGACAAGCCTAAAATTTCCACATCCTTACTTTTGGTTTTGGGATTGAACCAAGAACATTGAGAGAGGTTGATCTACCCATTGAATGCAATGTTACAAGAAGACTTGCAACTTACAAATCCAAATAAGTAAAACTTAATTGAAACCATGCATGCAAAAGTAATATGCAGAAGTCACCCATATCCTAATTTCACGCCTAATTTCTCCTAAAATTGTGAATATTTTTTCTAGTATTCTTGCAATGTTTTTTTGAGGTGCTCATATGCAAATTCTTCTTTTTAGATGAATGCTTAAGCCTCTAGAATTAGACATAAATAACATTCTAAGATAACTATACCTAATATTAGACTATGGTACAAACAAATAATAGTAGCTAAATTAATGCTTTGATACTTCATTTAGATCAACTTCTTTCTTATGAGGATTGCAATGCTTGCTTTTTTGTATACACTTCAAGTGATTGAATCAACTCATCCAATGACTACTAGATGTTATGAAGGGTAAGTTTGAATGAAGTATCAAAGCATCAAATACTAACTGAATTGAAGGGTAAGCCTAAATGAAGAACAATCTTAAGTCGAGTAAACAAGATTGTCGCCCTATGCACAACATTTTGGATGTCTCAACCATTTAGCTCATGCTTGAAAAATTGGTCAAGTTGATCATCTGTAATGCTCTTCATGTTTACTCAACTTAAGATTGTCGACCATATTTTTCGTCAATCATCTTGATTGATTTCGTAATATAAAATCATGTTAATACGTGATCAGAAAGCCTCATCAAATGTCACAACTATTTGATGGGCCTCATAAAGCGTGATCATAAAGCTTCATACTAGACAAGTTACTATTCATTTCATGTTCTGTAGGACAAGTTACTATTCATCAAATATACCTCTCAAGTACATTTGATGAATAGTAACTTGTCCAGTATGACAACTATGCCAGATATTCTATGACTTTGGTATTCCCACAATTCAGACTAGGCAATCTGAACTCTATTAGCATCTTAGATTTTTGAAATCTAGAAAATATGTAGATTGTCTAAACTGACCAATTTGAAATCTATATTTTTCCTAGATTTAATACATTTAATAGTGGTGTAGGTTCACAAATTTAGGACACTAATAGATTTTAGACCGCCTAGTTGAAATTGTGGAATGGCACATTGTGAAAATGGCATATGAAATATTACCATTTTAATGAAATTTCCCATATTGACACTACTCATTGTGGGATATTAAACCCAGCCCATAAAATGGACCCAACATGCTAGATTTATCTTAGGAAAAAATGTGAGAATTTTTTATTTTTAACATAAATTTAATTTTTTCAAATTTTGAATTCATATTTGCAATTAGAGACTCCGAATTAGCTAGGAGAGGTCTAAAACATATCCTAGACACAATTCAAAGTAGGGAGCATTTTTTTACTTTTACCCTTGGAGAACCCCAAAATTACCCTACTAGGGCCACTTTGTGGGTTGGATTTAGTGTCCTACCTATTAATTCCTTTGGTCAATCATTAGTTGGTAGTGCACAATTTTGAAGAAAAACAAATCCACGGTTGGCTAACATAAAAAATATTTTTTAATTCTTTTTCTATCTTTTACATCAAATTTAGCCCTTAAAAGACGATGGGGTGACTTTGAAAATCATCAGTTTTTATGACTATGTGAAGCACTAGCCTTAAAAAATTGTAAAAGCACTCATTGTAAGACAAACTACTATAGAAGACTTCCCCTTTTCTTGCAAAATTTTGAGGATGAATAGTTGCACTTCTGTCCTACATAGTGAGATCCACAAAACGTCCGCCTTGACGTTTAAAGGTGAAAAATTCACTGGGTAAATAAATTTCCTGCTGCATAGGATTGCAGAATAACTGGCAGTTTGTCTCGATCAGTATCAAGCTCCAGCTGCTCCACTCCTTCATCTGCGTGGACATGAAGGATTAGTGAAAGCTCTGGGCCATTCAAATGAAAACATATAATTATACACCTACACGAAAGACATGCTGTCGTGAAGATCAACTTGTTTGAAGCACTTTTGTACGAGTCATTTGGTCACCACATAAATTTTCAATCATATATATATATAGCAGTCAGTAGTGGTCAACCTTAGAGCAGCCCCACAGCAACTCAGCAAAGCAACTCAGCAAAGGAAATCAACGGAGGACGTTTCTGTAGCAGAGAAGATCAACGGATCAGACCATTTAGAGTGCTGCTTTGCTGAGTTGCTGTGGGGCAATCAATTGCAAAGTGACGAGCCAACTTGCTTAATTACGTACCTGTACGGATGAATATTCGGCAATCGCCCAGTTGCATGTACTGTGACTCGATTATCGACTGCTGTACATGAATCTGCGAGTCCGGATAACTCGTCCCACACGTCATCTCGCACTATTACCTTGTTCTCAAGAATTCGAGACCCTTTTATTGACACAGGCGAGGGACCTAGCTGTATCTGCTGACTTTGGAGATTCCGGTATGCTTATCCTGACCCATGCCGTGATTTCTACTTGATTCTCGATAACGTTCTCCTCCACGACATTGTCCGTGCGGCTATAGCAATCCCGAACAGAATGGCGAGGCTGGGCTGAAAGAATCTCCTGAGTTTGATCCTTCGAGACACAGGACGGCGGGTGGCCGGAATTCGATCGATGTTGCACGCGAATCATCCCGCTTGGTTAAATAAGAAAATTTGTGTGGGGTGGGTGGGGTGGGTATAGTTACATACCCGAAAAAAATACCCCCCCGGTATCGCCCTCCCGGTCTCCCTGTGTTATACTTTGCAGCCTCTCCCATGAGTCTTTTTTTCTCATCATTAGAAGAAATCCAAGCGCAGCGACACCAGTAGAAAAGGGCGAGGAGAACAAGATATTTGATCAAATCACTCACAAGATTTATCAAGATCTGCCCCAAAGGATTTTGGGAAAAAAAGCCGCAGACCTGATCCCACGGGGATTTCTTCGGTTGACGGCATACGGGAAGCTCATCATGATCGTCGATTGTCTCAAACGACGCACCACAGAAATGAAATTCAGACGGAGGGTTTTTCTATCAATCTTCTGTGTGCATATCTTCTCACCGGCCAGCTCATAGTTGATGGCAAAGACCGGTTTAGATCAGCACGGCAGCTCAGCTCAGCAGCCTACACATATTCGAATTCGATCAATCTCTATACGCAAATCCAAGTCCTCTCATTAAATCCGATGCTTTGCTAGCTAGACCCCGATCCTCAAACTTCTCATGACTGTTTCAGAAAGCAAAATACCTGAATTTCCAAACGGCCTTCACACGTACGTACGTACCAACCTTCAGGCTAGCTTCAAAAATCCACCAAATCTGAAGCTGCAAATCCGTTCTCCACCGCGAGCAACACCAATACGTACTATGAACACAATGTACATAAATGCACTCCAGACGCGAGGAGCAGAAAAGAAAAGCCACTGTCGCTAACGCTTGATCGATCAAACACGGTCACTCTCGCCAAAACTCTCCCAGTACGTGTCGATCGGATCCAATGACTCTGAAGAAACAGTGCAAGGAAGTTACACATGCAAGCCATACTACAGATTTTATAAGCCATTTAATTACACACTCGGGGCGAAACTATCCCCTCAGCTCAGAAGTCTCTCGGATAACTTACCTGCCCACAGGACAGTCAGTTGAAGCCGTGAACTGAAGCCGCTCAAAATAATAATAATGGTACATTCTCACCTGGACTTAGCAAGCTTTCATGAACTCAAGTCGCTCAAAATAATAGTAAAGTTCATGCATAAGGCAGTTCCTGCCTCTTTTGGGTGACAAATTATGCACTCAAAACTCCAATTTTGTTTTCATTTAAATTTCATTTAATCTCCTCCCTTCCCCCATTTCATTTTTAAAAAAAGTTTTAAAAGTTTTACCCACCCACCCCTTTGTAATTTCTAGGTGGGGGTGGGACTGGCAATTGATATGGGATATATCTCGTATCACTTACCCATATCCGTATCTTGTATTTATATTTGTACCCATATTGTATATGTATTTGTATCAAAATTGTATCGTATTGTACAAGATAGAAATACAATATGGTATCCATATGCGTATTGTATTTATATTTGTATCCATGTGTATCATATCTATATTTAAAATCAATAGCATTAGAGGAGGATTTTTTTAAAAATCAATGGCTGTCAAATTTTTAGATTGGATGGAGGAAGGAAATGGTAGAACAAGAGTGTGCAGCCTCTTTTCAGTGGATAGTCACACTCACACATGGATTTAGCAAGCGTTCTTTGTTACAATAGTACTTGATTTTTTTCATACCAGTAGGTGTTTCGACCATTGTTCCTTGGTAACCACCAAATCTAGGCATTAGAGGGCTTTTGGATTCAAGAAGTGCCCTCCAATTTTGGTAGATATTACTAAAAAAATAATTGTCATGGTCAAAGTATACTAGAGTTGCAAGAGGCGTGTGAAGTGGTAGTATTATGTATAAAGCTATCAAGTAGTGTAGGCAAAGATAGGATAGAGGAAGCAATATGAAAAATACTATTTAAACAGTGTGTGAAGTGGTGGTATTATGTATAAAGCTATCAAGTAATGGCAAAGATAGGACAAAGGAAGCAACATGATAAATGCTATGTAAAGGATGAAATGTTCACATGCATGTACAACAAGCTAATAGTCCATGCAAATTTGAGATATTAACACATTTAAAAAAAATTGTAATCAAGTGCTCTTGGAATGTCTTTAGCATGCTTGTGGTTTAGGTATTAGAAACAATTGCCATATGTATATACTCACATCAGAATTTCTTGGGTTGTAGAGGTTAGTTAAGTATGCTTGAGCAAGTTTAGATGTCACCACAAGATCAACAAATTGTTTTAAAAAAAAATCATATTGCTTTAGGTGCATAGTTAATAAATAGAATCCTCCTTTGGTAGCACAGGGAGAATGGCAGGGTGTTATTCCAAGGGTATTATATTTGAATATGAAGCTTTATCTCCCAAAAAAACTTTTTGTTTTAAGAAAGTTTGGGGGGATAAAGGTTCATGTTCAAATATAATATTTTGGAGTAATACCTTGCGATTTTTTCTGTTTGACCCACTACATCATTTTTAATTACAAAATTTTACATGGCAAAAACTATGCTTAATTGGTGGATTTAGGATCAATTTAGAATTGCCAGTCTTGAACAAAAAATCAACAAATTATGAGTCTAAGAACTTCAATTTTAAAACCATCAAAATGTTCATATATTTCTACATATTTCCAAAAATGTATCTAAAACCAAAAATTAGTTTATATATTTCTACATAGTTCCAAAAATTGTCCTTATAAGATAATGAAGATAAAATAGCATTAGGAGAGGCAATATTTGGACTCCATGAGAGAATATTAAACTCAAAGTTTAGATTGGTGATTAATGTGGAAGTTCAAATTAACTATATTTTGGAAGTTGAAATTGATGAAGAAATCATAAGACTACATGGAGTCATAAGAATTTCAAATATGTATATTTTAGAACATAAATGGATTGAAATATATATATTTTAGCAATTGAAATTAGGAAATCTTCATGAGATTCTACTTAGAAATGACATAGATGAATTTCTTTAGTTTGGTTATCATATACCATGCATATGGACTTGTGATAGAAATATATGGCAATGAAAAATTGCTTAAATTTGTCCTAAAGTCCCTCCTAGTGAATATTTGTACATTATTATATCCATCTTGTTAGAGATTTGGGGAGTCTTTTTTAATATTATAATTTAATAATTTAAGAACCTACCCCATATTTCTACACTTTAAAATGTCCTTTATCCTTCATCAACTAACACTCCAAACCAATGAAATTCCAATACCATGCTTTGATTGAGAATATCATCAATGAATAGGAATAGGGAAAATATTATGTCCTTCACAAGCAAACTAAAAATTTAAATGAAAACCCAGGTATTCAATTCAAACTCTTTAAGGGGCATTACTTGAGTCCTATGTGACTACACAGTTGGCAAGGGTTATGAACGGAGAAAAGTTTGGGATTGTTCATAGCTCTCCAAAATTGTAGGCTATTTTTTCATAAATCAATCTTTTGATTTTGTAGATTCTTGAGCACTAACAATGGTCTTTAATAATGCAAAGAGATGTGGGCAACTACTTAACACTGCCAACATTGCAAGTATGTGATTGTTAATCAATAGATTATTACCTGACTACAGTCACAATGATACAAACCAAAAGATTGTAAGATTAATTTGTTACTTTTGGAATGTACACAAGCACTCACCACCAAGTTTATTGAAATTCAAGCAAAGAATTTCTCTCTAAACGACTAATGACTTAAGACCTAAACCCTAATTATGCCAAACCAACTCAAAACACTTTGTTTCCATAAAACCTGCACCTTTCCATCTTTGGCAAAGGTCTTACGTTTTTTTTTAACCATTGTTACCGCCGAATTTTGAAATTGCATGATAAAAAACGATCAAAATTTCAAAAAAATTCATATTTGTAGTAGAATAAATAGAGACAAAAACTGCCTTGAATAAGTGAAGAAAACCGGTTGAATATGGGAGATATATAAAGGATGATTACCTACATGGGGAATTTCATTAAAATGGCGAATATTTTGTGACTTTGACATTCCCACCGTGCGGTCTGAATCTAATACACTAATAGATTTCAGTCCGCACAGTCTGAACTGTGGGAATGGCACACTGTGAAAATGGCACATGGAATATCGCCATTTTAATGAAATTTCTCATCTACTTACTTAACTGCGAAGTTGGAAAAACTTCCCGAACGCTGATCCAAATCATAGCAAGTTAGCGAAACAAAAACGATGATGCTAACATTCTAACAAATGTCACAACCGGCGACGTTACCACATACACATACATTAGAGTTACATTACAGCTCGTCATTGCCGACAGTCTGCCAACCTGCGCGCACGTCTGCATCGATTGTGCACTAGCTGTGCGATATAGTCGTTACGTACCACAGATTAAAGTTACATGCATTGCATTACAGCTCACTTACCGACAGTCTGCAAATTATCTGCAAGTCTGTACCAGTTGTGCACGGCGCGTTACCACCTACTCCGTATTAAAGCTACGTTGCAGCTCACTTTGCCGACAGTCTGCATTCTGCAAACCTGCACGTCCAGTTTAGTCTGAACCGGTCGAATGTGCACGGTGCCCAGCCCGATGCATGCACCGACCATGGAAATGAATCACTGACGAAAAGCGGTAGTACCCACACCAACCTGATAATATACCGTTCGAATCGAAGGAGCTCCGTGGCGCCATGGTGGGCATGGAGTACAAAACCAAGAACAATTTCTGTGCATTCGTACATCTCAAGGAAGCCAGATGATGCAAGTGATTGTGCAATTTCAGTGCAATTTCATAAAGCGGCACTATGAATTAGTTACAGTAGAACTTCTCCAAGGTGAACTTCTGTAACGCCACCTCTCTAAAGTGATTCAAAGCATTGATAGCCCGGTCCTGCACTAGGCCCAATTCCCAATACACACATCAAAAAGAAGTAGTTGTTGAGATTGTTGAGCATGGGACTTGAGCCAATGAGCCAGGGCTATTACTTTAAAGAAGTTCTACCGTACAAAGTTACAAAGGTGAAGGTTGTAGGAGGTTTTACATGTAATTTAGGTGACCCCAAAATCTATTAGATGTGCATCAAAAGAAGATATTCAAAGTTTCAAAAAATTCCACAACAAGAGGTTGAATTCAAAGCAACTCTATCAAAAACTATCCTTTCATAAAGCCACCACCTCTACATTATTGTAAGGTAGAAGTCTTGAATTCCACTCAACCTCCCCTCCTTCCATTCTATCATGTTGGAGTATTTTGAAGTGTTACATGTATGAGCTTAAATTGTTCATGTGAAATGTTTTCAACTTCACACGCAGTGCAACATGGTTGTAAAAGATTAGAGCTTTTAGTGAATGATTTTGGATCCTTTTGGGGATGATTCAAAATTTTATTTACAGGATGTTTCAAGAATTCTTGAAGCCTTGACTTTGAAAATATATAGAAATAACAAAAAAATCTCCTGAAAAAATTATTTTGAAAATTTATGTTTTCAATTTGTCTTCAAGTAAAAAATAGCCTATGATTTTAATTTTAACTTTATATATACAAATCAACTTATATAAAGTTATGAACAGTTTTAGATGTTCCTACCTTACATAAATCTAATCATTACCAAAAATGATCCCAACACCACATTGTAGTTGTCTTTCTTCTTCTTACTATTATGGAACTTATTGGTCTATTTTCTATCCCAAAATAGGAGTTGACATTATAAAAGGGACAATTTTGGATGTAATTAACTTACTTCTTAGAAGATAAAAAAATATATCAAAATTTCATTAGGAAAAGGAAATATGATCTATATTATTATATAGAACTATAGATAGTATATACAATTTTTTGGTTCAATCATATATGACTCACAATTGGAACCATACTATTAATCTATACTATTAGTACATGTGACATTTATTTTTCAAAGTCATAATATTTTTAATACATTCAAACTAGCTTAGGTTAAAATATTACTATATTTTTATGATTTCTTTCAAAAATATTAATTAGTAGTAATATTGTAATACTAGTTTACGCCCTTACTAATATAATAAATTAACTAGTGTGCCTTATGCCATTACCACAATCAAAACTCAAAACAAAAATAAAAGTAATTTTTGGATTTTTTAGATCCAAAAAATACTTCAAAATTCAATAACTTTCACACTATCCATTTGAACGCCACAAGACAAAGCCGGTGCACCCCTCCTTACCAAGAACTTTCAAACGGTACCAAGCACGCAACTAGGGAATGCATGGTCCAAGAGATCTCAACGTGACAAAAAAACAAACAAAACACCCTAATTTAAAGTATAGATACCATGGTTGTCATACTGGATAAGTTACTGTTCATTTTTTATCCTATAGGGCAAGTTACTATTCATTCAATGTACTTGAGAGGTACATTTGATGAATAGTAACTCGTCCTACAAGACAAAAAATGAATAGTAACTTGTCCAGTATGACAACCAGGATAGATACTTCACTCAAAGGTATTGTGTCACAATAAAGTGAAGTCAATTAGTGCAAGCCCCTTAAACACTAATTTGGAAGATTTTGAATGAATATTATTTAATTAGTGAGAACAATTGGATGAAATTATATGAATATGAATGAAAAATTAAATGGCAGTAATACTATTTGAGATAATATGAAAATAGTGTAGACCACATTATTGACATTTTATCTAAAATAATAATGTGAACTAAAATATTAGTATGTCTCGCAAATTTGCATAATTATGGAATTAGTATGAGATTGTAGTATTGGTGTGAGATGCAATAATTGCATTTAAGGTACACTAGGAACCGTACTCCAGTGGTGCAAGATATACACCATTGGATTGATGATTCAACAATTAACATCTTTCATTTGAATGTCATTTTGACATCTAAAATTCGACATCTAAAATTGAGCTCAAATGAGACATCCTACATGTAAAATACACGACCATTTTAGAGCTTTGAGACACATAGGAGATGCAATAATGATTCAAATTGGAAGTGCCATGTCTATTTGGTTTAGCATAGATACAAACTTTTGTCACTATTGTATTAGTCAATTCATGCGCCTTTTATATCAAATATTAAAAAATAAAACATACTGCATTTGAAATTTGACTTTCTAACCTTTAAGGGTTAAATATCCTTGTCGATATTTAATTATTTTGAAGATTTTAACACTAAGGGGAAAATCATCACCATAATCCAATGTATCAAATGATATTCTTGTCCAATATCAAATGTGCTTTAAACTTCATAGGACATAGCCCGCTTTTCACTATAGTCAACCAAAAGTTATTATATTTGGATGAATAGGTGTATTTTTTGTTCCAATAATTTCCTATATGTTGTGCAATTCCAAATAAGTAGAGAATGATTTAAAATACAAAAATTTTAACAAATCATTCATGTAATTGAAAAATGTCAATTCCAATGGTTGTAATGTTGTAATAAAAAATCTACAACTCCTCATAACTTTTGACTCATTGATTAAAATGGAATAATTCAAAGCTTTTCATATATATAGAACTCTAGAAAACCAATTTCCATTCACACATATCTACCCAAAATTTCTATATTTCCAAAAAACACATGTTCACTTAGTGTATTAAAGGTTAAAGTATTTTCACACTTGAGAATTAGGAGTGGTGTGAGCAAGAGGAAAATAATGCAATGATTAACCGAAAGTCATTGAAAAAACATTCAATACTAACACCAATCTTAAAATCTAGTAAGAACATAACTTAGGAAGCATCATTTTGTTAATTTTTCAAATGAAAAGAAATCTATTTGAAGTCAAAACGTGAATTTGCTCAAATATACTACACAAATATTCCACTATCTCTAAAAACAATATCTCATATTGAATCTTGGAAAATAACTAATGTAAATTAATTTTAATTCAACAATGTTGTTATTCCATTAACCCCTAAATGTCCAAGGCTTTTTTTGAGTTATTGGAGTTTGCTCAAAACTAAATAAAAAGTTTAAGTTTTAATTAGTTTTATTAGTTTAATTTTTTTCGGAATTGTACAAATTCAAACTAAACATGTTTGTGGATTGTATAGGAAAAGGAAAAGCAATAATACCACTCATAGATTGAAAGATTATTATATTTGTCTAAGAGGGTGCTAAAACATGAAAAATATTTGAAATCTTTCAAACTTATTTTTACATGTCAATCTATAATTTAGGTCATGAAAAAAATATGAGGCCAAAGGACATAAAAAGCATAACCCTTAATCGATTTAAGGCTTTTCAAAATACACTATATAATTTCTTTTAATGAATCTCTATATGATGTTTTCTCCAAAATTATGTGTATTGGAGGCTCATTTCCCAAAGCCTCTAATGCTAAAAAATCAAGATTTGCAATATACACCCTTGTATATAAGTTTCCATAGAAAATTCCTAAATATTTTTCTTCAAAATCAAATTTTTTATGCTTGAAATAATCTCTAAAAAGATATTCAACTAAAAATCTAAAATACTTAAATAGCACTTTAATAAGATTTAATTGAATTTCAAAGTTTAGTTAGCACCAAATTATGGCATTGGGCATTTAAAGCTACAAATGTTGTACACAAAAAAACCTAGAAAGAAACTAAACAAAAATCATCCACTTTTAAACTTAGACTTTATTCTAGTGTTAATGTCCAATTTTTTTTTTTTTCTAAATTTTTGCACATTTTTGTATACATCTTATTTCAAATACATTATAAAGTTCAAATTTCATCAAATTTATCATAGATGTAAGGTTTTTTTTTTAAATTTACAAAATGAACCAAATACACACAATACAAATAAATGAATGAACTTATAATAAATTAAAATTCATTTTTTCATTTTATCAAAAGGACCAATACAAAACAAAAGAATTAATCAAAATAATGTTCTTGAGACTTGAAGCAAGTAATCCTTCTCATAGAAATTATACATGGACAAATTGTATCTATAATGCTACTATCACAAAATTACAGGGCAAAATGGATGGCTAACTACAATTCAATAAAATAAATAACCATTGTGAATAATGGAGAGTTTAAAACTTTATTGTTGCTCTAAAATAACAACTTTTAAAATAGACACTTAATCTAATCTCATTCTCTCATAAGGTCAAATGATCAAAGATTTTGATGACATTAGGAAACTCAAAAGGAATGCACTCCAAGTGGTTTTGTAATTTTTTTGACATTCCAATAACATTTTACAAATTTTCAAAGTTGAAAACATAAGACAACCTATACTTAGCTTGTTCTTAACAACCTGATCCTAATGGACACCCCCTTGAAGCTCAAAATATCTCAATTTGGTTGTTTCAAAAAAACTCTTCACCTCTCAATGGTTGCTTGGTTGCTTCAAACTTGATTGCTTGGTTATTGGTGATTTTGAGTCTTGGAAGTGTTCATTCAAAGCCACTTTTTAGATGCCAGAAAACAAAAAGTGTCTTTTTAAGATGTTGCTACTTTAGAATGTTAGAGCATTGCCATTGTTGCATGGGCAAACGGGATGGGCTGGGAGGAAAGCAAGGTGAGCTCTCAATATACCCCCTACAAATCACCAGCCCCAAATAAATCTAGCTAATAAAAAATACTCATTGTTGGATGCAACATTAAGACATTGAATTTAGGGCACAGATTTGAAAATCTATCAATTGAATTTTGAGCTCTTGTAAATACTGTGAATAGTATGCAAACGCCATTCTTGGACTTTGCAATTTGCAAGGAAAATTTCCACGGAGACTCCCAGAATAGCTCACCTACCTCAACGAATGTTCAAACACGGAGCGGTATCGCATTCCAAGAAGAAACATTGACAAATTCGCAACCTCAAACTAATATAGCCCAAAGCAAAACTCCTCAACCTTCTGATTGATGTGCATTTACGCACCTTCAAATTTCACAATCGTGCCATTGTCAAAATGAAGCTGCAGTGCAATGTTCTGAAAATCCAAGTTCCAACACGTACTGTAGATTTCATTTGAAGTATTAAACTCAAATTCTGAAATACAATAAATCAATATCATGAACAGAAATACACAAACAAAGAACACGAATATGAAATTTATCCTCAACAAATGAAATTGCAGTTAAAGCATGTACCGTGAGATTAAATCGGCAAAGCGTAAGAAAATGGAGTCCTTGGCTCCTTGAAAGGAGCTTTCTCTCTGGTCTGGTCCGTTGAGATCCGGTAAATATACTCATACGAAGATACATCTGTCGAGGTAAACTACCATTCGAACAAGACACCATTTCACTGGTAATGAATCTGCACTCCTGTGAAGGAGACTTAGTTTCCAAGAATTAATTTACACAAACACTCGGAGAGGCTGAGATAATATTCTTACTCTTCCAGCCAATCAGTAAAATAATACCCATGTGTGAACAATCTAAGTAATATACATAACCCTCAGCTATGTGAGACTTTGAGAAGCAACCATGGTTGCTAACATGCACCTACAACCCTTAACAATATGTCAATTTTCCACAAACTCGCCAGGGAAGTACTGTAATTTGGAGCCCACCGTCTTGAAGAACAAGTTACCGCTTCCCTTCCCAGGTTCTTGTCAGCACACTCGCTTTCCATACTATAGGGGAAATTGGCAAATGACTGCAATACATGACATACCTTATGCTTGCGTGCATTCAATATGGACGCAATGAGACGATCTAAGAATGCAAGAGGTTGAAACTCCCTAAGACGTCAGAGTCAGAAGCCGTTTCTCAAGCTGCTTTGCCCCACGAAGTTTTTCCAGAGCCTCTCCTTGCTTCCCTGCACGTTTCAGTTGAACTGCTTGAAGCTTTTGCGCACGAATCTGCTCCTCTAACTGTTTCCTCTCTGCCTCCAATGCTCCGATGCTTGCTGGCCTTGAAGATGCTACTGTTGACCCTCTTGAGCTTGAACCCACATCACTACTCCGTGGTTGTCCAGTCACTCCTGTGGGAGCACTTACAGGCCCATTCAAGTCGCCTTCTTTAAAACCTACCCCCTTGAGGGCCGCCAATAGCTGAGGGTCTAGAAGGTCCTCCACTCCAGCTACTTCCCCTAACTCTTCTTTCCCGTGCATTGGATCCAGATCTTCCATCTGCTTTTCAAGCTCTTTTGCCAATTCGTACTCTGCCTCAGCTTCCTCAACTTTCCCCTGACGCCTCAGGCCCATAGCCTTGCGCTTATGAGCAAGTGACTCTTGCTGGAGCTTCATACGATCTTTCGTTTGCCGCACTTGCTTTTGCATCTCTTCCTTGTGGCCTGGGCTCTTTGAAGGGGGGCTTGTCTTAACTGAAACCGAAGGAGGTTCGGGCCTAGATGGTGTAGTGTATGCTATCGAAGCACTTTCTTCGACCCTGCTATGTGCGGATGCACTACCTGTCCGTGTGAAACATCAATGAATTTAGAAACCAAAACATGATATGTTGGAAATCATCCCCAGAGATTAGCATATCTACATACTGCCAAGACTGCAGGATTTAGCAAATGAAGATGGTAGCAAACGAAGGATGTAACCTCTTAAGTGCCCAAATGGCCCAAAGTCGCCGCTTCCATTAGCTTCCGAAGTGAACTGTGTATTTTTAGCATAACCACATAAGGTGTCAGTTACCTGCTGCTGCTGCTGCTGCTGCTGCTGCTGTTGATGTCAATACGACTGCTTGAGATTCTTGCTGAACCGTATTTTGCTTCTCCAGCAACTTGGCCTTCCGAAGCTCCTCTCTGGCTTCTCCTGTCTTGCCCTCGCGCTTCAAGGCCAGTGCCTTCCGCTTCAGAGCTAAAATCTCTTGTTGCAAATTTGGTGTTGCTGGCTGCACATTTACTGCGGCATCAGTCGTGGGCTTGGAGATAGGCACTGGCCTCTCTGGAGTGTTACGGGAGACTTGTGGGAGTGGAGGTATCTTTGATTGGCTGTCCTTTGTCTGCCCCTGGCTTGCATTTGACTTCGAGTGATCTCCAGAGAGTAACTCCATGAGATGCCCAGAATGGCGCTGCTGTGAAGGAGCAGCGGTATCTTTTTGACCCAAGAGAGGTGGGACAAGATCCAAGGTTTGGCCGATTTCACCATACTCACCTTCAAAAGGATTCTCATCCTTCGAACTTTTCACAACGTGCTTCTTGTTATCAACGTCCTTTGAAGTACCAGTTTCGTTACCTGTTTTCTTTGCATGGCCACGAGGAATGCCCCAGTCAAACTCCAGTAGCGATTCCGTCTTCTCCCCACTTTTCCCAGTTTGGGCCTGTACACCCAAAGAATTTGAATTCGCACCAGCTGGTTCCTTTTTACCAGTTGTTGGGGTAGATTTGGAAGGACCAGTTCCCTCCTCCCCTAGCAACCCCAAATCTGCTAAAGCAGAAAGCATTGCTGGGTCTTGCATGTCATCCTCAGTAACTTCAACCTCATCAACCGGCTCATCATCCAGGTATATAGGTCGCGTGGGCTCTGGGTCTTGCCTGAAAGAAGAAACAACAATATAAGTCCTACAGAGGCTACATAAAATAATATCAAAGAGAGGCATAACTATTACAACGAAAAATATTGAAGCAAGGTAACCAGGAACATGATGCTGACTAAAAATGAACTTGCGCTCACTTAAAGAGATGCTTGGAGGCTTGCTGAGGAGGAGGGTGACCCGTCTGCGCAGCAGCAGCTACTGGTTTTGATTCGGCAACTGCAGTCGGAGGAACTACTGCTGCTAGACCCTTTTCCAACTCTGCCAGTTGCTGCTCAATAATTTTCGCTTCTCGAAGCTCAATGCGAGCTTCCTCCGATTTTCCCTCTCGTTTCAAAGCAAGGGCCCGTCGCTTCCGCCCTAGTAACTCTTTCTGCAGCTCTGATTTCGTTTTACTTGATAACACATGGTTAGGAGTTGCCGGTGAAGTTGATGACTTGGTAGAGGCACCAGAAGGGGGTTCAGATTCCTTAATTCCAACTTGCACAACTTCAACTTTCTTAGTCTCAGCTTCCTGGGGTGGTTGTAGTTCACCAGCAGATATTTGGATTGCAGGCATTGGTTCAGACACTACAGATACTCCGTCGTCCCTCTTGGGATCCGTAACAACCAAGGCTGCCGGATCCTCTTGCCATCCTACAGCAGCAAGTGCTGCAGCAATGTCAGGATCGACGAGGTCGGCATTATCTACCTCCACATCCTCCCCCTCACCTTCATCATCCAAGTTGGGTAACCCAGAAAGGGCTGGCAGAGCCTGAGTCCCCCGCCGTGCTTCTCGACTCTGTTTTATTATTGCAGGCGTCTCTTCTTGACGCTGCAAGACTGTGTTCTCACAGGACAATTCAAAGCTCTGATTCAGTATCACATATGGCGGGAATTGACCGCAAGGTCATGGTGTTGATGACATTCTAACATATCAGCTGCAGAATCCTCAAAAACTTGACGGAGGCTCTTTCCAGGTGAACAAAAGATTAAACTCGTTAGAGCATATCGAAATTGACTTTCCAAATCTGCTTGAGAGTTAGACGTCTCAGTGATTACCTGCCTGAAGATCTTGGAGCTGCTGCTCAAGAACTTTAGCCCGGCGTAGAGCCTCCCGAGCCTCATCAAGACGACCTTCCCGCTTCAGAGTTAGAGCTTGCCTCTTGATACCAAGTATCTGCTGCTTTAAAGAAGCTTCGTCAACTGGCTCAGGCTTGGAAACGGAAGGCACTGGCTCATCATCTCCAAAGCCCATGGCTCGAAGGGCTGCCATCATGTCTGGATCACGCATATCTTGATCTGTAACCTCAACATTCTCTTCATTCTCTTCATTCGACTCTATTTTACCATCAAAAGTAGGCTCTGAAACTTTTAGTACGGAAGCTTGCGTAACAGGTGAAGAAGAGATTACATTCTCTAGTTGTTGTTCCAGTTTTTTAGCCTCTGCAAGTTCAGCTCGCGCCTCTGCAAGTTTACCTTCTCGTTTTAGAGCAAGTGCCTTCCGTTTCTGGGCTAGAATTTGTTGCTTCAAGTCGGGTCCAGCTGTTGCTATAGTGGTTTTAGTAACTCTGGATTGTTGCTTGGATGCTCGAGAATCCAAGCCAGATACTTTGTCTTCTTCAAATCCCATGGCCCTCAGAGCAGCAGCCATTTCTGGGTCTTCCAAATCATTGTCATCCACCTGTATTCAAAAAGGAGTTGCAGATCACAAATTTTGCTGCTATTCATAAAGGAGTTGCCTAAATAGCCTAAATGGCCTAAGTAACCACTTCCATATCTACGGGAGATGAAATGCATCATTTAGAAACCTTCAAGGAAGGTGTCAAAATATAATACTAGAACAACTCAATAGAATTTTGAACAAAAAAAATATGATTTGGAAGTTACTGTTTTGGCTATTAGCTTCCAAAGTAGACTTTCTAGCTCAATTTCTATTTCAGGCACGAAAGGGATATATCTTAAAGGTTCTGAACAAATTTACCGTCAAATTTAGAATACTAAACAAGCGACATGTAACAATTCATATGACTTGGTATATGCTTGTCCTTTATATGCTATCCCGGGAGGCCCCAATGCATTTATAGAGGCATCATACATACCTCCACATCAGCATCGTCATCGTCACCAACAAAACTGGTGAAAATGCTAAAATCCTCAGGGATACCCTGAGAAGAAGCCCCTTTCTTTCCTGCGTTGCCCTTTACTTTTTCTTCTCTTTCAAGACCACGAATCAGGGCCTGTAATTCATCATCGTCTGAGGCTTCATCCTCTCCACCGAGTAGGGCCATTTCCTCGGCCTGCTTCTCCAGTATCTTCGCTTTCCTGAGCTCCTCTTTTGCCTCTGCCAGTCTTCCTTCCCTTTTGAGAGCCAGGGCTTGCCTCTTGTGAGCCATTACTTGCATTGACATTGCACCATTTGGTCCTACAAAGGAGCAATATTCTTAGATAGAGCACCATTAAGAGTGGGAATGGAATGTAAAAGGAACACGATATGGTACTCCTATACAAGTGTCAAACCACACTGTATACAGAGTGGAAACCTAATGTTCCTGAAGAGATTCCTTAGTAGTCACTCCAGTCAGTGAACACTACATGAGAGGGAAATAGCATTCAAGCGAACCTGGAGCTACTGCACTAGTTGCCGCTCGATCTGACTTTGAACGGACTTCAGCAGCCAATTCTGCTAGCAGTTGCTCCTCACTCTTGGCAGCTGGTTTTTTGTCAGCTTCCCGGATCTCTTTATCACTCCATCCTAAAGCCTTCAATTCATTAAGGAAGTCATCTCTTTCAGTAGCAGAGTCTTTCTCTTTTCCCTCACCTTGAGACACAGCTCTGCGTTTCTTCAAGTTCTCACCAGGCTCAGACTTTCGCCTGCTAATGGCTTCCGGCGATGACAGAGTGTCTTCTTTGTTTGGACTTACTTTATTTGCAAGAACGCTGCTTGAACCAGCAGACACCCTCCGTTGGTTCTTGATCTCTTTTTCTAAAGCCTCTGCTTGTCGCTCCAGTTCCTTTGCCCTCTTAAAGGCTTTCAGTGCTTCTGCTTCTTTCCCCTGTTTCTTCAATGCACTGTATCTCTTCTTCTCGTCTTGGGCCAGCTCATGCAATCTTGTCGGTGAAACAGGAGTTTCCCCCTGGCGAGGATTAAAAAACCGAATTATGACAGGAATTTCACGACGACTGCAGAATCGGAAAAACAAAGCCAACTCTCTGTTTTCTTCACAGATTCGATTTAAATAAATAGACTGTAGTCGAAGTGAAGCGTTACTAAGAAAACAAATACAAACTGATTCCCTACTCAGTTTCAAAATAGGGTTTCCATTGAGTTTCCGAAAAAATCTCAGGCAACATCTTCAAGAGAAACTTCCTCACAATTCATGAGGAGGCCTTCGTACACTCACTGTGACCACAGTGAGACCTCCCATGAATCATGGAGAAGATTCTCTACGTGATAGTATCTAAAAGTTTCTCGAACAATATGAAAAAAACTGACATGAAAACCCTAAAATCACAGTACCTGAGCAGGAGAAAGAAGCTCATGATCACTATCTCTATCAAGATCTGCCACACTGGCAACGATGCTCTCCACATTCACTTCTTCATCATGTGGTTTTTCCAGTAGCTGCTTCAGCAATGCGGCTGTGCCGTCATCCTTGCTGATGCTTGCTTTGGACCCCCCTGCAAGGAAACTTCAGCACATTCTATTAAAAACAGTTTCCGTTCAGATGCCGTTAAAACGAGGAGCTACACGAAAAAAAACTCAGAAAAAGGCGAAAACTATCAAATGAAAGGAAAAAGCTACCTCTCGGGGTCTTGCTCTTCCCATACTTCTCCAATTTAGCTGCTTCCTCAATTTGCTTGCACGGTTTACACACACGAGCGGGAGCATCCCCTTGGCCTCGCAAGTACAATCGATCCAACGTGCAATTGTTGCAGAAGAGACCACCACACCTGCGACAATGGTGCTACAAGCCCGGTCTCAACGTCAAAATCCACTCCAAACCCTAAAAACCAATTCTACCATCCAACAAGACCCGAAATCGCTGAAACGAAAATCCACACGACAATCCCGACAGAAATCTGTCAATGACACAATCGCTAATCGCCAATTCGATTCAAACACAATTAGCAGAGGAAACAAAACAAACATGACAATCCCACCCCATCCCTCCACTCCAAACCCTAGAAACCAATCCTACCATCCAGCAAGGCGCGAAATTGATGAAACGAAAACCTACACGGCAATCTCGACAGAAATCAGTCAACTCGCCAGTCGCCAGTCTCCAATCTCCAATTCGATTCAAACACAATTGGCAGAGGAAACAAAACAAACATAACAATCCCATCCCATCCCTCAACTCCAAACCCTAAAAACCAATTCCACCATCCAGCTTGTCGCGAAATTGATGAAACGAAATCCCAAACCGCAATGTCAATAGAAATCTATCAACTCACCAATCGCTAGTCTCCAATCACCAATTCGATACAAACACAATTAACAGAGGAAACATAACAAACGTAGCAATCCCATTCCTCCAGTCCAAACCCTAAACCAATTCTGCCATCCCGCAAAGAGCGAACCCGATGAACCGCGAAATCCACTTAGAAATTTCGAAGAAGAAACGATCGGCAATTGCGATCTCAATTCAGAAACCAAACCGACATACTTTGCGATTGAGCCACGTGAAGTTGGCTTGGCAGCCTTCGCAATTGGAGGAGTCGGGCGTCCACTCCTTGCCTTTCTCGTAGGGCTTCGGCGGCAGGCCCATCTTCTCCAACCCCATCGCTGGGAAGCTAGCTGCGCTTAGGCCTCGCTCATGTGCGAAATCAAGGCACTGCAACGGACCTAATCCGCCATGGTGGGCAGGGCAAGCAGCAACGGACACCTCCGTCGGGAACACGCAATACAAACGGGATCCTTCAGACACTGTTGCAATTTGGAGGATGGAATTGCGATTCTTCCAAGCAAGTCCGGCTAGTGTCGGGACTTTATGAGAAAGTAAATTCAATTGAAACTTTTGCACTCTAATCTCCCTCCCTTGGGTGACATCGTGAGTACTTGTCACTAAAATCGACTGTGTCTCACATTCAAATTATTTCACATTTACTATCCCTGAATTTCAAAGAGGAAATATGTTAACATAGATATATTCTATGTCTATGTGTCATTGGTCAAATAGTGTAAAGATTGCTGTTATTCAAAAGCTAACTAAGGGTTCTCTTTTTAAAGGTCAATCACAATGGCTACAACCATAAACTTCACATGTAGAAACTACATGTATAGAAAAGATTAACCTTTGCAATCAATTGAAGGGGGGTAAAGTGTACATCCAAGTTTTCATAACTCCAAAGACACTAAACATCTATTGGTTGAAATTTTTTTTAAAGTATCTACACAAATAGATGAAGTATATCCAAGCATATTAAGAATTGCAAATATTCCAAGTAAGCTCTATATATTCTATAGTAGGGTCATAAGTTTATGAAACAGTAAAATTAACTCCAAACTTTGATTCCCAAACTTCAATAATTCCCTAGAGACTTGATATCTACTAGATGGATTATAGATGTTTTCAAGAGCTTGTTGTGGAAGCTACGAAAAATGGATGAAATACAATCAAATATGAAACAATTTTTTTTGTCTATTCTTCGATAATGTTGTTGGCTTTGGTTGATCACTCTATGTTGCATGATTATTGTGCAATTTTTTAAAATTAATTCAACTATAGAATGGAAAGATGACTCTTTCCAGAATGAAATTCAATCTTCTTCCTAGATGACTCTCAACTGTTGAATTCCTTCTTCAACTATAGAATGGAAAGATGACAACTATAGGAGAGTCATCTTCCTAGATGACTCTCCTAGGGGCTAATTGCACTTTCTATACAAGCAAAATATATAATAGCATCAAAATCTCACAAAAAGAGGTTTCAATTCAAAACACTCCACCCTCAAATATTTTAGAAGGTTGCAATAATGATGTCATAATATGAAGGGAATCAATTGTGAAAAGGATCAAGTTTAGGGGGGGTGAAGTAAATTTAATTGCATGTTGTGAACCATAATATTGATTCACCTTTAAGGTCATTGAAAATATAAAAAATATGTGTAAGATTTGAAGTTCAAAGGTGTTAGTACATTAGATCAAACTATAATCATTAGTTAGAAGACTTTTAGTACATAGGACAAGAAACTAGATCAAAATTTCAACCCAAAAATATTTAAAAAGATAAAAAAATACAAAAAGGAATTGAAAACAAGGATTAGAAGTTGAAAATGGACCTAAATATAAATTAAAAACCAACAAAAAAGAAGAAATATGAAAAGCACAAAAGAAGTTATCAAACTTAAAACTACTATGAGAAAACTAACATAGTGGTAGAAACTTTAATTTAGGCAATTAGTAATGATTTAATGAAATTTCAGTAAATTAGCTTGGATGAAAGTGATTAGGAATGTTAGTTAGTTAGTTAGTTAGAGGAAAAGGTCGAATTAGGGTTAGGATTCCTTTCTCCTCTCTCTCTCTTCTCTCTTGTGTTTTCCTCTTTTTGCTCTCTTGTGTGTTTTTTGGGATGTGCATGTTTTGGGGGTGTGGGTGTGAAATTGTGAAGAAGAAAGTTAGAAATGGAAGAGCATTAGGGTGGGGATTGAAGGTAGAGTAATTAGTCGAGTAAGTTTTCACCTTGGGAGGTAAAATGGGTGAAAAGAGGAGTGGTGTAAGGTTAGATGGGAAATTGGAAGAGAAAACATGAAGGAGAGTTAGGGTTTCGGAGCCTTCCACCAAACTGCCATCTTTGAAGAGCTAAGAAGGCCGGACAATAGCTTTGATGGGGCCAAAAATTGGAGGGGAGGGGCGAATTCAAGTTAGCTTTCCATGAAGACAATTTTCATACAATTTGAAGCAAATTTGAAGAAATGGCGACCGTTTTTGTGAGGAGAGGTCTACTGCCGCGGCGAATGGACAGCACCGACTTTGGCGAGACACTTTGGACGATTGAAGAACGGGATGGAGCTGAATTTTGGGGAGGACAAGGATGATCAAGTTAGCTTTCCAAAAAGTCAAAACTCAAGCCAATTGGAGATAGTGTGAAGAAATGGTGACTATTTTTGTGAAGGCTGGTCTGCTACCTCTAGAAGGGGGAACAATTAGAGGTTTGGATGGGTTTTTCCTTCTCAATTGTGGTTAAACAATTGCAATTTTAATTGCACATTGCTATAAAACTTGTGATGAACCAATTGTATGTGGAGTGAATGGGTGTATGTGATGCTATGGGAGATTGAGTGCTGGAATTTTCACTTGAACCTTACCTAGAGTCACATTGAGTGTCCTAATGGTAATTTTTAGGGCAAAATCACATACTAAAGTTAATCTACTAAATTGAGGATGAATTGCCATTGCTTAGAAGGCTAGGTAGTTAGGGTCCATACACTCCTCACGGCCCAATCTTGTGGATGGATTTTGCTTCATAGTGAAATCCACTCACATATGTTCTTTTTCTTAATGCGACATATCCATGTCATAAAATATTCACACATTTCTAGGCATTTGTGAAAAACAAACTTTTCAAGGTAATGTTTTAATAAAGGTTTGAATGTTTCTTACAAAAGGAATTGAATTACAATCTTGAAATGTTAAAATTTAAAGGATAGATCCAAAACATTTGATTTTCAAAGAATCTTCACTACAACATTTCCAATATTTAAACTTTATACCAACTTCTTAATATCATTCTCTTTGTCTTCAAAAGATGCATCTATCATGCTAAGTTTTGAATTCCAAATCACAATTTGAAAGTGTGATTCTTGCATTGGCTAGAATTTTTGAATAGTAGTATTGAGGTTGCCCATTGTCTTGAAGAGGGTGGAAGCTCATCAATGATTAGTCTTGTGAGCAAGCATCATTCTAAAATCCAAATTTGAGTAGCCTCTCATGGATTCAAAATGTCCTTTAATAGTTAAACTTTACAATCTAATTCTACAATTTGCAAGTGTAGTATCAAAATTTAGCACAATCTAATTCTTCTCTTGTCAAACTACTAGTCTCTTCATAGAATTTTAAACAACAATCTTGAAATTGACTCCTTATAACTTGGTTCAAATCTAATACCTCCTATTCCATGGGAGGTTTTGACTAAAGACATGTATTGAAAGTTTAAAATTCACTTTCAACGTATAGCATCCATTATAATTTCCTTTTATATTTATGTATGTCATATTTAATTGTTCATTCTACCTTATGAATTTGGAAGTTGGAATTTTCCATCTTACAGTAGATGAAAGTTGGTCCTTAGAGGATCTTCTCAATTTTATTAAAAATTAGCATCCTCTCACTAGCCTTGGTCTATAATAGGCATGTATACTAAGTTTTAGTTTAAAAAAAATAAAACTAACAACTCTACAATAGTTAGATATAACAACCCTACAATAAACTAACAACTTTACAATAGTTGTTAGTTTTATTTTTTTAAACTAAAACCTCAATTCATTTATACTTTCATTTCATTTATACTCTACAATAGTTGTTAGGTATAACAATCCTACAATAGTTTGAATTTTGTCATTGTTCTCCACAATACACACAATAGGGGACTCAAAGCTCAAGCTTGGGGGTGCACTTAGTTCTACTACAACAAACCACGTGTGAACAAGTGGTTTCTAATAAACTATAATTTTAACTTCAAATTTTGAGCATTGTTTACTAATGACTATAAAATTCTACTTCCAAAATTTTAAACTCAAATAAAATATGGAATGATTTCTAGAAGAAATTAAAAATGCACTAAAATGGCATGTTTTTTTAACTCAAATATTTTTAGAGAATACATTTAGATGACCATTGCATCAATATTCAACTCAAAATGAGCTTTCAATAAAGAGTTATTTTTAGGAATTTTTTGCTCATTTTTTAGATAATTTTTTCTTATATAATATAGGGGTGTGAAAGTTTTTTTTCCAATTCTACACTGTATTTTTTTACTTCAAAAATTTATAACTAATTATTATTAATAAATAAAATATTAATAATTCAAAACATAAACTTTCAAAGTAGAAAAATCTATTCATATTTTTTTCATTTAATTTTATTTAAAATTCAAAAAGTATATAGAGGGTCCAAAGTTTTGTTCGCACATGGTTTTTAATGGACACTCTAAGTACCCCCCCGACAACTCAAGAATTCTATTGTAAGATTTCATTGCTTCTTTTTAATTTGAAACTTTCTTTCATATACTATATATAGGCAAATATAACATTAATTTTGATTGTACAAACTAGAAAAAAGATACCAATAGAATTAAAAGCATTTTCTATCATTAATAAATGATTTTCAATTTATATACTTATGATAGAAACATTCATTGATTGTAAATACATTGCTGGGTCAATTTGAGTTTGTTCATCCTATGTACATGAAAATAGTGGGTGATGTAATATTCTTCTATGTACAATTTAGAAAATAATTATATAGTTGAGAATTTTTACTTATAAAAAAAATTCCAATATATAGTTATAAATTACTATAATGGTTACCCCCTATTTTGGCCACTATCTACTACATGGATTATGAATGTTTTGAAGAACTTACTACCAAACCTACACAAATTGGGTGAAGTACATCAAAGTATGTTGAAAGAACAATATTTGTCCACTTTTCAACAATGCAATGAGTGTAAAGACTTAGAAAAGGGAAGGAAATAAAAACTTGCAAAAACGAAGACTTAATTTCTAGATTCTACTCATATTATAATATTTTTGCCAAAACCATTCAAAATCTTCATTTGCCTCCCCCCTTGGACTTTTGGGGGTTAATAGTTAGTCTTCATACATAGGTTAATCCAAAATGATCTTTCATTATTAAAGACCCAAAATTGCTTCAAAATACTTGTATTCAAAGCAAGGCTAAAATCTTCATCTATATTTATTTTTTAACAAGTCCAATCATAGTATCCTTTAGTAAATTCCTTCAGATACATCTCTCCAAAATTCTAGATTGAATATCACCATTGATTGCAAATTCAATTGCCAAAACTTCAAAATGTAAGCTTTTTTTAGCCCTTCCAAAAGGTGAAATTTTGTCTTTCAATATTTTTTGAAAAAACATGTATGTCTCACAAGCTATAAATTTTATTTAATATATTAAAATGTTGGAAAATATGGTTAAAATATACATGAAAAAATTTAACTAAAAAAACTTACATATTCATCTTTAAAAAAAATTTAAAATAGAAGGTGGTACACAATGAAAGAAAAGCCTAAAATGCTAATATTGGTAACTTTTATAAGGAATTGAGAATTGGTAATTCCAATGGTAATAATGTTTTTATAAACAATCGGTATCTTATATTTTTGTTTATTTGAATATTTTCTAAATTAGATTCAAAAGATAGTTGTATATGTTATTTCTATCTTCATTGTCCATAAAATAAAACTTCTCGCAACTTCCACTTCATTATTTGAATGGTTCAAATGTTTTTGAGTAGGTACCAATATGTTTAATCCAATAAAATTAATTAATATATTTTCCTAGAATGTATTTTCAATTTCTCATTTTGACATTGAAATTTTAAAAACTTCTAACTTTTACAATATTTATTAGAATGAAGCAAAATAAAGCTTCACATATAGATTGATATAATAAGTATCCATCCTAAAAAATTCATGGAAAAATTCTAAATTATGAAGCCAACAAATCCTACCCAAATTCTCAAAAAAATCCATATTAGGCTCCTTAATCCCTATAAGGGTTAAAAAGTATTCCTCTTATATAGAAAATAAAAGTGACAATTAAAAGTGTGAAATTAACCACTAGAGAATATGGATATATTCTTACATTTACCTTAAACTAGAACATAGAGATCTCAATGAATTGATGGTAGCATTAATTGTACATCCTTACTACTCAAATTATTTTG
The DNA here is from genome assembly GCA_950106755.1 of Climacium dendroides. Taxonomy (NCBI): domain Eukaryota; kingdom Viridiplantae; phylum Streptophyta; class Bryopsida; order Hypnales; family Climaciaceae; genus Climacium; species Climacium dendroides. The sequence goes on from OX467086.1 coordinate 31,389,586, forward strand.
AGTTATATACATATAATAGTCTAGCAAAAAAAAAATAGTCCATTGACATCTTTCAATTAACTCCTAAAAGAAAAGGAAATACAATTTCATGCATGTCCTAACAACAGTCAAAATAGTTGCAATAAATTACATAGTCAAAAGTGTTCCCATATATAGAAAATAAAATAATGATTAAATATATATCTTATTAAATTCACTAAGATGATGGAGATTAGGGAGCTTGATTGCATGTCAAGTTGTTTCTATCTATTATAAAAATTAGAATTATATATATAATTAAAAATAAAAAAACTATAAAGATTGAATTATATACAATAACAAAAGCAATCTCAACAACATTGAGTGAGTTTGATTCTTAGGAACAACCATTTTGTGGATTTATGTTATGACCTCATGGCATTTGGACCCCCTTTCAATTTAATCAATTTTTTCTTAAATTTTTGGAGAACTTTGGTGGGGGAATTTCAGATAGAATTGTTTGAGGGTCTAACCTCCCTTCTATGCTCTTTGATATATAACAAATAGAATTAAAAAAATCTTTTAATTATTAATACATATCCTTGTCTTTTCTACTTTGTGTATTTTTCCTAGTGCTTCCTATATTCAGTTGAAGAGGTTCATCTCAATACAAAAGAAAGGGGTGTTTTAAGTATAGTCCTAAGAGTATAGTCCTAATAGTATTGACCTTTATAGGAGATTTTTAGTAGAGTTTTACTAAAAATACATGTATTTTTAGTTAAATTTTACTAAAAATTTCCTAAAAAAGTAATTACTATTAAGACTATATTCCTAGGTTGTACTTAAAACACCCCTTTCTCTTGTAGTGTCTTGAACTTAAAGAAATATTGCATAATGAATTTATGTTATTTATATATAAATTTGCATAGATATGATGTAAATTTGGGCATGTAATTTCACCTTTCTTTCAAATGGAGATTGAAGGGAATATTTTGTAATATTTTGATAACATTTTTGTATTCAAAATATTTACTTCAATATTCATCCACTACAAGAAAAAGGAGTGTTATAAGAATAATCCTAGTAGTATAAGTATTTTAAATAATGACCTATAAGGAGTCTTTTAAGTAAAATTTTATTGAAAATACATGTCTTTTCAATAAAATTTTACTTAAAAGACTATACTACTAAGACTATACTTAAAACACCCCTTTCTCTTGTAGTGATCATTGAAAGAAAAATGTATCCCTAACAATTGCTACACATATTAAAGATATTACATCATTTCTAGTTTTGATTTTATAATGTTCATTACATTTTTAATTGCTATAAATAAATTTCATAGTCATTGGAGTAAATTCCATCAATTTAGAGTTAGTTGAACCCCTACAATTTCATTTTTTAAATCAATTCAAGTATTTATTTGAAATTTAAGTATGGAATTCAGAGATATAGAAGTTAGATATAGAGTTAGTTTAGAATTTATCCCCCTCAGCACTAGAAAGTAGTGCAAGTTCCCAGCAATGTGAAGATTTTTTATAAAATGCAACTTTGAATGATAATTTAATGATGACTTTCAAACCAAAGTAGCAAAATGTCAATTACGTATCATATCTATATGGTTAGATCATCCAATACTATACCAACCAATATTTTCAATAACCTAAAATTAATAATTCCTCCTAAAATTATCACAAATGAAATATTAGTAATTTTTCTCTTCAATTCTCAATGTTGTATTTTAATTATGGTGATATTTTGATATTTTTACTTTACGTATTTATTCAAGTGTTTTTGAAGGGTGTTCTTTCAAATTGAAAAAATTGAAAAAATTAGTTCTTAAGATTCAACATTTTTGAGCCCCTTGAACTATAGAATATTTACAAAGATTTTTTTGAAAATCTATGCAAAATAATGTAAGACTACTAATACAAGAATTTATAAACATATAGATGGATGAAAAAAAAAAACTTTTTTATTTGTGTTTTAGAACATGTTTATGGTCATCTTTTTATTGAAATTTGAACACCTCGTCCTTTAGGGGTTAAAGTTGTTTTGAAAAAATTGAAATACATCTTGAACCTTTCCACTCATATAATTGGCTTGAAAAATGGATTTGCTGAAACTTAAATGAACCCTTAAAGGGACCAGGAGTCTATCAATAGTGAAAACAACTAGCCAGAAAAAAGAATTCAATTTTTTTGGCTAGAAAATTAAAGTGCCTAATTAGTATGGGATAGTTCACTTAAATAATTTTAAAAATATTTTAAAAATATTAAAATAGATACAAAATTATAAAAATTTCAAATTTGATGTAGCATTAATGCAACTACATCAGACTGCTATTTCTAAAAATTATTTTTTATTATTAAATATTTAAATATTTTTAAAATAATAATAATTTAATTATTTAACTATTAGTTTTTTATTATTTAATATTATTAAATATTTTTTTAATGTGACTACTATTCATTATTGATGATGAACAATGGTCATTGTCCTTCAAAGGAATTGTGAGTTCCATTGAAAGGAACTCTCATTACAAAGCAGTCCCTTTGAGGGCTCATTTTTTCCTAATGACTCATTTATTTGGATTTTGTAGCATAGATAGTGGAGTTCAAATCCAAAGTGAATTGTAACTAAATCATATTGAATTGAATTTTATACATATTTCATACATAAATTAGAGGTCCTACCACAAGTTGAGTTTGAAAAACATTGTTTTTCAAGATCATCACTACAAGAAAAAGGAGTGTTATAAGTATAGTCCTAACAATAATGACCTTTACAGGAGATTTCTAGTAAAATTTTACTAAAAATCTCCTAAAAAGGTCATTACTATTAAGACTATTCCTAAGACTATACTTAAAATACCCCTTTCTCTTGTAGTGCATATACATACAATGAATTTAAACTATGAAAGAGAGTGGCAATTCAATGGGCCATTATGGCTTGTTCTCTTAATTAGTTGAATTTTCAAACTAAATTGAAGACTCAATTCATTTTTGTCCTTATATATGCAAGTTGGTAAAGTTTTTGAACTCAACAAATATTTTCAACTAAATTGTCTTTGCAGAGAGGGCCTCTATTAGACTTATTGTAACTTAAAAAATCCCAATGAACAGTATATTCAATTTTTAAAATCATCAAAGTTACTGAAAGTTTTCAAAATCCTTTGTTAGATTGAAAGAAGGTTGAATGAAATTAGCTAACTTCATCTACACTACTAGAAAATTTAGCTTTTTTGTTGTTTTGGTTGCGTTGATCCGGTCAAAATCTAACAAAAATTTGTTGATTGCAACCCATTCATAAATATGACTAGTAAGGATTCTTGCCTAAAATATATAACCTCTATTCTTAAATACAAATATTTTCAATATTTTTAAAAGTCATATTTTATTTATACAATATCTAAAAAGTGCATGCTAACAAAATTAGCAGACCTTTTGATTCACCTTTTGATTCACAACAAGAATAACAAAAATCTAGATAGTTTCACTACTCAAGTGCTTATTTAGATAGTTTTATGTAGAGATACTTTAGAGCATCCTTAGTGTAGGCTATAAAACCTCCTCACACCTAGCAAAATGGATGAAATACATTTTGAAATAGTGATTCTTTTATATTGTATTGCTTATATTATATAAGAAAAAATTGTCTAAAAAACTAACAAAAAATTCTTAAAAATAATTCTGTATTGAAAGCTCATTTTGAATTGAATATTGATGCAATGGTCATCTAAATGTGTTCTCTAAAAATAAGAGTTAAAAAAACATGCCATTTTAGTGCATTTTTAACCTCTTCTAGAAATCATTCCATATTTTATTTGAGTTTGAAATTTTGGAAGTAGAATACTATAGTCATTAGTAAACAATGCTCAAAATTTGAAGTTAAAATTATAGTTTATTAGAAACCTCTTGTTTGCACATCGTTTGTTGTAGTAGAACTAAGTGCCCCTCCAGAGTAAATGAAAGACAAGGTGGCACATTTCTACCTAATATTCAATTACTTTTGGAAAACATGATCCAATTTTTTAAGAATAGAATTTTTTCTTTCAAGATTTTCAAACTTTGTGTACAATTTTTTTGTGGATAAAAACTCTCCCCAAATTTTTGGCATCTCTTTTTAGAATTATTTTCTATCTAATATACACGACATATTTGGTAGACCTCTTCAACATAGTGCGACATCATCAATAATGAGATTTCTTTTGCTTTTATACACTTCAAAATTGATAACATTATTTAACCAAGTTGGGGGATTCCTTTTGTTCCCCTATAAAATGGGAGACACAACTTTGCAACTTCATGACCAAGCCAATGGTTCTTTACAATTTCCTAATTAACCTATGACATTAGCATTTCCACTTCCCAATGAACCAATGACCCTCTATAGATTAAACTAAATTTAGTCCTAGGAATCTAAGGAGACATTATTCCAAATTTCAAGGGGTAATGGTTTAAAATAACTACACCTAAAATCACACAAAGAAGCTTTAGAGCATGACCAATATGTTGTAGAAAATCAACAACAATTTCTACACATTGGTAAAGGACTATGAATCAAAATGCAAGTGGTTCCATAATTTTTGAATATATTATGAATTAGTTACAAATTTTCAAAGATGCAAGGTATAGGGTGGTAAAGGTGTCATGTAGCTGATGCCCAAATGCATTTGATGCACATGAAGAGTGACATTAGAGAAGAAGTTAAAACAATAGAAAGTATACCCAAAATTGTCCACTTCTAAGGTTGCCACCTCCACATTACTATAAATAGAGCTGCACACTATTTGAAATTCATCTTACATTTGTCCTTGTCATGTGTTTCATTTTGGGTATCCTTCCTATCTAGTTTTCCTCCAAAAGTAGGGGTTGAATTCGAGGAGTGGTCCATTTTAGGTGCAGTTACCTTAGGCTTGTTAACAATGTTATGCTAGCCATTGGTTGGAGGTTGAAGTACAAGTTGCAAAGGTCAAACTCACACAAGTTCTTGGACACACGACTTTGCCTATGATGAACTTTTAATGGGCCACTAGAGATGCCCTTAGAGCATGCCCACAACAACGTGCTGAAGCAATACTGTGAACCAAATCAATGGAGGACATGCCTCATAATTAGAAGATCAATGGTGTAGAACCTTTACAGTGTTGCTTCAGCGTGTTGCTGTGGGCATGCTCTTACCACCAGAATGTTCTCTTCGGAGGACATTTCCAGTTAAGGTTGCAGATCCGCGCTCAGTCCGGCGCCTTGCCCCCACCAAGTCAAACCAACACTCACGTAGATGACCACCATCGCCCTTGACTTCAGAACCTCCGTCAGCTGAACTCTGAGGTCCAAGACTCCAAGCAGAAAACACTCGAAACCATCCGAAACAGCGGAGATTTTACATTTTGCTCCGAAAAAACAGGGGCAAACGCAAGCATCCTTGCCGCTCGAAATCGACTTTCCAGCAAACGGAACATTCTGATGAGAGAGCGCAATCATCATCAATAACCTCGAACTCAAGGATCTCATGAATTCATTCCAACCAGAGATGATAACGTCGTGCGCAAGCTTCACCCGAACTTTCCCCGGAACCTCACTACCGCGCATCCGTCATCAATCATGAATTCATGACCAAAAGCCGCTTTCGAAGAATTTGTTGTCTCTTTTTTGAAACAAAATGACGGAGAAATTGAATTGGACTTATTGATTTATTACGAAATAGAAAAAAGCAATAGCGGCTTGGTTGGGGCCCACGACGGAGCAAATCCCGCAGGACGACGAGGGCTGCGGAGGAGGACAACACTTGTAGAGCGCAGCATGCTGGACAGTTCTTCGTGCGCTGTTTCCTTGGAAGCAGGCGCTTTCCAGGTCGCTCACTGGCTGGATACTTCGTTTTTCTCTTTTTGATTTTAGGGTCTTGCTACTGTTTGGCGGATTTGATTTCTTTGTCACTCCGATTCAGCGGTCTGGCATTGAAACTGCTCTGGAGCTGAGCTTGAGTGGTGGTTGTCAAGAAGGTGTTTGCTGGTTCGGTTTGGAATTCGATCGTTAATATCTCTTTCTCTTTGATTCTAGAATTCAATCAATTTTGTTTGATTCTTAAAATTCATGAGATCGGAATCGTAGCTCTGGCTCTTTCGCCGTTCAGTAGAGATTTGATTTTAATTTTCGATTTAAAATTTTGATTTTGGTTTTTGGTTTTATTTTTGTTTTTGCTCTTCGCTTGGTGGATTGCTTGATTCTTTCTTGTTGGAGAAGGAGGAATTGTCCTGTTTCTGCTCGGACTTGGCGATCTCATTCTCTGTCGTTGGAAATTCAGGAGCGCAGAGACAAGCATTGCAATTGGTGATATTCTGGAATTTTATTTATTGCGCCGAGATTTTATTTCGGTGTGATTTTCAGAGGAATTGTACTTGTGAATTGCCAGACAGATGAATTGTCGGTGAGTCCTTCTGTCACAATGAGGCCTTCTAAAAAAAATTGTTCCTGATTTAAATCCAAGTAGTAAATGATCGATTTCGGGCTTTCAGATTCAATTGTTGTGATATAACTTTTTTTTGTAAGTGATTTGTTGAATCCTCTCCTGCTTTGATATTGAAACTCGATGTGTGTGCGGTAGTTTGTTAGGTTATGAGCTGCTCGCTGCATTTTTGAAATTATTTTTCTAAAATTTAGACTTAGATAGAGTTGTTGTGCTACGAAATTGGACCTAATCTAGAGGTTTAATTCATCAGTTAGGGTTAGGGAATACTGCCACTGAGCTGCAGCATCAATGCCTGACAGGCACGCGATCAATTGAACCTTTATTTTTTTTAGTAGTTTATGTAAGTTAGCTCACTTGGAGACTTTCTCTTGCCTAATTTGATTTTGTTGATCAAAACATGCAATGCTCTTCACTAATTCTGATGATAATATTATTTAGCCCCATCTGAATTCTATTTTGTACATTATACTCAATCAAATTGGCTGTTTTACAATCTTGGTTTTGTGGGATTAATTTGTAGGTAGAGAATGGTGTCAAGGGAGACCAACGTGGAGCTGATGGAGAGAGTCAGCTTGGAAACCAAGTATGACTTGGATAGTGACGAAGATGAGCTTTTCAACGACGAAGGAGGAGGACACCGCAGCAATAGAGATGATGGTGAGGAGGGAGGTTTTGTGCTGCCTCCTCCTTTCCAGGGCAAGCATCAGCTGCAAGCCATGCTACAGCGACAGTGGTTATTCAAGGTGACAACAATTCATTGAAATCCAATAGGATTTTGTTGTAGAATTAGCTCAAAAATGCAGAACTAGAAGTAGTAAAATTTACTAACAAAATCATAACAAATAAGATTAATTTCTCTAAAATATGATGATTTTTTTAGGGCACTCTTTTATTTATCCATTGATATATTATGCAATCTTCTTTGAAGCTTCCTTGATGTGTAGATGAAGTGCTTTTTTCAAACCATTCACCATTGATGGTTAAGCATTTGTGGATTGAGAGTGTTTGAGAACATCATGTAAAGGGGATCTTCTTCATGATTCATGGAAAGGGCACACTAATATTGTTTGGGCTCCTATATGAAGAGGTCTCTATGTGATCATAGGGGAGACCTATCTACACATCATAGAGAAGATTTTCTATGTGTTGTTGTTTAGAAGTCTCATCAATGGAGAATTCATCTTTCGTATTCATTTCAAAAAAATATTTCATTACAATTGATAGGGCTTACAAAAGAAATCACTTTAAATGGCATTTTAATGGCATTACAATTAGCAAGGTTTATGGTAATCTATGTAGGTTTCTTCAGAAGGGAGCTTTTTGCTAGTGCCTTCACAATCTTATTCTATTAGAAGCAAACTTAGGAACGTTAATGCAACTTGTTCAATAATTACGTGTTATTCATTGGGAGTATGCTTGAGTTTGAATAAGGTAATGTCATTGAATTGCAACTTGTTTCTAAAATCAAACCCTACAAATTCTTGACTCAAATGTAGAGCCTCTATTCATGAGAACCTTGGGTTGATTTTGAGTACCCCTATTTTCATCACTTTGAAAATTCATAGTTTCCAACCATGTCCAAATGTGCATGTAGAAAAATCTGGATTCCCCGTTTCATTCTCCCCCAAACCCTAAAACTTAAGTAGTTTAATAATAGGAACCATGGTCAAATGCTTATTCAGACAATTTTAGGTGTCGTTACTTTACATTGTTGTGGCCACACTTATTGAAGAGTGCTTGTTTGGCTTCCTGGTGGTTGCAGAAAAGGAGATGGGGGCAGACCTTGATGGAGCTCATCAGCCCTCTGTTGATGATGTCGCTTGTGGTGTGGGGGTGGTCGAAGAGCAAGGAAGACCATTATGGTCTTGAATTTCCTGTGAATTCTACTATTCCATTATTTCAATCACTCAAGAATGAGTATGGGACCGCACAAAGCTTATTGCAGCTCTGTCCACCTGACAGGCTTCTTTCTCAGGTATGACTCAGGTTTTTTTGGTAGGTTGGGTGTGCTTGGATTTTTAAAAAAAAATTTACTTCTTCATTACAATTTGAATCATGCAGTTGGCAAAGGGAGATGTTTAAACTCTAATGGACTCACGCCTCATGTTTTCTTTTTAAGCAGCTTTGAGTAGGTCAATCATGTGAGACTGTTTTTTTATCCAAATTTTTTAATTTATTGACCAACACATGCAATGTTCTTCATTGATGTGAAATTTGACCGCATCTAAATGATGATTTTTTCACAAAATGATTAATCAAATTCTGATTAACTATGTCGTTTTGTAACCATGATTACTGGATCATTATAGGGATTAATAATTATACAAGATTATTGACCCAGATTAGTTGCATAACATTCTAGAGGAGTTGGGACCAGTCACCGTTCTCCAATGCAGCCTTATTTTTTTTTTTTAAATCAATTAGAGAACCGTTAGATTGAATTGCGAAAATCCCAAGCAAGTGAGAACGTGACTTTGCAAGGACTGTCATGAGTTTAAGATTGGGTTGTAAAGGAATCCAGTTTTTGTTTCGTGATAGCTCAAGGGTGTTTGTGGTATCTCCTCAAGAATTTTATGTATGTTTCCTTTTAGAATCTTCCCGTTATTAATTGGAATTGGAACTAACCAAAGTACTGGTCTGTTCTGGTTTGGTTTGGGGTTGCAGAAAGTATCTCCCGAGGAGCTGGCTCTGATTACAATGCTACTAAGGGAAGATGTATTGAAGGGCCTGGATGGGTTACAGTCACTGAATTACACGGGAGACATGACGTTGGCAGAGGCACTGATCAACGGTGAACGGTTGATGGGGAGCTTGCCCATGTCTCCGGCTCTCGTCTCTCTTGCTATGAAGTGTGTGGGCTCTGCATCCCAAATAGCAACAGCATTTGATGCTTTCAATGATTACCATGGCCCCCTTCCTGTACCCACCTTCGATGCATTCGTTGGACTTGGCAAGCTCATTCGGCAAGCAATTGGTATATCTTGTTTCTTATTTCTTTTGTTCATTCCTTTCTCAGGATTATTAGCCTACATGTAATAGATTTTTGACACTAGTGTAAGATCCATTCTTTAGATCTGTTCTTAAAAACCTTAAATTCGGAGGGTTTATGCTGGAGAGACTGTCTCAATGCCTGGGGTGTTATTATTCTCAGGGTTCAACTTAATTAGGGTTTTTGTGAAGGGGGAGGTTTTCCATTTGTGTTAGTGAAATTTAGATTGTTTCAAAAGCTTGTGGACAAAATTGCGAGGAGAATCTTCTCTTTGATTCATGGAGGTCTCCCTATAGATCATTCGGAGTCATTCCCATGACACATAAGCGAGCCGCCTTTGGATTATTGTGACCATATGGTGACCTTTTCATGAATTATAAGGCAGATTCTCTATTTGAAAATTTCTAGGACTTGAAACGGTTTATTGATAACCCTATCAAATACATAGTGCTCATTAATGCTTGGAAAGATGAATAGGAAAGTGTGTTTGATATGATTGCTTTCTTGTTTTTGAAGATCAAAGTGGCCAGCCTGGTGAAATTATGCGGTTCCAAAACATGTTCAGTTGGTTGGTATGATTCCAAACCAAATTCTTTAATTTCTGTGCTTTGGGTTTAGATCTGGCGGAGGTTTTCAAACTGGTGTGCTCTGTGGTGATAGATTTGTATGTTATTTCATGCAGTTGGGAAATCTTCTTGTACAAGGCCGTATAACCTTCGCGCCAAATTCAACAGAGGTCGCAGGCCTTGTGAATCACTTGCTTAATGAAAATGAGGTTGATGATTCTAACTACTAAATTTATTTTATTTCATCTCAAATGACCAATAGCACATTTTGAATGCATGGTTATGAAATGTTAACTTGATGCCGTTGATATTTAATTAAGCTTACAAGTGAGATTCACATATTCAGTTAAATTCTCTATCCTGTTTCGCTCTTCATGAACCCTCTTGCTTTTGTGAACTTTCTTCATTCAAGTGCATAGTTTCATTCACTTTGGGACTTTTATTGCTTTCAGTTTTTCGAAGAGGTCTATGGAGGAACGTTTGTAAGCGAAAAGGTAATAAAATCCTCAACTGGTTGTTGATTTCGCCATTTCAAGTCCTTCTCTGGTTTCAGGTGTCTCGTTTTGATCCCCTAAACCCTAAACCTTAAACTCTATCTTGTAACTCTATCTTGTCTGTATCAATTCAATCAATGTTCTCTGGGTGTGTGCAGGAAGCTGTAAATTCTGCTCTTCTGAACTCGGAGAATGACAAACCCATTTGGGCCATCGTAGTGGTCAATAAATTAGATCCTGTTGGGGGAGATGTAGATTATAAGATACGAATGAACTTCACAACATTGCCCCGTACTATGAAAGCTGTACACAAGCGGCGCAAGGGTCTTCGTACATATTACAAGCGTTACTATACCTCTGGGTTCCTCAGCTTACAGGTCTGCTCTAACTTGGCTTCATGATTTACTATTAGTTCTAATTTTTTTTATTAGTTCTCTGAGCTGAGATTTGTTTCATTTGAAGAAATTTCAGTCATTTGGCACCCAAGACTCTTAGTTCCACTCTACTCTTAAACGCTTCTTGTCAGGTCCCTTTATAGAAGACGATTTTCAAGAATAAGATTTTATTATTGAATCCTTTGTGACGAGAGGAGAGCATGAAAACTGAATTCAGTAGTCAATTATGGCATTGTAGAAAGAATAATTCCCTTGCAATACCATTATAGAATGGATGTGGACTTCAGGTTGAAGAATGTTATGACCCTGTTGAAACTCAGGGACCCATTAACCTGCAAAGGCTTCTTCTAATTTCTGGCCCGTCGCACTGGGACAATGCTTTTGCTTGAGCAGGACGCTGTCAATTCTTATGTTTTTAAGCTTGCCCCAAAGACCTCGGAAGCTGATGTTTTATCTGAAAAACTGATGTGGGGGGCTCCTTTTCCAGTGCCTGCCCACACTCGAAACAAGTTCTACCAAGCAGTAAGTTTCCTATGCTGATTCATTATTCAATAAATATTTGGTAGGAGAGGTTGGAATGGGAGGCTTCAAGCGCTCTTTCCTATTGAATTCGAATGACTTGGTAGGATTTTTATCATTAGCTTTGAACATTTCTGTAGCTTGATAACTGGTTTGGCATAATATAATTTCTTTTGCCTCAGCAGTGTCCTGTGTTACCACTCGTGATAAGCAGATGTAGAAATTGGTCTCGGAAAGAGTCTAATCTGCTATCTACTTACTGTAGCGAAGCATTTGTTTAAATTAGTGCCTTGCGAAACTGATCCCAATTGTGTGTTGTGGCAGGTTGGACCGATGTTGGGCTTACTAATGTGCCTTACAACTTTATATCCTTTGGGCATGCTTGTTAAGGTGAGCTAGTTGCAAAATATAAGCTTTGAGTTCCCCACAATCTTAGACAATCAAAGATGTCTACACTAGTGAGAATCATGTCCTCCAGTGAGGGAGTGTCCCACACTTGACCGGAAATGGTCACCAATTATCAATTTCAGCGAAGTCCTGCTGAGTCCCTGGCTGGACCTGGTTACTAATGACCACTTGCAACTAGTTTGATGGACTACCGGCTGGAAAAATTCACGATCCCTCTAGTGATGACATCTTTGATTTCCTCTAGTTGGAAGGTTTTGTAGTTTTCAATTTTTAAGTCTTGCAATTAAAAAAAATCAGGGACTGGGTCCTTGCTGAACTTGATGGAGGTCCATCAATTGATTGTTCACTTTGCAGGCATTAGTTGAGGAGAAGGAAACTCGTGCAAAAGAAACAATGTATATAATGGGACTGAAAGCTTGGGTGTTCTCTATCTCTTGGGCTGCAACATATTTGGTATGGTTGGTTCTATGGTTGTTGACTGTTTTCCATTGTTTTCTCCTCAATCGGGGAGACTGCTTTAATCATGAAGCATTCATCAAGTCTTTCAGTTCTACTTAAATTTTGCGTTCATGATGATGTGAGCTTATATTCACAATTTATTCACTTCTATATCAACTGATGGATCTCATGGATGTGCTCCTCGTGCAGGTGGTATTCTTTTTGATCTCGTTATCTGTAACTTCACTGCTCTCAATTACCGTTTTTCCGAGGAGGTGGGTGTGGTTATGCTTTTCTCTGAGCTGAGAGTTGGAAGTGCTTGTTGGTTGCTCCAGATCATCTACTGAAAGACTCAGGAAAACACATGATGTGTAGAATTCAGTCAAGGAAGCTGTCAATGGATTAGGTGATATGAAAAAGGAGCCCTCCCGTGAGAAATAACATGCTGAGTCATAATGTTGCTGTACTGGATGTAAGCCTCAATGGCTGGATTTTGTTCAGTCATGATCAGTCAAGGGTCTAAAATGTACAGCGTAATGTCGAAGAAGGATAAGATTATTAGAGACAACCACGCTCTATATATTTCATGCTTGATTACCACCTCCAGAGGAATGGTCTCCATTGGGGTTATGTTCTGTTTTCACCATCTGACATTATAGAGAAAATTCCGGCAAATTTTTGCAGTGATCCAACGTTATTACTTCTGCTCTTCTTTCTGTTCACAACCTCTCTCATATCTTTTGGTAAGCTACACATGCTCTTGCTAATTCTGACTCATGATCAAATTTCTCTTAGCTTCTATGCTTCTTCCAACATTGCATTATTTTGATTCTTGTGCTATAGATTTGTCAAATGTTTAATTGCAGAATGGATATCTAGATTCTTTATGTCCATTATTCAAAGAGTTGGCAATTTGAGTGATTGCTCGTTGGATGTTGTTGCAGGTTTTTTTCTATCCGTGTTTTTTTCTAAGGCAAAACTGGCTGCCATTGTTGCACCCTTTGTCCATTTTGGAGCTATTATGCCTCGTTACATATTCTTCCGTGCTAGTGATGGGCAAGCCATTTCAGGGAAGTCGATAGCAGCCTTATTACCCCAAACGGCCTTCACTTTTGGTACGTCACTCTCTTCTTGCATTTGAAGAAAGACCGCACATAGTGTCATTTTCCTAATTCAGAGATTTTCTTTAGCTCATTTTAGTATGAATCCGGAGCCTTGCTTCAAAGGATTACTCTATTGGGGCCTCCTCTTCATATAAATTTGGAGTCTTTGACTTCTCTTTTCTAATTGGTGTTTATCTTTGGGGTTTTCATGCAGGGGCGGATTTGGTAGGTCACTATGAAGGCGCTAATTTTGGCATTACATGGGCAAATATCTTCGAGGATGAGTTTTCTATGGCGTGGATTATTGGACTTCTGCTGATAGACACTTTCTTATATGCTGCTTTAGCGTGGTATGCATCACAAACACTTCTTCTAAGGCAGCTTACTCAGTATGTTGGTGGGGGTATTGAAGCATTCATTAATACATTGATGAACTTGCTCGTGACAATATCTTCATGGATTCACTGGCAGAGAACCCACCCTCTTGGGTGTTACAGAAAAACTATATTGCAATTAACAAGGTTTATCTTAAAAAACTATCTTTAATTACATTGTAATTGGTAGGGTGAAATGTGGCTAGTTTTGGGGGAAGGGGCTTTCAATTAGTTATTCAAGTTCATACACATGCTTGAAATCATGTTGAATTGCACCGATAGGACTGATAATAATGGCACACTGGGTCTTGCATGTGTAATTAGGTATCTGGAGCAAGTTTTGCCCTCCGAGTATGGCTCCACGCAACCACCTTTGTTTCTTCTTTCGCCCTCCTGGTGGCGGGGCAGCCGCCGTGGCACCGAAGCCACATATCAGGTCATTTTTTATTTGTTTTGATCAACGTTGACTTTAAATTATTCTAATTGATAAGATCGAGCATGAGGTGGCAATCATATGGCTTCTATATATCATGCTGAAAAATATTTGAGATATCAAAGTTTCAAACTATTTCTTTGATTTGTACCTCAAATGCAAAATAAGGTGTCATAAAATCAGTGACTTCTTTTGCTATCTCACGAGCTTGGTTCAAAATTCAAAACATGTTATCTCAAACTTATTATTGCAAGCTTGTTGTCATTAGCTTTTTGCAATGAACTATGTAATGTTAAAGTGAATCTTTCATTCCTTTGACAACGTCACAGAAGTCCCTCCCCACTAATTATCAATTATTTCAGTGCTGCTTTAATTGATGCTAGTAGTGCTGACAATAGTAGTTCTTATTGGATTGCAGAAACTATCTACTAGTGACGAGGGGGAAGACCGAGGGGGCGACTCAGATGCTCTAAATGAGTCATACGCAGCCAAGGGTCGGCAACCAGCAGTTAAGATTCGTGACTTGAAGAAAGTGTACCCCGGAGGTAAAGTGGCGGTGGAAAGCCTGACTCTGGAGGTGTATGAGGACCACATCACTGCCCTTCTGGGTCACAATGGGGCTGGCAAGAGTACTACCATCTCCATGCTCACAGGCCTCATCGGTCCCAGTGGTGGAGATGCTCATATATGGGGCCACAGCATTCGAGATAACATGAGTGGTGTCCGAAGGTATCACATGCTGCGCATTTTTCTTTTCTTTTTTCTTTTTTCTTTCATCCCAGAGAGTGGAATTTATTGAAACAGAGTATTTTTCAGTATTAATCAGTTTCAGGATCTTTTACACAACAACATAAAGAGAATTTTCCTATGGTCATAGGGAGCATATGGAGGAATCCTCATAGGGAGTTCTGCAGTGTTTTTTTCGTAGGTTACCAAATGCAAGTGTCGCTTGCTTACTAATTAGATGACACCTAATTTTGGTAGCTAGAAGGAAAACATATGTGTTATTTGTCTAACCCCTATGACCATAAGGAGATTTTCTTTCTGATGTTGTTTAAAAGTTTTAAAACCATGTGATTTTACTGGAAAGCCCTGTTCAAAGGTATCAGTTGGAGGGTGATAAGAATATTGGCCTGGTTTTGGCTCCCTTTGATGCATTGCAAGGCTAACAGTCTAGGAGTTTGTAACAGACAAGGGTAAGTTCCAATTGGGTGCCTTTTTTGAACAGGACAATTGGCGTATGCCCACAACAAAATGTTCTCTTCAATTACCTAACTGTAAGAGAACATTTAGAGTTATTTGCGTCACTCAAAGGCGTACCCAAGCTCTACATTGACCAAGACGTGAAAGACATGGTCAATAGGCTGGGGCTCGCTGATAAGATGAATACTCCCGCTTCTAGTCTATCGGGTGGCATGAAACGCAAGCTCCAGGTGACTATTCTCAGGTCCCCCCTGAATTTGCAGCGAAAAGTTAGTGTCTGTATTACTATGATCATATGTTTACTTTAACTCTTCAACTCTACTATGTCTTATATTCAATCCAATTCTTCTTAGTAATATACATCTCTGCATATTTTCTTTTGTAGAAATCTGTTTATCCAAGTGATAAGCTGCTTGAACGATATGAACTACATTGTGAAGTAGTGTATATCTTGTTTTGGTACACATTGGGATGTTAGTTTTTAGGCTGTGTGATTGGCGTGCTCTGACTTAGAACTGCGCTTGAATTTGTTGTATATTCCGTAGATTGGACTGGCGATGATGGGCAGATCAAGGGTGGTGTTTCTGGATGAACCCACGTCAGGGCTAGACCCTCAGTCTAGGCGTGCAGTGTGGGAATTGCTGCGCACGTTCAAGACTGGGCGTGCCATTATCCTCACAACGCATTACATGGATGAGGCTGATCTTCTCTGTGACAGAATTGCCATCATGAGTGAAGGGCGACTCAAATGTTCTGGCAGTAGTTTCTTTCTCAAGGTGACGCTTACCCCTTAATATCTTTCATAATATTCTCTAGCCATGTACACTGTGTTCCCTCATCACTTGTGTAATGTTATTTGTTGTCTCGTCTGAATGTCCGAATGTAGAAGGAATGTCTCTGTGTTCATATTAAATTTTAAGGGAATTATAATCCAAGGCAATCCTTCTCGGGTATTGCCAACCCCCGAGAGAATGTTTTGGTTGAGAAGAGTTACGTTGATATTAACCAATGAACAGTTACACTTATCAATTTGAATTTTGATAGTATATTTACAGAGAAGAATACATAGTGTGCTCTCTTTAAATTTTTATATTTTTTTTCTTCCATCCTACTTTCTTTTTGTCTGAGTGTACGGACATGGTATTGCGAGAGTGCATGCATGCAAGGGTAGCAGCACCTAATTGTGACCCGTTTCCAAAACGGTCCCATCTAGATTCTTGCTTAAACTGTACAACCTTCATGAGAGCATAGGGTCGAATTTCAGTAGACCTATTTTCAGCACTTTGGAAATTCATAGTTTATTCATACGGAGTCCACAAAATGCATTCTAAGAGAAACCCTAAACCCTTTTAAACTACCAATGAGATCGAACAAAAGCTTTAACAGTTCGATAATAGGAATCATGCTCAAACCTTTATTTGGATGCATTTAGTAGTTATTACCTTAGAGCAACTACACCGCTCATTTGAATTGATATTGCTACTTAATTTAAGTTTCTTTAAGTTATAGTATTTTGCTGGAGACATATTTTTTACTATTCAAGCTTGGAGAAACCCTTTAAAATGATCAGTACTAGAGATATGTCAATTGCCAGATGTATTTTAAGTTTTCACTTAAAATTAAAAGAATAGACGGTGTAACCTTGATCCTGTAGGCGAAGAATTAATTTGGTAAACATGGTGAACGAGACTGTTGCAGGCAAAGTTTGGAGTGGGGTACAACTTGAGCATGACGCGAAGCAGTGCTGAATGCAACGACACCACAGTGACAACCCTGGTACACAAACACATCCCTCAGGCGGTCTTATTAAGCTCAGCAGGAGGGGAGCTGGCCTTTCAGTTACCTCTCAGCAACAAGGGTGCCTTTTCTCCGTTATTCCAGGAACTTGAGGAGAGAAAAGAGGAGTTGCATATCGGAGGTTATGGAGTCTCCATGACGACGTTGGAGGAAGTCTTTCTTCGTCTTGCCAGTGACAGCGTCACAGGAGATTCAAAGCCCTTGGTTTCAAAGCAGCTGGGTATGATTGAGGAACCACTGGCAGTGAACCATGAATCTCAAAACGGACATGCCAAGCATGATGTGGTGATCCCTATTTCAAGCAGACGTTTTTTGGGCAGAAGTATGCAAAGTAGCTTTTTTCGAGCATACAGTCAGATGCTTTTGAAGCGCGTCTTGATTGCCAGACGTGATTGGAAGGTAATTTCTTTGCTCTCCATTATCAAGGATAGAGGTCTGCTGTATCCAGTTGATGAGTCAGTGCAGATGTGTCAAGTTTTCTCGGGTTGAAAGGGGGTGGGTTATAATCCGAAATTTTGTGCTCACTGTGAGTCCTATGAAGAACACGTCAATTTTTGTTGAAGTATGAATCAAAGTGCTGAAATCGTAGCATTCTACTTCTCAATGTTTTAAAGTACTAGGATTGGTGTAAATCTTAGTTTCTGGATGCTCATTTGGATTTGTGCCATTGTTGTGAATCTCTGTAAATGTAATGAACATGACTTTTATATTAGAAGTATGTTCTTGGGCGTTCTTGATTTAGGAGTGCAGCTTGGCCTTATTCACAATAATCTTTTTAAATACAGCAATCGGGGGGCCAATTTCGTGCCCCAAGGTATCACAATGCGCGTGTGAACTATTCGATTCTCTATCTCTTAATGACGGTTTAACTCACTTTTAGAATTCCATTTTTATTTATATTTTGCTTTTTTTGCAGGGGTTGGCTAATTCCGTGTTGCTGCCAGTTTTCGCCATCTCATTAGTGATGTTAATTCTGAAGCTGAACATCGATCCAGCAGGACCTTCAATAGAGCTGGATTTCAGAATATTCAAACCCCCAGGGCAAAGAACTATTATCCCCGTGGCAGGGGTTTCTCTCAATGACATGCCCATTTTTCGTGCAAGTGATTACGTGGAATTCCAAGCCCGAGACGACGTGAACAACAGTGTTGCAATAAGTGAGGAGCTTCTACAGACATATTTACATACTCCGACCAGATTCGGTAAGCATCACAGCAGGGCAAACTCCATACACTATAATAGGATTGTTCACGCCAGTTGATTTATTTCAATATGTAACAACGTTCTCAACAAACTTAGTCTGTTTCAGGACTTTCTAGGAAACATCATAAAGAGGATCATGGATTCATTAGATTAGGAGGATGTTTCCTAGACTAATGAATCCATAACTAAAGAGTCCTAAATCAGTCTAATTTTGTTGAAAACCTTATTATCAATACGCTCTCTTTATTCTTACCGCATAAGGTCCCGGCTTTTTCACTGTGACAGAGTTTGAATTTGTGACAAGTGTGCAAGATATTCTAAAATGTCATTGTAGAGGTCATAACAAAGAGGTGATCCGATAAACTTAATGAGATGGTGAGCATGTTCTGCAGGTGCTGTCGTATTCAATGACACTCTTTGGCCGAGTCTCAACACATCAAGCCTTCGAAACTTGAATGTGACGCAAGTTGAGGGGCTGTTTAATAGCGCACGACTTACTCCTAGTAATGCTACAACCAGTACATTTAACAGGACCTTTAGCGAGCTCGTGCAGTCGCCGACAGGGCAGGGCATATATTCCCCTATCACGGTTTTGTTTAACACCACTTCAGACCATTCATTACCAGCCTTGATCCAAGAGCTCATGCAGGAAAGGCTGAAGGCAAGTGTGGGTGATGCTTCAGCGACGTTGAAGGTGTCCAACCATCCTCTGCCCCTCACCAAGACGGAGTTTCTGGAGCTTCAGACAGTTTTGTCCGTCCTGGCTGCCCTTTTTGTTCTTATCCCTTTTTGCTACTTGGGTGCCACTTTCGCGGTGTTTGTGGTTCGGGAACGCATTGTCAAGGCTAAGCTTCTTCAGGTGCTTTTGAACCCCATGGCTCTAACAGGGTTTGTAGCAAAATAGTTTGTTTTAGGAACTTTTAGACATCATCATAAAGAGAATTTTCCACATGGTATCGCTGTGCTCACAGTGATTGTATTGAGACTTCCCTATGTATCATGGGGAGACCTGTACATGATCGCTGTGACTTTCAGCGAGACTTGTCCATGGATCATTGGGAAGATTCTTGATGTGTTGACGCCTTAGAGTTTAGCGCTTCTTTTACAACGGTTTCTCTTTCTTAGTGATGTTGAGAGTATGATGCTTTTTGATATCCTATTTCAAGATGTATATGCCTCACTCTGAATCCTTTGGTTTGAATGGGTGGGCAGATGGTGAGCGGAGCAAGCTGTGTGGCGTATTGGTTAGCAACATACACTTGGGACTTGATCACATACGCAGCAACTTTAGCCATTACTATGCTTATATTTGAGCTGTATCAAGACAAGTCATTTATTGGTTCATGGACGAAAGCTGGGGCCACTTTTGCAGTCCTCATGTCGTTTGGAGCATCCGTGATACCGCTCACATATTGTTATTCTTTTGGTTTTTCGAATCACGCGAATGCCCAGGTAATAAATACCCAGTTCTCTTGTAAGTTACAGTCGATTTATTTTCTTTGATTGCAAGCAGTCTTCTTTCTGTGTTGAAACATGTCGTGTGAAGGTGCATAAATCATGGCGTGCTAAAGCAGTTGGCAGTGGATATTCTACTGTAAAGAATTTCCAGATCACTGTACAATCAAATTTTTACAAAAACTTCAACCTGGCACACTGGAGCTTCGAACATTTCTAAGAAATTGAGAATGTGACTTTGCAATGTTATTTCATGAGCTCAAGATTGAGTGTTCAGAAGGAAATTTAGACTTTTTTCATGAACTCTTCCAAAGGTGTTGAGAGAACTGCTAAAGAATATTGGGCATCTCGTATAGAGAAAAATTAGTTCGATAGTAAATCTAAACTTAGAAGCCCACCCCTGTATCTTCTTGCTGATATTTACATTCTTGGTGCAGAAACCACAGTTCATGACCAGGTCTCTATTATTATTTGCAGGTGGCAATTGCAGGCATTCATTTTGTTACAGGTTTCGGCATGCTTGTTGGAAGTTTAGTTATGGGCGATATTGCCGAAACCAAGGTGAAACACTATATCCCTGTGTATGAAAGTTGGTGTTCATTGGTAACAAGATATGATTTCTACTAATATGAGATTGATTTAAGAAAATTTTGACATCATAAAGAAAAGCTTCTCTGTGATTCATAGGGAGTTCTCCCTTCACTCAAAGTGAGATCTTTGTATATATTATTGGGAGGTCTCTGTCTGATGTCTAAAAGTTCTTGTGACAGTTCTTATTGAAAACCCTGCTGAATGTTTCCTAGGATGAATTTCATCGAGGTTCTTCTTCTACTAGTGCATGGTTTAAATTATCTTTATATTTAGGGTTGCTAATTGGTTCGATATTTTCCGGTTAAAAGTAATGTTTATTTTGTTCTCAAACTTTTCTTTGGGTGTTGCTGAGCATGAATACTTACACCATTATCTTCTCGTCTCTTTCTGCATTACAATTGAAATAGAGGAGGGTCTAAGATTCATAGTCCCCATCCTCCCTCGCACTCTCAGAGAGTTGTAGATTTGGCAGTCCTGATTTTGTTTGGAGAAGAGGCTTTTGTCTAATAACCTCCGCAGACATCTCGTCCCTCAACGGATTATGTATTTCGTAGTTGTCCAGCTAATCTGAAATTTTGAGCCGGTGCAAAATAAAAATACCCTTGTTTTTTCAAACCTTGTGATGCAGGCCTTGAATGAGAAATTGGTGTATCTTTACCATCTTTTTCCTCCCTTCAATCTGGGTAGAGGTCTGGTGCAACTGTCGGCATTGGACTTCAGGCATCAACTGTTGGGTAAACCAGCCGATCCATTCAAGTGGAATATTCTGGGTCGCCCTCTCACTTACATGATAACCGAGATTTTTGGCTACCTGCTTTTGACTATACTGATTGACAACGGCACTCTGCTCAAGGCGGGTTATTATCTATGGGCTTGCGTTTCTCCAGCCTCAGTGCAGTCACGTCTGGCTGAATCATTGAATTCAGGTATGATAATCAACAAGCAACAATCTGATGTTCTTCCTAGTGATTCGTGTTCTGAATACTATTACCCTCGCATGTTCCCTTTAGATTTGAAATATTGAATCATGCTTTGGAAGAATTACTGTGGATCACTGTACGAACGTCACCAACTACGAACTCAGTGAATAAATGTTGTAGTCCTGTAGGGTGACACTTCAAGCTGCTAGCCATACCGAATTTGTTAAAGTGCACTTTTTTTTTAACCATGTTATGAACCTTGACAACTTGCAGTATACATCTATTGTGTTTCTATCACGTTAGTTGAAGTCAGAAGGGTAGATGGCTCTTGTTCACGATAAGGATTTTTGCTGAATGTGCACTTTAACGAATCCATATTAAACATCTATAAAAGGGGTTCTTCTAAGCTTTCATATTTCATGGGATGATGCAGAGAACATATCACTGAAAGAGGACGTGGACGTGAGTAACGAAAGGAAGCGTGTGGAGGGGCGTCAAGCACGCAGTGATTCTGTCATTGTGCAAGGCCTTCGGAAAGTCTATCCTGGCCGTGGCTTGGAGCCTCCGAAGGTGGCTGTCAGAGACTTGACTCTTGGCATTCCTCCTCGTGAATGCTTTGGCTTCTTGTAAGTCACTTAAAACTTTGTTCCTGGTACTACCACTGCGGATCTCTCTTGGGCAGGAATTTTCAGTAGGGACTCCAGTAAGATCGGATTGTTTTAGCAACTTCTAAGCATCATTATGAAAGAGTCTTACTCATGATGCATGGGAAGGTCTCTTTGTGGTCACATTCATCAGACGGAGGCTTCTTGAGGTGTGATGGAGATGTCACGGAGACCTCTCCATGACACATGTAGAAGGTTTCCTATATGATGTTGTCTATCTGAAGGTCACTACACCTGATTTAGACACTTCAAGAATGGAGTGTAGTTCCTATTATTTAATTGCTCATTTTTCTTCTCATTCTTGTCATCAATTACAAGGAGAGTCTAGTGCAACTAAGCATGCCTTATTTAAATACTATGTGGAAAGCTTATGACCGTTCAAAGTTTCTTTGTTCGATCACCTAAAACGGACACAAAAGCTCTGATGGTAATGCTCTGTACATTCTCAAAATTCAACATATAATCATCGACAAAGGTTGTCTTGTCGACCATTTAAGTATCCTGTTTAAAGTTACCTTAAAAGCTCCTGAAACAATCTAATTTTATTGAAAACTTTGTTGCTTTCGTTCTTGGGATCCTAAATCCAACTAAGTTGCTGTACTATCCATTTGGTGCGTGTATTTACTACTATCACGCATTTATAATCGGATCATCTCTGACTTTTGTCGATATAAATGGTATTTGACCTTAGCTGAAATTTCCATGGATGACCACTTTCCTGTGACTTGTCCAGAGGAGTAAACGGAGCAGGGAAAACCACGACGCTGTCCATCCTGAGTGGGGACATAAGCCCCACAAGTGGTGACGCGTACATCATCGGCCACTCAGTCCTCCAAAACTTAGCAGCAGCACAACGACAGATCGGGTATTGTCCGCAGTTCGACCCTCTCTTGGACCTCATGACTGCCCGAGAGCACCTGCACATGTACGCCAATCTCAAAGGCGTCCCCAAGGAAGACGTAACAGAAACTGTGAACGTGCTTGTGGAAGCTATTGGCCTTGGGAAGTATGTTGACCGTGTGGCTGGTGCTTACAGTGGTGGCAACAAGCGCAAGTTAGCGCTGGCAATTGCTCTTGTAAGTGATGGATTTTATAGCATTTTTTTGAACCCACCATGCTAGATCCCTTTCTATATCTAGAAAAAGACGTTCATTGCTCAGTCATTAGCCTGAAGGTGCGAGGGGAGAGCAAGAAAACCTGAATTTAACGGTGTGTAATGAGGGATTATAGTCAAAGTAACCGTAGACACCTTACTATTGAGATTCTTATTTTCAGGAAAGGTAAAGGGACACCACTTGAATTGGTTAATTGAATGTTATGGATGTGCAACGCATGGCAGGTGGGCAATCCAGCGGTGGTGTTTTTAGATGAGCCTAGCAGTGGAATGGACCCGGTGGCAAGGCGAGCCATGTGGAACTTGATTACAGACGCCGTTCAGGAGCGTGACATGAGTGTAGTCCTCACCACCCACAGCATGGAAGAGTGTGAAGCTCTGTGCAGCCGCGTCGGGGTTATGGTGGCTGGAAGCCTAATCTGTCTGGGCTCCACCCAACACATCAAGTCTCGCTTTGGTTCGGGTATGTTCGTTATCCCCTACATGTTTGCCGAGTATTTATTTGGAATGTTTTCATAGCTTTCTCAACTATTATATAGTACATCCAAATAATTGCAACTATTTTACTACAATGGAATCCTCTTGCAAATGGTGACAAGATCCACATTATTCTTTCCGTCTTTTTAATACTACTGAACACACTCAGGAGCTGAAAGTTATAATTGTCGTGGGTTGGATTGCCAGGTTACACGGTGGAGATGCGGTGTACAAAATCCAATGACCTGGAGGGAGTCCACCAATTCATGTCACTGAACTTTCCGACTTCGAGGATGGAAGAAGAGCACCTCACAAGAGTGAAGTACAGCATTCCTGTGAAAGACTTCACCTTGTCACAGGTGTTCGGCACCTTAGAGACGGAGAAGCTCAGGTTAGGGTTGGAGGATTACAGCGTGAGTCAAAGTACTCTGGAGCAAGTGTTCTTGAGTTTAGCCAAGGGACAACCTGAGGAGACTGGGTGCTGATGTGGTGATTAGGCACTGCTTGCGAGCAGAATAATGTTATTGGACGTAATGCCAAGTTGTACTAGATCATTGTAGATTTGTATTTTTGGTTGATGTAAGGGCTTAGAATGAGGAGAAAGATTATGGGCTATAATCCTTTTCTGACTGCCCCGCCCCTTGAGATGGTGCAAAGTTGCCTTGAACACTGGACTTGGCGTTATGTTAACAGAGTCTGCACAACGATGTCGTCGTTTAGAACTTGTGAATACTTACCTTGGAGCTGATGTTTGTATGTACCGTGAGTCTTATCCATATTGGATGAGTGAATATCAATATACAGTGCACAGTTAGGTAAGCCGGTAGAACAGCCTATGATTCAATCTGAGTATCTTTTGCAATGTGCTGATTGTTGCCTGTATTTTTCAAAGAAAGAATTACTTGAATTAAATACAAGTGGAATCATAATAATCTAATAAGAACTTGAATTGATAAGAATTTTCAAACCAAAAATATAAAACCATTAGTAGGTGGGAGTCATGATCATCTTAAAAAGCTTCAAAATCAGTGACCTACCACCAAATCCCATTTGATGAATGTTAACCCAGTAATGTTGCCAGTGCCATTTTGTGGCGTTTGGATGACTGAGCATCAATATGGAGGGAGATGGAAAGCAATTTTTCATCCACTTTTTTCTTCTTGATCTTTTATGGTGGATTATGAAGAGTTCCTAAGTGATTTTGTAGTTTTGCTAGTGTTTGTCATCACATGAATGAGAAGTTAGTAAAAAAAACGGATCACAAAATATGCTATTTTCAATGTATTCTAGGAAGTTGTTACTTCTTGCTCTAAATCTGAAATTTCTCCATGAAAATGATGTTTTTTGAGTTTGAACCCAACTAACAAAATGAAGTACCTCTACTCTAGTTTCAACTCCAATTGAAATTTTGTAAAAATTCGTAATATTGAATATTTCATTGCAATTTGCAATTTGGTTGTATTTTCAATGTCTACTACATTCTAATTATAGAATGTCACGGGACTTGAGTATACACCATGATGTTTGTCATTGTCATGTACACACATGGTGAAATTTTCAGATTTTTTGAAATAATTTTGTATTTGATATGATTTTTCTTTACTTTTCCTTCAAAAAATCTTTAAAAAATCAATTTTCCTCAAAATAAATATAATTTTTTTGTGAAGTAAAGAAGACATGTAGTTTCATCTTTGAAAAATAAATATAAAAAATTTCATACATATCTAATCCTACAATGGCAACAAACTGGGTGGTGGCAAGGAGGCTTGAAATCAGTGGTTAGAGGCCCGGCATTTAGGGGTTAAGCTATCTACAAATAGATGTGATTTTGTTGTCATTCTCCGACAATAGCACCCAATTGCAAATCCAAAAAACTAATTGGAAATGGGTGGGAGATTGGAGAAATGGGAGGAAGATTGGCAGAAATGGGAGGGTCTTGTAGATGGCAAAATTAGGTGACTGATGGCAATTGGCCAATTGACTCTACTCCCTTCATCCCCAAAGAAGTTGTCTACAATTTTGTTAATTATGTTATAAAAATAAATAATTCAAAAGGCTTCATATTTTATATCACAAGAATCAATGAACATTGCATGTATTCATTGCAACCTAAATAGAATTGGACAAAAAAAGCCTCCACATAACCTACTCAAAATACCCTTTAAAAAGCACGAGATCCAATCATGAAACCTATTTTGGGATGGAAGGAGTATTTAGATGGATGCATTCTATCATGGCATAGTGGGATGTTCAAAATTGAATTGTTAGAGCTCCTGGAGGAAAACTCACAAGTTTTATGAGAATATCTTGAGAACCTTGAGGTTTAACCCTTTACGTACTAAGAATTCACTATTTCAAGTAGAGGACTTTGATTGAAAGTTTTGTAGAAAGCATAATCTAAAGGCAAAATTTTATTACATAATTATCTTGAGTGAAGAACATTGCATTCATTGGTTTAAATAAATAATTATTTAAATAAATAAAAATCTCCATATAAAATCTCTAAAGTTGCTGAAAAAAACATGAGACCCAATTTGGGCTTCCTAGACACTAAAGGGTTAAGGGCATTTGCAACATAATGTCTTGTTGTTCTACTTAATTAAGAATGTTTAGATTTCAATTCATTTTGGTTGATGTCAAGGCTTGTAATCAGAAGATTTATACATCATTATTACAATATGGATGAGATATATTATTACATCCTAGTCTAATGAAATTGAATGTTTGTCTATTCTTAAACAATGTGACTTACTTAATCAATCAATGCTTCATGTTTTTTGTGCAAGTTTTTTAATCAATTCACATGTGCAAAAATGAGAGAATTGAACACTTAAAAAAAGATGACTTATAAGTTTGGATTCTTCTTAATTCATAATTTATTTTGCCCACCATCCACTAGTAGAAATGGGGTGGGTTTTGAGTAACTCCTACACAAACTGAAGCTCTTCAAAAAAACATCATAATCCACCAAACAGTTGTTGGCTCTTGTAGTGGCAAACCACTCAAGTACTTAGAAAAAACATGTCCAGTATTGCACCCAAAAGCAACAAGTACCAAGCTTACTAACAGTGTCCGCTTCACCCTTTGGAGCCCAACTTTGGAACCCATATCCAATGTGGTGCTGCACATGGCTTGTAAAATGCCTTCCTTCTGGGTTGCAAGTTCCTTTCCATTGAACTTGAGAGGAAGTTTTTAACCCATTTCCATTGAGGACAAGTTCATGACATGATTCCACATGACTTGTTCATAAATGGCAGCCTCCAATGGCTTTGTATCAGATGTAATAACTTAGATGTGGCTTTCAACAGTCCCCACTTGGTCCAATCTAAGTTAAGCTTATTCCCCATCTCCAAATGCACTTTGAAGTTGCTGTCCTTTGAATGCTTACAATTTAAGTTCAAAGGAAAGCAAATCGATGCAGAAAAATTCAGTTGACGATCCATGGAGAACAACTGGGAGTGTCACACTGTTGTCGAGGAAGATCTTTGGTTGTTTGGGAAGCGGTTTATGTTCTTAGTGCATGGATACTACATCATGGATTTGGAAGTAGCTGAAATTAGGCACATAGTTTCATGACCTAGTTTCATAACATAAGTGGAAAGCAAATCACAAGATTCTCTACAATAAATGGTCACAAGAACAAATTATATTGTAGTTTTTGTTTAACCCTTGAAGGACACGCAGGTCGAAAAGTGGTCAATGAACAACTTCATTGTTCAATGTGGGCTTCTGAAAAAATGCATAAGGTAGAAACATCCAAAACCATTACTTTAAACAATTCAGCATAGTTAGAGGCATATTTACCTAAAAATAATATTTTTGTAGTATATGCAAGTGAAAATTATGAATATTAAAAAAAAATAGATTTTTTTTGGACATTGTATGTAATTTTTATGATTTTTTTAAGTGTTGGCTGCCTAGACTACTGGAATTGTTCCATAGGTGCACCCAAAACTAAACTGTGTAAAAATTAGTTGTTAGCAAATCAAAGTTTAGTATGTGTCCTTCAAGTGCGTCAACAAATCAAAGTTAAACATGTGTAAGACACATTAACCCCTGAGCGCCCCAGCGCCCCAAATGTGGCCTCCTACTATGAGACATTTGACCATCATAATGTCCTAGGCTGTATGGTGAATACTTCCACAAATTTCTCCAAAGATGCCCTCCCTACCTCTCTTCCAATCTAAACGGTCATGTCTCTTGGATCTTATTTTTTAATTGGTGGGGTCTACTTGAATGGCAATTTGTAGCTTGTTTTTGGAATTTGCGCTGGGCGCTTAGGGGTTAATGGAACTCTAGGGACACTTTATAGACACTCTATGGAATAAGGATTAGGTGTAAGGACAAAATTGGATGTTTCTACCTTATTTGGGTATAAAACCATGAAAAGTTCTACATAGATGTTACTGTATTACACAAAGTAGCTAGCTTATTTTTTGGGTGTAAATGGTTGGAATTGGCAGAGATAGATGGGTGAGATATTGCAATGGTTTAAACCTTATATATACTTTGGGGTCATAAACTCATTTATATATTTAGGTAACACTCCATGTTAATGTTCCATTAATCTTAAACTAATACAAACGAGGGGTTTTAGCCATTGGCTTGGGATTAGAACCAAAAGAGGCTTTATATTAAAAGGAGTTACACGTGAGGAAGTTTGATTAAGACGTTACTCAATAAATGAGTTAGTCTTACAATGCTACATAACAATGCATGTTGTAGCATAATTATTTGTTTACTTTATTTTGGGACAATGCAAAAAGTGATCTTTAATCCTTCACTAGCATGGTGCAACTATTCACATGAATGTAGCATGAAAATTGCACCTACTAAGTGGTGAATGACACCTCTACTACCTTTGTTTTCAAGTGGTTGATTGATTATGAAATGATTTTGAATTTATTTTAAATGAGAGTTGCTATTATATGAGCCCACAAGCATGAGCTTATAAGCCTAGAAGACTATACATCTATATTTTAGGTGTCTATATTATGAAACCTTCTATGATTATAGTACAACTATGTTATAGATACCTTTATTATAGGTGTTTATATTATAAGCACTTTCAATAGTTGTAAGATATTTACTTGTACATATACTCAAGGCTCACATGCTCACATTTTCATACTCACATACTAGCATCATTGCTTTTTAAATACACTGGATTCAATTAATCTAGAGTTGAATCCAAAAATTTCAAATATCGAATACACAATGATTTTTACGTTTCTACTTTAGAGTTTGGTTTGATGAATGATTAGTCAATGCTATTTCTCTCTAAACTTTCTATTCATGAGTTTTAGAAACTTCTTACATTCAGAATGAGAAGCCTACAACAAGAGAAAACTTCTCATAGTCCATAGCTTATCTTTTAACCCTTAAATGGTGAGGTAGATGTTTGGCGTCCAATGGATGGTAAAGAATCTCTCCGTGCAAGATAGAAGTGCAACTATTCATCTTCATAATTTTGTACAATACTTTGACTTCCAATGAATGCTTTTGCAATTTTTTAAGCCAATGATTCACATGGTCATGAAAATTGATGATTTCCAAGGTCACCCCATTGTCCTTTAAGGGTTAAAGGCAAAACTTTAGAGGTCCTTGCCTCTAGAGGTAGCTAGTGTGAAATGAGAAGGGACCACAAGGTGTCTTAATCTCTAAATGTCCAAAGGGGGTTCTCTCCATAATCACCTCCAAATAGCCCTTTTGAAAAATCTATCGCAACATTTTATTCAAGACTATCAAATTAGTCCAATATAAATTTTCCAAAGAATTCTACTATGTAGATTTTTGAGATATCTTCGATCAAAGTTTAAGTATTGTAAAAGAAACAATTCTCATATTTTCACAAAAGAAGAGTTTATCATTTTGACCAAATGCAATTATGAATAGTTAGGAACATTTGTGATGATTCTTACAAGGATTGGAGCAATGCAAATTTTTTTTAGAGCTTTGCAATCAAGTGAGGTACATTGTGAAAACGAAAATTCCACTTGGCTATGCCCATACATTAGAACATATGCTCCAACCAATCAATCCCTTGCCCACTTACAATTCTATATAATTTTTTTCTTTGAATGGCCTTTCATTGACTAGGTTTCTTTCCCAAAATAACTTGTAGTGAGTATTTCTTGAAGTGTTTGACTTTGAAAGATCACCAAGGCAAAGTCTTTGTCCAAATTAGAAGTTTTTTTGGCTATGGAAAGACAACTTGACAACCTACATGAGAAAAATGTGAAATTTCAGCAAAAGTGTTTTCTTTGGACCCAGGTGGCCCCTAAACTTGGGTAGTGGCTATAAAATGTTTGATTGGGCATTTAGTGGTTAATTATAGTTTTAGTAAATTTTTAAAAGTATAATAGCTCATAATATGAATTCTTTTAAATGATTGACTATGAGGAATTAGTCCCAATGGCTTTAAATTCTTTGTTTAACCCCTTAAAAAAATTCAAATTTTGAATAACAAATGAACACAAACACATCCCAAGCACACAAAAAATGTGTTTTTTTTTCCATCAATTTTTTTAAAGATCCTTATGTTAGTTCTTTAACATTTGCATGGTATAGATTATGAAGACTTTGCTTTGTAAGTACTCTATGATTTAAAGGGTATTAATAGGTCTAACCTCAAAAAATAACTTTCTCAATTCAAAAAACTATCCCTGAAAAATGACTTAAATCCCTCAGAGCTTGAGGTCTTTTGAGTTCAAAAACATCATTACTTTAAAAAATTTATGGTCTAAAATGTCACTAAGGTATATAGAATGTCAACCATACAATCTTGTAGTGTACATGTTGTAGATGACATGAATCAAATTTGGAGTCATTTGGACATACAAATTGCAAAATTATAATGTTTTAGTGTTGAAAAAGAATGTTGAAATTTTCCTAGCTACTCAAATAAAACTATAAGCTATAAAGTGATTCAAAAACAACATACAAACACATTTGTGAAAGAAAACATCATTCAATTGACTCACTGTGTTTGCAAAATAGCTTTGAATTGTCAAAAAAAAACAAGAAAAGTTGTATCTGAGGTTGAACATCTTTGTATTAAAATGCTTCTCAATCACTCCTAATTTCTTGGATTGTTAAGAAATTTTATCCACACAAATTTACAAAAAAATTAATTGGAAATGGACACTATATGAAGAAGAAACTAGCTGCCGAAGTTCACTCTAATCCAAAAATGTTGGGATTTGAACTTTGAATTGCTTTCAAACATTCAAAACAACTTGGATTGATATGAAATTTTTAACACAATAACTAGACTTCAAGGGGAACATAATTCCAATTTATTTATTTTTATTGAAAACGAGCATTAGATCAAGGAGATACAAGCCTCCAAAGATGCAACTATCAAATGCAATTTGGTGAATTCAAATTGAACCTTTGAACTTTGATTGGCTTACAAAAACTCAATACATCTTGGATTGATCCGGATATATTACTACACAAACTAGAAGAGAGATTGAAAAATTTCCAAAAAGTTTTATTGAATTTAGACATTGGATGCAAAAGTTACAACTCTTTGAATTGGACTTGAAATTGTGTGAGGACACTTTTGGTCCCCTTGGGTAGCGAGGGGTTAATATGAAAATAAAATAAAAATCTTCAAAAAACACTACAATTTAAACTTAATATTTTGAACTTTAAAGAAAAAAATCATTGTGAAAATCATAAGTATTCAATCTATAATTGATTTCAAAAGGAATTTTCAATTTTTGCTTCAAATTTTATTGAAAAATATTAATTTGTATACTAGTTGATTTAACCATATGGATGATGATCTATATGTTTTTCTGAGAGTAGAGGTTGGATTATGTCAAAAATGATTGACCCCAAATCTTGGTGTCTATTAGGGTTTTTTTTTTAAATTTATGAAGTACCAAAGTGGCAATATAAAATACTATAGTGGTATTCTAAATTTCAACATTTGTCCACATATTGGATAGAAAAATATCACATTAACACATACCACATATCCATAATTCTATTTTCATCTATGATTTGGAGATTTCATCCAAGATTTTTTTTAATTTCAATTTTTTGGGCAAAGAAACTTCTTGGTTTGTTGTTATTTTTAAGCCAAATTTTTTTCTAGTGAAGTCTAGAACTAAAAAGCCAAAAATACACCTTGGTGCCTACAAAATGTAAATGGGTAGTTCAAACTTCAAAGAAGCACTAGAAGAAAACTTTGTTCGCCACAAGTGGCTAAAATGCAATTATCTTGCGACTGTAGCCTTCTCTATTTGCACCAAATTCTTATGTCATTGTTTTATATCATTAGTATAATTTTGTATTTGCAAAGTAGTTGTAGAATGAAGTGATTACATTGTTTTAGTTGCAAAGCAGTTGTACAATGAAGTGTAGGATTACAAGAGTTGTAATAGAATTCAAATTTAGAATGAATGTGAATTATTCACCATCCAATATTCATCAAATTTGTTGATGAGGACAACTCTATGCTATGTGGAATCCACCATGTCTATCTTGCAATAGCAAAAAAGGACTAAGAAACAACTAGAATATGTAAAATGACAATAGTTGTTGCCTAGTCAATTCCTAATGGTTTTCTAGTCGTTTTTTTAGTTGTTTTCTAATTGTTTCCTAACCGTTTTGTAGTTGTATCTTAATTGCTTTGTGGTTATCTTTTAATCATTTCCTAGTCATTTTTAAAATCATTTTTTAATTGTCTTATATCAATTGTGTCATATCAATTGTGTCATATCAATTGTCAAGAGTACCATGAAATTGGATATATAAGACTTGTAAGTTGTTGTACTCCAATGTAATGAACTATGTTAATAGAATTCTAAGATTTCTTTATGTTGTAGATTTTTACTTTCTACAGAAATCTAAAAATATTTAAATTCAAGGAATTTTAAAACCTAAAAAATGATAAAGTTTTCTAAACCATTGAAATCTATTAAATGCCAATATTCAAAATTTTGAAATCTAAAAAACAAAACATGATCTCAAATTTTGAAACCTACAAATCATTGATATTAGAATTTCAAAATCTACCAATCTACAAGTCATAGACAAGTTACAAATGAGTCACAAAAGTCACTAGTATGCACAACTCATCAATTGAGTGACCAACCTCACGTGGTAGCCAATTCCACAAGAGCAACCACGTCAGAAAAAGTTCATCGACAAAGTTACAAGTAGGCTGTCGTGACCTACGACTACAATTTCACATGCAACTTGTCCACAACGACTACAGGTCCACCAATTGCAAATGCTCCCCATGCAACTCCCAAACTAGTTGTTCTTTGCAGTCGCAGAACCTGTCATTTTCTTTTGTAGTGAAGGTAGTTCAAAGGAAAGGGAGCTTCAATCAATGCCGCCATTTCAACGGAGTGCCGTGCCACGAACTTATTATCACCGCTTGCTCTTTTCGATGCGAATTCAATGGAAGTGGTTTCGAATATGAAGTTGTGCCGCCCTTCGATGAAAGCGTGAGTGCCGTTCAGTTCTGCTTCCAAGGAAGCTTCCCAAGCTTTGGCCAGCAAGCTCTCTCTGGCAGCCCAGTTGCCCACCGCTATTGCTATTGGCAGCATCCTCCTCCTGCTCCGGGCTTTGGCTTTTCCAGCGTAGATGACGAAGCACCCATAGTCGACGCTTTCGTTCCATTATTCAAGTGGACCACACAAAATAGGTTGCCTCTCACTAATTTCTCAACATTTGACACTATATTGTCACTAGACAAGATTGCACTACTTTTGAATTAGGTGTTGTTGTAATTCGGACTCACAAATCTTCATGTGTATATGTGGAACTATCTGTAGAAATATTTGTTGATTGAGATGATACACAATGACTTTTGAAGTGTAATTGGAACTCACAAAACCTCCATATGTATTTGTGGAAGTGTATGTAGAAATATTTGTTGATTGAGTTGTCATACAATTACTTTTGAATTAGTTATTGGTGTAATTGGGACTCACAAATCTCTATGTGTACATCTAGAAGTATATGTAGAAATATTTGTTGATTGAGTTGATGTACAATTACTTTTGAATTAGTTATTGGTGTAATTGGGACTCATGAATCTCTATGTGTACATGTGGGAGTATTTGTAGAAATGTTTGTTGACTCAGTTGATGGCTTGTATAATAACTTGTTTGGAGTAAGGCAACCTGATCATATAGGCAACCTACTAATTTCACTATTTTGTGTAGGTAATGGTAAAGCATGCTACACTATATAGCAAAATTAGGTTACCCCATACTAATATATTGATATTTCATACTGCAAAATATTTATTGTTAATGTTTAGGCTTTATTTTTTGGCATTATAGTGCCAAATTGCATGAGAAAATAAATAATTTGGCTAAAAAATGGCAACAAACCATGAAGTCTTTTGCCCAAAAAAATTCAAATTAAGAAAAAAAAATCTTGGATGAAATTGCCTAATTGTGGAAGAAAATTGTAGGTAAGAGCAAACTTTTATGTTGTGTCATAATCATAAATGGGTTTTCCAAATGTTTCAACCCTAATTGAAATTGCCTTTAGTAAATTCCATGACGTTTTCTCTTCTATGCAAAACTAGATTTTAGGAGTAGGTTTGTTGTTTTACCTCAGTGTCCAAACTCAATACAACCAAAAAGTTCAAGTTCAATATTAACTTCTAAAGGACCAAGTGCCCATTCAATGTACATAAGAAATCTTGGGTATTAGGTTCTTATAAAGTCAATTTTAGTCAAATATTCACAAAATTTTGACACAAGGTACAAACATTGTACTCCCTTAGTGGGAATTTTTTTTTTCAATTGAGTGTCTAGATCTAAAGTTATAAGTCCAAAATGAATATGAGCAATTTGAGCATCTTTGGGGCATCTTTTGCTAAAATCTTCATCGATTTTTGAATTTTAGCACTCATATATAACTAATAAAATGTGTCATACTATTATTCATTTAAAAAAAAATAGTTCTCAATCACATTCTAAGGGGCTAACTTTGTGAATTATGAAAATGCGATTTTGAGAAAAAAAAAAAAACATTTTCTTTTAACTTCAAGCCCTATTATCTTGTGAAAGTCAAAAATTTGAAAATTTTCCCACGTATTCAAAAATTTGTCTTTAAATTTTCAATGTTTGGATTTTAAATTAAAATATTCCTCATTGCATAAGAAATTATCAAAAAATTGACTAGTGTATTGCCAATTCATTGAACCTCCTTACATTGCAAAGTGATTTAGAGTAAACTAGATTCCATATTGATTTATGAAATTATGCTTGAATGGACCTAACACAATTTAGAACTGAATTGTGGAGACATTCAAATTCATCAAAAGCAAAAATTTTACTCCAAGAGGGCTCAAAGTTGTTGACCTTTTTTCAAAGGAAATATATTTTTTTTCACTTCAAACATTATAATCTTTCAATCCATATGGTCAAATGTGATGAAAATTTTCCAACACATTGTTATAGTAGTCCAATACACTTTTGTATGGTTGAAGTTCAAAAAAAAGATTTTATTTTCAATTTTGGGCAATGTGCTAAATAATGGCAGTTATTGACAATTTCTCTTGAAAAACACCCCTAGTCCTTTAGGGATGAAAAATAGTTTTTTGAAAGTTGGAAACTTGCCTCTTTTACTCTTCCTAAAATTTTGCCAACCAAAAATTCCAATTATCCTCTTGCAAACATTGCATACTTCCATAAAAAAATTATGGAAATTTGTCTTTTTTCCAAAAGTTTGGTTGCTTATTGTAGATGGAAGCCCAACCTAAGGTATATGTACCTATAAAAGTTACAAATTACAACTAAAAAAGCAAAATTATTATTATTAATTATATATTATTTTATTGGATCTTATTGGAAACTAAAAGAAGACTCTAATGCATTTTATTATGCATTATTGGGATACCACATGATTAAATAAGTTATGAATTCTGAAAGTATTGCCTCCAGATATATCCAAAATCAACATTAGTCTCTCATAGACTATTAACATATTGTGGGTATACCTAGAACATGTTTTGATTGTGTACATTTTTTGAAATCAATATCTAGTTTTTTATATTGTTTTGGGTCCAAATGGAGGTTTTGCATGTTGATTATAGCTATGAACAAATTTTAGTTGGAGCTTTAGGTAATGGCAAAGCAAGTTAGGTTATGAAAAGTAAATCTAAGTAACAATATGTTGAACCTTATGTAACAATGAGGGAAATACTTTCTTGTGTTTTTTCTTCATAATCTTGAATGTATGATCATCTTGAATGTATTCTCAATGGAGGCAAGTATAAATTGTATAATTGCTTTGGATCTAAAAATAATTATACAACAAATAAACATAATTATTACAATTTTCTATTATTGTGTGTATTTTTAATGTTATTGTGCACATAGGCAACACTTCTAAAAGAAATGTAGTCTGAAGATGAAAGTGGCTTTGAAGTAAAAACAAATTGTGTGGTGGAAATAATCTGGATAAAAAAATCTTCATTAGTGTAAATTTTATCCCAATATTAATATGAACTAGTGTTTAGAACTTTACACTACAAAAATCTTGAAGCATCAAGTGACAAGCTTAGTTCAAATGTTAAGAATAAGAAGAAATCACCTTTTCAATGTATTTACTCCATTTCATATAGCTCCTTTGAG
The DNA here is from genome assembly GCA_950106755.1 of Climacium dendroides. Lineage (NCBI taxonomy): Eukaryota > Viridiplantae > Streptophyta > Bryopsida > Hypnales > Climaciaceae > Climacium > Climacium dendroides. The sequence goes on from OX467086.1 coordinate 31,425,776, forward strand.
ACGCTTTTGAAAACTTTCATCACCAGCTTCTATATGCATAGTGGCTCTCTTAGGAGATAAGGTCCATTGTCAAAACTTCTAACATTGTTGATACAATAGAATTTATATAAAGTTAACTTTTGTAAGCCAGTAACCTCTCTAAAGTGATATTATTCCTTTTTGTCCTAGCTTGAATGCATTGAAGATATACAAAATAAGTAAAAAAAAACTAAAAAAACTTTCATTAGATTTGGAATCCAAATGTCACCCTTGTGAATGTGACTTCCAAAAATCTTCAAACATCATCAATGCTACAGCCCTTCTCCAAAGCAATAACTTCAATATTATATTATTCTCCTCTAGTTTTAGGGTTATTGCCTTATGGAAGTTTTACTATATTAAATTGCCTCTTCTTTACCAACCACAATTTATTATAGTGACAAAAATTTAAAAAGGCATTTAAATTATGTTAAATTTTTTATCCTATTTATTTATAATTCTAAAAAAACTAATACTTCATTCCAATGCAAAATTAAACTACTAAAGTATTGATTACTTTATTCTCTTATCAACCCAAAAGTCATGTACCCCATCTAAATTATATTTTCTTCAAAAAGATACGATCAATTGAATTGGTCCTTTTCAAACCCAAAATCCTTTTTTCTTTTCTTTTCTTTTAACATAAGCGGATTTCAATGCACCCAAGAATGCTAAAGTCAAGAGTGAATTGATAGTCGCTCCTATCATGCCCCATATTGTTTTTTTTGCAGGGGGGAAATGTACACCACCGTTACATCTGACGAAGTGGCGACTTTGGGCTCCCTCTTTTCCTCTGCCTCAGTTGACAACAACAACAGTGAACAGTCCCATCAGCTCCTTGAGAAAAGGTCCTGCCTGAGAACAAAACTTGTGTCTGGTTCCATGCAAGTCAAGTGACTCTCCCCCCTATCAATGGAGGTTGTGCATGTGCTTCAAGGCAAAAAACGAATTAAAAAGTGAACTTGTGGCTCCAGCAGGTTGAGCGCTCCTCCCCAAAACCAAACAAAAAGCAAAAGAAATGTGTGGCTCGGCTGGTTTCCGGATCCCTGGCCTGGGTTTCATGGCCTCATGTTTCACCCATTTTCCAGCAAACGGTTCTTCCGTTGTTTTTTTAATGTTTTCTTTGGGTGCTACGAATAGAATACTACTCCGTCCTTCACCTGCAAAAAGAGTGGAAAGGAAGAACCCACCACGCTCACTGACCAGCCAGACAGAGGTGGTGCGCCAGGGAGTCAAAAGTTTGTTACGGCGGGCACAGGAGGCGGGGCGCTGCATTAAGTTACGAAATTTTGAAGTTGAAAGGGCAAGGTACTGAATTTATCGTAAGGGAGGAGGTTCTAAAAGTGCACACATTCTAAAAGTGCACACAGGTTCTAAAAGCATCCACCTTTTCAAATCCATTCATTAAGATAGGTTGTTTTGTTTTGTTTTGTTTTGTATCTTAGACCATGCGTGTCTCTCCTGGTTGCATGCTTGATACCATCGGAAGAGCCCTTGGTGAGGAGGGGTACACGGGCTTTGTTTCGTGACGTTTGGACCTACAGTGAAAAAGTTATTGAATTTCAAAGTTTTTATGAGTAAAAAAATTAAAAAATTAATTTAATTTTGCTTTTGACTGTGGCAATAGCACAAGGTACACTACTGTAGTGTACACTATTTTTACATGTTGACTTTTCATAGCCTTTAGTAGTATACAAACAATGTACATTTTAGGAGGTGGGCGAATTTAGAGCCCTATGCCTTTTCAACTTCAAAATTTTGTAACTAATTCCACAAAACTCCAAAAAATATGAAATGACTTGGGTTAGATGCCAATTCCACTGTCTTTCAAGGAAAATTTACTAAAAAAATATTTCAAGATGCTTCACCTCCCCCCCAATTCGGTTCCAACTCTTAAATGGACACTTTATGGACCTCCTACCTTATTACGGTAGAAAGAGCACCAAATTATTGTCACATGCAAAATTAGTGTCCCTAAACATTATATTTTGTCCTAGAAATTGGTACGGATGCACTAGATGTAATTTAACTTAATCCCTAAATGTCCAAAGACTTCTTTAGAATTGATGATTTGGGATCAGAAAATCCATTATAAAGTACCATTTGGAATAAAATTTTGGAATTCATATATATATATATATATAAGTTGTAGATTTTGAGTTTTAGATTCTATCTATATGGTAAGATTCACCAATGCTATCACCAATATTTTCTTTTATAAATTTTGAAAGAAAAATTTCAAAATTCCTTCAAATTTTGATTATAAACAAAATACTATCATTTTTTTGAGTAAAATGTGTTGGAATGCATTTGAAATGAGGTTCTCTTGACATGGTGATTTTTTGAAATTTTGTTGTTCTTAAAATCTATGTCCTCATTTTTGCAAAATCTAGAGTCAATGCAATTTTGGCTTACTGAACCTCTTGACATTGTTCTTCCACATTTGTAATTTTAGAAAAATATGTACTCTAGTAACACCAAATCCAAACATTAGATAGGACAACAACTTAATAAAGTATCTTTACAAATTAGGATGAAAAAAAACAAGTGTTTCAATTTATTCATTGTCCAATTTTGACGTCAAGGGTTAACCCCCATTGCATTAGCAACATCTCTTTCCGTCAGTTTGCATGAATATAATTCTAAACTCTAAAATGAATGGTTCCAAGAATGGGATGAACATATATGTACTAAGTTGGAAACATCAATGACCAACTAGTGTGCCTTGTGCTATTGCTACAATCTAAAGCAAAATAAAATTAATTTTTAAATTTTTTAAACTCATAACAACTTTAAAATTCAATATCTTTTACGCTGTAGGTCCAAATGGCATGAAACAAAGCCCATGCACCCCTCCTCTCCGAGGGATTTCCAAGAATACCAACCACACTAGCACGGACGTACGGTCTTAAACATCTCAATATATCAAACAAACAAACAACCGGCCTAACTTAATGCATGGATACATTTATTTGTAACGTTGTGCACATCGTGTTAGAAATGGATGTAGTAATATTTTCAGTCTGCACCATGGTAATTTTATAATGGTGTGACTTTGGTTTGAAATTAGCCCTACTCCTTCCACACTAAGTTAACAAAAGAAATTGGTGTACCTCAGTTCTTTTGAGCCACCGAGTCGACTCTGAAAGTCTGTAACTCCTTATACGGCGTATTATTTTCACTATTATGACGGACTTCCTGCTGCACTTCTGTCCGTCAGATTGTAACTTAACTTACAGTAGCTTAACTTAGTTGAAGGCGGGCTTGAAGTGCAGAAGCAGTCAAACTAGAATTAAGGTAGAAGGTCCATAAATCGCCCATTAAGAGCTGCTCCTGAATTTTGGGGAGGTGAAGCTTCTTGAAATATTTTTCACAAAATTTTCCTTGAAAGACAAGTGGAATTGGCATCTAACCCAAGTCGTTTCATATTTTTTTTGAGCTTTGTGGAATTAGTTACTCCCTCTATCCCAAAATGATCTCCCTATTGGTCTTAATTTTTAGTCCCAAAATGATCTTCTCCTTGCACTGATTTTGTGACATTGTGAATTGGTCAATTCAGATTTCGATTGTTGTTTGGGATTAGCATAACAACTCTAAGCAACAATTCCCCCTCCATCCATGCAATCATCAATTAAAGACAAATAAAATGACCGAAGAGGTCAATCAACAATATTTGTTCTTATTTTTTGCATTTCTTTTAGTGTTGCCTAATTGAAGGAAACGAAGCTTTGGGAGTTTTTTAAATATTATTTTAAACTTTAATCCAGAACATTTTGTTCAACAAAAAGATCATTTTGGGATAGAGGGAGTATGAAATTTGAAGTTGAAATGGTATAGGGCTCTAAAATTGCCCACCTCCTAAAATGTACATTGTTTGTACATTGTTGAAAGTTGTGAAAAAAAACCATATACAAATAGTGTATATTTGAAAAGGTGGGTGATTTTAGAGTGTATGTTCTTTTAGAATCTCCTACTTTAATGACCCAAGTGACCATTTTTTGTTTGTTGCCATTCTTATTTGAGTTGTAGGATTGTTTTCAAATTTCAAATTTTATTTTGATTAAAATTATCAAACAGACTAAGTTTTAAATCCAATGGCAATAGTTTTATCAAATTTTGAGTTAAATTAAATCTTGTAAAATTTTTAAAATTTTAGTGTAGTGTAGTGCATGGCTCATTTTTTTTTGGTTTAGTTTGGGTATGGACTGAAAAGTTAGCCAACAAATGCAATTGTTGCCTAGCTCTAAAAGGGAAGATCCATGGAACTCAAGAAGATTGAAGACAAGTGTGCCCCACTCTTGTTTTTTTTACAGACACTACTGTCATTTGAGTGATCACTGTGCATTGCAAGTTTCAACAAAAATTGCAAAATGACCACAATGTTGTGAAATTTAAATGAACATTTTCAACTCTCTTGTCTTTCATTGAACACAAATAAGTCATCATTTCAAAATATCCTCACTAAGATATGCTCCTTCAAAGTGTGTTGCCTTGTTTATCCACTAATCCAAATAAAACTTCAAACTTAAATATCTATTAAATTGTGTAGTCAAATAATTTGAATTTTTTGAGGTTCTCACTTCCAATGTAAAATACAACAATTACATTCTATTCGATCTCTAGAAGAAAATGAGAAAAGAGGTGCTTGTTCAAGTTCCCATTTTGAAGGTACACCCCCATTGGATCATTAGGGGTTAAATAAGATATGTATGTCCATAACCAACACTACTCAAAATGTGACACCTTCATTTGAACCAAAAAGAGTTATTGTTTCCTAAATAGTGATTACACAAGATGTACACAATCAATACATGAAAGTCTACAAGAACTCAAACGATTCTTCAAAAATTCATAACTTATTCTTATAGTGTCCAAATAATGCAAGCTAAAGTCTGCTGAAATCCTCTTTTAGTTTTACTTGCCAACACGGTCTCACAAAAAGCAGTTTTTGTTTTAATAATAGTAACTGTGTTTCAGTTGTAATTCTAGGTCTGTGTACCTCAGTGTTCAAAAGTTTTACACAACACGACTCTAAAAGAGAAGTAATTGTGCTGCTCACTGACTGCTCAAACTGAGTGCTAGAAAGTTTTATCCACGCCAGCATGTCTGAAAACGTGAGTCACTTCAACCATACTCCCGTCGCTGATGCCATGACTTTGTTTTTACACATCACGTCTGACAGCAAAAGATGAGTGATTGCGGTAAGTTCCATCATCTTCACAGAGAATGGCTGCTCTCCACAGTACTGTACGTCCCCCCGGAGGTCGTGGCTTCTAGTTGGTGGAAGCCGCATCATTTCAGATTCCATTCCTAGACTGATGCCTGCACATGGACGGGTTCTCCATGGACGGAGTCGTCCACACCCTTCGAATCTAAGAACTTACAGGCCAAGCTCATCGTGAGCTGGTCACAGAGAGAGAGACGGAATCATGTGGATAATGGACGACAGACGACGCCAGTAGGGATTTGCTAACTTATTACTGTGGGTGCAAGTGGGGGAGACTGTTGTGTCCTTGTGCGTCATACATACCGAATACCAGTTCTTTCTCGTCAGTCTCTCAGTAGTCTTCCGAGTGTCTGAGGTCACTGGTTTTTCGCAAGGGTTTAGGAACGATCTCTTTCTCTTCATCTCTGTCACGAGATTTGTTTTCCGAGGATCAAAACTTCTTCCTTTATTTTCCTTGTGTGTTGAATCCAGGGTTTGAGTTTGGGAAGAGTGAGTGTGGTTGATAGTGGGAGGGAAGGAGAGGACGATGAAGGGGTGCTTGATCGACAGTGGTAGGGGAGGGCTTACGCTTGGTGTAAACGATTTGCAATTAGGTTTGTAGCTTTGGAAACTACTTGGTGCAGGAGTGAAGGCAAGTTGCGATGAAAGGGCTCCATGGGCAAGCCGATTTCCAGACCCTTCTTGAGGGGCAACAGGGCCTGATTTGCCGGTTTCACCTGCACGAGCTTCAAGCGCATCAGTGCGGCTCCATTTTGTTACAGCAGATCAAGGCGCCCGTGGAGACTGTGTGGAGTGTATTACGACGGTTTGATAAGCCACAGGTGAGGGTTCCAGGGATCCGTCCCCGCACAAACCAAGATCTCAATCTCGTTAGTTAGGACCATTTCGTACTGTTTACAGTCATACATGTCCATCGCTTGCGTAGTACACCATTCAGACGACGTGAATTAGGCCTGGAGTATCTAACACACCGAGATCTTAGCCTGGGTACTTGCAAAATATTTCCTAATGGGTACCAAACATATCCATCACTTGCCTTGTACGACATTTAGAGAACATCACACGTTGTGAATTAAGCCTGGAGTATCTTAACGCACCAAGATCTTCGTCTCTGTAGTTGCAAGTATTTCGCAATGGTTATCAAAACATATCCATCACTTGCGTAGTACAACATTTAGACAGCTTTAGAGCTTGTTTACGAAACGAATTTGGCCTGGTGTATCTAAACAAGAGTATGTTTGCACAGGTTTACAAGCGCTTTATTGAGTCGTGCGACGTAATAGACGGCGATGGCGGCGTGGGCACAATTCGAGAGGTTCACGTGGTGTCTTCCATCCCCGCCACTTCCAGTATCGAGAGACTAGAGATTCTCGACGAGGAGGAGCATATCATAAGCTTCCGTGTTCTGGGCGGTGGCCACCGATTACAAAACTACTGGTCGGTGACTTCGCTTCACACCCACGAGATGGACGGGCATATTGGCACTTTGGTGCTAGAGTCTTATGTTGTGGACATCCCCGAGGGCAACACCCGGGAGGAGACGCACATGTTTGTGGATACTGTTGTGAGGTGCAACTTGAAGGCGTTGTCTCAAGTCTCCGACCACAAGTTTTTCCACGAGTCCAAGTCGTCCAAGGCTTCGCCCAAGGTTACAACAGCTTCGCCCAAAGTTGTTACGGAAACTCCAGTGCAACCTTCGCCTTTGCCAGTTTCCATAACTGAGCCTGAGCTTGTGCAAGGGTAGGATTACACCAGTTTGAAAAGTTAACCTGCTCGTCCTCCCATCTAGATTATCTCTTTCATCTTGCGTTTTTGGAACGCAAATGAAGAGGTTTCATTGCGCATCTACGTTCAAACATGTGCCTGGGGTTACAGAGATATAAAATTCAGACCTTTCGCATGTGAATCTTGTTAGCTTGCTAGCTCGGAGAAGAGGCTCTTTCACAGTGGATTATACATAATTCAAATGTAGTGGATCGATCATGTTCCTGTGGGGGAAGTTTGTGATCGTGACAGCGTTTGGATTCTAGGTTTTCGGAGGTTTAAGTAGCCGATGAGAAGACTAATGTACAATGTTAGATTCAGTGAGAGCTATGCTACGAGTGTGGGCTGGTGATGACACCATTTAAGGATAGCAATTTCGTTTCATATGTATAGTATCAAGCTGTTAGTCTTGACTTCTAGACAGAGACTTAAATTCATTCCAACATAGTGATTCTTTGATTTCCTGGGGCCTCGACCTTAGACTCTATGATTCTTTACTTCCAGAGAGCACAGGAAACTTTCACAGATCTAGAGGGTTCTCATATATTAATGGTAGGTGGGAATGGAGCACTAGGTTCGGTAGCTAAGTTACTGTTTCGTTTATGAGCATCCCATAAGCTTCCGAGTTGATAGGAACGGAAAGAAAGCACATTGTTCCTGGTTGGATCGGAAGCGTATATAATCTATTGGCAGTATATTCTGGCTCCTGAGCATCCCAGGATCCTCACATTTCCCAGATTGCGTCCTCTGATTTTCCCAAATTTTTGCACAATGATTGTCAAGTCATCAATGCAAGCCTTGATCATATTTTGATTAGCAGTGCTCAGTCAAATCAAGTCTTGCACTTCGTGCAGGTTATCAGCAATTGCAACGATTTTTGCAGCAGTTTTGAGTTATTGTTTGCCTGATTACTCTCCTGTCTCGCTTCGGGAGGTCCTTCTAGGATTAAACTTAAAAAGTAGGAGATCAATTTGTGCCACTTTTCGGCCACCACGTAAGTATCACTAGAGTGCATTTGAAGTAACTTGAAATGTACACCAAGCATAACTTTTACGCAGTGACACAATCAGGATGGCTTCACACAAGTCGGGCCTCCTACCTGAGCCAAATTTTGGTGATTTTATTTATTTTTAATTGCAAACGAGAGAAGCTCCATTTGCAAATTGAACTGGGCGAATCAGTCACAGTTGCTGACTTCTCGTCAGGTTGCAATGTTGCATTCGTCATTTGTCTTGATGTTGACACTTTGATTCTCTTTGGAGTCTTTGACATAATTCTAGAACTCATTATGCCCTCATATCCTTTGCACATGGGTCCAGATTGTGTTTTGCTGGACCCGGGCGAACAGGAATGATTCTACAGCTGCCCGGCATCTGGGCCTTCTTTGGCAACATGGTGTAATCCAAATGACGTAGCATCTTGGGAATGGAGGCCGCTGTTTGCTGAGTTTGAAAGCTGGAAGTGAACTGTGTTGAGACTGATCAGGTCGCTCTCTCGTTGATAGACCAAATCAAATGAAATTCCTTTCGGAGTAAAGCACTCGGTCAACACAATTGTTCCATTATTGGAGACATGAGTACACTAATTGAATATCCTTATATATCCTAATTGAATGACAAAAATTAGGCATAAATTAAGTCATTTTTGCAAAGGAAAGTGCCACTGTGCCACTTGTCATCTTGTGAATGGTGTAAGGTGACATGACCCCCCTGAGAATCTGACATGAAAATTCAATTTCAGCACCTGAGTGCTAAATCAGACGGCCTTCAAGTATAGTACATCATATAGTGGCTCTCAAAATGTTTTGGTCATTTATAAAAATGATCATTAATAGCTAATTGAGGAATTAGAGATTTAAAACAAATTTGGAGATGTTTTGGTACAAGTAATGCAATTGCCTAAAATAAATTTTCAAAAGTTCTTATGGAGTAAAACAATTTTTGAATTCTTTATAATTTAATCAAATTTATGTGTGAAAAGAAACTTCTAATAGAATCATTTTTTTTTATTCTTTAGAAAATGGAATGAGAATTCTTTTTAGAGTTTTTTGGTAAGAATTTCAAGGATTTTGATATTTTATTGAGTGAAATATCATTGACTAAAATATGCCTATAAATACCTATAATTTTTATAATTTACACCAAAAATATCCAAAAAAAATTTGAAAATTTGAAAAATATGTAAAATATTTTTATATTATTTTTCATAATTTTTTGGGAGATTTTTTAGAATGGATTGTAAGAATTGTACTACTTCCGTTTCAAAATGATCTTTTTGTTGAACAAAATGTTCCAAGCATAGTTGTCTTCCTCGACGTGGTGACAATTAGACGAACATGACATCCAATATGTGTAATAGCCCCTCTGTCCGTCTAATAAAGTCATCTTTAAATTTGACTTTCAAATAACTTTCAAATAAAACATTCTCTTTCCAATCTTAACATATTAAAGTTTCATTTTATTGAAATGTCTCAATTGAATTAACACTTGTTATATTCTAAATTTTGAGTCATACTTGAAAGGAGACTTCTATGAGCATTCAACTTTGAAAAAAGCTTTATTAGACATGTTCAGACCAACAAATTGTCGTACAACATACGATGTCAGATCGACAACACAACACTTGGACCCTAAAATGTGTCCGACAAGACAACTCTAGTTCTAGGTTAAGGCTAAAATAACTTTTAAAAAATCAATTTTGCAATATAAATAGAGTTTGGTGTACTACTAGCATTCTAGAAACTTTGAGTTTTAGGGCTCTTTCCAAGTGTAGTTTTGAAATATTGAAAAGTAGATTTTTTGGGTCATTTTCAAGGAGCACTACTAGTTAATTAATTATTGAGTGTGAGGTGGTCATTTTGTAGGCATTTAGTATATGCCCAAGACCACTTGTGGCCCTTTGTTTTGCCTCCTATAGCTTCATTCCCTTCAAATGGGCAATATTCAAAGAGATGCAAAAAATAAGAATGAACAATGTTGATTGACCCTTTTAGTCATTTCATTTGTCTTTTGATTGATGGTTGCAAGGATGGAGGGAGAACTACTTCTTAGAGTTGTTTTATTGGTTCCAAATAGCAATTAAAAACTAAATCTAATCAATTTGCAATGTCATAAAGTGCAACAAGAAGATCATTTTGGGATGGAGGGAGTAAATATTTGAAGTCATATTTTAGTCAATAATTTTTCCTTGCTCAAGAAAATTTTAGAATTCTTGAAATTCTTACCAAAAAATTTCAAAAGAATTTTCATTCCACTTCCTAAAGAATCAATTTTTTTTTTATTGAAGTTCCTTTTTACTTATGAAATTGATTAAATTATAAAAAAAATTTAATTTAATTTAATTTAAAAATTTAAATTTGAAAAATCATTTTATACAAGTGTCTTATTTATACTTCAATATGACTATTTTTTTTAAAAAGTCTAATTTCTCAATTAATTATGGCATTTTTTGAAGTGTATGAATACTTATGAGAGTCATATAAAAGAAAATAATGCATTCTTATGTTTAATCCTAGTATATTACATGGACTTGGGTGTAGATTCTTGAACCAATGGTTTTTAAAATCAAATTAGCCTTGAAAAGGAGTATGAAAATCAAATGCACTAAATTTACACCCCTCCAAAAAATTTATGTTTATGGCCATGACTAATTTAAAAATTAGAACAATTTAACCAACAATTGTCCAATTGACCATGTGGTTGATTTGAAATTTCAAGCTCATTTTGGTGTAGGCAATTAAATTCCTTTGATTGTTTATAATTTTTTTCATATAGTTTTGAAGGTTAACTATTGGAAGCTTTCATTTTTCACTATTAAATATTTGATTTTTTTAGAGGTCCTCAAAGCATATATGTACCATTAGTCAAAGAGCAAAGCTTGCCAATTTTGCTTCATTTCCCAACTTTGAGTAAAGTTTGCCAATTTCACTTGATGTGAAATCTGAAAATTGTACATATCTATTTGCTTTGAAATGGTCCCAATGGAAAGAGTAAAGTATTTATATGATTTTCACTATTAAAAATTTTAACATGCAAATGTTGATGTGGAGTTATTTTCAATTTCTTCTTAAAAAAATTACATTTCAACAATTGCAAGGTGGATTTTGTAATGAATTTGATAGATCTTCATTTGAACTTAAGATTTTTAGAAGTACATTTTAGTATGCTAACACAATTTCTAGTTGTTCATGTCACCTCCAATCTCCAAAAACTCTTATATGCAAATATTTCAAACATTATGGGGATGGACAACATACTAAAAATAGGATAATTATAATTCACTTGTTATAAACTCACAACTTCTATGCAATTTTATACTCAAAATTGGGAATTACTCTAATAAGTAAGCTCTTTAACCCTTGAACGGCATGAAGGCCCTTTGTGGCCATATAGGAATGTTTTTCACGTATTTGGAGCAATTCAGCATGGATTTAGAATTTCCGGTCTTTAGCGAAGTAGAAGGACCTGCTCCAGCGCATCGATTGCCATGTCTTGTAGCTCAAAATACCAGACAACGTCGGGGTTTAGGATTAGAATATGCAAACTGCCAAACAATACGTACGGTGCAACGTATGACAAAGGACCTAAGGATTCGGTGGGTCACGGAAAGCAGATGTGGCTATATCCGTTGGCATGCAGACGCAAGAGAGTTAGATGAGTGGTGGGAGTGGAGCTTTCAAATTCCTAAGGTGGTAGTATTGATGATTCAGTCATTTGAGGGTGGGGGACTTCAACGTTGGTGGAGCTCGTTGGACTCACCCCTGAACGGTGGCTTCTTCTACACATGTATAGTAGTGTTCTAAGGACATTCATTTGGTGTTGGTTGAGCATAGAGTGGGAAGGTTCTTCTTTGACATTTCAGTCTTCTGTTGTAGTATTGTAGGGTACAGTTATGAATCTTAGGGCCAATGTAGTTGTTTGCGGTTGCTTTGTCTTGGCCTTCTGAGTAGGTAGAGGGAATATAGTTGTCAGATTGTGTGGTGGGTCGTTGCAGGAAATTTTGAAGACATTTCTGGTTGATCTTCATGCAGGCTTTTTGAGGCCTCTGCATGATTTTAGATGCGAACAGAAGCAAACTGTGTTTTCGATATTGTGAATTGAATTCATTTATTCGGCCGATGTTTTTGTGTTTCTTGTCAATTCATCGCTTGTGATACGAAGTAATTTCATTTGTTTTCTCTTTAGCTTTTGTGTTGTTTACAAAGCGGTTAGACGTGTTTTGAAGCCAAGAAGGGGTGCCACCAAGATTTCCTGGCAAAATTCGTTACTTTCTTGCCATGGCAACCATTTTGTGTGGACGGCCAGCGCATCATCGTATAGGAGGACCTCTGGCTATGAAGACAACAGAGATAGTCGTATTTACAACACACCCAGTGCATTTTGGGGCAACTTGCCTCCCTTGTCTACAATTGGTGTTTTTTTTTTTCTGAATTTGCTTCTATGGGCTTCCGTTGTCCCCAAATTTTTTTGTAGTCACCCCTACGTCATTATAAGAGCCCATCGGAGCGATTTCCAAAAGCCGGACTAGTGAATTTTGAAAAAAAAAATGTGTTGTTGCACAGCATAGGTCGTCATGCTTGTGCGAGGTATTTCATAAAGTTCATTGTCATTCCAAGAACTTGAAGCCTCGCAAAAATTTGAGAGTTTTCTCAAGTTGATAAGAATGCAATTGGAACGGCTGAAATTGTTGATTGGGGAATAAGATACTTCTTGAAATTCACGCATGACCATATGTAGCACATACAATGCCGTAGATTTAGACCCCAAGAGTCATTCAGGGGTTAAACATCAATTTGCTTCATTGGAAATACCTATAAGCCCATAGTCTTTTTTCATAGGAAAAGTACACTTCAAAAGGCCTCATAAAAGGCTTAGGCATTTAGGAATTAATGAAATTTGCATATATAATATAATCAAATAATTTGATGTGCATGAAATTGATTTTTGGAATTTCAGTTAGACCTATATTTCATTTGAAAATGATTTCTAAGTAAAAACAAATTTTATTGTACAAATATAAAATCTCTAAGACTATATATTTTGTGTGTATGAAGTATGCATATTTCTTAATAGAACTATATCTTAAGTTTTGTAAATATCAATGGATGCAATATAATTATTTATTGAACTAATTTCCAATTTTGGCAATTTTTCTAATTTTTAAAAAATTATCTCAATAATCATTATTAATCATATCATGTTGAATGTAGCTCCACTTTTATATTATAGCAAATTTATAGTTCGATCTTTTGGATTATTAAGGAATATTTTTTTTATAAAAATGTTGATCTTGGAGTATATGATGGGGATTTTGAAATCATCATAACTAGTGTGCCTTGTGTCGTTGCCACAATCAAAACAAAAGTAAAAATAATTTTCTAATTTTTAGTTCATAAAAATTTCAAAATTCAATAACTTTCTCACTATAGGTTCAAACACCACAAAACAAAGCCCGTACATCCCACCTCACCAAGAGCTTTCCAATGGTACTAAACATGCGACCAAGGGACATACGGTCAAGGAAATCTCAATGTGACAAATAAACAAAACCTCAAACAAAACAAAACAAAACAAAACATAACAAAACAAAACAAACAAATTTAAGGTATAGATTATGGCTCCTTTGAAGAGATATAGTTGATATGTCAAATAAAAAACCTTGGAATTCATTTTAAAGATGCAACACCTTGTAAACAACACCTTCAATTCATATGGATTATATTTATTATTTGTTATTTGAATTCTTCAAATTCAGAAATAAGTTTATTTTGTCAATTCATTTAAAATACTTCTCTTACTTTCTCACTTCTTCTTGCATTCTTGCATCTCAAATATTTTGTAATAACAAAAAATTACTACATGAAGATGTATTAATAAATATAACCCAAATTGTTGGAGACTTCAATCATACATCATTTTTCTAACAAGTTTAGATACACTCATGTTTTGCACAAATGACTATTGAATGGAAAAAACACCCCAATCCATCACAAGAAGAGATTCTAAATTATATCAATGAATTCACTTGCATCTCAAGAAAGTCCCCTTATCATTCTCATATAAAATTCATATGACTTCCATTGCAACATTGCACTAGATACTACTTTCATATGAACTTTATATGATTTGTATGATTTAAAGTTGAAATTTTAGTAATTTGTAAAAATTACAAATTTATAATTTTTAAAAATATTCTAAATTTTTGAATTTTTAAAACAATAAAACAAAAAAAAATCTTAGAATTAGAATTTTTTTGAAGTTATAACCTTTATACTTTAGTTTCTAAAATCCCAAAGTCCCTTTAGAGGTCTCTTGGGATTTTGGGTAGCCTTATGTGACCTCAATTTTTGATATGACTTTTTGGATTTTTTGAAGATAGGAAATTATATTAGATTTCTAGAAATATAATTTTCATTTCAATCAATGCTTAGGAGCAAAAATTATGCCACCCTTAGTCCCCAAAACAATTTGTTGGGCAACACAAAAAAAATCACAAAAGATTGAACTTTTAAATTTTTTCTCAAAGACTATATTTTTGTCTACATCTAAAGCTTTAATTAATTCCATTTGGATTAGTGATGTGAAAGTTATGGAATTTTTTGTTTTATAGGCAATCATTGCATTATCTTGAAAAAAATAACTAACTACATTCATTTATGAAGTATAAACTTAATTTTTATAATTTTTCAAAAAAAGGTTCTACATTTTTGACTTCACTTGCTAGAACATTCTCATCATAGGGATTGGTATATTTCATTTTCATCTTAGAACTATTAATAATTTAATTTTTTCCTTCTATGTTCTATCTTCTTCTACTTTATATTTTTTTTAAGGATGAAAATCAAGTGTGGTTTTTGAAATTTTTTTCCCCCAAATCTCAACTCGATTTTTCAAAGTAAAAATTAGAAAATCAAAATTAGTAGTGCAAAAATCTTAAGAAGATTTAAAGCCAAAAAAACTAATTGAGCTAGATGCAAAACAATAAGTTTTCTTCATTTTAAATGCAAATATTTTGCAATCTATGTGGACAAAGTTTCTGAAATTCCTTTCACATATTTTTATAATAGTCTAGTGTAAGATCCCATGGTTAGATATGGAAAAAACAACAATTTTGCTCTTTGTAATAGAAATGGTAGTTTTGAGTATTTTATAGTGAAATCTCCTTGAAGTGGGCATGGATTTTATGCCTTGTTTGAGGTTTATGGGTAAAGGTATGTAAAATTGAACAATGAATTTAGCTGGCTTTAACTTTGTGGCTTAAATGTAGTGCTTGGCAAGCCTTATTCACTATAAAATTAGGTCCAATAGGTTGAAACATTCCCAAAAAATCTTAAAGCCATTTTCTGTCAAAGATTTTCTTAAAATTGAACCCTAAGGACTTAGCTTGCTATTTTAGCTTGAAAGAGCAAGACCTATCACCAGTAGATGCATTCTTCATTTCTACACTAATCTTGAAAGTCATCCATTTGCCACTATTTGGCTGTGAAGCATTTCAAGGGTAAGAGTTAAAAAAAAACATCCGAAAATTATACACCAAAATTCAAATGAATGTCACTTAGACAAAGAGCATTTTTTTGAGTTGTGCAACCGAACGGAACGCCGCATTAATCATGGATGTTTGGCAAGCGCGTTGTCGACACTTTCATGACCGCAATCAGAGTTCAGATCTTTCAATCTCAGAAAGGAACATCCATTTAGAAATGTTGGACAATTGTATACGTTGCCAATTTATGTTTCAGCAAACATAAATAATCGCTCCACAGAATGTAATCGCAACAAGCATCTGTTTTCTTCACGCTTGGTTTGCTTTCTCTGCAATAGACTGGCAATGTAAATTCGTGGGTTTGTTCAAGGCTGCACGGCCTTCACATATAGTTAGATGTGGCTGTTTTGATGACCTCAAAAGAATGAATTCTGTACCTGCAAGGGAAGCCGCATACAGTGCGTCTCTGACTGGCTCTCAGGAACCAACATTAAAAAAATCAATGAACAGCCCAGAGAGTGTATGGTCTAGTAGCCCAACTAATCGACTGCAGGTCTAACATTTAGTGCACGAGCAAGTGCTGAGAAAACTGAAACTTGGATATTATGTGGACAAAAACGGCCAATCAACCGAAGGGCCAATTCAATTGAGTAAAGTGTGTGTCCTGAAGACGTGCCCGCCTAGAAATGCCGATCATACGAGCGCAGGCATCATCGGATGCTAAAGAAGAATAAATACATGAATCTCCATGCGCTTGCACCTATTTTACGAAGAGGACCAAACCGAGTATAGGGAGATCATGGAGGCAGTGAATTACTCCAATACCTTTTTGGGGGGAGAGGAGAGTGAGGAATCCTAAACCATACATCGATTTTCGAGAATTCTCGAAGATTCCAGCACAGGCTCCAACCAATTCTGACATGGTTTCTAATTTCTATCTGATGACAGGCTAAAAAGAATGAATTTTGTACAGTACTCGATTCTCTGCACAATGAGCTACTTTTACCACAACATGCTGACTTCAAATTTTAGTTGAAAATCTCTTATACTTCCTCAAATAGTTCTGGCAATTTTTTAAGTGTACTTGAAATCCACAGGGCATGAAACAAGAGCAATTTCAAAAACACTTATACTCAAGTTTACTACTTCCTCTGTTTCTGGAAAAGACTTCATTTTCCTTTGTGTTTTGCAAAGAAAACACAAGTCTTTTTCAGAAACAGAGGTAGTATTTGTCTTGTCCATCGGCCATTATCATGGAAACTTTATAAACTGTTCAAAGGACTTCTTCTGAGAGCAAAATTCCAAACACCAATCCTGAAACTGACGGAAGGAGAATATATAGTGGAGATAGAGTAGTATGCGGCTGCAGGCCCAGACGCATGCAGGATGTCGCTGGCAAGCTGGCGCCCAGGAACCGACATTACTGAAAAATCAATGAACGCCTCAGAGAGTGCATCATCCAGTGGCCCAACTAACCGACTGAAGGTCTAACATTGAGTTCACGAGCAAGTGCTGAGAAAACTGAAACTTGGATATTGTGTGGACAGAAACGGCCAATCAACCGAAGGGCCAATTCAATTGAGTCAAGTGTGTGTCATGAAGACGTGCCTGCCTGGAAATGTCACACGAGCGCAGACATCCCCGGAAGCCAAAGAATCATAAAAATAACATGAATGTCCTCACCACTGAAATGAAGTGGCATTCAGAATCCAACCAGCTACGACGAATGCACGCCTGCATCGATTGGGAAACGCCCTTCGGGCTTTGGGTCTCCAACCAATCCTGACGTGGAATGAATGAATGGTTTCTAATTTCTACCTGATGATCTGAAAAGAATGAAATTTATACACTCAGTACTTGGCCGGGGCACCCGCCGTGGAGTTGGCTCCTGGGCACGGCCAATGCAACTAAGCTAATGGCCTGCCTAACTGAATTAGTTCGTGGAATAGCACACTCGCCGGATCTCGCCGGCGCTGCCCGTGAGCACATCCACCTGGCTGAGCGCCACCATGGCTTGGGCGAAGTTGGCGTTGAAGGTGCACGGTCCAGCCTTGTCCTCCCGTCAACTTCACGGTGTCGCGCACGGCGAACTGCAGCACGTCGGAGCACGAGACCACGCCCGGGCAAGCCTCCTCCATGGCGGCCTTGGCGGCGTCGATGGCCTGGAAGCCGTGGAGGCCGCCGTTGATGATGTTGGTTTTCTCGGTGTTGGATCCGTTCAGCAGCAACGACGCGTCGCAACCGCGCAGGAAGCAGTCGTGGTAGGCCAGGCGGAGCACGCCGGGCGCCACCGTGCTGTTCTGCTGGAACGACTTGAGCATGGACTCGTAGATGATGGTTTCCACGTTGGGGCACGAGTGCTGGTAGAAGCCTTCTTGGCAACCGCCAGAGCCAGAACTGGAGAGGCTTCGACTGGCAGCGGCCACGGGTACGCTCATGAAGCTGAGAAGGACTGCTGCGGCGCACAGCATGGCCAGCGAGCTGCCCATCGCGGACCTCGAAACGGCCATCGCGCACTTACTCGCTAGACGTCGTGCTAGGAAGTGGAATCCTCCAATGAGATGAATGGTATTGGGTTGTTAGTGATCGAACTGGAATGCGCCAAGTCCGGACTTCAGACCGATCGAGAATTATTGTAGTCTGCCTTGAATTGAGAAGTGTTGGTGTGAGGTCGAGATCGGGATCGAGCTGGGCACTTGAATTAGCTGATGCATCCGTGATTGAGAGGTGCTCTGTAAGTGATGAGAAGTGCGGAGGGCTCACCAGGCTTATATACGTCTAAACTGGCTCCATGAATTTTCATTGATCTCTAAGCATTCAAAAGAGGCAATATTCTCCACTAGTACTTATTGGTTTTGAATGTCACCTCACTTCATACTAAGTCCCATGTGTATTTGTTACTTTTACATCGTAACCAATCGGTATTCATGATTCGGATTACATTAGGAATGGCCTAGCAAAGAGCAAGATTCTATCCAACTGGTGCCACAAAACAAACACAAGTGTTTTATGATGCCTTTGACCCGATGGTGAAGTTGCATCACCAACTTTGAGTCACTAGGATTCACCAAGGTTTTATAAAGGAAGAAGGGGGAAAATAACCCTTTTTATAGTATTTTTTGTAAAATTTGGTAGATCCCTTCTTTATGAATCAAAAGGACTTCTAAAATCCACATTGGTCTTGGAAGACTACTCATTTCCAACTAAAATCACCACATTTCAATCCTATTTGGATTTCTAAACTTCCAAACAACATAACTTTGCAATCAGAGCTCCAAAGTCCACATGCAATCCCATTTTGAATATCTGTACAATGAATAGTTGTCGGTGGATTATTCACTTGTCTCATTTAGCCAAGTTCTCACAAAATTATGACCCTCTAAAAATTTGGATCACCAAGAGTGGCTTCATGTCTTCATTACAACCCTTCTTTTAGTCATCACTCTAGACTTGTAGCTTATAACCTTGTAATGTTTGAACTTCTAATTTTTTTTGTGTTTTTAGATTTTCAATGATATGTTACATGTCATATTTCTATGAATGATTCATTAGAAACCTCTCACTTTCAGTTTTTGAGTGTCTTAACACCACCAAAACACCGCCAACTTTGAACAACCATAATTTTTAGCCAATTAGTTCAAATTACACGGTTTTAGATGGTTGGAAGCGTATTCTCAAGGGATTTTCAAACATGCATGATACTTTGCCATACCATTTTAATTTCACTTCTAATCTAGAGCACCTTGTTTGTTCGAGAGTCACTCATTTCTCCATTTTTAAACTTTCGCAAGGCTCGAGAAGTCACCTCTATTCCTCTAAGGTTCCTTTATTTTATGAGAATAAGGGGAGAATTTTGAGTGAATTGAACTACCAACTTCAATGGGCGATTGCAAGAGTATAGAGAATAAATGGAGTTGAAATTTGGTAGAAAAATGTGCCTTTAAGCTGACTTTCCAAAAAGTTTAAGCTTGATCCATTTAGAGCATGGATGAAGTATTGGTGCCTATTTTAGTGCAAAGACGTGAGTTGTTGCCATTAAAAAAGACTACCAACTTTGGCAAGCAATTGTATAAGACCAATTTAGCCAAATGATCAAAATTTTGATGGAGTAATTAATTTTTCAAAAATCCATTGCTCACTCAATTTAGAGCAAGAACGAATACAAAGTGGACAAATTAATGCAAGGAAGTTTGTTACTATAATGAAGTGATATTTTTTGTTGGTTGTTTTATAACCTTTTTCTTCCTATCTAAATTAAAAACTATAATGATTGATTATATATACTTTCTGCTTTGTTTTGATTGAATGGGTCATTATACATGCATTAGATTTTTTTATGGAATGGAAATGTCTAAAAAAATGCATAATTAGTTAGTTTCATTTTTTTGATTTTGAAATAAAAGTAGAAGTGCTGTCCAAATTGCACTAAAACTAAGGTTTGTTGAGTAAAGTGATTAAAAAATGGGGATATTATTCTCATTACTTAAGAGGATTGAATTTTTTAGGACTAATTATCAAAAATTAAGTAGAAATTGCAAATGAGGACAATGCATGGTGAAATTTGGATTTGGTCAAAATGAGGTGTGTTGGGCTTGATTGTTAAGGTCAATTTTATGCCCTTTTCAGCCCACATTGGCACATTTAAGTTAGGTTTTTGCCAAGGTAGTCACCATAATGTCCATGAGTACAAATTAGGTGAAATTAGAATATTGTGAGGTGATTTTAGAAATTTTAAATGGGTTGCTCTTTCCACTTAGGATCACTTATTAAAAAATATTAAAAAATTAAACAAAAATATCATAGTAATTCATTGCTTGAAAGGTAATTTATGTTAGAAGTCCAATATACTCCTTACCAGCCAACTTTAGGGGGTCTATTTGCCTAGCATTGAAAATACCTCATAGCCCACTTGTCTCCTTACAAATGCCCCAAAACATTCACTTTCAATATTCCAAAACTACACTTTGCTAAGACTCAAAATTTTTAGGATTCTAAAAATGCACCCAACTCTACTTACAATACACAATGGGGTTCGAAAATGTTTTTGTTAAGCCTTAATCCAAAACATATTATCAAATAAGAAGATCATTTTGGAATAAAATCAAGGAGTATATTGTTTTATTCTCACTTGCTATTAGTGCCAATGATTATTGCTACACTTACCTTAGTTACTTTACATCAACAACAATTTTTTTTGCACATTGAAAGTAGGAAAGGCTTATTTTGCCCTTTTCACATTCTTACCAAATTGTAGAAACTGCAATGAGGTACCGAATAAACTGTTTGCAACCTCGTTCGCAACCTCGTTCGCAACCTCGTTCGCAGCCTCGTTCGCAGCCTCGTTCGCAGCCTCGTTCGCAACCTCGTTCGCAACCTCGTTTGTAGCCTCGTTCGCATCCTCGTTCGTGTGATTGTCTGAGTGCACATTGACGAACTTCCCGAGGCCCGCGCGCCCGACCCGTTTCAATCTGTTCCCACAGAGATTCACTATGGACTGCAGGATGGCCGTACATAACAAGAAGAGCAGCAGCACGTCCTGCCATGCCTGTGCCCAGTCATTCCTAGTTTTCTCTTTTGCACTCGATCTGCCAAGCCCTATCATGTCCTTGTTCTTCGCCTTCGCCCTCGCTCTCGTTGACTGTCCCTGTAGCCTCGAGAAATTCTGTCGTGCGAGGAGCTTCAAGATCGGATGCTGTAGCGCGAGGCACCTGACGCTATGGAAGCAAAGGTTTGGATTCGGATACCGACTGAGGAGTAGTGCGCGCAGTGATGATTCTCTGAATTGGTGGGATGTGAAAATTAAATCAAAGAGAATAGTGAAGTGGGGAGCAAGTCAGCATTGAAGCACGCTTTTGTCAGAAGTGAAGAGTTCATTTGCGTAGAAAAGATTTGTTAATTCTTAGCTTGATTGTGAGGTGGCCCGCACGGCTGGAGGGTGGTGGAGTAGGATTCGCCATGAACAATCTCCTCGGGGTATGTTAAGCGAATTTGAATTTGGGATACGGAGTTGTCGTCACCGATATCGAAATTGTTCTGTTCGAATGGAATTGGTTTGGTATACTGCGATGGAATTGTAGACAAGGGATACTCGGAGAGTAATTACCTCCGTGCTTTCTGAAATGTTGGTTTGGACAGACCGATCACCAAAATGCTTACTATTTTTGCAAATTCTTTAATGAAGCTACTCGTCTTCGTGAATGTGCAGGATACGGCAGTTGGCCGAGACTTGGACCTGGAGAAGGGGCCTTCGTCTTCTTCATCTTCTATTATTCGTCTTACGCCTAGCCAAGACACGACGCAATTCTTCTAGGAGGTCAATGTTATCAATAACTCCGTGGCTGAGATTCGGAAGTGGTTTGTCAAGATGCAGGTGAGTTGAATTTCCAATATCCTGTGGCTTTAGCGTTTGGGAGTTAATATCAAGATTTCCTAACCCGAGATGGAATGTGGAGCGAGTGGCTTGGTTGTGAATCTAGCTTGACTTTGAAGGTTGTCAGTGAAATCTGACTGTGCATCTATGAGGTGGAACGAAAGTAGGGATCCTATAGATTGCACAGGTGGAAGCAGCAAGCTTAATATAACACGAGATTTCACACCTTGATTGGGGCTAAAATCATAAGTTTATTTGTTTTACCTTATTTTGTTCAATCAACTTTATACTAAGTAACAAGAATGAGTAATGAAGAGGTGGCGCTTATACGGTTCCCATGTGGTAGGCTTGTAACCTTATGAATGTGCAATGATTTATTGCAAGCCTAATATCTCACCCTAATTGCAGAGAATGTCAAATCTCAAGCTTCTTGTTTCAATTTTCTCTGCTTTTACCTGAGCAATCTAAATTGGCCTCGTGACTGGAACAACTATTTGCCACATGGTAACGTACACCTATGTAAATTAATGTCACTGCTTTCCTGGATTAATAGAATTCGAATAAGGACTTCGGGGCGTTGTCAGGAAACATGAGAGGCATGACTTTTTTAGGCTCTTGCGGTCCTCATACCTATGATTGCAACTTGCAAAATAATTGGTTTAGGTTTGAGTTCTTTTGAGGTTAATTACAACAAGTAGAGACCACATTGCTCGCTTAGTTGCAACGCACAATGATGTGCATCATGTAATGGAGCAAGATACTCCTCTCCTTGAATGATTCTGGTCGTACTGTGCAAACCTGGGTATTTTGCAGTGGTACCGCTCATTGGGATTCACAACAATTCATACTCGATATTGAACCACCAGATTCAAAGGAATGATCGTGACCGAGATTTGATGCTTTGACATTGAACGTCCCTACTGTTGAAATGGCTTTGTACTAAATAAAAAAACTGATGTGCAGAGAAAATGGACAAGGAGAATCTTGATGAAATCTGTGTGATCGCTGAACAAGTAAAGGGGAAATTGGAGGCATTGGACAGATCGGTATGTGGAATGTTTCCTGTCATTGATCCTTTTCATGTAACTCATTGTCATTGATATGTCGCTGTCATTCTCTCTCTTCTCCAACCGGTTATTGCATTCCCTCCCCAGTCAAATGAAGCTACCTCGATTCTATTTATATCATCTCTAGATTTTTCTGTGACGCATTTTTCGTGTCATTTCTGCTGGTGGTTTCGCAGAATGCTATGAACCGCGAAATTTTGAATTGTCAAGCAGGGTCAAGCACTGATCGGGCACGGATGTTTACCACTTCGTAAGCCTTGTCAACTGGGAGCCTTTTTCTCTAGCAAGATGTTAAAGCGTTGCAAGGGCCCAAAACTTGGTCCCTGGATTGGGATTCCGTGACTTCGTTTTTCATTTCATCAGTGCAAATTCTAAACTAGTTATGCGAAACTTATGATGAATTTCGGGTTGCCAACATTCGGTCGTGAACTTTCTACAAATTCAAACATGAAGATTGAGCATCATTATCTATATATTGTAGCAGTGAATTCTGCACTAGATAAGAAAGAAAGTTATTAATTCTTTTCACTGCGGTTGTATGTGACTCGTCTCAGAAACTTGAGGAGGACTCTGAGGCGTGTCACCATTGATTTTAGGTCCGTCGTTAAGATTTCGGTCATTAACATTCTGACTCCATCTCTAAGTTGCCGTTGCAATGGTTACATGAACTGAACCTTCGTTTTCTTGGTGCCTTGGAAGTCTTTGGATATGTTGCTGTGCATTCAAGCATGCTCAGTTAATTGGAGAAAGTTGAAACTGCAGGGGTTGGGCAAACGTTTCAAGACTAGTTTCGGGAGCTAGTTGAAAGACGTGCTTTCGCTAGTGAGTCTTGTAATGAGCTAATCTCATTTGCATTTCAGTCCCGCTACTCTACTGTTAGGAAGGATTTTGAAACATATTGTGAATCTCACTTCTATCAATCGACTAATACGTGTGCAGTCGGGCTGACTCTTGATGAATTTGTAAGTGCTTCAATCCACATCCCAGCGCGATTTCTCAATTTCATCCAAGTCACAGTTTCTGATCAGAGCCGAGTACTGCATCCTTTTCCCTTCTCTGTATGGTCTATCAAATTCCAAACTTCGAATGGTTTATGGCCTTGGATCCTTCGTGTCATAAGAACGATAAACTGTACTATTGCTATCTTTCAACTCATCCGATAATGAAAGTTGACCTTTCCTAATGGGGACCCTGTTCCCAAACCAACCCGTAGAGACTCTTCCCTAAAAATTCATGTACACCATCTAAATGAGATGCTAGGCCCAATTTAGGTACACTTTTAACAAGGACTTTGAAAATTCGTAGTTTTGCCTGCTGGGGTTGTAGTTTTGCCTCTCTTTAATGGTTTCTGTGGTCCGCAGGAGATTGACGGTCTGGTTGAAACAGCAGACAGTGAGCCATATTTCCAGAATGCCTTTCCATCGCAAAGACTAGGCAATGTATATTCTCTCTGTTGATGATCTTTTGAGAAAATTTCAAACCCTTTTTGTTCATCTTGAACGATTTAGCTGGACGTCCTATTGCCTCTATTTTGTGTTGTTTGTGCTCGGCTTTTTAGCTTCTAAGAGGGTTGCATTACCAGCTCAAGCTCAGAGGTTTTACCTTTCTTCTTTGACACTGTATGATGCAGGTACAGCCCACAATGACTGAGATTCATGAGCGGCATCATGCAGTCAAGCACATTGAAATGAAGCTTTTGGAACTTCATCAGGTCTTTCCTTTTTTGTCTCAAATGTCACCCAAATACTCATGTTCATGTGGATGTTCCAATCCGCAACCTGCAGACAGTCGTTGGATGACTTTTATAGCTGTATTTCATGTAAAATCTTGAATCACGTGGGTTAACATGAATTTCTCATGACTGGCAGATTTTTCTTGGCATGGGAATCCAAGTTGTGGAAGATCCGCCAGCTCTGGAAGGTCCGCCAGCTTCGCCATCTCCGGTAGCATCGCCATCTTCGGTAGCACCGCCATCTCCGGTAGCACCACTGCCATCTCCGGAGGCTCAAGGCGAGCGTCTTCAAAACATCAATGCGGAGGTTAGTTCCGTCATCTCTCATCTAAATCAAGCCTTTGTCTCGAGTAAACTTCTAAGAAGCTATGCAAAGTTTATGCTGTACACCATTCGTATGTGCGGGAAAATTGAGAATAAGTGTCCATTTAACAAACATGAACTACTAAATGCCCCTCAATCTCTCAAGCGTCACTTCATTGCATCTACACTTATAACCTCCTTACTACCACCTTCTCTAGTATCACATTCTCTTCTACCAAACCCTGGGGAAGTGGGGATCGGACGTACGAAGTTCAAAACCTACTCTGTACTCCCCAGCATGTCGCAAGAAGTTGCATACAATCAACGTATTATGGAAAATGACAAGTATGAAATAGAGTGTAGACCACCTCCCAGATTCTAGTGACGCCAAGTACTTCTATAATGTGTTTGCATTCCACGCTAATTTCCTTTCACAATCCAGCAATACTCCGCTATAATCACTTGCACTTCGGACAAGTAGGTTGTGATACTAAAGAGTTTAGGGTGTACATGACTATGTTCTCAGTTTGTTCCGTCTTGGATCTGCAGGGAGGCAATGCAGTTCATCGTTCCATCGAGTGCATTTGGATTTTCATTATCCTCCTCCTCTTTCTGGCGTTGATAATTTCCTTTCCAATTGTATTCCTACCTAGGAAAAAGCATCCCAATTGACCTTATTAGGAGGTGCCAAAGCTCAAGACTTTTGCTCCAAGAATAGAGGTGATTTGGGCGACCTGAACGCGACCACGATGTGAAATGTCCGCTACTTTGAGAAGAGATGTTGGGGGCGGAATTGCTTGGGCCAATTTGGAAACAATGAGAGATGCACATTGAAATCGTGAACTCTAAGAAACCCCAATTGCTCTGCATTTCTGTATAGATTTTGTTATTGTTTGGTATCCTTCCTTCTTCCAATGAAACCAAGATTTTGTGTTTGGGCGATACCACCTGAAGCTGGACTACTGAGTGTCTGGAACTCTCTCTAATGCAAAAGAGTAATAGGAGTGGTCCTACTGTAGGCTGTATCGCTAAGAAAACCAGACCTTGAAGGAAACTTTCTTGGTCATGACCTGATTAGGCTTCAAAATCGAAGAGTGTGGGCAAGCACTAGAAGAGCCTCCACTCCCAAGTGAAGTGGACGGTTTTCCCTGCAATCGTGCTTGCACAGTGCAATACAGTATTGTAGTGTTTCACATTTATTTCTCACTAGCGCAGTACTAGGCAAATGTTTCCATGGTAGAAAATTATTTAAAAGAAAAAAAATATTGATGATAAAAAAATATTGTTGATAGCAATGGTGAATCTAACCATATGGATGGAATTCAAAACTCAAAATCTATAACTTCTATTTGAATGTATATGAATTCCAAAATATTCTTCCATATAGTACAATTCTAGTAACATGAAATCCAACCATGAGATAGGACAACAATGTGATAAAATATCTCTACAAATTAGGATGACTTTCATCTAAGCAAAATCTATTCATTGTTCAAAAATTGAACATTGGAGTGCTTAGGGGTTAACTATGGAAATTCCCTATGTTGTTGCAATAGCAAAAATAAAATAAAATAAAAGTGATTCTTTAATTTTTTAAAAACAAAAATAACTAAAAATTTCATAACTTTCGCACCATTGGTTTAAATGCCATGAAACAAAGCCAAGGCACTCCTCCTCATAGACGGCTTTCCAATGTTACCAAGAATGCCACCAAAATACCATAGTGAAGGAAATCTCACCATAACAAAACAAACAAGCAAACAACTTACAATATGGATGTCCATGTCATTAGAACTTGAAGCTTGGCATGATTGAAAAACTTGGTTATAATTAGTTGAAGCTCAATCCAAATGGATTTATATACAATGAGAGTCAAAAATGAAAGTACTCACATGAGTTCAAAGTATATGTAATGCTTTCTAAATCTTGAATCATTTCAAGATACATTTGTCTTGTTGCTTGGGTTGTTCTTATTGCTTGGGTCATTGTAAGAAATACTTGCCATTTTTGTCTCAAATTGGTTTATTTTAGTGAGTATTGTGACTTTTGGGATAAACTTTTTTTAAATGAAATAAAATATGGATCATTAATAAATTATTCTAAATAGTATGTTTGTGAAAATTCAATACTAGAAAAATTTATCTCTAAAAGTTATGCCCCCCAAAAGAGTAATGGAAAATACCAAGATAAGAAATACTTTAATTAATGTTTGATTTTTAAAAAAAGTAAAAAAAATCAAGGACCTCCCCCCTAAAAATCAAATTTTCCTTACTTGAAGATGGTTCTTCTGAAACATTTGCATCTTTGAAAACAAAAATTGTATTATCTATACGTGCTTAAAGATAGTATACTTTGAACACATTTTGGAAGGTAGAAAATTTCTTTTGTAGGCTTGTATAACTTTAAAAGAAGTCCTCATTTTCCAATTTTGACATACATATTCAGATTTTGGATCAAATATGGTATTATTCTTCTTCCAATTAGCAAATGTAGACATTCAATTGGAAAACCTTCAAATTTACATTTTGGGATTGAATATAGTACTAACCTTCCAAATTGGCAAAAGTAGACATCCAATTGGGGTCTTTTTTAAAATAGTAGACTATCTTTAAAAAATTGGAAAAAATAACTCAATGTCTACAATTATCATATGTACAATTGTACACTCATTTCAAATTTCATTCAAAATTGACATACAATGCAAAAATTGTAAGCAAAAAAACACCATTTGAGGTCAAATTGATAAAAATATGGACCAATATTTCTTGCAATTATCCTCTTGTATCAAATGCTTATTCCAAAACTACATGCATTGAAAAGAACAACCAAAAAACAAGTATCAACTCAAAGGTTTAAGATTCAAGTAATTACATTTTTGTTAATACTTGAAGAAACTTTCAATCATTGCATTAGAAGGCTAGTACTCATTGTTGCATCATTGAGAAGATTCCCTACAACCTTGCATAGAATTCAAAATGTTGAATATGTTTACATTGGATAAGTTTTGGTACTCTAGAGCCCCACCACTACCATGACTCTTCCAAACTCTTTTCCTCATTTTCATTTGTAAATAAAACTTCATGAATTTTGCATGTTGACATTTGAACTCCTTGTCAAATTCATTGAGCTTTGTAGCATCATTCCTTGAATAAGTCCTGTTCATTTCATCACAAAATTACCCTGTCACGAATTGTCACTAGTAATCATACGATTATCGTCAGGCACTACTTTCATGTTACATTTGTTCATTTGTAAATATTGTTGTGACATGATATTGCCATTCATCATAATAGTGCAATTTAGGCATTTCATTCATATTTGAGTTTGAGGTGTTACAGTTGCACGATAACTATGTTTGACAAAATATGCACGATTTCAGTGGTTTAGTGATGGGCAATGCACGGGAAGAACCGGCAGCTAGTTACATATTAGCCGATTGAAATTGACATTTGACTGATTGAAATTTAAATCATTAGGCAACAAAACTGAATGCAATAGAAAGAAGACAGAAATTAACTGGTTTCCAAAAGAATGGGCAGAAATTTAGCTTCATTTGTTAAAAGAAGGACGGAAATTCGCTGTTTAAGAGAAAAAAGAAACGGATATGGTTGGATCTTCCAAGGGTATGGCCGGATTTCAACTGATTAACTAGGTGATACTCGGTTCTCAATAATAGACTCAATTTCAAAATTCCCCAACGGCTTCCCCGCCCTCCCGCTCCGCCTCCCTCCCCGCCTCCCACAGTCCTGTCTCCCTCCCCGCCTCCTGCAGTCCCGTCTCCCTCCCCGCCTCCCGCTCTGTCTACCTCCTCGCCCTCCCGCTCCGCCCTCCTCCCCCCGCCTCCACTCTCCGCCTCTCCCTCCCGCTCCGTCTGCCTCAGCACCTTTCCGCGACTCCGCCTCCCCGCCTCCCCGCCTTTCCGCGACTCCGCTCCCCGCCTCTCCGCGACTCCGCTCCCCGCCTCTCCGCGACTCCGCTCCCCGCCTCTCCGCGACTCCGCCTCCCCGCCTCTCCGCGACTCCGCCTCTCCGCCTCTCCTTTGACCAGAAGCTGACTTGGATCTATTCTTTGGGAACTTGTAACATAACTGGGAAGTTCGACACCAAGCTGATCGAGCTCATTGTCACGACGTATTAGGTACGATCTGCCGAGGGTGGCATTTCTTTTCTCTTGTGTCGTCGATTTTTTTGGATTCTTGTGGGTCTGTGCCGTCTTTGTGACTGTCAGGGAGTGCAATTTCTTGGAGTGTTTTTCTGTCTTGTCAGTTGGGTTTTAGTTTCCAGACATTTGCATTGTGTGTTTTTGGAAGTTGCTTTCCTTTTTGTTATTGAAGCTCCGTCCGTTTTTCTGCCTCCAACTAGCTCTTGTGCTGTAGTGCTCTCTTGTAGGCTGCAGTGCTTTAGTTATTTAATGCAGAGGATAGGCTGAGCTACAACGACTTGTTGCTGTGACTTGCTGCTGCGACTTGCTACTACTTGCTGCTGTTGCAATTTTCTAAGGTACCAAACTTAACAAGGTTAACTTTGGAGAATGGATTCATGAGTAGTTTGGAACTTTGGATTGAATTGGTGAATTATGTGAAGAACTTGAGAATTTTAATTTAGGGTTTCAGTAGTTGAATTGCACTATTGAATTATGTTTGAACATTGGATTGTATGAGAATTGTTCATTTTTGGTTGTTTTAGTGTTTTGGTAAGTCATTGCTGATCAATAGATTGACTGATACATGCTAGAGGTGAATGTGGAGTTATAATGAATTTAACAAAGAGACATAAATATGCATATTCTAAGTTAAAACTCATTTTAATCATGTGCATTGTTGGATTTTGCAGGAAGTTTTTTAGTCATTGGTGACATTGAATGTTGAAATCAAGGATTTCTTCCTTTCCTTGACATTGGATGTGAATTGAAGAGTGGTTTTTGTGTGTCTTCAAGAATTTTTCTCTTCTATGATTGATTATTTTTTATTCTTTAGGATTCAAGAACTTTTATAAGTTTAAAAATTTGTCGGTTTTTACATATAAAGTTTAAAATTTCTTGGTCATATTTATTATTTGTAATCAGATTATGGCTAAGCGTCAAAGGACAATCAGGAATATGTTGCTGGCCACTGAAAAGGAAAATGACATGGCCTTGACTGAAGTTTCACAAGCCAACACTTCATCCACTAATAATAAAATTACAGACCCAATTGAATTAGCATCAAAATTATGGAAAGATGCATGGTACACCCAATTTGATTGGATTGAATTCACCACATCACTAGGTAAGGTTTTTTGTAAGACATGTAGAGAAAAAGGAGGCAGGTCTGTCTTTGCCAAACAAGGCTCAGTGAACATAAAAGTTTCAGCCTTCCAAGATCATGCTAAGTCTGATGAACATAGGAGGCTTACTTGGGCTATGCAATCTGGTCAGAAAATTATGGAGAAGGTCATTTTAGAGTCTAATAAGACATGTGATGATGCTATTTTAGCCCTTTTTAAGGCAACTTATTTTATTGGTAAAGAGACCTTGTCTTTTGGTAAATTTCCAAGTCTTTGTAAATTACTAGTGTTTGTGGATGCATGCATTACTAAAGAGCTGTACCATGATGAAAAATCATGTGCAGACCTAGTTTTTTTGATATCAAGTGTCATCCAAAAAAAGATACTAGATAGAATCAAAGAATCTAAATATTTTGGCATAATGATAGATGAATCAACTAACATTTTAGTCACAGGTCATATGGTTGTTTTTGCTACTTTTATTGAAGGAGGAATGCCTGCATGTGTGTTTTTAGGGCTGATAGAATGTATATGTGGAAAGAAAGATTCTACTTTCATGTTTGATATTCTAACATCCACCTTAAAGGGTTGGGGATTGGATTTTAGCAAATTCTTAGGTTTTGGTTCAGATGGAGCATCTGTCATGGTGGGATCAAGAACTGGAGTTGCAAGTCAGCTCAAAAACAAGGTAAATCCCTATTTGATTGCTGTCCATTGTGTTGCTCATAGAACAAACTTGGCTTCTTTAGAAGCAGCTAAAGGAAATGGTTGTTCTTTGTTGTCCAATGAAGTAGATAACCTCATAAATTCATTGGCTGCACATTTCAAAAAGTCTACAAAGAGGAAATCCTCTTTGGAGACTTTACAAAAAGAACTTTTTGATTCTAAAAAGACACTTAAAAGATTTCACAAAATTAGATGGCTCTCTAGGTGGCAAGCAATTACAGCCCTTTGTGATAGTTTGGAGAGTGTCTTGGTATATTTTCGTGATACTCCTACATCAAAAGATGATGGCACTAGTCCCATCTTGTTCAACAAATTAAAGTCTTTCAAAATAATTTATATTTTACACTTCTTGGCTGATATTCTTCATAGTTTATCTCTTCTTTGTAGAGTTTTTCAGCACAAATTTGTTGATGTCTCATGCATTGGGTCTCTCATCAAGACTGAAATTACACAAATCCGAATGTTATTTATGGATGAATCTACAGATTTAAATACTGCTACTTTTAATGAGAGTACTGGGTTTCATGTTCTTCCTGACTTTGGTCCACCTAGAGGTTATTTGAGAAGATTACAATCTGAAATTCGTGGGTCCATGTTTCATAGTGTGGAAATGAGTAAAGATAGGATAGGGGCAGATTTAGAATGTGCCATTGCCTTTCAAAAATGTTGTACTGAAAATGTTTGCATTGCTTTGGAGAGTCGTTTTGTTGATAATGGCATTATAGGGGCTTTTAAGATTTTGAGTCCTTCTAATATGCCTACTAGACAAGTTGGTTTGGGAAGTTGGGGAGTTTTGGAATTGGATGTGTTATGTGGTCATTATGGGCAAAATTTAGAGCTTCATGGAAAGAAATTTGAAGCTTTAATTAACCCTTCACTAGCAAAGAAGGAATTCTTTGCTTTTAAAGTCCAAGCAACCACTGAATGGTTGGACAAGGGATTTGGTGACTTATAGAGTCACATATCTTGGAGCCCTTCACTCCAACTCAAATATCCTAACCTTCTTATTTTGGCTGAGATTGCTAGAATTCAGTGTGTCACTACAGCTCAATGTGAGAGAGCATTCTCTATCCAAAATGCTATTAAGTCTAAATTGAGGAATTCTTTGAAAACACAACATGTTGAAAGTGTCATGCATGTTGCTTTAGAAGGCCCTAATGGTGATAGTGCTAATTCAATTTTACTTGAGGCTATTGTGTTATGGAAAAATTCACGGAAATATAGACATGTATATTCCAGACCAGATTTGTATCTTGCAGGTGTAAGTGAAGGTGAGGTTCCAGATGGTAACACTACTCTTGATGCTTTTCAATTTTGATGCATGTAGTTGTTCTTGGTGATTTTTAGTTTTGATGCATGTAGTAGATAGGAGCCCTTCAAAAATATAAAGCCCCATTTTTTTTTTAAATGTGAGCTTTGTATTTTAGTAAGGCTAAGTCTTTGGTCCTCAATTGGTTGGGGAGTTTCCAGGTTCAATTCCTGCCAAAGACATTTAATTTTTGACAAGGTTTTTACATAGACCTGTATAAATATTTGTAAGAAGACATTTTAGATGTTGACTAGTTCAAATGAATTGTAAATGGAAATTTAGCTGATTTATATTATATATAAGAGGAAAATGAACTGGTTCATGTGTAAGATGAGGGGAAAATTAGGTGGCACAAATTCACTAGCAAAGGAAAATGGCCGCTTTTATTAAATGAAAAAAGGCAAGAACCGGATGAAGTCAAAGCTTTACCGATGATATTCATCCCTAGCCAGCTTTTGGCCTAAATTTCTAAAATATTTCCCGGGCACTGGTGATGGGCTACTAACTTCGTGCAACATTTGTACTTATTTAAGACATATGAAATTAGTGCAATAATCACACAACATCAAGTCTATGCATAGTTATTGCACTAACATTGCATTTTTTTTACTTTTTACAATTTTAGTACTAAGTCAATTGAAAAGCAGGAATTGTATTCAAAGTAAAAATTCAGACCACCTCATTTAAGTATAGTAGAAGAATTTTTTTTTAAAACTTTGAACTAAGAAAAGTTGGGAAATTAAGCCATATTTCATCTCCAAAAATCCGTTTGACATTTCAAGTCTTCAATCAAAAGTTATAGACAAATTTCAGAGAGGTGTTGGAAGGGAATTTTTTTTGACAATTTCTAATGCCTCTTTAAAATTTGTCCATAACTTTTTATTGGAGACTTGAAATGTCAAACGGATTTTTGGAGATGAAATATGGATTAATTCACCACCTTTTTCTAATTCAAAATTTTTCATTAAAAGTTATTCTACTATGCCTAAATGAGGTTTGAAATTATGGTTTGAACACATTTCCGGCGTTTTCATGAATGGTCAACCAAGCCTCTCATCCTTAAGTTATCCCATATCCTTTGAGTGGTCATGACAAACAATGAATTATACTAATCAGTTAACAAACAAAATAAAAGAAATTTAATTAAGAAAAAGATTATTGCTAATTAGAAGGGTGATCAACAATTTAACATTGACAATACTTTTTCAAACATTGATAACATTTAATAAAGGTTATCCCAGTACAAATTGCAATGACATTATTGTCATGAATTTTTTTTGTACTTCAGCGTAAATAAAATGCATGACAAAGATAATAGTTTTTTGTGCATAATTTGTGTCATTAGTGCATTTGTGATTAACGTATATAAGTCACATAGTTAATACAAATGACAAAATAGTGCCACTTCTTTGCAGTAATCGTGTGCATTGTAACGATGCGATAACTTACAAATTAACATACGCACCCATGAAACAATAGTAACTGCATGGTAATTGCTAACAATTCGTTGGGCTAGAACTTTGAGATGTTGAATTACAAACTTTCTAATTTGAATCTCAATCATTGGAGATTCAAGAGCAACAAATTGCAAAAGATCATGAAAATGAATGTTAGTATAAATATTAGTTCTTACAAATACAAATGTATCATACAAAATAATAAAAGACAATATATAAAACTACAACAAGTAATAAAGATCATTGTAAGAAACACCAATATTAGTAATGTCACATCAAGAGTGACAAAGTTTTCCTTTGCGATAACTTTTGAAGCATGAATATGATGAACTTGGAATTTTTATTGGATATGGATGTATCTATTTTTATCAAATCCCTTACTTTAAAAAAATTAAAATTATTCTTTTATATTTAGGAGTCAATTTTGCTAATTTGTCATACTTTTAGGTTTAGTGTTTTGGGGGAATTTCAAATATACAAAATTAATGATTAGAGCTAAATTTATGTGGTTTGTTTCTATAATAAAAAGGTTGTATTTCCTATTAGAGGGATTTAGAAATAGATTATATTATATCCTCCATGTTCATGCAAATAGGGCTCCTTTGTGTGTACACTTTTGAACATTGAATATGGTTTCATATTCATTATTTTGTGAAATCTCATCAAACATCACCATCAAAACCTAGAAAATGATTAATTTTTAGTTTTTTCTATATAGTAGATTTATTACAAATTAAAACCTTGAGATATACCTTTTTGATAAAAAAAAATTAGAACCGTGGGAACTCTGTAGTACTAGTTGATAGTTGGTACAATTAAGTACTATGTAGTATTCACGTGTCATGGACAAATTGTGATTTTTGTTGTGTATAACTTCAATGTTCATTCACTAACAAGGAACAATAGTTTATGCAAAATGAAAAGTATTGTCAGGAATCATCCAAGTTGTGTTGTTACTGGTAGCATAGTACTGATAGTATTGATATTGTTCACCATTGAGACTCCAATTTTTGCCAAAGGTTGATTGCAAGAGACGCTTGTCTTTACTTTGTCCCATTGGCCTCAAATAAGTGGTTTTGGCTCATAACTTTTGCATTGTATGTCAATTTCATATGAGATTTTAAATGAAGGTATACATATACTAGTTGTAGACATTGAGTATTTTTTCACATTTAAGAAATTATTTTACTATTTTAATATAATACAACCCCCAATTGGATGTCTACTTTTGATATTTTAGGGAATTTTAGTACTATTTTTGATCCAAAAATAAGACCTTCAAGGCCAAAATTGGAGTACAAAGATTTAAATTGTAGTTATATAAACCCACAAAGAGATTTTCTAAAAATAATAAAGTGCCCACCTTCCACATATGCTCAAAGTGCACTACCATTGTGCAATTGCAAAGAAGCCAAATTTTTTTCTAAGAATACAAATGATCCCACTTTCAAGTTAGAAAAATGGCTACTTCTTATTTTATATTTTAGAATTTTTCATTATTTTCTAAAAATTAAACATCAAAGTATTTATTTTGGGGGTCTTTTTCATTGCTCTTTTTGGAAATAACATTTAGAGATAATTTTTTCTAAGCCTAAATTTTTATAAAAATACTAAATAGGCTATTTTCAAACAAAAAAGACACATGTTTCTTGCAACGACATCAACATGCTACAGAACTAACCATTCTTTCTTGTGAGCACCTTTTTTTTTATCAATATTCATTGACTAAGCCATCAACTTTGTCATACCTTCTAATGAGATCATCCTAACAATAGTTCTTAAATACCAAACACAATCAATTTTCTTGAACTTTAGCTTTGGTCTAGGAAAAGGGATATTGACGTACTAGAAAAAGCTCTCATTTAGATTAGTATTGGATTGAATTGCAGATGGTATTGCATCACTCTACAATAAGTGAGAATGATATTCTTGTCATATTAGTCAACTAGCTTTTGATGGTAATCAACACTACAGTGATTAATATCAATATCCTAGTTCTTTAATTCTCCACAAAAAAATCCAGTAAAAAATTACATAGTGATTTAGTAGAAAAGCTTTTTAGGTGAACTACTAAAATTATTGCTCAAATTATTGTAAGGACATTGATGCAGTATTTAGCTTTTAATATTATATTGGAAAGATAATATTGCATGAATATATTGAAAAACATTGTAGAACCTTGGATGCTTGATATCTAAATTGTTGACATTAGAATGAAGACGTTGGCAACAAAATGCAAGAAGTTGTTGAAACCTTGAACACATAAATAACTTCTAAAGTTCCAAGGCATTTTTTCCATCAAATTCCATTCAAATTTTCCATTTTTATTACAAAACTTGAAAAGCTTTTGAATTGTTTTTTTTCACAATTCTAATTGTAGGACCTTGAAGTCTTGCACTAGATTGCTATAAAAATATATGGAAGAATTTTTAGAATCTTTGACAACAAAAATTGCAAGATATTTGCATTTGAATTTTTAAAAACTTGTTTTTTTTGTACCTTGCCTATTTAGATTGCAAACTTTATAATTAGCTTAGCTTAGATTTTTTTACTACACATGTTGACTTAAGAAAATTTATGTTGAAGAATTGAGTTGAAAGTCTCATAACAAAATCTCAAAACAAACAAACTTGATTTTCATTCCTCTTAAAATTGTTAAAGAGAATTAGGTCTATGATTGAACAAAAAAAACTAAGTTGTTAATATCTCTAAGATGGATTTGAAACACAATAATTCTAATAGTGAGATTGTTCTAGCAAGCAAACCCAACTTTACCAAATAATTGTTTTAAAAAATTATGCAAGTTGCATTTAGATTGCCCCCCCAAAGATTCTTCATAACTTTCTCATCACTCATGCTAATAGAATAAATTAAATCTTTCCATGCAAACAAGAGTATTTTTTGGGAGAAACAAAAGTTTGAAAATTTTATTTTGACCTTCTGTAATTTTGTGGTGTTGCCCAATGATCCTCGTTTTGGATTTAGAGTAGAAATTCTTTTGATTTCAAGTGTCTATTGAAATAAAAATTTTATTCCCAAAAAATTGATATGTTTTTCTATCTCCAAAAAATGTTTCAAAGAATTATGATGAAAATTGAGACCATAGAAGTCTACCTAAAATCCATTTTGTCCCACAAAGGGATAATGGGACTTTAAGAAATAAACCACATACGTGAGATCAAGCCAAGAAATCGGAATAAATGTAAAGAAAATGTATGAAGTCAAGCAACAAACTTAGCAATAAAGCAAAAAAATTAAAAAAACATTAGAAAATAAGACTCAAAAGCATACTTGACAAAGACTTTTACCAACTCCTATGAAAAAAACTCTTGTGTAATAATGGACAAAACAATTATTGATTCTTGCTGGACAATCTAGTTTGGTAGCTTTGCTAGTTTGTATTTGCTTCTCCTCTTCAATTGTCAATTCATCACTCTTTCTAACCATCTTGTGGAAGTTTGATTACAAGCTCCTTCTAGTGGCAAAAGATGTAGCATCAACAACAACCATATATGATCTACAATCCGTTTTGATATTAAATAGTAATATAGTATTGGTGGTACACAACTTAAGTTAATTACATGCTTCTTAGATAGTTATGTCCTACTTGGATGCACCTCCAAATAGCACAAAGTGTCAAAGCAAACCTTGAAGCATATAAAGTTATCAACATTTGTAAAAACAAAATTGTCAACAATTAAGAAAGAAAAATTATTTAAGATTTAGAAAAATATTTGAAGATCTACAATCCACATGTCACACCCCTATCTCCTTGGAGTACTTGAAGTGCCTTAGTGAACAAGGAAGACCTTGGAGGTGATGTCCCAAACCTTGCAAAAGATTAAGAAGGGAAAAATAAGTGACTTCCAAGAAAACAAGACACAATAGCGTCCTGAATTATATGTGCATGGCACAATATATTACATGGCTTGCTTGGAAAGCCCTTGAGAAGATACTTCCAACTGTACAAAGGATGCATTCAGATTGAGACTAGTTGGCTAAAAATTATGTTTGTTTACAATTGGTGGTGTCTTGATGGTGTCTTGATGGTGCCAAAATATTTAAGGGCTAGGAGTCAAAGATTTGTAATGAATCTTTCATGGAAATATGTTATATAGCATATCATTGGAAAGCTAAAAATAGAAGATAGTTAGAATAGTAAGCAATACAAAGTTTTAAGCTGTGAATCCCTAAAGTTATGTATAGCCAAAAGAAAATATGTGATAAGATATAATGTCTCTTTTGTCATGCCCCTATCTACCTTGGGGGTGACTTCCCAAGCCTTGCAATAGACTAGGTAGGGAGAATTGAGAGACTCCCGATCAAATAGGGTACAATGACGCCTTGGTTTTGAAGTGGATGAAAGAGTGTCATACATTCTTGGAAAGCTCTTAACAATACACTTCTAATGGCATAAAGAATGCGCAATTCGAAGTTGTGAGCTAAAAGTTATGGCGGTTCAAAGTTGATTGGGTCTCGGTGGCGCCGGGACACTTGAGGGCTAGGTGTGAGGGGTTTTCAATGAATCCCACAAGAAAGTATGGCATGTGGAATATCATTGAAAATCTATGAACACTAGGAACCTAGAATGACAAGCATTACGGGATTCTAAGACATGAGTCAAAAGTTATGGCCAAATGAAAACCCGTGGTGAAGGCATGACACCTCCCCCTGTGAATTTGAATCCTTAGAGGGCTATAACTTTGCGAGAACTTGTCCAAATGGGACGAGTGAGTATTTTATTGGCATCTACTCGTCGTTTAGATGCCTAAAATGGATTTGCATGTCAGATTTGGAGCTCTCGGCGCAGAGTTACGCCGGTTGGAAGTTCGGGAGTCCAAACGATGACTTAACTTGGCAATTTGGTAGGAAGTGAGTGGTCTTTTATAAAACAAGGTTATCCAAGGACTTCCTTCGACCTAAGACGGGAGGTCTGCCAAATACTACAGAGAGTAATATAGGAGAGGTTGGTCTCCCTCCTCCCTCCCTCTTTCTTGAAGCCTTGGTGAGTCCCGGTGACTCATAGTTGGTGGTGGTGACTTCACCATTGGTCCACTTCAAGGCACCATGGGACACTTGTGTGTGTCCCGTGGCATCGGTTAGGTGGAGTCCTGCTTTTTGTTAGACTTCCTTGAATGTGTCCCGAGTTGTGAGTGTCAGTTACCTTTAGTGGATGAGTAGCAAATGCAAAAAGGGCTAGTATGAAGTGGGGTGACACTCAAGGGCAGTTAGGACCATGGTGAATAGTGCCACCATGAGTCCTTGCACATTAAGGTGGAAGTTACGCCCCATATTACTAAGTGACATGCCCGGTGTCACAATGGAATGTGTGTTAGTAGTCTTGGTCACTGGTACTTGGCAAATTGAGTTGGAAATGTGGACTAACGCTGTGTATGTTTAGTATGTGCAGTGTTAGACAGTTGGTGACCAAGTGATACTGTAAGTGGGTTGTGGTGAACATAGTGAGCTGCTGGAAGCTCTTAAGTGTTATTTAGGTCGCGACAGCTTTTAGTGAATCCAAATCTTTGAAGGGCCATAATTTTGTGAGAACTTGTCAAGATTAGGTGCTTTTTTTGGACTAGTGTCCCCCCTATTGGCAACATTATAGAGGCCAATTTTTGGAAGAACGAAGCTAGAGAGGTCAGAATTTTGACAGTTGGAAAAAATTTCGCTAAAAAAAACCTTTGGTCCAAATGAGATGAGTGAATAGTCCATCGGCATCTACTTGTGGCATTGATATTTAAAATGGTCTTGCATGTGAGATTTAGAACTTGGTCCACTTTGTTGTATCATTTGGATGTTCAAGAGTTCAAATTGGATTGTAACTTGGTGATTTCAATTGGGAATGGGTGGTCTTTCAAAACCAAAGTAGGTTTTAGAAGGTCGGGTAGAAGGTCCTTTGACCAACAAGGGAGGGGTTTATTAAATTCTATAGAGAGTTCTATAAAAAAAGGTTGGTCTTTCTCCTCCCTCTTTTTTAGAGCTTTGGTGAGTTTTGATAACTCAGACAAGGTTGGTGAGGTTGGTGAGGCAATTTTACCACTAGTTTCCAAAGCACCATAAGACACTTATATGTGTTCTATGGCATTGGTTGAATGGAGTTTGCTTCTTGCTAAGCCATTCTGGATGTGTCTCGAGTTATTAGTTGCAATGTGAAAGTAGAAAATACACAATGGGCCTAATATGCATTAGGGTGACATTCAAAGGTGGTTAGTACTAGTAGACAGTAGTGCCTCCATTGAATGCTTGGACATGAATGGAAGTTCTGCCTATGTCACCAAGTGGCATATATAGAGTGTGTACTAGTAGTTTCGGGATTGAAACTTAGCAATATGAGTTGGAAATGAGAGCTAATGTTGTATGTGCGTGGCATGTGCAATGTTAGTTGATTGTGATCCAAGTGATACTTGAATTGAAGCGTTGTGAGACCATTAAGCTAAATAAGAAGTTACTAGGGTTGCGACTCCGTATATCATGATTACAATTATGTTACATTTCAATTACATTACCATGCTTTTGGGATCAAAACCTCTCAAAGCCACCAATTCACCCAACACTATCACTTCAAATTAATACCTACAATTGATCAAGAAATCAATTCCACCACTTTGTCTTTCATACAATGAATCCATTGACAAAGATTTGTGAAGCACATACCATATGATTTCTTTAATTAGCCAAAGTTACAAATTGATCTCACTATATGTATATTGAAAGCACTTCAAAGTGTGATAAAGAATTTTCGGAAAAAAAAATGATCATGATATTTTGGAAAGAATAGAAAAACATATGTATAAGAAATTCCACTATTAGAAAAAGGAGTCCATTTTTGCATAGATTGTGTTGAATTCAACAAATATTTACACTAAAACAACATTTGTCAATTTTGTTTAGGCAATCAACATAGATTGCTTGAATAGCATAGATTTGTTAAAGTGTAGAAGTTTAATCAACATAGATTGTTTAAAAAGGTTGGATTCTAATCAACATAGATTGTTGAAAAGGTTGATTTATGTTGATTTGAAATGTACAATGACCAAAGTATAAAAAATTTATCCAATTTCAAGTAGTATTTTAGAAAGTTTTGGATTTTTTAAAAAATATTTTAGAATCATTTGAACTTTTTAGAAATCTTTCATAATATTTTGAAAATTGTTTAGAATCTTTTTGGAAATCTTGTAAAATAATTTGAAATATTTAGGAATCTATTGAAATCTAATAGAATCTATAAAAATCTTTTTGAAATTTCTTAATTTTTTTTTAAATCTATGGGAATCTACATGAATCTTCTAAAAGAACTTTTTAAAATCTAATACAAATCATTTAGAATCTTCTAAAATCTTCTAAAGTTTGTCAATATCATTTGGAATTTTCTTTAGAGTATGAATTCAAAGTGAGAATTGTAATCAATTAAAATTTCTAAATTGAGCATGATTTGATTTTGAATTTGACTTGAATTCAAATTAAATTAATTAACTATGAAGCAAATTTGGAATTGGATCAAAATTTTAATAAAATTCAACTCTAATTTAAAGTTCAATTCAAATAACTTAATGAAAATTCTAACTTTGATTCAACTCTAATAAATTCAAATCCAAATCCAAATAGAATTCAAATCTTTAATGCAATTTTCATTTACTTTTTTATTTAGTATACTTTGATTAGAGTTCAAACTAATTATTGAATTGAATTTCTAGCTTATATTCTAAAGTGTAGCACAACAAGTATACTTAGTAGGTTTTGAAGATTTTTTAGTTGTTTTAGTTTGTAATTTGACTCCTCTAAGAGCAATTTTTTGGAGTGCTAGTCAACAATTTTAAATAACTATGACTACCATTTGTGGAATTTTTTTCACACTATCAAATTTGAATTAAAAAAAAAT
Source organism: Climacium dendroides (assembly GCA_950106755.1). Taxonomy (NCBI): domain Eukaryota; kingdom Viridiplantae; phylum Streptophyta; class Bryopsida; order Hypnales; family Climaciaceae; genus Climacium; species Climacium dendroides. The sequence continues at coordinate 31,467,376 of OX467086.1, forward strand.
TATGTTGATGACTTGAACTCAAAGTCTAAAAAAAATTAAAAACAAACAAACTTTGTTTTCAATCTTCTAAATTATTAAAGATATGTGGATTTAAAGTTGAACAAAAAACTAAACCATTAATAGCTTTGAAATGGAATTAAGTAGAATAATTCAAATGATGAGATTATTCTAGCACGCTAGTTTACCATTGCCAAAAAAAATTGCATTAGAAAACAAACTCTATAAGTAATTTTTTTCATCAAAGATGCTTAGATTGCCCCCAAATTGAGATTCTTCATAAACATTTCATAAAATTATAAGATATTTTGTTTTATGAACAAGTTTAACCAAAAATGAGGTCATAGAAACTTGCCTAAAATCCATTTTGTCTTCTAAAGGGATAATAGTAAATAAAGGGTTAAAATATGAAATCTAAATATTAAAATATTCAAAATTTAAGATCTCAAAATATTCAAACTCCTAAATTTGAACCATTCAAACCTCTAAATGAAGAATACTCAAAAATTGAACAATTTAACTCTAAGTTTTGGCCAAACCACCTCTAGAAAAATGCTTTCCACATTTTCAAAACAAATTAGATTAAATAAAAATTTTATCAGTAAAATTAGACTTGAATATGAATCATTTTTTACAAGTTTCATGAAGAACTGACTTAAAATGAAGGAGATATGGGCCTCCAAAGTTTGATGAATTTGCAAACTAGAAACAAAATCTACATAAATTCAACTAAAATACCTTCCCCTAACAAGGGTCTGCAATGGTTGGAGTCTTGGTTAACCCCTGAGCACCCTAGAGGCGAATGGCCTCTTCATTTTGAAAAACATTCTTGTTTGATTACTATAATCTTTTGAGTAGTACTATCAAAGGACATGTCCTTTTCTCCACACCTCCAAGTCTCTCTTGACTATCAATCGGTACTATTGGATTATGTGGATCTCTTCTTAGGAGAAAGCTTGAGTGGATTAAAGTCAAAAAGGTCTGGATTTCACTAAATTTGCTCTAGAAAGCTTAAGGATTAACTTACTATCCAAGAGGTAGGTGATTCAATCCTTGATGCCATGAGTGATTGCCAACATGGTGGACTGCCTGCTTTTGAAAAAAAATTCTCTTGTGCCCAAGTTTTGGACATTGTCCAAATCAACACAATTTTATGCTAAAAAGTATCCAAATGCCCAGTAACACCGTTTAGGTGGGCTGACCCATGTAATGCACTTTGAAGCGATATTGCGGAAAATAATTTATTCAATTATTGAATGGAAATTTTTTTGGCAAGGATTTATAGATCTAGAAGCCAAATCTCATGAATACAAATATGCTCGGCAACTATGTAGAGCTATAGACTAAATTATAAGAAAACAAGAAGCTAGTAATTTGTATATAGAAGGAAGAACTCCTAAGAACTTGGTGGATATATACGACCATCTCTCTTCACACACTCAAGGAAAATATCCTTATAGCATTGCAACAAGAGGCTTCACGTTAGGTAGCTTCAACAAATCTACAAGACTCTTTGAAAATAGAATACCCATAAAAGCAACACTTCATTGAATATGGTACTCATCCAATTTTTTGTTCCCCTACTCCATTGTCTATCACTAGATTGGACAAGTGCAAATTTCATGGCATTGTGAGGTAGAAACCTTTGAAAACCTCTACGAGGAAGGTAAGAATTTGTGGAGTAGTTGTATGATCCTCTTCTCTTTAATTGTCACATTCATCATCACTTCCAATTACAAGGTCTTCTTGCAATGGGATCAAAATAGAAAATAAGTGATAGATCATCGCTCATTAGACTCAAGGATGCCATTGATACTCATTGCATTTGTTACTACAACAATAGATATGTTATGACCAGTGATAGAAACATCCGGGTCTACAAATACAAGAACAATTGGAGCGTGAACTTGAACCAAATTTGAAAGAAAACTTTGTCTATGGAAAATCAAAAGGTCTATAAAATCATCTTCAATTACTTGGTATGCAAAGTTCACTAAAACAAATGTAAAAAACTTCCTAGGTATAGACAAATCCAAGTGACTTTTATACAAAAGATTCAATCATAGGCAATTGTGTAGACAACAAAGGACTACCCAAAGGAGCTATACTGGAAGAAGGAAGAACGCTAAACTCTACAAAAAGATTAAAATCATGACAATGTTACATTAATAGGTAGGAAGTATTTTTTTGCTTCAAATTGAAGAATTAATCTCTCTAGAAGTAAATGACCACTTGAATCATTGCAAGGAACACTAGTACTATTTTACATCACACAAAGAGTGATAGAGCTTTCCTTTGTGATAACTTTTGAAGCATTGTTTGCATGAATTTGAAAGTTTATTGAAGAATGGATGTCTTTAACTCTTACGTGCAATCATGTTCCATATTTTTCAAATTTAAAAATCATTTTATATTTAAATGCCAATTCTACTAATTTGTCACATTTTACTTTTTAGGGGGGTTTAGTACTATATATAGAGTATCCAAAATCAATGATCTAGAGCTAAAATTTTGTGGCATGTTCCTAGAGTAGGAGGGCATGTTTCTATCAAGGGACATTTTAAAATATGTTATTTTATATCCTCAACAATTGTGCAAATAGGGCTCTTTTGCATACACACTTTTGAACATTGAAGATGGTTTTAAGCTCATTCTTTTGGTGAAATCTCTTCACCATAAAATGATGAAATCCTCCCCAATTGTCCAACTTTTAGTTTTTTTGTAAATTTTTATTTTTATTTTTTACAAATTAAAATGTTAAAATATCTATTTTCTTGCAATTCTTTATTTTCTAGTTTTTTTACTTAGAGATTTTTTATGCTTTTCCTTCCTAGGTAGTTTTTTCTTACAAGTGTACAGATTAGATATATTTTTAATATTTAATTTCTTTAAAAGTATTTATAGTACACCTGAAAAAGGTTGAGAATTGTCGAAGTGGAACAAAAGCGACAAGTCATTCTTGTAGTTATCCACCTATGCTTAGGTGGATTAACAAAATTAGCATCATTGGTTGTAGGCCTCTGATTGAGTTACTACAATTTTTTAATATTATCTATGAATTATAAATTCTAGATTGCATCACTGATGAATAGAAATAGATGTACAACAACCTCACTTTAATTGTTTGAATCTAATTGAAGCCAGAAAGAGCGCAATATAGTAGTAACCATGAAAACAAAACACGTGCATTTGGACAAAAAAATCATGACTCAAAATAAAGGTAATAAATAGATGTGAAATTAAAAAAATGCAGTAATTACATTCATAGAGTGCCCAATGTTAGACTCCTAGAAGTAGAAAAGAGAATAAATGTTGGAAGTAATGCTTATATATAACCCTAATGAATTTGCAGTGATTGATTTTCAATAATTGATTATGGCCAATGATTGTGGCACAACAAATAATACAATCCTTCATTGTAGGAAATTGTCCTATTTTATTGTCCCCTTGCCTTAAATAGGTAGTTATTTGCTCATAATGTTTGTTTTGTATGCCAATTTTGTATGAAATTTGAAAAAAAGGTACATATGATAGTTTTAGATATTGACTAATTTTTTTTCAATTAATTTATTATTTTTAAGTAGCCCCAATTGGATGTTTGTCATTGCCATTTTGTGGGGTCAGTTTAATACTACTTTTGACCCTAAAATGCAAATTTGAAGGTCAAAATTGGCACAACATTGTTAACTAGACCTAGGGGGGTCCCTTTTGCTCCCCCCAAATCAGGAGCCCCCTAGGGAAAAAGTACCTCTGCCACCAATCAGATTGCAACTCTGACAAGAAAAAGTGCCTCTGCCACCAATCAGATTGCAACTCTGGCAAATTTGTTGTACAATACATGTAAGAGCCAATCACCACTTGATAATTATAATCTAAATTTCCCCCAGGTTTATAGGGAGGATTGATAATTCCATCACTACTTGATAATTATAACTTAAATTTTCCCCTAGGCTTATAGGGAGGATTAATAATTCCACGTGGGGGGAGGGTAGGAAATGGTCAGCAATGTTATGGGAGACAAGTACTTCCAACAAAGTTACATAAGACCATAAAAAGATTTTTTTAATATAGTATAGTATCAACATCCCACATGTGCTCAAAGTACACTACCTTTGCGCAAGTGTAGACAACACAATTTACTTTTACAAAAGATGCAAATGGTCGAGAAGGACCATGATCATAAATTTCTTTAGTTTATTTTTTTGAATTTTTAAACTATTTCCTAAAATCAACCATCAAAGTATCACTTTTGGGGGCATTTTTCATTGCTCATTTTTAGTGCTCACACCAGTGCGTGAATGACCTCAAGGAATAAGCGACCACTGGGAGAACGATAAATTCTACGCCCTTTGAACTCCATCTACAAAGAAATACAATTTGAAAGCGCGCAGAGCAGTAATGAGACTCTGCTCAGCCAGGGACGTCGGCAGCCCCACAAGCACCTCACGAAGCCAAGTTTCGGACTTGAAGACCAAGCTCAAACACTCCTCACCCGTGCATCTGCCACTTGGACAGTTCACTGTCTTTTAAGAAATTCATATAAGGTAGGTACACCCAAATGTGCCACTGACCTTAAACCGCCATCTATACCATACATACATCTCCAAAATCAGTTCTGTACCTATGTGGAAGAATCGCTTTCAGAACCAAACTTTGTTCCTTAATAACTTTTGCATACCGTATCCAAATGCCACGTTCTCTGGTGCGTTGGAACCTCCTTTCACTTGCCAACAAGAACATATGAAATTTTTACCAATCCAATACTAGGAAATAGGCTCAGTAGCAATTAGTGGCGGTTTTAGGTGTACCCACCTTATACTGTATTGCAAGAGACGGCGTGTCATCTCCCTTGGAGAAAGTTCATCCGCCGGTGGAGCTGCTTCGAAGTGCGGGGCCGACTTCCAGAAAGTAATGAAACGGTCAACCGGGGAACCGGGGCCATCGCAAGACTGCTGCACCCGGGGAGCCAGCAAGTCGGGTTGAATTTCATCTGGCCAATGGGAAGGCGAGTAAAATACAATTAAATCAGTTTGCACAACCACGCTCTTTCAGGCACTCGGAGAAGACCACGAGGCAAGGCGAGATTCAATTCTGTGTTCCAAGAGGACGGAGACCGCAGACCCTAGCTAGCGCGGAGTCAGTTTGGACGTATATAAGCCTGGTGAGCCCTCCGCACTTCTCATCACTTGACAGAGCAACTCTCAATCACGGACGCATCAGCTAATTCAAGTGCCCAGCTCGATCCCGATCTCGACCTCACACCAACACTTCTCAATTCAAGGCAGACTACTATTACTCTCGATCGGTCTGAAGTCCGGACTTGGCGCATTCCAGTTCGATCACTAACAACCCAATACCATTCATCTCATTGGAGGATTCCACTTCCTCGACGTCTAGCAAGTAAGTGCGCGATGGCCTTTTCGAGGCCCGCGATGGGCCTGCTGTGCGCCGCAGCAGTCCTTCTCAGCTTCATGAGCGCACCCGTGGCCGCTGCCAGTCGAAGCCTCTCCAATTCTGGCTCTGGCGGTTGCCAAGAAGGCTTCTACCAGCACTCGTGCCCCAACGTGGAAACCATCATCTACGAGTCCATGCTCAAGTCGTTCCAGCAGAACAGCACGGTGGCGCCCGGCGTGCTCCGCCTGGCGTACCACGACTGCTTCGTGCGCGGCTGCGACGCGTCCTTGCTCCTGAACGGATCCAACACCGAGAGAACCAACATCATCAACGGCGGCCTCCACGGCTTCCAGGCCATCGACGCCGCCAAGGCCGCCGTGGAGGAGGCTTGCCCGGGCGTGGTCTCGTGCTCCGACGTGCTGCAGTTCGCCGTGCGCGACACCGTGAAGTTGACGGGAGGACAAGGCTGGACCGTGCCCGCCGGAAGACGCGACGGAAGGGTGTCCCTATCCTCCGAGGTGGCCGCCAATCTGCTGACGCCCAACAACACGGTGCCGGCGCTGCTGAATGTGTTCCAGAAGAAGGGCCTGAACGCCACGCAGATGGTGGCGCTGGCTGGCGCTCACACCCTCGGGAAGGCGCCGTGCGTGACCTTCGACAATCGCATTCAGGGCGCCCAGGTCGACCCCACCATGCAAGCGCACTTCGCCCAGGACTTGAAGCAGAAGTGCCCCATGGCCAACATCACAGACACGGAAGTGCCGCTGGACTTGGTGTCGCCCACCAAGTTCGACTCGCAGTACTTCAAGAACATCGTGAACAAGATGGGCTTGCTCACTTCCGATCAGAGCATGTGGGTGGACTCGCGCACCAAGGGCTCCGTCCAGGCCAACACCGACAGCGCCACCTTCAACGCCAACTTCGCCCAAGCCATGGTGGCGCTCAGCCAGGTGGATGTGCTCACGGGCAGCGCCGGCGAGATCCGGCGAGTGTGCTATTCCGTGAACTAATTCAGTTGGGCAGGCCTTTTAGCTTAGTTCACTTGAATTGGTGCCGAGGAGCCAGCTCCATGGCGGGTACCCCGGCCAAGTAGTGAGTGTACAAAATTCATTCTTTTGAGAGCATCAGGTAGGTAGAAATTAGAAACCATTCATTCCACGTCATGATTGGTTGGAACCCGAAGGGCGTTTCCCAATCGATGCAGGCGTGCATTCGTTGTTAGCTAGTTGCCCCCACTTCAATTCAGTGGTGAGGCAATTCATGTATTTTATGATTCTTTGGCTAGCTTCCAGTGATGTCTGCGGTCGTATGACATTTCCAGGCTGGCACGTCTTCATAACACCCAGTGGACTCAATTGAATTGGCACTTCGGTTAATTAACCTCTTCTGGATAAATTCCAAGTTTCAGTTGTCTCAGCACTTGCTCGTAAACTCAATGTTAGACCTGCAGACTGCAGTCGATTAGTTTGGCCACGAGATCATGCACTCTGTCTCTTCATTGTTTTTTTAGTGTTTTTTTTTGGGGCCAATCAGCTACTTCCTGTATGTGGCTGGCCCCAGAGAATCAGAATTCATGCTTTCGTGATCATCTTTCGAACTTTGAAACCTAACTGTCATTCAAGCTTACTGGTTGGAGTCGTTCGTCTGGTCATAGCGGACCTTGGACCGGTGTTTACCTGGAACACAAGCTTAACATGGCAATGTCGATTTCTACTCTATCTCCTCAACCGCTCTTTCGGTCATTTTGACGACCTGTGTTCAGCATTTTGCTCTCAGAAGAAATTTTTCAGTCTATATAGTTTGCTTGATATTGGCCGATGGACAAGACAATATATTAAAGTTGAGTATATTAAGTGTTTTATGAGCATTAGAAAGTGTTCTCGTTTTATGGATTTATAGAGAATCTCAAATGTTTTGTTCGCATTGAAAAATTGCTATACCTAACTGAGGAATTAGAGGTTTTAAACAATATTTGAACATGTAGTGGTACAAGTAGCTCACTATGTGGAAATCAACTTAAAAACTTTTGGAAATAGTTTTTGATATAAGAAAAATTCAATCAAATCTGTTAGTGAAGAAAACTTTTAATGCTTTTAGTATTTTTCAACTGAAGCCTGTACTTGGATCTCTGTCCTGGGATCTCGGGTCTTGTTTGTTGTGTTTTCTTCCAAACATTACAAATCATCGGCCTCTTCTGGAGTTCTTTGCTTTTCATGTCTAATAAGTAACAGGCCCGTAAAGAGACCAGGCTCTTCAAATTACCCCTGTCAAATTAAAGGGTCTAGTATGGAGAATGCAGAACTAAAGAATTGATCACCAGGACGTTCAAAATGGCAAGTTGTTGGGAACAGAATCCAAACTACAGATGGATGAAAAGAAAAAGGACAATGTTGCCAACGTAGCACATAAGAAAAATGATGAACAAATGAGAAGCCTTAAAGTTCCATTTTCAAGTTAGTAGAAATATGGTAATGAAAGTTCCATCTTCAATGTTCCATTTTCTATTAGTGAGGGACACTTCCTAAACCTATGTTGTTTCCCAATTAAATACAAGAGGATTGCTTTTGGTTGGATACATCATGTCCCATTCAAGAAACTATTCCATATGAATACACACCACCTATGAACTAAAATAGCAACCTACAAGCTTTTACTCTTCTAGAAATTATAAATAGATGTCTAGTGTTCATTGTGGATTTCATTCTTCTTTCATTGAAAATTCACTGAAAAATCTTCCACTACACCAACCCACTCCAATTTCAATTGGCCTCCTATAGGGTTGTTTCTTGGACATGTTATATAAAAAACTTTGTTAAAATAGCGGTATTCCATGTGCCATATTCTATGCCATATTCTATGCCATATTCTAAATTGGTCTCCTATACTGCTATAGGGTTGCTTCTTAGACATGTGCCATATTCTATGCCATATTCTAAATTGGTCTCCTATACTCCTATAGGGTTGCTTCTTAGACATATTACATACGGAACTTTGTTAAAATGGCGGTATTCCATGTGCCATATTCTTGTGCCATATTCTAACCAGCTGGTATAAACCATAAATGTGACATCTAGGAAAGATATACGTTTCAAAAATCTTAGATTGATATAAATATACATTTAAGAGATCTTGGATTTCAGATTATACAATCTAAATTATAAAAGTGACATCTATGACACATATAGATTTCAGACATTTTAGAATGGTATAAATTTAAGAAATCTAGGACAATTGTACAATTCTAACTGCCCAATCTGAATGGTAAAAACTGCCAAAGTTGCCAAATTTTGCCATTTTAATGAAATTGCCCATTTACCTTATTGGTTCTGTATCAATTGAATGTTACTAGATTTTCCCAAAAATGTCTGATAAATTTACTCTTTTTCCAGTTTTTTGTGTTTGTAACTGCGGACTGCTCAACAACAAGCTAAGCCTTCAATCACGTATGAAAAAAACTCAGGTTGTAGATGAAGGGCACATGGGTCAATCTGCTCTGTTAGACTTCTTGAATAGCATTCTATTCCTTTAGAAGCAATGTACCATCTTCTTCATAATAGGGTACTATTGCAGGAGTTGTTTTGTGGGACGCAATCATTGAGAAGACGGAAGTCGCTGAACTGATTCAGTAACAAGTCCTTGCTGCTACAAAGTCCATCAAAGTTTCTGCACGAGAGGCTCCTTGTATAATATATAGACATTCTACTATGAGACGAATTGCATAATTGAATTAAGTTCTAAGGGACCGAAATTCGCAGGTACTGATTCTCCAAGAGAGACGACTGCTTCAATCTAGCTTTGCAGTGCGGTAGGGACACAATCGCGCGCGACATGGCTTGTGCGGACACCAAGTTAACTAGACATCGAACGGAGCAGCTGGAGCAATCTTTGAAATCAATTAAATGCCACGCTGTAGATAATTGGTTTGCAGTTGAGTTCAACGATTTTCGAGGACTATCGATCACTATTAGTCATATGTATGTTACTTCGCAACACGACTAGCTTGAGGACGATAAAGCAGAACGACGAAGGAATTCTGGCATTGATGCTCACATGTGAGATATGTACTCACCTAAGGTGCGTGAAACAGAAAAAATTCCATTGAGTGCCGCCTGCACCATCCAAAGCCCTTTGAAGGCCAAGGCTAATGAATATATTACACTTCCTAGTTCCTAATTTGGCTGCAGTGGCTTCTCCGTCTTCCGACGCTGACGACCGATACATTTTCCGTTTTCTTGACGCTTTGTTTGCATTTTGTGTAAGCGGCTAGCAATATGCACTCGAGATTTGATAGGTGTGACAGTCACTGTTTTGACTTTTGATAGCCCTGTCCGCGATGGCTTCGAATACCGACTCTCGGCATTGCATGCTGCCTGTGTTGGAATCGGAGGTATAGCGCTTGACCGCTTGTCCGTGTTTTTGAGTTCAAATTTCGACTCTGCCATTGGTATATATCTCTGAAATAGTTGTCCCTTCAGGAGGTTCTTCGAGTGTCTCAGCATTCTTGGAATTGGAAGTTTCATACTGTAGCGTCTCGTGGCACCGACCCATTGTAGTAGTTCTCACGAGTTGATATTTAGACCAGTTTCGTCGTAATAATATTCCCTTTCCCAAGATGAACGCGAAAAAAAGAACAAGTTCCATCTTCATGTGGACCGGCAAGTACGCAAGAAGATGAAATCCAGAACTCAGGCCAGGTGGCCTGGAAATTGAAATGAATCGACGTCGATCTGCTTTCCCTCACAAATGCTCACGTTTCTTTCAAATTTTGAATCTCAACCGCTCTTTGTGAGACGAGTTAATGAAAGTAAACCCAAGTGGTGCAAGGCCGTTGCCAAGCACGCCAATAGTACTGAGTCCATGCCAGTGGAGCGTTTTCAGAACCGAGGTTGGCGACGCAAGAGTGGCACGCACTCTTCATATATATATATTCCAGATACCGCATATATATGATGTAGCCAAATTCTGTAAATGCCCCACCAGAGTCGGGCTATTGGAGCCAACTCCTCACTCTTTTGGAGGTACAGCGCTGGAGAATTATCGTGAAGTAGTTACATGATGTAGTCGCTTCTTCCCAATGGAGCCAAATTCAAGGCTCAATGTCAGATTACTAGACCTGCATGAACCGATTGGCTAACGACCTTCTCAATCCCTGGGATTTCCAACCAATAAGGACGTAGAATGACTTGGCTTCTCAGTTCCAGGTCATGACCTCGAAAGAATGAATTCTGTACCAGCGGAGCCAGCCACAAACACACAGTATGTACCTGGCTGGCGCCCACGAACCAACATCACTCAAAAATCAATGAACAGAGAGAGTGCATGATCTCGTGGCCAAACTAATCGACTGCAGGTCTAACATTGAGTTGACGAGCAAGAATTAAGATGTCTGAAACATGGAAATTATCCAGAAGCGGTCAATTTACTAAAGTGCCAATTCAATTAGGTCAACTGGGTGTCATGAAGACGTGCCAGCCTGCACATGTCATACGACCGCAGACGTCACAGGAAGCTGGCAAAGAATCATAAAATGCAATGAAGTGCGGGCATTCAAAATCAAACTTGCTAACCAGGAAATCAATGCACGCACCGACTGGATTAAATTTGGGCTTCCGGTCTCCAACCAATCATGACGTGGAATGAATGGTTTCTAATTTCTACCTACCTGATGCTCGAATGTTCACTACTTGGTCGGGGTACCCGCCATGGAGCTGGCTCCTCGGCACCAATTCAAGTGAACTAAGCTAAAAGGCCTGCCCAACTGAATTAGTTCACGGAATAGCACACTCGCCGGATCTCGCCGGCGCTGCCCGTGAGCACATCCACCTGGCTGAGCGCCACCATGGCTTGGGCGAAGTTGGCGTTGAAGGTGGCGCTGTCGGTGTTGGCCTGGACGGAGCCCTTGGTGCGCGAGTCCACCCACATGCTCTGATCGGAAGTGAGCAAGCCCATCTTGTTCACGATGTTCTTGAAGTACTGCGAGTCGAACTTGGTGGGCGACACCAAGTCCAGCGGCACTTCCGTGTCTGTGATGTTGGCCATGGGGCACTTCTGCTTCAAGTCCTGGGCGAAGTGCGCTTGCATGGTGGGGTCGACCTGGGCGCCCTGAATGCGATTGTCGAAGGTCACGCACGGCGCCTTCCCGAGGGTGTGAGCGCCAGCCAGCGCCACCATCTGCGTGGCGTTCAGGCCCTTCTTCTGGAACACATTCAGCAGCGCCGGCACCGTGTTGTTGGGCGTCAGCAGATTGGCGGCCACCTCGGAGGATAGGGACACCCTTCCGTCGCGTCTTCCGGCGGGCACGGTCCAGCCTTGTCCTCCCGTCAACTTCACGGTGTCGCGCACGGCGAACTGCAGCACGTCGGAGCACGAGACCACGCCCGGGCAAGCCTCCTCCACGGCGGCCTTGGCGGCGTCGATGGCCTGGAAGCCGTGGAGGCCGCCGTTGATGATGTTGGTTCTCTCGGTGTTGGATCCGTTCAGGAGCAAGGACGCGTCGCAGCCGCGCACGAAGCAGTCGTGGTACGCCAGGCGGAGCACGCCGGGCGCCACCGTGCTGTTCTGCTGGAACGACTTGAGCATGGACTCGTAGATGATGGTTTCCACGTTGGGGCACGAGTGCTGGTAGAAGCCTTCTTGGCAACCACCAGAGCCAGAACTGGAGAGGCTTCGACTGGCAGCGGCCACGGGTGCGCTCATGAAGCTGAGAAGGACTGCTGCGGCGCACAGCAGGCCCATCGCGGACCTCGAAGCGGCCATCGCGCACTTACTTTCTAGACGTCGAGGAAGTGGAATCCTTCAATGAGATGGATGATCGGTTATTATGTTGTCAGTGATCAAACTGGAATGCGCAAAGTCTGGATTTCAGAGAATCTGCCTTGAATTGAGAAGTGTCGGTGTGAGATCGGGATCGAGCTGGATTAGCTGATGCGTCCGTGATTGAGAGTTGCTCTGTCAAGTGATGAGAAGTGCCGAGGGCTCACCAGGCTTATATACGTACGTCCAAACTGACTCCATGCCAGCCGAGGTCTTCGTCCTCTTTGAAACAGTGAATCTGCGCTTGCCTCGTGGTCTTCTCCGAGTTCCTGAAAGAGCGTGGTTATGCAAATTAGTTTAATTTTATTTTACTCGCTTGCCATTGGCCATATATAATTCAACCCCACTTGCTGGTTCCCCGGGTGCAGGATTGCAGTTGCAGCGGTTGACCATTTCGTAGCCGGCCCCGCACTTCAAAGCGGCTGGACCGGTGGATGAACTTCCTTCAAGGCAGATGACACGCTGGAGGAATCTTAGTTTCTTAAAATACGAACTGTTCAAGTGGCGGATGCATGGGTGAGGACTGAGGAGTGTTTGAGCTTGGACCCAGGTTGCCAAACATGGCTTCGTGAGGGGCTTGTGGGGCTTCCGACGTCCGTTACTGTTCTACGCGCGTTGAAATTATATTTAGTTGTAAAAGGAGTTCAAAGGGCGTCAGTAGAGTTCTTCTTTCTCCCGATCTCTTATCACATTGACACGCACTGGTTTGAGTACTATAGTGTTTCCTCGAGTTCCTTCTGTGCGTATTTCTATATAGTTTCACGGAGAATACGTTTGGGTGTGAATATGTGGTTAGGATTTAGGAAGAGTAAACGAATGAAAGATTGTATAGATGATAATATGACATAGTTTGCTTTTAATATAAGTGATTAATCCCTAAAAGATCATTGTCCCCTTAGGGGGACAAATGGGATTTGGGGTAGGTACCTACTGGCTGAATTTTGTCATGATTTTTTGAAACTTTTTTTGAAGATAGAAAAACTAATAAGTTTCATGAAAATATAATTTTTTTTTCAATTAGTGCTTAGAAACAAAAGTTATGCCCAAATAAGCTCAAAAGAACCCAACAAGGGAGAGGGGTCAACAAAAAAAAATTGAAAATTTTAATTTTAATTTTTTTTAAATTTTTTTTCTTATAGATTATATTTTTGCCTACATGGAAAGCTTTGATTCATTCCATTTGGTTTTGTTATGAGAAAATTATGGACAATTTATCTTGTATTTGGTCAATTATAGGCTTATAGCATCTTTTTGAAAAATAACTTGTACGATTCATTTTTGAATGCAATTTTAATAATTTAAAAGAAAATTCACATGGTTCACCATTGAGATTAGTGCATTTTAATTCTATTTTAGAGATATTAATAATTTAGATTTTCCTTCTATTTCATACATACTTGTAGTGTAAAAAATTTAAGTTAAGGAGGTATGCTTTCAAAACTCTAGTGTAAAAAATAAAAAATTTAAGTTAAGGAAACTCTAGTGTAAAAAATAAAAAATTTAAGTTAAGGAAACTCTAGTGTAAAAAATAAAAAATTTAAGTTAAGGAGGTATGCTTTCAAAACTCAAGTGTAAAAAATTTAAGTTTAAGGAGGTTCAAAGCATGGTTGTCATACTGAACAAGTTACTATTCATTTCTTGTACCTCTCAAGTACATTTGATGAATAATAACTCGTCCTACAGGACAAAAAATGGACAAAAAATGAATAGTAGCTTGAAAAAATGAACAAAAAATGAATAGTAGCTTGTCCAGTATGACAACCATGGTTCAAAGTCAAGAAATCTAGCTCCGCAATGTACTCAAAAATTTGTTTTTTTCACTTTAAATGCAGATATATTGTCACTATGGAAATCATTTATTTGGATACCATGTGAATTGTTGGCTTAAAAAAATATAAAAGCATTCACTGGAAAGAAGACAAACTTCTGTAGAAAACATTCCCTTTTCACACAAAATCTGGAGGTTAAATGTCATGCCTCTATCATCTTGGGTGCCTAATGAACCTTAGTGCACAAAAGAGGACCTTGGGAGTGACTTTCTAAGCCTTGCAATAGACTAAAAAGGGAGATTTGAGAAACTCCTGATCAAACAAGGCACAATGACGTCTTGATTTGAAGTTGACGATAGAGTGTCATACATGCTTGGAAAGCTCTTAATAATACGCTTTTAACGACACAAAAAACAAGTAATTCAGAGTTGTGAGATCAAAATTATGGCCGTCCAAAGTTGACTAGGTCCTAGTGGCATCAGGACATTTAAGGGCTAGATGTGAGGGATTATCAATGAATCCCATAAGAACGTATGGCATGTAGCATATCATTCGAAAGCTATGGATAAAAAGTACCTAGAATAATAAACATTATAAGGTTTTAAGACATGAATCAAAAGTTATGGACAAAAGAAGAACCGTAGTGAAGGCGTGACGCCTTCTCTGGTAGATCTGAATCTTTAGAGGGCCATAAATTTGCGAGAACTTGCCTAAATGAGATGAGTGAGCAGTTCATCAGCATTTACTTGTTGCTTAAATGTCTAAAATGGACTTGCATGTTGAATTCGGATCTCTAAGTGCAAAGTTACGTCGGTTGAAAGTCCGCAAGTCCAAACGGTAATGTAACTTGGCGATTTGGGTTGAAATTAGGTGGTCTTCCACAACTCAAGTGTACTTGGGGTTCTTCTTTGACCTAAGACAAGGAGGTCTACTGAATACTACAAAGAGTACTATAGAAAAGGTTGGTTTCCTTCTTCTCTCCCTCTTGAGTCTTAACGAATCTCAGTAACTCATGGTTGTGGATGGTGACTTCACCACTACTTCAAGGCACCATAGGACACTGTGTGTGTCTTATGGCATCGATTAGGTGGAGTCCCGCTCTTTACTAGGCCTTCTTAAATGTGTCTCGAGTGCTGAATGCCAGTTACCTTTAGTGGATGAGTAGCAAATGCAAAAGGCTAGTATAGAGTCGGGTGACACACAAAAATGGTTAGGACCATGGTGAGTAGTGTCACCATGGATCCTTGCACATTAAAGTGGAACTTTTGTCTCATATTACTAAGTTGCATGCTTGGTGTCACAAAGGAAGTGTGTGTTAGTAGTCCCGGTAACTAAGATTTGGCCGAATTAGTTGGAAATGCAAACTAACATTATGTGTGCTTAGCATATGCAATGTTAAGCAGTTTGTGACCAAGTGATGCTGCAAGCAAGTTGTGGTGAACCTAGTGAGCTGTTAGAAATTGTAAAGTGTCATTTGAGTCACGACACTAAAAGAAGTTAAAAATGCATGAAAATGACATGTTTTTTTTAACTCAAATATGTTTAGAGAATACATTTAGATAACCATTGCATCAATATTCAATTCAAAATGAGCTTTTAATAAAGAATTATTATTAAAAGTTTTTTTGTTCATTTTTTAAACAATATTTTCGTATATAATATAGGGATGTGAAAATTATTTTTTAATTCTGTAGTGTATCTTTTAACTTTAAAAATTTGTAACTATTTATTATTAATAAATAAAAATATCGATAATTCAAAATGTAAACTTTCAAAGTAGAAAAATCTATTCATATTTTTTTCATTTCATTTTATTTAAAATTCAAAAAGTATATAGAGGTCCTAAGTTTTGTTCACACATTAACATAAAAAAAAGGGGAATGCACCCCTCAAGATCTTGCATGCAAAATAGTTGATGATGATGACTTTATAGACCTTTCAAATTGACCTAGGAAAAGATTATATTCATATTTGGTGAATTTAAATGTGAGCTCCAATTGTTCTTGTATTTGTAGATCCAGATGTTGTTATCATTGGTCATAATAAATCTATAGTTGTATCATTGAATACAATGATTATTAGTCGAAGCCTTGAGTCTAATGACGTCTCATATTTTACTTGTTTTTATCCCATTCAATGAAGATCTTATAATTGAAAGTAATGATGAATATGACAGTTGGAGAGGAGAGGATAATACAACTACTTTACAAATTCCTACTTTCTTTAATAACACATTTCAAAATTTCTACTTGACAATGCCTTGAACACTAGTCGAAAATCAGTGACCAAATCAACAAATACTCAACAATTTTTTGTTAACTTGGGTACTGTATTGTCCATTTTCACAATTTTTTGTTGATTTTGCCCAAATTAACAAAATGGTCACATTATTTTTGTTGATTTGGATAGTGCAACTAAAATCAACAAAATTTTGTTAAATCTTTTGGAATATTTTGGAATATTTTTGGAATCTTTTGGAATCTCTTGAAATCTCTTGGAATCTCTTTTAATCTTTAATTGTACAATGTAGATTTTTTTTAAAACTAAACATTAACAATTCGGTATTTCTTAAAGTCAGCATACTTCAGGTCCGGTTTTGACTTAATAAATGACCTTTTTTCAAGAAACTTTGAACTAATAAAAGTTGGAAAATGAAGTCAAGTTTCACCTCCAACAATCCGTTTGAGATTTAGATCCTCTAATCAAAAGTTATGGACAAAATTCAGAGAGGGGTTTTTAAAAATGTAAAAAAATGATTCATTTTCACCCCTCTCTGATTTTTGTCCATAACTTTTGATTGGAGGATCTAAATCTCTAACGGATTGTTGGAGGTGAAGCTTGGCTTCATTTTACAAATTTTATTAGTTCAAAGGTTTTTGAAAAAAGGTCATTTACTAAGTCAAAACCGGACCTGAAGTATGCTGACTTTAAGAAACAATGGGAAAAAAAATGAAAAACTAAACAAATAAGATTTTCTTATACATTTTAAACATGTATATGTATAAGTGGTGCATTGGTTTGAGTCTTGGGCCTCAACCATGAGGTTCAAGGTTCAAACCTTGATGGCAATGTTTGCCATGTGAATTGCCAACGTAGCATTTGGAATGTCCATGTGGCATTCAATTAGCTTTGTGTGGCATGCCATGTGGCTAGTTGGAGTGCCTATGTGGCATTGCCACGTGTCACCTTTTATTTATATTTTCCCAAAAAAAATAATTTAAAAAAATAATGTGACCAAATTAACAAAAAAATTAACACTTTTTTGTTCTAAAACAACACTTTTTTGTTAGAAATTCAACACTTTTTTGTTCTTAAACAACACATTTTTGTTCAAAAATCAACACTTTTCTCTTCAAAAGTGCCCAAATCAACACGTCCAAATCAACAAAAAAAATCAACACTTTTCTGTTGATTTTTGTTAATTTGGTCACTGTATTTTTCTACTAGTGGAAATTGGCACTTGCTTAATTTGGTGATAGATGATGGAATAAAAAAATAAAAAATTTGACTGAGTAGGGTCATTGCCAGAATCACTAGTCCTCTTCTCCATTACAATTGGAGTGACGTTGTTATCTTTTGGTATAACTTTTGAATCCCAAGTTCTAAGAACATAAAATTTCTATTGGACATGTCTAACTTGATGGTCATCAAATCCCTTATTTTTTTTAAAATTAAAAGAAATCATTTTATATTTAAAAGTTAATTTTGTTAATTTGTCGCATATGAGATTTAGGGATTTCCACTACATTTAGAGTATCCAAATTGAATGATTTAGAGTGGAAATTTTAGTGGTCTATTTCCACACTAGATGGGTGTCTATATACCTACCAAGGAGGCAACACTACTAGAAATTTCAGCAATTTCAGTCAATTCAGTCGCGTTGATTTGGTCATTTTATGACAAAAATTTGCTGAAATCAATAGAAAAATCTATTGATTTCAGCAAATCTCTGTCAAAAAATGACCAAATCAATGCGACCGAATTGACTGAAATTGCTGAAATTTCTAGTAGTGCAAGGAGCATCTAAAAATATATCATTTTATATCCTCTAGGTCCATGCAAAGAAGGCTCCCTTACATGAATACTTCTAAACATTGAAGAAGGTGTCCATTAATTCATTCTTTTGGTGAAATTTGATCACCATCAAGTTCTCTCAAATGGCTAATTTTTAATTTTTTTTGTTGACAATTTCTATTTATTATTAATTCATACCTCATTGATTCTATTTTTTATGACAATCTCTTTTCTTCCCCATAGTATTATTTCAATACTTGCAAGTAGTCCATAGTACTTGCAATGGTACTTTTAGCCATCAATTTTTCCAATCAATAGTTGAGATTGTTTTGTTAAGTAGTACTTCTAGTACTCATAGGACTTCGATGTTGAAATGCAAATTTTGCCAAAATGCTTCAAAAAGTGGACAATGTTTCTTGCAATGACCCAATAACATATTCAATGAGTTGTGTTGCTTTAATGGATATTCTATTTTTAGAAAGTCTTGCAAATTTATTAGAGCTACCTAATTTAAAGCCTCTTGTTGCAATGCTAAAGGACTTTTGGCTTGAATGTGTGAAGAGAGACGGTTCTATGTGCCTACCAAGCTTGTAAGAGTTCTTCTTTATTTATACAATTTATTAGCTTCTTCTCTTCTTGTAATTTTGGATTACAACTAGCGGTTGGCGCTTGCTATGCTACGCATTCATCATTAGAGTTTTATAAGAATTTTTATGTATTAGATAGAATGCAGAACAAAAATTTCAATAAATCTTCAAATAAAAATGACTAAAATCTTTGTAAACTTTTTTTTATAAATAAGCATATAATGAAATAAACAATAGAAATTTATTGAATGATGAATGAAACATATGCAATGGTAAATACTATAAAAGATACACATACATTAGAATGCATTAGAAATTTATTGAATGATGAATGAAACATATGCAAACGGAAACTGACTGAGGGCCAAGTCATTGTAGTCTGGGTCGTGAGTGACACTCACCGAAATAGTTGCAGGCTCCACGGTCCCCAACAATTGTAGGCCCGACGCCGCTGTGGCCGTCGCGGAAGCTGAGTTGGTGGTGGACACTCTAGAGAGGTTCTGGATTTCGTTGGCAGGATGGGCCGTGGGAGTGACGGGTGTGGGAGGTGCCTTGGGCATCGCCGAGGTGAACATCTCGAAGCGCTCATTCATCATCTTCATCAACTCCCGATCGCACCTCCTGTCCTCCTTATACTGCCTATCATTCTCTGTCTGCTGCCTCCTCTGCTCCTCCAACTGCCTCTCCTTCTCGGCGAGCTTGCGGTCCCTCTCCACTTTCTTGGCCTTGCGCTTGGCCTTCTTTTCGTGCTCCAGCCGCTCCTTCTCCTCTCTCTCCCTCTGGAGGGCCTCGATGGTCTCGGCACACTTCTCAACCACTACGGAATGCTTCCTCTTGTATCGCTCGGACATCATCTCGATGTACGCGAGGTTGAGGCCCGCCTTCTTGTCCATGGTGTCGGGCTTCGTCTCCTTCCTCCCCACGTCCGAGCTCCCCGACGCCTGAGGTGCGGCCGTTCCACCTCCAGATGCGGTCTCCACGTCTGACGGAGTGCAATCCCCCCCTTAGGTGGCAGCCTTGACCATCTGGCTGTACTCCTCCCTATTCTCCTTCGCCGTGGAGAGCCGCATATCCAGATCCACCTCATCCACGTCGTCGAGGTCAATCGGGTTCTCCTTGGCATTCTGAAGAGCCAAATTGAGCTTCTGCTTCATGGCCTGCACATGAGCCAAGAGAACGAGTTCCTCGGGGCCGGCGGGAGGCAGTTGCGACCGCAAGGTATCAACGGCGACATGCACCGTGATGAGCTTGCTCACTCTATCGGCATCCAGTGGGGGTCGGGTAGACTTCAACTCCCGAAGAACGCCCTTGACCTTAGTAATTTTTTCTTCCATCAATCCCCGCGCAGGTTCGGTAGAGTAGTCTCCGACGTTGGATCGGACATTCTCCAGCTCCACCCGTTGCTCTTCAGAGAGTCTTGCCTTAAGATCGTCCAACTCCGTCTGGAGATCCTCGATCTGCATCTTGGGAAGGGCGGGAGGAGAGCCCTCATGAGAAGTACCCGTACTAAAAGATGGGCCTGTGGATGTACGCGGAGCGTGAGTTTGAAGATGGGTCCACTCACTTCAGACCGCACGGTCTGAACCTCCTGGAGGCGAGGATGACTACGACTCGATAAGGGTGAGGCAGGATCGGTCTGGGCCCTCTGCAGTTCCGGAAGTCATGCTGGAGGAGAATCGAAACGTAGAGTTTGAAGTTGTGGATGGGAGGATGGAGAAGTGGGAGACAAGGAAGGGGCTGAATCAGACCGCCCGCTCTGAAGTGCTGCAGTGGGAGACGCGTGATTAGACCGCATAGTCTGATTGTTAGGAGGAGCACCCACCGATCTGATGGCAGCCTCTTCAGACTATACCGTTGCCTCGCTCTCTATACGGTTTTGTGACGATTTCCCTATGATTTCAGGGCCGCTATCTTCTTCGTCACGGTCGAGCGTTCGATCATCCAATACGTCTTCGTCTAGATCGTCTTCCTCATCCTCGTCCTCTTCTTCATCCTCATCATCATCATCATCATCTTCGAGCCCCTCCACTTCCTCCAATATTGGCCCCCTTTGATGAAGATCTTGTCCCCTTCATTCGAATAGATCTTCTTTGTCCTCCCCTTCCTCTTCTTCTTTGTCCTCTTCTCCCCCTTTGTCCACTTCTTCATCCTCGACGGGGTGTTCCGCGTCCACATGCCCGGCATCGACGATGTCCAACGCCTCGTCCGACATGGCTTCCTCTTCGGTTGGTGCGGGCTCCTCCTCTATGGTCGGTCGACACCTCTGCGTCGGGGACTGCCCGTCGTAGTTGTACTTGAGGGTGTACCCCGGCACGAAGACATGAGGCCACATTTCCGCACCAATCCACTGATGTACGGAATGGAGGAGAAGGGCTTTCTCGGTGGAGATCATGAAGGAGACGGAACTGCGACACAACATCTGCAGGACACAGTGTTAGTGAAGGGACAAAACGTGAACGTGCAATATCTATTCTTCTGGACCATATAGCCTCTGCAAAGAAAAAAAATACGAGTGGTGAAATCATTACCGTGCATGCCGAGACTGCTTTCACTCCAGCGAAGACGAGCATGACCGTCCCTTGATTCCTACAGAACTTGTCGATGAAGCGCAAGTACACGTCGTACCGTAGCTCGCGCTTGGACAGGATCCGAGGGAAATTGTGGCGGCAGACCTCCCGAGTCTTATACACGGGATCCGTGGCTATGAGGTCGTTGTCCTCGTCCTTGGACAATTTGGGCACCTTGCCCTTAGCGTCCACCAACTTAGAATTCATGAAGGTCTTAGCACTCCGCTGTAAGTGCATGACCTTGTCCCTGCTCCTCTCCTTGAAGGTCGGCTCTCCCTTGCAGATCACATAGTCACATTCCCACCTAAGTGAATAGGACGGGAAGAACTCCGTCACCAATCTATCCACCGCAGCCGCCCGCTTCGAGTTGAAGATGAACATCCACGTGTGCATGGTCTTGGACATAGTGGAGTTGGAGACCTCCTTCACTTCCTCCATGATTTTTGCGTGCCCGGAAGTGACCTCCATGCCATCAACCTTCGAAAATAGTCGGAAATCAATAATGCCGACCTCGCAGTACTCCGTCTTCACGGCTCCAGTTTCTGATCGATACGGTGACCACGCCCCATTCTTATGCACGTACAATTGTGGGTCGAAGTGCTTCTCGCTTCGTATCCATCGGGAGACGGTGGCTCGGGAGTACTTCCTGACCTTCTCGCATCGGTTGGCATTTTGCACGACTTGATCCAACGCCGCCAGGAATGGCTTCTTGGGCTTCTCCACTGTCCTCCCTGACCGGCACTGGGACTTCACCCAATCCAAACCGAGACTTATGAGGTGCCACATGTGGAAGCCACCGATGCACAACGTGGTCTTCAGATTCCGCCAAGCCTTGACATTCATGTCTCCCGGCTCGGGGAATACGCCCTTGGCCTCCTCGATGTCGAAGGTGTCGGCCTTGTCGACAATCTCCTTCGCCAGTTGCATCTTGTGCTTCTTGTTTGTGCACCACATGAGGAAAGGAATAGCCGACGTCCATACCATGGGTCTCTTGTTGAAGTACACCTTGGGCGGCACGTCCAGGATTTTTTAGGCCAGCTCGCCGACGGCGTCATCTTCCATTCCGAGCAAGGCCTTCATCATATTATTCGTGATGGGTTGGAACTTGTACACCTTGGCGTTCCCGTCCTTGCTCACCGCTTCATTGAATTGACCGCTCGTGTCCGTGTCGTGCAGAGTGCCTTGCTCATGAGCTTCAAAGACCTTCAGCTAAGCCGACCAAGTTTCTTCGAAGGCCATGATGATTTTCCTCTCCCCCATCTTATCCAAGTCGTACGTTCTTCGGTTTCCAGACAGCGGCTTAAGGAGGCCGATGGACTCGAAGCTTTGTTCCGCCTTGTCTCGGAAGTCCTGCACATCGCAATTGACTAGGTTAGAGGATCACAACTCTGAGAACATGCATCAGACCTCCCGCACTAAGCTTATTTGAATGGATTTGAAGGACAGCATCCTAGGTATACAGTATGAAAGTTCAGAGCGGTCGCTCTGAAGTGGTTTGGATTCATTCCATTACGGTGGAACAATGTGACACGATTGTGCCATTGTCCAAGGCATTGGAACAGCATGAACGTGGACTCGACAATATCTACTATATCACAGATCAGACTGGGCGGTCTAAACTGACCAAGTGGAGGGACATACCTTGTAGGCCTTGAATTCGTCTCCTTTGTCCGCCTGCCTCGTGTTCTTCCGGAATTGGGTTGGTCTCCGCGCATTGTCCCACAGATATCGGCAATGGCGGATCGTGGTAGGGAGCAACGACAGGTACGGGCCGGTGACGTTCCCGTCATTGCACTTGCAGGAAAGCGCGTGCAGGTGGTCCTTGTTTTTGGACCAGACGATTTCACAAGTCCACTTTTGCACCCGCTTCTTGACCGCCTCATCGTCGACAGATGTTGTCCCTGAAATGATTTCGGTCGCAGCCTTCCACGTGTGCTGGCCGTTGATAATTTTCAGTGGGAAGGCCTTGATGCAATCAGCCCAGCAGGTAGGTCTCTCTGGCGTGTCCGGCATGACGGTCAGGATTTGCTTGGTGAAGTTGACCTTCACCATGCAGTCGAGGACGGCTAGGACACCCTTCTTCTCTAATGGCCTGAAGATCATTCCCGACGTCTCCTCCGCACTTGTCATGTCCTCGAGGTCCAGCTCGAAGAAGTTGCCCCGTCCGAATATGTACATGTAGGCGGACAACCCCTCGAACTTCTTGCACTAGAAGAAAAAGCGATTGCGGTTGGCGACTGCGGTTGGCGACTGGTTTGTAGTCGTATCGGACGTTTGCGACTTGGTGATATTCTGGAGTCCGCAGTCGCAGTGGACAAGTTGCATGAGTTGCACTGCAGTCGCGAGGTTGTTTATCATTCGATAGGCAATGGAGAACTTCGTCGATGAACTGCTGTGATGTGGTTGCTGATGTGGAAGTTATTTCACTTATTTGTGTGCAACTGGTTTGCGACTAATGTGCAACTGGTTTGCGATTGACATACAACTGGTGTGCAACTGGTTTGCGATTGACATACAACTGGTGTGCAACTAGTTTGCGATTGATGTGCAACTCATTTGCGACTAGTGTGCAACTAGTTTGCGATTGATGTTCTAGTTGACATACAACTGGTGTGCAACTAGTTTGCAATTAGTGTGCAACTAGTTTGCGACTTGGTTATAATTTATAGAGTTGTAGATTATAGAAATCTACAAATTGTAGAAATCTACAAAGTGTAAAAATCTACAAAATATATAAATATTAGAATTTCACTATCAAAATTCATTACACAAGAATGCTATAACTTACCATTCTTATCTGTTCAAGCTGATGGTATTCTTGACAATCGATATGGGACAATTGAATCGATTTTCAGTCATGTTCTAGTTGCATTGCACTTGTTCTCTAGTTGCATTTGAATCGTTTTTTAGTTGCACTGTAGTCGGGCTCTAGTTGCATTATAGTTGATTCCTAGTTGCATTTGAGTCATTTCTAAATTGCAATCTTCTAGTTTTTAGTTGCAGCCTGTAATCAGAGTAATTGCATTTTTCCACGGTGGACTCTACTTCACGGATAGCTGTCCACATGGACAACTGCGATGAATACTGGATGTAGAATACCTCATGTCAATTCTTCTGTTACAATATCGTAACCCTATTCTTCATTTTTCGACTACTTTGCGACTACAACTACATACACGTGAAATTTGGTGCAAATATAGAGGGCTACAGTCGCATCTCAGTTGTATAGGACACATAGTCGCATCTCAGTGGGTTGCAACGGACACGTTTTTCTTCTAGTGTTGTTCGCCACTGCCTCAGCCTTTAGGCGTTTCCGGGCTTCCTCTTCTTCGCTGCGCTTGGGCTCCTTCTTGATCTTTAGATCCACAAACAGCTTATCCGGAACAGCTTTCTCATCGAACGGCAAGGTCACCGGGTTGTGAACCTAGTGGCCATTCACCTTCTTAATGCCACCTTCTGTGCCTCCTCTTCGGATAAGTCGGTGGACTCCGGGACGGCGCTCTGCGTGGATGCGCTTGGGGCACCTTCATCCTCTTCCACATCGTGCAAGGTCCATCGTGTCTTGCGAAAGCGGAACGCCCCTTCATCTTGTGAGGCCGAGTGGTCACCGGTGGCGACGGGTGCGGACTTCCTCTTTCACGTCTTTTGTTTGTCCCGTGTCGTGGGCCTGGGACGCTCTGCTACTACCGTGTTAGGTGGATTGGGTCGGGACGGAGGGGATCGAGATGGAGTCGTCTGTGGCGCCACCGTCGCAGAAGCAGACCATGCAGGTTTAGCCGGCGTATGAGGAGTTGTCATGCCTGCGGACCTTGGCAGCGCTGACGCTGCTGGCGGTCGGGCACGGTTGGTCGGTACCGAGGCGGACGCGACTGCTTTTTTCTTCTGGGTCCGCCCTTGCGCATCCATGTCGACGTTCCCTACTCCCTGTGATGCGTTACCACTAGTCAACGACGACACGTATAAGGTGTTTGCATTAGTGAGGTACGCGCTCGCGACTCGTGTGGTCTTCACGAAGTCCCCAGCGTGCGCTTCGCACCTAGCTTGTATATCCAGCATGAGGATTTGGAACACAGTTGGAACCCGGTCATAATTTTTGATAAGGCGCTCATGGCAGAATATCATCTCGTCCTCTACGCGGATGATGACTACTCCCAGAGCATTGTTGCACGAATTCACTACGTTGACGAGAACGGCCTCTCGCATCACAGTAATGTTAATGACTACCAAGTTCTTAAAGGATTTCCATCTAGGCCCTCCCAATTTTGTGAACCCCAATTCTAAATTAAATATCAGGGAGCCGTGAAGGTAACTCATTTCCACGGTCCACAATGCTTTGGTTGCAATGAAGGTCAGCGGAATTTTCCCTTCAACGTGCGCCTTCCACGACTCCATTAGCTGCTCAGGCGGTATTTGTGTAATGTAGCCCGTGAGAGGTGGCTTGCTCTCGAGGAAGGACTCCATGTCACTGTCCACATGAATCAAATCAGACCGGCCACTCATAATCAGACAGGCCGCTTAAAATTGCAATCTTCTCAGCGGCCTCATATTACTGGGGTTCTAGCCCTTCGATTAGTTCAGAGCGACTGCTTTGAACTGATCTGGATCCACGACCTATTCACTATAGACGTTCATAGCGGTCTGCTTATAGACAATTCTGTACTATTGACCGTGCATGATATCTAGTGTTTGGGCTTGGTTTCCTACTATTTAATTGGGTTTCAATTAAATTTCATAGCGGCTTCACTATACTAATCGATCGGGTTCTCTGGATCCTATAGTACAATGTGAAATGATCATAACCTAGGTTCTATGCCCCTCTATCCTCTATAGTCATCGGTCAGAGATACTGGTCTCACCGTACCCGATCTACGCGAAGATGTTATTTCATTGGATGCTCACTTCAGTGAGCCATCCGAATGAGTTTGGAGCGACCGCTCTAAACCTGCCTAATGTTGAAAGAGATGTTACAGGATCAGAGCTGCCGCTCTTCACTGTAGGGAGCACATACATCTAGTAAGCTTCGGTCATGTCGATAAAGGTTCAGAGCGACCGCTCTGAACCTGTAGCTCTAATTCCAACCCTGAGGATGTTGTGAACGGTCTGTTTGAATCTTGACAGCGTTCATTGCCATCGTTGAGAATCAGAGCGACCGATGAGAACCTAGATCCTAACTACCAACTAGAAGCTTCAGAGCGGTCGCTCTGAACCGCTTCCACTCTCATTGTGGAAGTGGCGGTTTGGAGTGACCACTATGAATCTGCTACACTCATTTCGGCGACTGCTTGATTTCAGAGCGGTCGCTCTAAACCGTGATCACGCTCCATACGAACGACTGCGCTCAATTCTACCATTCCCAATACCGGTAGCTGCAGATTTAGAGCGGCCTCTCTGAACCTGTGCTTCGTGATGAGCATGGTCAGGGTTTAGGGCGACCGCTCTGAACCACCTTGTACACGATTTCAATGCTGTAGGTTTAGAGCGGTCGCTTTGAACCGTGAGCGAGTTCATAATGGAGTAGGAGGTTCAGAGCGACCGCTCTAAACCTCTCTCTGAACGAAATCACAACTCTGTCATTTCGTTCACACGGAGGTTTAGAGCGGTCGCTCTGAACCTCCTACTACATTATGAACTCACTCACGGTTCAGAGCGACCGCTCTGATCCTCCTTGTACCCGATTCTAATGTTGTAGGTTCATAATGGAGCAGGAGGTTCAAAGCGACCGCTCTAAACCTCCCTGTGAACGATATGACAGAGTTGTGATTTCGTTCAGAGAGAGGTTTAGAGCGGTCGCTCTGAACCTCTTGCTACATTATGAACTCGCTCACGGTTCAAAGCGACCGCTCTAAACCAGTCTGGCCGACTTCACAAGTGTAAGTTCAGAGCAGTCGCTCTGAACCTCGACAGCGCTCATTCTGGAGCTGGAGGTTTAGAGCGACCGCTCTAAACCCTGCCAACAGCATCGGCATGTGAGTGGTTATAGGGGGTCCTTGTTCTAGCTAATTCTTTTGTGTTTGCATGGTTTCAAATTGTTCAGGAATGGTTGGCATTGCAATCAATTGGGATGTAGTGATTACCTAGGCTAGGTGCCTGTTCAATACTCTGCTTCTTCAGTTTAGAATAGCAAAATTGCTTCGTTTGTTAAGACTCCAGGAACTCGGAATCCCTGGCAGCTGTAGATGAAGTGCAATGGAACTCAATGAAAACTAATAAGATACGCAAATGCTTTGAGAGAACGTAAAATCACAGCAACAGACATCAACGCAGATTAAAGCCACCGAACTACAGTGCAAGAGGTATATGGTTTTCGAAAACAAGCAGCTTGCACCAAGATTCAAAAACGCAAAGAAACGAGATAGCTCGCAATGAAATGACCTAAACCCTAAACCAATGGAGAGCGTACCTTGCAAAAGAGGTCTCCACAAGCAACACACCAGGTACCGAAATGCGCGCGGGAGGAACACAAGAAAGGAAGAACACTACGCGCGGGAGGAACGCAAAAAGGAAAGCACACTGCGCAAGAAAGAAAGAACACTGAGCGGGGAGGAATGAGTACAAGAAATGAGCAAGAATGAGTGCAAGAACGAGCACAAGAACAAATGAGCGCTGCGCGCGGGGGAACGGAACAAAGGAAGAACACTGCGCGCGGGGGACGGAACAAAGAAAGAACGCTGCGCGCGGGGGAACGGAACAACGGAAAAACACTACGCGGGGAGAGGCGCAGTTCCAGTGGGAAGAGTCTGGATGCAAACCCTCGGAACAAGGAAGATGAGCAACCGAACCTCCGCCGAACCGAAACCCAACCTAAATCAAACCCAACCTGAATCAAACCCAAACCGAACCCAAACCGAACCCAAACCGAACCTGAACCCAACCTGAACCCAACCCCCATCAAACCCAAACCGAATCTAAACCGAACCTAAGCCGAGTCTAAACGAAGCATCATAATATTGGGGGGACTCCATCATTTGATAGTCAAATAATACTTAAGTATATGAGTGTATCTACACTTTTTTAACCCTCAAAAAAATTCGATGTTTTCATATCCAAAATTACTTCAAATTACTTAAATCCAAAGCAAGGCTAAAACCTTCATTTATATTTCTTTATTAACAATTCCAACCATAGGATCCCTTAGTTAAATTGTTAAATTATATCCTCCTAAAACTTTAGAATAAAAAACCTTACCATCTACAAGATCAAGTTGTTTGAATTTTTTTTTTAAATGTTTTCAATTCTTCTTGAATGGTTAGATTTCATCTTTCAAACTTTTTGTAGAAGGTTTTTGAGATTCTATAGCTTGTTACTCTCAAGAAATGAGTTGGGAATACATATACAAAATTTCAAACAAAAAATATTTCATATTCATGCTAAAAAAATAATAAGTAGAAGATGCTAGAGTATGATTTAAAACACTAGAGTGTTGAGAATGTAGTTATGGAATTCAAAAATGTTAGTCATACTACTAAAATCATAAGTCCCTACGTAATATCACAAATGCTACCATTAATACTAGGGGCTCATGCTTGCTATGCTATGCATTCATTGTATCACATATTAATAAAAATTTGATATATTTCAATAGAATGCATGATAATGCTTTTCTTGGTTTCATATTTCTTTTGCATTTCTATAATTTTGTGCTTTTGTGAGCTTTGAGCTTCGAATTGCAATTTTCTATTGCTACTACCAAATGACTTGATCTGAGTTTCAATTTCACAACAATTGAATTGTTTAAGAAGCTTTGGAGGTTGACAAGTTCTTCCTTTAAATTCTTCTATTTGGGTTGCCATTGTTTGTAATAATGGGGTCAAATTTCTAATGCATTCTAATGTATGTGTATCTTTTATAGTATTCATCATTATTTATTTCAATATATGCTTATTTAGAAAATTATATGAAGATTTTAGTAATTTTTATCTAAACATTTATTGAAATTCTTGCTCTGCATTTTATCTCATACATAAAAAATTCTAATGAAATTCTAATGGTGAATGCGTAGTATAGTAAGCGCCAACCGATAGTCATACTACTAAAATTAGAACTCCCTCTGTAATAGCACAAATGC
The DNA here is from genome assembly GCA_950106755.1 of Climacium dendroides. NCBI lineage: Eukaryota > Viridiplantae > Streptophyta > Bryopsida > Hypnales > Climaciaceae > Climacium > Climacium dendroides. The sequence continues at coordinate 31,496,582 of OX467086.1, forward strand.
TACCATTAATACTTAGGGGTTCGTGCTTGCTATACTACGCATTCACTGTATCACATATTAGTAAATTTTTGATATATTTCAATAGAATGCATGATAATGATTTTAATAAGACTTTAAAATAATTATTTTAATAATGTTATAAAAATATTTCCAATCAAGCATACATACAAATCATGTTTTTCACATAATGCCATATTACTGAAATAGAGTAGCACTTCACAACCACCTCTGATATCACTTTTTACTAAGGGTGATATTATAGAAATAATATAGTCGTTGCAATTGAGGGGATATTAAAGAGGATCCAGAGGATGATATTATATATAGAGGTAGCAAATGCATTGCTTCTCTTGGCTTGAAACTTCTTTGCACTTCTATGATTTTTTGCTTTCATGAACTTTGAGCTTTCATGATTTCAATTGTCTATCGCGACTACCAAATTAATTTTGAGAAATTGATTCAATTGAAGAAATTTGGGATTCCACAACAATGAAGTTGTTCACAAAGTTTTTGAGATTTATTAGTTTTTCTTTTCAATTCTTCAATTTGAATTGCAATTTTCTGTAACAATGGAGTCAAATTTCTAATGTATGTGTATCTTTTATAGTATTTACCATTGCATATGCTTCATTCATCATTCAATAAATTTCTATGCTACTTTTCTATATATGCTTACTTAGAACAAAAATTATACAAAGATTTTAGGCATTTTTATTTGAAGATTTATTGAAATATTTGGTCTACACTCTATCTAATACATAAAAATTCTTATGAAATTTTTATGGTGAATGTGTAGCATAGCAAGCGCCAACCGCTAGTCCAGTACTGCAACAATTCTTTTCCAAGTTCGCATTTCTTATACATGTAATCATATGAGCAATAGTATCGTTACTCATGAAAACTCCTTTGTACTATTAATATAAATAAGATTTTTAATAAGTTAAAAGCTTCTAAGACATAAAAATAATTTTAATTTAAAAAAAAAAGAATTTGCTAATTTGCTAATCTGCGAACTTAATGTTTTTGCATAGTTCATTGCAACAATATAAATTTGTTGGGTCAACACTACAATAAAGCATCTAACGACCAAAAAGAACTATGGAGGACTTTGGAGATTTAGGGTTACCTCATGTGATTTGAATTTTGAACATGATTTTATGAAATAGTTTGAAGATACTTAAACAAATGAGCTATCAAGGAATGTAATATTCATTTTAATAATTGTCCTAAAATATAAGTTATGCCACTACAAGTCCCCCCAAAATGCAAGAAGTGATAGAAGAAGGTATTTTGAAGACAATGTAAGCATCTCTTGCACAAAAGTACATACTTGAACATCTCCTACAATGTAAAACACAAGAGCATTAGAAAGATTCTGAATGCTTGGAAGAAGTTCCACATACCATACTAATCTCATCAACTGTTCACTTTTAATGAGCAACACACAGATAATGTTGTACTTTAAATGTTTGATAAAAATTAGTTCTGCATGTAAAGTCTTTGGGGGGATCTACTAATCATCCAATTGAACATGTTGAATAGAAATGTCATGTTCTCCTGATGTGGCCTACAAAAAGGTAAATCCCAAGGTAACAAAGTGACTCCAGTTTATCTAAAAAGTAAGAAAGCTACTTGTTAGAAAAACTTGTACAAAATAAAGAAACAAAACATAACGTCTTTTTCTAATAAAACTACTCCCGGTACTATGGTACTTAGCAAAAATTCATTATGTACATACAACAAGTAAGTAGAAGTCTTCCTTCAACGATAGTGGCGACGGGACGCTCGACACTCAGGTGTGAGGTTATCCAAATTTGCTTGTGCTTGATTGAGCCGGGCACGAAATTCATCAAAAATATCCGTTCCAAAGTGAATTGTTTGAGACTCCCTATGCAAATGTTCAGTCCCGTACTTGTCATCCTAAACAATGAAGTACCAATAAGACATATTTCAATGAGAAATCTTTTATAAATCCTTCAAAATTCAAAAAATCACAACATTACCCAAGAAATTGACATCATCAAAAATTCAATATCATGAAAAAAAAATCAAAGAATGAAGAGATATCGAAGGGCATCATTTTTTCCTTTGCTATTGGAAGGTCAAAAGCAATCTATATTACAAACCTCAATGAGTTGTAGAAGCAAGGAACCATTCTTGGATGCGGCGAGCTCATCCTCATCATTGAATTCCTCCATGAGAGCCCTACATGCCATGTGAATCAAGACATATTATCATATAAAAAATTAACATGTTCAAGTACGTACATACTGAAATCTCAAAAACCAAGCAAAACCTTTGCAAACCTAAACAATTATCAACAAATGAACTAAAAAAGAAACAATGCTAACAAGAATTGAGCATCAAAATCAACCAAGAAATGTTAATATATAGTATGGCATGTTGTACTTGACAACCAAAAAAACTCACCGAAGGTTTGTGCAATCCTTGTTGTGACGCACATGGACATACTCCTCCATCATGGCCCACACATCTCGAATTGCAGCATCAAATTGTGCTCCCCAAGGAACTTCAAGTGTGCCCTGCAATGCACACATAACATGACCTGCAACAAGAAACCAACAAAGATTGCACTAAGGAACAACCATGCATGTGATACCTACATATTATCCAAAACTTAGAGTCTTGCACATGCTTTTGAAGTACACAATTCTACAAATGAAAGAAGGAAAACATAACCCATGTAGTATTTACCCATCTTGGTGTCTTGGAACATCTCCTTAGACGTCTCGCAGTGAGAATAATGGGAAAGCAATATAGCTTGTAGCCTTGACAAAAATCATGGGCCCTATTTCAAACAATTTTGAAGCAATTCCAATGAAGCAATCATAAGTATGGTAGAAAATCATGCAACAGCTGCAAACGCAGAAAGCCCAAAAAACATGTGTAGAAAAAGAAGAAGTCACTTACCCAAAGTCCTCATTGTCCAAAAGAACTCTAAGCTGCTCGGAGCACTTACTAAAGTTTGCAGCGCCAGCCATTGAATCTGTTTAGAACCAAAAGTGCCCTACAATGAAACACATCAACCCTACTAATAGGTAGAGAGTGAAGATGAGGCGATCCTTCCACCAAATCCTTAAGCCCTAGAATGAAGAGATGCAAAATTGTTATTCTATTACAATCAACAATCCTTATCTTTCAATTTGCAACATCTTGCTAAAAATCATTGGTGCATGCATTTTCTTAGGTTCCACATCTTTGTTTCTTGCTAAAAATCATGATTTAGAAAGAATATAGACCAAAAAGAACATTGAAAAAGACAGATGAGCCCTTACAAGGGCTCTTTTATAGCATACAATCTCACAAGAATGAAAAAGAAAAAGTCTTAAGAAAATATAAATCTCTTCTACATGTGCTAACAAATACAAAATGAGAACTTGAAGGCTACTGAGAAGTTGCAAATGAGAAGCATTCCCAATGGAATCTCAAAACCACTTCCAAGTGGGTTCATTGACATTGGAAATTGACTACCTCTCATTGATCGCTTGACTTTCACAATGGCTTGTAGTAATGAAATCACTAAACTTTTTCGCAACCCTTAAACAAAATCAAGAAACCTTTCTTTCTTCTCTACTACTGAGAAATCCAGCATTTCCATTCCCAAATTCTAAATGAAGAAATCTCAAGCTATTATAGAAGATGTAGCGAAGTGGTGATGGTGGCAAATGAAGCCACGATGAAAGCCAGAACGACTATTCTTTGGAGTTCAAACCAAAAAAAATTGCTGAGGATTATGGAAATTCAAGAGTGGCGGTCAACAAACCTTCTTTATTTTCGGAATCTATACATAAAGAATTATGCAGGCCCTAGCAAAAAAAAAAATATATAGATTTTTTTTTCGGATTGAAAATTGGGAAAAAGAACCTTGAAACTAAGAGCGTGTGATTGTGATCTCCACATGGAATGTCCTCCGCTCTCACCCTTTTGCTGTAGAACTTGCAGGAGTGTTGTCGACTCCCTTCACCGGATGCAAAAGACTTTGGGAAAGCAGTTGGGGTTGTGCAAAAATATCTTGTACCCTCCAAATGCAAAACCCATGCGGTCGAGAACTGGTTCTGACAACACACTGAATAACCTAGCGTAGCGACTGGCGTAGAAAGTACGCGTGACAGAGATGTCCAAATTTTTCAATTTTATTTATTTTTTTGTCGAAAACCAACGTGGCCCTACGCTGGCGACGTGGCAGCCGCCATATGCGGCTGCCGCATTGAAGTACAGCCTCAGAATACAAAACCGAAACCGGCTTCTGTCTTTCTTCTTTCATCGTCTGCGATTGTGTATGTCGATATTAGAGCGCGCGTCGTTTTCTCCTCTTCCATCGGCGTTATGCATCACGTTGTCGACCGTTGGAGGCCATCTTTGTTGCTAAGAAGCGCCAATGACATCGTACGTCCTCATTTCAGGTTTGATGAACTACTTATTCCCTGTTTCACTTCTCTCGGTTCGCAGGATTGTTTTTTGGCTCTAAAAACTCAATTTCAACGGATTTCAACAAATTTAATGTTTTTCTTCAGTTTTTTCGCATCTGTAGTACTGCCTGAGCCACATTCCTACAATCTCACACTAGCAACCGGCAAGCCGTGTCTTCTCGTTAGACAAAATGCTGCATTTGCTGAAATGCGAATTTTAGAACTGTGCTCATTGTAATTTGTGTGAATTGTAAACTCGAAATGCACTGTTATTTGGTTCCAAATAGTTATTCACATTCTCGTAGACAATCAATTATCCACAATGGTGTGCTATTTCAGAGTCATGATTTATACAATGCTGATATACTTTAGCATTAACATCTATTACATCAAACAAAGTTCGGATGGCATTCCGTCCAGATTAATTTATGATAATTAGTGTCACCCGCAATTAGTTTTACTCAGTTCAGGGCGGTCGCTCTGAATTGAATGTGGGGTGACGATTGGGAAGCAATATGACACTCTGTTCAGTTCAGAGCGGTCGCTCTGAACTAAACGTGGGGTGACGGTTCGGAAAGCTATCCTCCATTCGGTTCACAGCGACCGCTCTGAACTGAACGTGAGGTGACGGAGACGAAAGCTATCCGCCGTTCGGTTCAGAGCGGCCTCTCTGAACTGAACGTGAGGTGACGGAGACAAAAGCTATCCTCCGTTCGGTTCAGAGTGGCCTCTCTGAACTGAACGTGAGGTGACGGAGACGAAAGCTATCCTCCGTTCAATTCAGAGTGGCCGCTCTGAACTGAACAGAGGGTGACAAATCATGAACGCTCCGAACTAACGGTGACGGATCATGAACACTCCGAACTGATGGTGACGGAGCTCCGTCACCCTCCCTGCAGTTCAGAGAGGCCTCTCTGAACTTCAGGGAGGGTCATAGAGCTCCGTCACCATCTGTTCAAAGCATTCGTGATTTGTCACCCTCTGTTCAGTTCAGAGCGGCCGCTCTGAACTATGTTTTGCATGCGCATTATTTAGATCCTAGTCCTCCGTTTTCCCAATTAGGCGCGATCACGTGGATAAATTACGCATGCATCCTGTTCCTCGCAGTTCAGAGCGGCCGTTCTAAACTGTTATTCGGTGGAGCTCTTTCTTGGAGACTCTGGACTGTTCAGCATTCATTGTAGGAACGAGTTCTTCTTTGTGATTCTTTACATTGTGTTGTCTATCTTTTGGCGCGCTTCCTCTATATTGGGTGTGGAACAATATCTATGAGAGGTGTATCTCTTCTACGCAGTTCAGAGTGGCTCAGTGAACAGGCCTTGGGGGAATTTGTGCGTAGACTTCCAATCTCCTCGGACTTAGACTGTTCGGTCCATACTCATGTGCGGTTGATTGTCTTTCTTGGACATAGTGGCATTGCACTGCTGAATGGGGTCCACGGTAGTCGACGTTCTATGGGAACCGTTAGTTTCAGACTTCACTGCATTCTATACCAAACCTCACAACAAGTGGGCGGGTTCGAGACAGATGCTACACTATTTCATACTGTATTTGATTATGTAATGATGTCCTCATATTCCCCGCTTTCGCCACTCGCCTATATGTCATTATTTCTAATACTTTTTATTTTACTACTGTCAGGCGTGTTAGCCCTTGTGGACTGAACGAAGAGGACGTATATGCTACCAATTCATTCAAGTGTCACTCTCATCCTTCCTACAAGGCCGCTATTTTCTATCATTAGAAAACACTTACGATTTTAACGTCTCCTATGTTTTCTTTGGACGACTCTGATGGTGATGAGGTATTGTATATAACTTTCTACTCTCGTCAATTTTCACGTTTCTTATTGTACATTGCGTTCCTTTGTCATTGATGTCGTGTCAATTCTTCATTGTTCGGTGTGCAGGGGTTTGCAGAATGTCAGGAAGAGGACGTGGACTTGGAAGCATATGCCGAGGCAAACGTAGACAATAGTCCCATCCCAGATTGCGAGGGCATTGATCGAGACGGATGGTCTGGGAAGGCATTGCTCGCAAAACATGCGGACGGCTCCGACTTTGCGGAAGTCATCATCATCAATGCCAATCCCAATGCATGCATTGATGGACAGAGTAGGCTGGGGATGGATGACGTTGGCATTGTTGTCTTGGACGTGTACAACGGGGACCCCAACGTCGGAGACATGTGCTTGCGCTGGCCTATGCGGCAAGTGTTTCACCACGGCGAAAATGGGTACGTCAGTGTTTACGATCACGCTCGCAAGCGAGAAGCTCTGGATAAAGAAATGGAAGGGAGTAGAAAAAATGGGGGCGTGCGACGGTATCGTTATGATAGGAGAGCTCGAGGTGTCGCTTTACTAGATAAGAAGATGAAGATGGTATCACATGAATCCATTACAGAGGTCTTCACACAAATCTGCTGCGATAATGAATGCACTCGTAAGTTCCGTCCTTCCACCATCCGTGTGCTTCGCATGGAAATGCACCTACAGACATTTCAAGTGAAATCTAGCAAAAATTTGGATGTTCATAGGACAATGCACAAAGCGGTTCCGAGGGGGAGGCAAGTTGTCACCTTAGAAGGCATAGACGTCTGTCCACGTGCTTGGAGGATTCTTCACAACATCCCCCTCCGCACATTCGAAAGATACAGGGCCAAGGCCAAGGCTGGCGTCAGAGGCGCTCCACACGGGAACTCCAATCGAAAAAAGACAAGGACTGCCATTGTTCAAGGCATCGAGACTTTGTGCTCATTATTGGAGGCAATGGCCGACCACATGCCCCATTTGTCTCGCACCTTGCCCACTGGTGAAAAGGTTTGCCTCAAAGTTCTTCCGACCGGTACCGAATGGAGGCAATTACTAGCCACCGTGAACAAGGTACGGCTCGCAATGTCACCTATGGCATTCATATGAAAAGGACATGGTCGAATTGTCGCATCGACCACAATAGCTCATAGAGTCCTCCAACATCCAATGAAGTGCTTGTTGAATACACAGACTAAGTACGCGTGTTTCTATTGTTTGTAGGCCAATGAAGAACTCGGGCTGTCGAGACTCTCGCAATCATATTTTAGTAAAATTCGAACAGAATATTTTGCTGAGTACGTCATGAAGGGAAGGGGAGATTCCTTCGCAACATGTAGCATTTGTGACAATCTAAAGCAACTACGAGCTTCTTTTGCTCCTGGATTGGAGGACTATCAACGAATCCAAAGGTGCTTCGAGAAGCACTTGTTTCTACAAGAAGCTTGTCGACATGCCTACTACCGTAGTAGATGGTTGTAAATAACCTATTCGGATTTTTAGTGTCCTTTTTTTGGTGTGTTTTTATGTGGTTTTAGTTATGTTTTGTTTGATTGGTGTTCCAAATGGGTGATTTTTGGATGTTATTAACCAATTTGGAAGTGTTTATCCGGATGCAGTCAAGCATGAGCCACGGTGAAGGGATTGGAAGGGAAGCCAATTCGGAGAGTGAAAGCAGTTTTGGGTTGTTTGAGGATAATTCCTATTTGTAATGCAGGATGACAATTCCAAGTTGGAATGTTCTGCGTTTTTGTCCAAGTAGGAACTGTCTGTAGCCAGCTGGGTCGGAGTTGTTGTGGTTTCCAAGTTGGTTTGCCTATGGTCGGCAGTTAGGGTTGCGCGGTGTGTTGCAGGTGCCAATTGGGGAATTTGGGTGTGTATTGGAGGGACGGTTATTTTTGAGGTTCCTAATGGGCAGTTTGCAAGTTTTGAGGTGATGCCAAGTTGGTTAAGGAACTGCCTGGCTTGGGATTTTAAAGTCGAGTTTTCCAATTTGGAAGGCACCCACTGTTTGAGAGAGTCCAGTGTGAGTCCCAGTCTAAGTGGTTGCATATTTGATGTTTTTGTGTTTGTTGTGTATGTGTGTGTTTTTCCAAGTCAGATGCTTGATGAGTGTGTGTTCTAATTGGTGTGCTGTGAGTGTGAGTATATGTCTCTGGAGTGATTCGATCCAATTCGGAGAAGTGTGCAGATGTTGAAGTTTGAAGCGGAAACAAATTTGGTGATGTGGAGTTAAGCGGTGAAGTGAATGAGGATGAAATGAGGAGCAGATTAGGAAATATGTCCTAGTTGGAAATGTTATGCAGAGCGGTAAGAGTCACTGTAAGGAGCGGAATTCCAATTTGGAGAAGTACAATGATAGTTTATAAGTATTAAGTGATGGAAATAGGACCCAATTCGGAGCTGTAAAGTATGTGGGTGATGTGAGCCCAAATAGATTATAGCTGCGAGATCAATTTGGGTAAGGGTGTGAAGTCTGATTTGGATGGATTAGTCAGAGAGTTAAAATTGCTGGGATAGCAAATAGGAGATCCAAATCAGGAAGTTGAAGTGGAGTGAAGCAAGAGCAATAAGATTAACTGCTAAAGAAAACATTATTTTTAACGGTGATATGTCACCAATTCGGCTGAATAAAGAATGATTGAAAGAGAATTGTTGTTCTTTATTGTTGGCATGTATGTTGTGTGTATGAGCCCAATTTGGAGGTTCAGTCGTAGTACTGATTCGGCCTAGTTGGAGTTTGGCAATCTGGGAGTGAAATAGAATTGGAAGGGTGAGTGTCTGTATGTGGAATGCATGATGTCATGAGTGCTTATCCAAATTGGTTTCATAAAGTTTGAATGTTGTCTAAGTCAGGATCCCGAGTTGGTCTGTGAAGCCGAAGCAATAGGTCTCAACTTTGAGAGTTTCCTGATGGGTGTGAGAAATTAGTTTGTCCAATTAGGAAATCAACATAGTAGGAAAGAAGAGAAGACTGTGATAAAAAAAATATATATAAAAAAATAAAAATAAAAATTCCAAGTTAGTAAAGGAGAGAGTGATATATATACAATTTGGAGAGTCTGTGAGTGTTTATAAGAAGATAATTATCCAAGTTGAGAAGGAAAGATGAGGAAGAATGCAGAGTATTAAGTTGATTTCAAATCGGTGTGTAAGAAGTGTCAATGAGCGGTGATAAAAGTTACATCAAGCCAAATCATGGAGATAAAGACATGAAGACCAAGTTGGCGAAAGAAGATATGGTGGTTCCCTATGTTGGTGGCAACTGCGAGGCTGATGGGTGATTGTTCCAAAGTGGGAGTTGAATTGCCGCAGTGAGCCTGTGCCAGCAGCAGCACCAATTCCGATTTGGTGGAAAGATGAAAGAATACAATTTGAAGATTAAAGATCAATTCCAATTGGGTGATACTTAACCTTGGTGGTTTTAAGAGTGGAGTGAATAATTAAATTACTAATTATTACAGAAATTGTGAGGAATTAAATTAATACTAGTTGGAAGTATGCATTCCTTGTGTGTTTTAGCCTTTATTAGTACGTTCTAATGTCGTTGTAGAAGTAGTCCTATTAGAATTGCCTCCCTAGGAACGAATTAAACTATTTGTTTAGATAATCTGATTAGGATCTAAACTTAACTACATTTTGGCGCCGCTGCCGGGGAGGCATCATAATAGGTTTTTAGTTTTCTTCTTTTATCTTTTTGATGGAGTTTAAGAAGTTGTTGCACTTTAATGAGTAGCACATCTTTAAATTCTGAAATTAGCAAACAAGCTCGAGAAGAGAGAGCAAAGAAGAGAGCTGCGGATAAAAAACGCAAATTTATTTCTAAAGCAGAATCCGAACCAGCTTCACCAAGTTGGAAGGATTCCTTTCGATTAGGACGTCATTCACGGCATAGGCAAGAATGCGGCCATGGCGTAGAAGATAAAACTAATAAACAAAAATTTAATGAGGAAGACGTTAGCCAAGTAGTAAAAGAACAGGCAAGTAATGTCACAGTGAGAACGGGATTTGATCTCCCTCATCTTCACTGTGAACCGATTTGTGTGTCGAATACTCCATCACCTCAGGATTCCCCAAAAGGACTGGGTGAAGAGGAAGAAACCGAATTGGAAATTATTGAGGAAAACCAGCCGGGGGCTGAGTTAACTCCTCTTATTGATTCCCCATTAGGTTCTTTTCATGGTAAGACAACCCCAGTTGAGGTGTCTAGAGAAAGGCCAATCTGGTTAAACAATCCAGTTTGGAGTGCGGAACGAGGGAAATTAAAAATCCCTTCTGTTTTCCAGCAAGACCAAGTCTTGGAAGCTGTAATACGCAATTTGGATGAGACTGAATTTGTTAATTTCAGAAAATCATCCAAATTAGGTAGTTCGTCTACATCTAGCGAAGAATCCTTAGTAGGAAAATCGGATAGAATTATGGCTGATCCTGCAAATGTAATCCCAGTGGTAATGCGGCCAGGTGATGAGGCCGACAGGCCTTATTCACTTATGCTGTTTCCAACTTTTTATGGTAGAATGGGCGATGACCCCGATAGCCACCTTTATGAATTCCTAACTCGTTGTAATGCAAACAACGCTAGGACAGAGGCCCATTTCTTAAGTATTTTTCCAAGTACACTAATGGACCAAGCCAAGAAATGGTTCCAAAGATAGCCAATAGGGCATTTTAATACTTGGACGGGATTGCGTGATGCATTCCTAGCCCATTTTCGCCCTGCCGCTTATCAGGAAAAATTATTTGAAAAGTTGGCCGAGTTACATATGGCAAGCGGTGAACGTATCGATAGTTATTATGGCCGTTTAGAAGACATAATGCTTAGATTGCCAAATAATGAGTATCCGGATGTGCATTTTATGCGGCAATTTATAAATGGGTTATACCCACCAAAATTAAAAGCATTTGTAAAAGAAGTTGCTCCTGCAGATTTACCAGCCGCAGTTCGAAGAGCTAAATTATGGGAGGAAGTACATTTGGGCGAAACGTATATAAATCCTACTATAAGCCAACCTAGTTACTTGGACCAAATTGGCGTGAATAGGGAGGATATAGGAGGTACTACCATGCCTACCTATGTCCAACCCAGTTATGTAAATGTAGTACCCATGGCACCGGTCCAAGCACCGCCAATTGTTCCAGTTGAACCAATTAAGAGCAACCAAGTAGGTGTTCCTCTTTACCAAGTACAATCTAATGCAAGAGATGCGGTAATGGAGTCACATCTACTTGAGATCACGAAACAATTAGGCAACCTCCAAGTAAATTTAGCAAACTCGGTTCAAAAGAAAAATCAACCTAATCAGGACCGTGCCCACATATAGTGCACAAATTGTAGGGGACAAGGGCACATGTTGCCCGATTGTCCATCTCCTCCCAATTTGCCTCCTAAGTGTAGGTTTTGTGGTCTTAAACACGAGACCGAGTCTTGCCGCAATATGCAAGCAAGTCTATCAAGTTGAGGATAACAATTACCAAGGAGGAAATTCCAACTGGGTAAATAGACTGAAGCGAAGAAATTTTAATCAAAATTATAATCAACCCAATCCAAATTTCAATCCTATGAACTTTAATAAAGGAGGATTTAGTAATAATCCTAATCGTGGTGTGGCACAAATGCCAACCAATAATAACCAAGGTTGGTCACAAATGCCATTTGGCAATGTGAACCAAGGTCCTCCTACTTATGGAGGACAAGTTCCTAATTGGTCCCAAGGTAAAGGAGTCATATGTTATAATTGCCGACAACCGGGCTATATTTCCACTAACTGTCCGAACGCAAGGGCTAGTGTAGATTACGTACCTTTATGCGGTAATTGCAATCAAGCCGGTCATACGGCTGAGCAATGTAATGGTCCGCGTAAAAATGACCCCCAAGAGGGCTATAATAATAAAAAGAGGGATAATAGTCCTAAGATAGTACTATTAGATGAAGATGCAGCAAGGTCTAATAAGGATCGTGCATCTTATCTAATACAAGTCGAAGATAAAAATTTCCCTTATTTAAATAAGGAAGAAAAATTAGTTCAAAAGGTATCGACTAGAGGACAAATTGATAAGCAGAATCCCCCGGGAAATTTGGATATATTAAGGGAAAAGGAAATTACCCGTAAAGCTCAACAGTTGCTGGAGCAGAAAAATCAATTAGGCTTAAACTTTAATTCCGAATTGGTTGGATAGTCAAATAAATCAGTGCCCAGTCCAATTCGTAATGGAAGACAGCCTGATCGGCTAAAGGCCAGTACAGGTCCTTCGTTAGATTTACCAACTCGGGATGAAGCTCAGTCTAGCAAGACTAGAGCTGATGATACGATGTCAGCAAGTAAACCAAATGGGAAGTCAGTTCAATTTGGTCCAGTCATAACCATGATTGAACCAAATGGAATTAATAAACCAAATCGAGATGTAGCATCGCAGAGAAATCCTGATTCCAATTCAGTACAACCAATCAGCCTAAATAGTCAGGAGCCATTCGTTATTCCACCAATTAGGGTAGAGCCGGACAATTCAGTCCAACAGGCTGTACCCAAATTGGATAATATAGGGAAGTATAAAATTGGACACCAATTTGGAAAATTTGTCAAGTCATCTCTGAGAAAGAGAAAAGACAGTAACAACCAAATTGGGATCATTGACGAAAATAACCCATATAATGTCATAGACAATTTAGGAAATGTCAAGGCCGACATAACAATTAAACAACTATTGGGTATAGCCCCTAGTTGTAGATCAGCCTTGAAATCAAATTTGGTGAGAAAGAGAAGTAGACAAGTCCATGAAGTGACTTTAGGCCTTGATCCAGGTGCGCCAATTATCGACGTAGAAATCGAAGGACTAATTGTGTCCAACGTCCAAGTAGATGGCGGTTCTAGCGTAAATCTAATGAATAACGATACTATACTAAGCCTCCATCTAACTGGGCTTCAAGAAACTAAATTGGTTTTGCACATGGCGGACCAAAGCCGAGTAAAGCCTTTAGGTATTTTACCTAAGGTAAAAACACGAATAGCGGGATTGGTATATTTAATCGATTATATTATTTTCCAATCTAATACACCTAACACATCGTACCCTATCCTATTAGGAAGGCTATGGCTTTATCAAGCTAGAGTGAAAGACGATTGGGGTAGGGGCGTGATGAAAATATTCCAAGGGAATCATTCGGTGAGTATCACTATGTATCCCCTTAAATATAAAGGTGAGATCCAATGGGAATCACTGGGTGATACTAGTGATTTTGGGTATGATTCCGAGTGGGATGATTTATCAACTAATAGGATTAATATTAAATCACATGAAAATAAACCGAGTGGGATTCCAACGTTTAAGGAAGTAGCCCCAGGAGAGTACATCATCCCATGTGAGGATGATGACAACTCGGACAGGGCAATCCAATATTGGTTAACAGACTCCATGACGGATTCTACCGTGTATGGAGTCGATTCTGATTAGGAGATGAGTGAAGATAGTGAAAGCATTTATGAGAGAGAGTTGAACGATGTTCCAATTAGGTCTTACGTATCTAAAGGCCATTGCCAGACTGTAAATCTTGGGTCTGGAGATGAGGAAAAGAACATACAATTATTTAGTAGGCTAGGTCCGGAAGAGTTAGCCACGTGGATTAAGTTTTTTAAAGAAAATAATAAAATGTTTGCATGGTCATATAAGGACCTAAGAGGGGTGTCACCTAGTATATGTGAACATCACATTGATTTAGAGGATGATGCACGCCCAATTAGGCAAAGGCCCCATCGGCTAAATCCAAAGTATTCCCTCTTGGTAAAGGAAGAAATCGAAAAATTGATCAAGATAGGATTTATTTATTCAGCCCCAAATAGCGAATGGGTAAGTCCTATAGTGATTGTTCCCAAGAAGGATGGACGTATTAGAATTTGCCAGGATTTTAGGAAGTTGAACGCCGTCACTAAAAAGGACGGATTTCCCTTACCATTTACCGATAGTATTTTAGATACTGTCGCCGGTCATGAATGCTATTCATTCATGGACGGGTTCTCGGGATACAATCAGATCAAAATCGCGAAAAAAGACCAAGCTAAAACTGCCTTTGTCACCGATTTGGGGATCTATGCGAGTAGGGTTATGTTGTTTGGATTATGTAACGGGGTAGCCACATTTCAATGTGTAGCCACGCTAGCCTTTCAGGATTTTCTTCGTATCTTTATGGAAATTTTTCTGGACGATTTTTGCGTCTTTGGAACCAAATTGGAGCATCCACAGCAATTAAAAAAATGTTTTGAAAAATGCTCGGAATTTGGTATCTCTTTGAATGCGGCTAAGTGCCAATTTGTTGTCCCTTATGGGAAGCTATTAGGCCACATCGTTAGCAAACGAGGTATTAGTACAGACCCCGATAAGGTAGCAAAAATAACTAACTTACCTATTCCTTCCACCATAATGCAAGTAAGGGGTTTTCTTGGGCATGTTAGCTATTATCGTAGGTTTATCGAAAATTACGCCCAAGTGGCGCTACCATTAACGGCCCTTCTAAAAAAATTAGAAGTAGGTACAAATCCTACTTGGACTCGTGAATGCGATGAGGCGTTTTTAAAGTTAAAGCAAAAATTGGTTATTGCTCCTATTTTAATTTCTCCAAATTGGAGTGAGCCATTCCATGTATATGTGGATGCGAGTAATGTCGCTATGGGTTGTGTCTTAAGCCAGAAAGATAAAAATGGTAAAGACCACCCCATTTATTATGCTAGCCGCCAATTTATTCCCGCGGAGAGAAACTATACCACTACCGAGAGGGAAGCCTTGGGTATGGTATATGCGGTGCAAAAATTCCGTCATTACCTACTTGGTTATAAGTTCACGTTTTATGTGGACCACGATGCACTTAAGTACGTTATCAACAAGCCTCAGTTGAGTGGCCGATTGGCGCGGTGGATATTACTTCTCCAGGAATTTAATTTTAATATAATTGTTCATTCTGGTAAGCAACACTCCAACGCCGATTTCCTTTCTAGGTTGGAAGAACCGTTAGATCCAAATGGGTCGCCGGTTGAGGATGATATTCCTGACGCCAACTTATTTGAGGTGGATGTTATTCATACCGAGTATGCCGATATTTTGAGTTATTTATCTACCGGTTTATTTCCTAGCGATTATAGTGGTAAACAAAAAGCGGCCCTTATAAGAAAAAGTGCCCCTTATACCCTATTAGACAAAACTTTATATAAGTTGGGTCAAGATGGTGTCCTTAGGCGATGTATCTATAAGAGTGAAATTAAGGATATTCTCCAAGGTTGCCACTCGGATTTGTGTGGCGGCCATTTCGCAAGAATTTCCACGGCACAAAAGGTGTTGTTGGCCGATTATTGGTGGCCGTCCTTATTTAAGGATGCCCATACTTTTGCCAGGCAATGCGACCCTTGCCAACGTATAGGTAAACCTTCACCTTCGACGGCAATGCCACTAATTCCCCTAATGGCATTGGCCCCATTCGAAAAATGGGGAATTGATTTCGTAGGCCCTATTGCCCCAGCCACAAAGTATGGGTGTAAAAAGTATATCTTAGTCGCGACTGACTATGCTACCAAATGGGCTGAGGCAATGGCCGCCCGTAACGATGATGCCAAGACCGTGGCACGTTTTTTGTACGAAAATATAATTTCCCGATTTGGGTGCCCAAGAGAGTTAATAAGTGACCGGGGCACGCATTTTTTGAATGCCACGATAGAGGAATTAACAAATCGGTTTTTAATTAAACACCGTAAAACAGCCCCTTACCACCCACGTGCTAACAGGCAAACCGAAAAAACGAACGGTATACTATGTAAAATCCTAACAAAAACAATTAGTGGTGCATCTACCGATTGGGATGAAAAGCTTTGGAGTGCTTTGTGGGCCTACCGGACCGCTTACAAAGGAACTACGGGGTTTTCCCCATTTCAATTAGTGTACGGCCAAGAGGCCATACTCCCAATCGAGTTTGAAATTCCTAGCCTAAGAGTGGCTATAGAAAACAATTTGGAAGATGAGGAGAGTTTAAGAGTGAGGCTAACCAATTTGGAAGCTCTTGATGAGAAAAGGAGAGAAGCTTATTTGAACACTTTAGCTACCCAAAATAGGAGGAAGTCATATTACGACTCTAAATTGCGTCCTAAAGAGTTCAAGGTTGGGAGTTTAGTATTGCTATATGATAGCCGTTTTTTCAAGTTTCCGGGTAAATTGCAAATGCATTGGATAGGTCCGTATGAGGTTGTAGATGTCAATCCTAATGGGTCATTGCAACTCAAGGACTTTGAGGGAAATTTACTTCCAACTAGGATTAATGGTTACCGGCTTAAGCCGTATTTTGTTTGAAATGCCGGGGGCGGCATTTTCAATTTAGGGGGTAGTCTTTTTAGGGAAAGTAAAAAAACAAAAACAAAACAAAAAAACAGAAAACAATAGAAAAATTAAAAAAATAAAATAAAATTTTGAAACATGGGAAAAATAAAAAATAAAAATAAAAATAAAAATAAAAAAAAATAAAAAAAATGGCAATGCCAAAGTGAATGAGTGCCAAATCGGAGGTGACAAACCAACTTGGATGATGATGATACGTACCCCTGGGGATGAATCATTTCAAATCGGAATCATTTGAAGCCGCCAAAAATCCAAAACCGAATCGGATTGGGAGCAAGGCGAGCGATTTACCAACTGGGAGATTGCAGATGAAGGCGAAGGAGCTGAATTGGGCTGCACAGTCGGGTTGCGTGAAGTTTTTTGTTAAATCTTGTGCATTGCGAGCAAATTGGGTTTGGAGGAACAGTGTGTCGTCTTTGAATTTTCTTGGGAAAGAGAGGTTGTGTTTGCCAGTTCTTTCAGTTGTGAGCAAATCCGAGTTGGTCTGGAAGGGTGAGGCGCGATTGTGCGCACTAAAACCAATTAGGGTTTGGAGTTTGCGTCCTGTCTTTTTAGTCCAATTTGGAGTTTGAGTGATCCCAATTTGTGTTTCGAAGAGCGCGAGAAAGTGAGGGTTTTTTGCTGTGGTTGTTTTTGGTGTTCTGTTCCGAATTGGGGAGAAATTGTTGTTGGCTGGTCGGGCTGTGGACTCTTATTATTTGAAAGATTGTGGAGGTTGAAAGCAGGAGCCATTTCCGAGCGACAGTGAGGTTTCTTTGTCAATTTGGAAGCATTTGCCGAGAGTAGGAGAGATTGTGGGTTGCAGGTGCAATGGAAGACCAATTGGGTAAAGGCAAAGCCCCGGTGGATGAGGATACCGAATTGGTGTGCGAGGAGGAGCACTTGGATAAGAAGCCCAAGTTGGGAGAGAACGAGGAGGCGCCGATCGAGGTTACGCAGACAGACTTTCGGTTTGAAGCTGTGACCGAGTTGGACGATGCCAAATGGGAGCAGCAACAGCAGCTGAAACTTCAAGAGGCTGGGCTTTGGATGTTCGTGGAAGGAAGACGGCGATGGGCGCAAATTGATTCCAATCGACTAGAGATTTTTGTTATGGCCTATTCGGTGGCGGAAAGGAAGAGCTGCGTGCGGGGCGAATTGGTGGAACTGCAGCCTCAAAAGATTGAGGAAGTTTTCCAACTTCCAAAATTGGGAGTGACGGTGAAGACGGTCCAAGATTCAACTGCCTATTTGGTGGAGGAATGCTTCGTGGAGGGCATCACAGAGGAGCAGAAAGCCAAGTCGGAGTATGAGTTGCTGTGGCTTAGGCCAAGTTGGCAGCCCTGGATCAAATTGGTGGTGCAATGTCTCATGTTGGAGCAAGCAACACTGAGTATTTCAAAGAAGAATCTCCAAGTTGTGGTTGCAATACAGCAGGGAGTTGTGATTAATTGGGCGTTGTTTGTGTCACGAAGGCTTCATGCTTTTGTGACTGACTATAAGAAAAAGCCGGATGGAGCTTTGCGAGGGGCGCAATTTCTTTCCGAATTGGTGGAGGTCAGCTGTGCGGCACTGCCCGAGTTGCATAAGGAGCCCAAGCAAGATCCGGGTGGTTCATCCGAAGTCGGGAGGTTGCCCAATTTTGAGGCTCCAGCGCGTTCGGTTTCCCAGCTGAAGGTAAGGTTGGCACAAACCTTGACCGAATTGGAGGATTTTGATCCTTCCCAAGTAGCGGGGTTGCGACAGGCAAATACCAAATTGGCAGCAGAGTGTCAGCGTGTGAAGGCCGACTTGGAAGCAGCCAAGGAAGAGAGAGTGGCATACGAAATCCAAATGGCAGCCAATTACCAAGACGTAGCAGACGAATTGGCGCAGTTGCAAGGGAGGTTTGACACGGTTAAAAGAAAGGCCGATTTGGAATCCAGCTTGCGGCGCATTGCTGAGAGCAAGGTGGCTATTTTGGAGCAGCAAGTGCACGAGCTGCGGGCCAAGTTGGAGGGCGCCAAGATGGAAGAGCAGTCCGATTCGGAAGAAGGCCTGCTGGGGTTCGAGAAGGAATTGGCCCGAGTTGAAAAACAAGCCAATGCTGCAACAAGTAGTGCCAAGGGGAAGAGTGAAGCAGTCCCTGTGGCGAGGAAGCGGCAGCGAGTGCTTCATATGGAGAATTTGGAGGCCTTGTCCGAATTGATTCCCCCAACAGATAATATTGAGTTTGCCTACGCTTGGGAGCGGGAGGTGTTTTTCTTGTACACAGGAATCGCGTTGAAGGAGTACCTTTCCAAATCACGATTTAAAACTATTTGGGCAAGAGCAATTCAACTTCGGTGCGAGAATCTCTTTACAGAGATTGTGGGGCGCGGTGATGTGGTATTAGAAGACAATGTCACTGCTTTCACCCTAATTGGCAATTACGGAGCGTGGTGTTTGTTGTTTTATTCCGAATTGGAGGACTTGTTGGCCAAGTGAAGGCGGGTGTCTGCATCTTACGTGGGTAAACGACGTCCCAATATGGGAGCGCGGTTAGAAGATGGCGTGGCTGCAGCTATTCGGGCGACGGTTTCCAATACCAAGTTGAAAGCAGTGGTGACACCGGTGGAGTGGATGCGTACCATCACCGAGTTGGAAAGGAATTTGAGTGGCTCAAATTGGCTTACAGAGATGGTGCAGAATGCCTGACATAGGGCAACTCACAGCCAGCTCATGGACGTGCACCCATCCGTCTATGTGTACAAATTTGAGACGACTCGGGATAGGCTGCAGGATAAGCGGAAGGCTGGGGGGCCTGTAGCGATTCCAAGTTGGGATTTTTCGGGCGAGTTGGCGTTTCCACGACCCCGAGTTGGCGATAAAACGTTGGAGATGTCAGGGTTGCTGTCCAAGTGGGTTACATGGTCGATTCCTTTACCATCGACAGTTGCAGGCAAGGACGATCTCTACTTGGGAAACTACGACCAGTTGTTTGAGGAGCTTGGCGATGTGCCGTTTCCAAGTTGGGAGGCGTTGCTGTGGATCGGCCAAGACCATGAAGGCGTCAGAAGTCCCCTAGTTGTGGCGATGGATTTAATGGACCACACCGAGCGGATTTCACAGTCTTCTACACCTCCGCCTTTGGTGGCGTCGGATCCCAGGTTCTGTCCCTGCCCAAGGAGGTATATGTGGTTGAATCGCGCCAAGTTGGATTCACGTTGGTACAATTGGCCAAAGATCCCCGGTTCATACAAGAACCCGGAGAGTTGCGTGGAGGCATACATGAAATTTTCGTTGGAGCATCGGACTCATCGCGATCCAGTTTGTTTCCGTGCCAGTATTTTTGCAGGTATTCTAGCCTATTTGTGTCACGATTACTAGTTTGTGGTGGATTACCGAATTGGAGCGAGGCTGAGTACCGATATGGAGATTTTTTCTAAGATTCATTATCACTCAGCCAAGAGGATGCGTGCATTGGAGTTAATGTGCATTACCCAATTTCTGCCTGGAGCGCATAAGGTGATGATTCTCGAGGCGTGTGAAGAAGTTGGGACGCGTTCAGGTTCAGTGAAGAATTTCTACGACAGACAGAGGTTGCTGATGCAAGAGCGAGCCCAATTGGCTGCGAAGTTGCTGAAGGAAGAGGAGGATCCAAGTTTGAAGTTCAAGTCAGGGAAGCGGCTGATAAAGCGGCAGGCCAAATAGGTGGTTTACGGGGACGCAAACAGATTCGTGTGGGGCTATGTAAATAACCTATTCGGATTTTTAGTGTCCTTTTTTTGGTGTGTTTTTATGTGGTTTTAGTTATGTTTTGTTTGATTGGTATTCCAAATGGGTGATTTTTGGATGTTATTAACCAATTTGGAAGTGTTTATCCGGATGTAGTCAAGCATGAGCCACGGTGAAGGGATTGGAAGGGAAGCCAATTCGGAGAGTGAAGGCAGTTTTGGGTTGTTTGAGGATAATTCCTATTTGTAATGCAGGATGACAATTCCAAGTTGGAATGTTCTGCGTTTTTGTCCAAGTAGGAACTGTCTGTAGCCAGCTGGGTCGGAGTTGTTGTGGTTTCCAAGTTGGTTTGCCTGTGGTCGGCAGTTAGGGTTGCGCGGTGTGTTGCAAGTGCCAATTGGGGAATTTGGGTGTGTATTGGAGGGACGGTTATTTTTGAGGTTCCTAATGGGCAGTTTGCAAGTTTTGAGGTGATGCCAAGTTGGTTAAGGAACTGCCTGGCTTGGGATTTTAAAGTCGAGTTTTCCAATTTGGAAGGCACCCACTGTTTGAGAGAGTCCAGTGTGAGTCCCAGTCTAAGTGGTTGCGTATTTGATGTTTTTGTGTTTGTTGTGTATGTGTGTGTTTTTCCAAGTCAGATGCTTGATGAGTGTGTGTTCTAATTGGTGTGCTGTGAGTGTGAGTATATGTCTCTGGAGTGATTCGATCCAATTCGGAGAAGTGTGCAGATGTTGAAGTTTGAAGCGGAAACAAATTTGGTGATGTGGAGTTAAGCGGTGAAGTGAATGAGGATGAAATGAGGAGCAGATTAGGAAATATGTCCTAGTTGGAAATGTTATGCAGAGCGGTAAGAGTCACTGTAAGGAGCGGAATTCCAATTTGGAGAAGTACAATGATAGTTTATAAGTATTAAGTGATGGAAATAGGACCCAATTCGGAGCTGTAAAGTATGTGGGTGATGTGAGCCCAAATAGATTATAGCTGCGAGATCAATTTGGGTAAGGGTGTGAAGTCTGATTTGGATGGATTAGTCAGAGAGTTAAAATTGCTGGGATAGCAAATAGGAGATCCAAATCAGGAAGTTGAAGTGGAGTGAAGCAAGAGCAATAAGATTAACTGCTAAAGAAAACATTATTTTTAACGGTGATATGTCACCAATTCGGCTGAATAAAGAATGATTGAAAGAGAATTGTTGTTCTTTATTGTTGGCATGTATGTTGTGTGTATGAGCCCAATTTGGAGGTTCAGTCGTAGTACTGATTCGGCCTAGTTGGAGTTTGGCAATCTGGGAGTGAAATAGAATTGGAAGGGTGAGTGTCTGTATGTGGAATGCATGATGTCATGAGTGCTTATCCAAATTGGTTTCATAAAGTTTGAATGTTGTCTAAGTCAGGATCCCGAGTTGGTCTGTGAAGCCGAAGCAATAGGTCTCAACTTTGAGAGTTTCCTGATGGGTGTGAGAAATTAGTTTGTCCAATTAGGAAATCAACATAGTAGGAAAGAAGAGAAGACTGTGATAAAAAAAATATATATAAAAAAATAAAAATAAAAATTCCAAGTTAGTAAAGGAGAGAGTGATATATATACAATTTGGAGAGTCTGTGAGTGTTTATAAGAAGATAATTATCCAAGTTGAGAAGGAAAGATGAGGAAGAATGCAGAGTATTAAGTTGATTTCAAATCGGTGTGTAAGAAGTGTCAATGAGCGGTGATAAAAGTTACATCAAGCCAAATCATGGAGATAAAGACATGAAGACCAAGTTGGCGAAAGAAGATATGGTGGTTCCCTATGTTGGTGGCAACTGCGAGGCTGATGGGTGATTGTTCCAAAGTGGGAGTTGAATTGCCGCAGTGAGCCTGTGCCAGCAGCAGCACCAATTCCGATTTGGTGGAAAGATGAAAGAATACAATTTGAAGATTAAAGATCAATTCCAATTGGGTGATACTTAACCTTGGTGGTTTTAAGAGTGGAGTGAATAATTAAATTACTAATTATTACAGAAATTGTGAGGAATTAAATTAATACTAGTTGGAAGTATGCATTCCTTGTGTGTTTTAGCCTTTATTAGTACGTTCTAATGTCGTTGTAGAAGTAGTCCTATTAGAATTGCCTCCCTAGGAACGAATTAAACTATTTGTTTAGATAATCTGATTAGGATCTAAACTTAACTACAATGGTTGTCCAAATTACGACCTATGCAACTTTTATCTATCATGCACGACAAAATGGATCATTCAAAAACAGCATGTCCTGCATTGGCAAGGAAAACAAAAGCCCTAGATGGGTTCATGAAGTTGCCCGTGAAGGTATCAGGGATTTTTGCACATGGACACAGGGATGGCAAATATGCACATTACAATTTGGACGTGTTTCCCAGCGATAGCAACTTTACAGTGGGATCCATCGCCAAATTGTTACGAGATTTAGAAGGGCCCCCCGCAATGTCTTCACGGACGTTGTTTGAAGGAGCCAGAAGCACGGAACTATATCGAGCGTTGCTGCAAGGTAGAGAGATCTGTGTTGATTCTTTGGGAGCTGTTCTTCCTCAACCTATTGAAGCTCAACCATTGCCACCGGTGCTACACGTTTAGATGGACAACTCTTGGAGGAAAAACAAAAATAGGTATGTTTTCTGTTTTTGGTCCCTGTTGGTGGCAAGACGCATTGTGAAAGAAGTGGTGGTATCCTTCATGATAGTGGGTCACACCCATGATGACATGGATGCATCATTTGGGCGATGGAGCATGCAACTCCGCGAGAAAGACCATCCCACCCTACCATCATTGATGCAATCCTACATGGAAATGGAACAAGGTCCGTTCATTCCACATCTAATTGAAGAAGTGCCCGACTTCAAGGCCTATGTCAAACCTTATATTGGGATGCACAATAAACAATTGGTGGGCCACTCTCATGGGAGACAGTACAAATTCTTCATGGATGACAACGGATGGCCTATCATGCAATACAAATTGGCGTGTACAGACATTCCATGGTTGCCTGAAGGGGGATTGAAGCTATGGAAGGAAGATGTCGACCATAGACCTATACTTCCTCAAGGTGATCCACCGCGCGTGACCCCCAAGAAGATGACAAACGAAGCTGAGATTTTGCGTGGACTTGATGGATACATCCAACATTGGAAAGACATATCCGAAGAAGATGGGACGGTGGAGTACAAAACCCACATGTCAAACTTGGTCACGTATTGGACCCGCGTGAGAAATGCCATGTTGGATGGAGGCGAAGAAGACTCCTCCCAATCTAATGAATTGCAGCAAGGATTTTGGCCTCAGACTCGACAACCCGAAGATCTTATGACAAATTTCATGCAAGATGGAAGGACATGTCAAGAGTTGGAGGCCGAAGATCCTTACATTGGTACTCTAGAGGGAAGGCCCCCACCAGCATACAATGTAGTCACTAATGTTCGTGAGGGATTCTACCTCTTTGTGAGGCCAGGATTGGATTGTCTTGAGCCCGTATGGCTCGGAAGGGCAGTAGAAAATCCACAATTTGATCCCACGGCCGTTCACTTTTGCGAAGTCTTAGTGCAATGGTACACCCCATGTGGAACATCCAAAGATTTCCACGTGTTGTATGCGGGGTGGGACACAAAGCCTAATTTTAGATGGAAGATTGACCGAACGGCCGACAAAGCTGACTATGTTTCCACAGATAGTATCATGGCATCATGGAAACCAAAGAAGAACGATGGAAATAGTTTCATTGCTCCTCGTCAACAAGTGCAGTTTGCAGTGGATCATTTACGTCGAATTGTTGAAGAAGAACAAGGTTGGTGAATATGAAGTCCTGGAAGACGACTATTCCAACAGTCATATTTCATGCTTGCGATGCCCCTTTGTATTGTAGAAGGTGGACCTTCACATATTATGCAACAAGTAGTGATAGTTTTTCTCGTCCGATGACATTGCAACAGATTGTACAATTTTGAATAGACTGTAGGCATCATAGGTTGCCTGGTCCTCGATCTTTGTATGCAACCTCCATTTTGTTCAATCTGAAATACAAGTTTTTGCCCTTCTGTTTTGCATCCATTCCAACAAGACATATTTTAGATACCAACTTCACTGACCACGCACTCATGAACAATGCAAACCTAAACAAGTACCCAAACTTGTGCCCATCATGATGATGACCCCCCCCCACTTCAATGGGCAATGACCCCCATGTTAAGCACCAACAACTCCATGACAAGATTTCCACGTTCTACCTATTAGTCTACCAAGACTTTCACTAACAACATCTATAGTCATTGTCTTTCGCACAAGTCCTGTATAGAAATCCTAAGGATTTGCACTCGTATGCAAGGGGCCCATTTGCCACTCACTAGCGCTACGCCCAACGACTAGTACATAGCACAATACAAAGGCAGCTTAATGGTCGCTCATGTCAACATGGGACATGGAATACCGCCATTTTAACGAAATTGCTGACAAAGCAAAATCACCTCAACGGTTCTCATGTCAAAATGGCACATGGAATACCGCCATTTTAACGAAATTGCCCATCTATGTTCTAAAGTAGCAGCCTACTAGCTTTTACTTTCAGAAATTATAACTAAATGGCTAGCAATCTAAAAACAATGCAACTTCTTGTATTTACTGCGGAAGTGAATCTTCCACTGAAAATTCTTCCAGTGCACCAACCGATCCCTTACTTTGTAAAGGGTCGCTTCTTGGACCTGTTAATTTACTGGTTCTGTTTTGATTTTCTCTGGATTTGTCCAAAGAAATCTGGAAAAATAAATTATTCTTTTTCCAGCTTTTTGTGTTTGTAGCTGCGCAGTACTCAATCAACAAACTCAGCCTTCAATCAAGTGTGAAAAAAACTCAGGGTATAGACAAAGGGCACATGATTCAATCTGTTCTGTTACGTTTGGCTATCGGAATATAGCATTTTATTTACTTTTGAAGCAATGTACAATCCAATGTTCAGGGAAGAGCGCCGGTTAGTTCGATTGTGGAATTGGGAAAAAACCCGGTGGCATTTCAAAAACATCGGAAAATAACAGGTGAAAAAATCTATAAAATTATCATTTGGAGTGAAAATCAGAGAAAAACCGGACTAGTACTTGAAGAACCGGTTCAATATGGGAATTGGAGGAAAATAGATGAGACAACTTAAAAAATATCCGAAAACGTTGGTACCATCTTCTTCAAAATACGGTACTGTTGCAGGAGTTGTTTTGTGGGACACAATCATTGAGAAGACAGAAGTTGCTAAAATTCAGCAACAAGCTCTGGCTGCTACAAAGTCCATCAAAATTTCAGCACGAGATCGATGGTCGTTTCACGTATCCGTTCCAACTAAATTTACCTGCCTCAAATTGTTCAGATTGTGTGCATGAGTGCGTGGGAAATTTCGTTAAGATGGTATCCATACACCATTTTTCCATTCATTTCCTTCTTTAACTCTAAAATCTAAGACAGGTGTAGATTTCAGACCGCACAATCTAAATGTAAAGTGCCAAGTTTGTAGAACACCGCCATTTTAACAAAATTTTGGTTGTGCCTGTCATGTATCTTGCCCTGTAAAAGTTGCTTGTTCAAATTCAATTACATTCCGGTAGAGGAGTTCTTGTGAAAAGCTCTTTAGCGGCAACAACTCAAGCGTAAGAGTTGCTTGCAGATAAAAAATCCTAACAGGGTCTCACTACAAATCAATCTGACCATGGACTGGTCCTCATTACAGTAATAGCAGGAATTCGTTGAGTTCAAAGGAGGAGACCAACAAACCATTAGAACCATTATGACGAATCACTTAGGCTTATAGCACAAAGCCCTTGACCCTTTAGTGCATGAATGTTTTCTGCACATTGTTCTGAAAATCTTTGTACAAATAAATTATTTACCTCAATTCCATCAAATTAGTTATAAAGAAAGGATGTCATAAAAAGATTCAAGTATTACACTATTACTTAGCTAGGATGGACAAGATGTTACAATATGACATATGAACTTCAGAGCGCTTTTAGGGTTAAGCAATCTGATAGAGGTAAGTTCATCTAACATCAATTTCATTAAACTGCCGAAATTCCATTATTTTGGCGAAGTTCAGTATGTACACCTTGAACCCAAATGTACACCAAACGGTCATAAATTACACCTTTGTGAAGATACATGTCACAATTGATGTTGGCGCATGGAATACCACCAATTTCACGAAATTGACGTTCTCTCCAGGAATATTGCAGTTGGATTTATCTAAACGCCCTGCAGCAGTTGTGCCGGTAGTTGTCCGCGCTATAACTCTCTCAAGACGTTGATCTAGTGTAGCAACTTCGTCACGTACTAAGTTTACTTTAAAGCTAACTGGGCTCCCCCAATTTGCATATCTTGTACTCTACAAAACCGGGCGAACCGCGGCAATGGAAGCTAGGGGGACAGTGCCAGTCTGCTGCGCAGCAGCACCAGTAGTGGGGAGTACAAAGCGGAGAGTACTCCGGTCCCCTTCTCTGCAACAACTACTTGGAGAGCTCTGGCTCAAACACTTTCCGGGGGTCGTGTAGTTGTTGCATCTCCAAGAATTCAGCAATGTTCGCAGCTGGGAAATTTTCCACCACTTTGCACTCCGGATTACAAACGATACGCTCGTGGTTCTTGCCCCAGTGCGGACGGCCCTTGTATTTGCACAACGTCAGCTGCTCGATCGATTCCACAATTGCTGACACTTTGGACAGCTTGTTAGGGATCAGGGCTGAGTGCCAGTTCAATAACTCCACGTAGACGACGTCATGGGAGCCGGTGCTTGTGGACAGCAAGTTCCGAGTTCCTTGGCCAATTCGCAGTACGAAGTAGCCTGGCGACATGCAACGCTTGAGCTTGCCTTCCCCGTAGCGCTCATTCAAGCGAGCATCAGCTTCCGCCATATGTGTGCGCACGATACGATTCACATCGTTAACCCAATCTTCCAAATCCGAAAGCTTGATGGTGAACTCTGCATCTTCCGTGAACGTGCCCGCATAATGAACGTCCCAGATGCACTTCGGATCGCAACCTTCGAACACCAGTGCATTGTTGGTAGGAATAGTGGCACGATCGACGAGGATCCCGTGGCCATCCTGGAACATCGAACCGTTGAGGGTTATTTGACCAAGGGTGCACACGCCTGGGCATAGACAGACGGGGAAAATTCAATAAGCTTGACGAATAGAAAATCGATCAATGTAAAGCAATCATCTGTCATTCCAGTATATATCCACGCGGATACAACAAGGTGGCTACAGATCGATCACTCGCGAGGTTGGCTATGGTGAATCGTTGTCAAAACCTGAATTCAACACGTCGGCAGAAGGCGACTCATCCCTTACGTCACTCTCCCAAGCAGCCATGAGCTCTTTCGCCGAGTTCGCCGTCTGCTCGTCGGTTGCAATAAACAATGTAATACTCCCATTCTGATAGAATGTCGGCATTGTGGCCGCATCGTAGTCCTTCTCCTCCACCTGTGTCCACAAAGCCACCTTGTACCTTCCAAAGTCCGGTCTCCAGATCGTGAGCACGTGGGGCGTTTCTTCTTCCAGGAGCTTCTTCAGCTCACCCACCATATGTGTATCCTCCAGATCCTTTTGAACCTCCACAATCGTCCGCGAATTCGGTTGCAATTGAAGCGTGACCTCGGTCACAATTCCCAGCAAACCCAATCCTCCCACCAATGCTCTCACCTCTTTCGCTCCCTGCTCCGTCTACATCTCGCTCTCAATGATCTTCCCACTCGCATTCACCCACTTCACCTTCCGCACGAGATCGCCCAGACTACTCGACTTGTGGTACCCGGAACCATGAGCCGACGCCAGGATCACACACCCCCACCGTCAAATTCCCGTAAAGGGACAATGCCCCCAGCGGGGTCAACATGTCGGTCGCTTCGGCCGCCCGAGTGAGCTCCCAGAGCGTCATCCCAGTCTCCACAGTCAGTTGCTGAAGCTCCCTATCCACTGACACGACGCGGTTCAAGAGGTGAAGCAGCACCATGACGGAGTTCACCCGATCACTAGCAATGTCGACCTTGTGATACTCCGCGTAGCTGCTACCTCGTCAGCCGGAGCAGACAAAGCCCATCGAGCTGTGAAACCCGCGACGAGTGGCACGAATCCTCACGGGCCCCTTGCGAGAAGTGTAGAGCTGAAGGAGGTCGCGGATGTCCTCAGTGGAGGTCACGATGACTTGCTGGTCGAAAGTGCATTTGAGGTAGTTGCTACTGGAGTAGAGCGTGGTAGAGCTGTCATTTTGGGAATAGGCTTCACTCACGGCCATCCGATCAGAATCAGTTGGAATTGCAAGGGCACCGCCAGCAGCGACGCAAGTGAGCATCAGGAAGATACCCAGCAACCATGTGAAAGGGTTCACCTCCGGATTCAACATTGTTTATGTATATATATACCCTCAAGACGTAAGCGCGGAAAGTGATCAGTAGGGATACATATATATTACGATGAGACGAATTGCACAAATTGATAGAATCTGATTGAATTAAGTTGCAAGGGACCAAAATTCACCCATACTCATTCTCCCAGAGCCACGACTGCTTCTAGCATTGTAGTGCTGTAGTGACGCAATCGCGCGCGACATGGCTTGTTCGAGCACCAAGTTATGTAGACATAGAACGGAGCAGCTGGAGCAATCTCTAAAATCAAATAGATGGCGACCAGTGGGTGAGTAATTCGCAGTTGAGTTTAACCGATTTCCGAGGACTAGATATCACTATTAGTCATATTGTATGTACATATTTTTTCGCAGCCTGACTAGCTTGAGGAAGATGATAATGCAAAACGATGAAGGAATTCTTGCATTGATGCTTAGATTTGAGAGATGTAATCCACCTGAGGTACGTGCAGCAGGAAAATTTGCATTGAGCGCCGCCTACACCATCCAGGCTCTACAGTCTGTTAAATCTCCATAGTGAAGAACGTTCAGACACATGCCTCAGACAGAGGAGCTAATCGTCAGAAGCATGCAATCAACAAACTAAGAGTATGGCCATGCCGTAGAGGCATAACACGTCCCTTCCAGAGCCCCTGCCAGTAGTTTCAAGTGTACTCTGTATATGCTCCAGGACCTCACGGGAAGAGAAACTGCTTGCAAGCGGCTTCTCTTTCCGTATGTAATTACTTCCAGACCTCTCTTGCTGCAGTACCGAAACTTCTTCCAAACGAATGTCTTACCTGCAGATAAGAAATTCATTTGGAAGAATTTTCTGAACAAGTTATCCAAAGCAATCACAACTTGGAAAGGCCAACTTGTTCAGAATTAAGGTTGCGGCACCAGTAGTGGATCATTTAAGCGATTATGGAGCAGATGGTAAGAATACAAGATGATGGAAATTTTTCCCATACAGGAAGATAGGAAATATGGGGATTGCTAATTTTCCAGTGTTTCATTCCCGAGATTGAAATTACTGTGAAATATTGAATTGGAAGCCAAAAAGTGCACTTGTCCAATAGCCAATGTCTATCTAAAATCCTACAATTCTGATCATTCAAGAACTTACTTTCTTGCTCACTATATTTGGAGATGTGTCATAACCATCTTTGTCCCAACCTTGAAAAGGGAAAAAAAAAAAAACATTCCAATTTTCAAGCTTGAGTTCCAAGCTAAGGTTGAAAATAGCGCACTCTACATGTTGGGTACTGGGCACAGTTGAGCTCATACCCGCTGATGTTGAGTTTTCTGGTTCCTTCGGTTCATGCCCTGTTCCCTTTTTTGTTCAGCCCGTTCTTTATGCTCACTCCTCCTCTCACCCGGTCTTCACCGGCCCTGCCTTTGGGCGTCCTCTAACGGCCCTCGGGTGCTTTATCAGTAAATTTCCACCCTTGAATGGGTTTCAACTCAACTGGGCGCGGTTGACAACTGTTGCGTCAACCGTACAAATGCACCGTCCTCCTTCTTCCATGTTCACAACAATGCTATACAACAATCGAAAGTAAGCAAAGGTGGCGTGCTTTTGTACATCGGGGTCTTGTCATCGTTGACGAAAATGCCCAATCAGCAGTATGAAATGATATTGAGGATATACTATTATATTGAGCAAAGCTTGAACAAGATACATTAGAGATTACACTTATCAGTGGTTCCTGATCCAACTTCAACTGTTGAGACGCTCACCTGGTTCTCTCCAAAACAGCTTGCCTTGTCTCTTAATTTGCATCCTTCATTTCGGCATGGACATATCCTGCTTGCAGATCTCGTGGTGGGTGACTAAAAAATCTACATCATATTGTAAGATTATCTGGGAAGAGAATTATCGTGTTGGAGAATAATCGGCATCACTGACCGAGCATTTTAGTAGAAACGCTCTTCAGAATTGGATGCTTTTCAACTACTGTAATAGAGAAGGTGCTCACTCTTGGATCTATGCTCAAGCTTGCAGTTTGGACTTGAAATCATTGACAAGGTGGGCAGCTAGATTTAAAGCTGTTGTGTACTTTGGTAAGGTAAACACACCTAAAATCATAGTTCCCATTTTGGATGGAACATTAATTGCTAAAGTTGCTTGACTATGTTTTCACCAATAATGTTCCAAAATTGCCATTTCTAGTACAAGTATTAAATTTTAGAAAAAAAAAAACATTTTTGAACGGATGTAACTGTAGGATCTTGTAGCATGCTAGTTTGAGAAGATGTGGAAAATTTTTAGAAATTTCCACCATGTGGATTGCAAGATATTAACATTTGAATTGATAGAAATCCATTTTTGGCCCTGCAAAAATCAAGGCAATTGCACTTCTCAAGATTACATTTGTATAAAAAAATGTCCATATTGGTGTTGCCTCTTTGGATTCATTCTTCATGGAAAGTTGGTTATATAACTTAAAAATTTTAGATCATTTTGAAATGCATGGTCAACATATAAAAAAAAATAGTAAGTAGAAAAAAGTAGGGAATGATTCAAAATACCACATTATTAAGAATTTAGTTATGGGATTAAAAATGTCAATCCCAATGGTTTTAATGTTGTAATAGACAATCTACATCTCATGATTTCATTTTTTTCAAAAAATATTGAAAATTGAGTTAAATAAAAGTCTTCAAAGTTTATTTTAGAGTAGAGAATCCATAATTGCCTACAAACAAAACTTTTTCATAACTTATATTTCATTAATCAAAATATAATGATTCAAAACTTTACACATACACATACTATTTGGAATTGGTTATACATATATAACCAATTCCAAATTTTGTTTATCAAAAAAAAGAAAAAGTGATTTTTTCTGATTTACTTGGGCTACCCAAATTGAGAAACAAACTATATATCATATAGTAACTTTTTAACCATTTAGTGAAAAGTTATGAAAATTTTTGGGTCTTCAAAAAAAACCTCATCTACATGTTGTGTGAAAATTTCAAAGAAAAAAAATTTTCATTCATAGTGAGTTGTCCAAAATTGCTATGTTGCCAAAAAATGTAGCTTAGTCCATTAGAGGTTAACAAACACAATACCCAAACTAATGATGTGGAAGTGTTAACTTTTTAAGTTGATGTTTTTTATGTTAAAGCCTCTTTCAATTGAATCTCTTGTCATCTTGGATAACATTTGATATTATGAGATCTTTCCTTGGTATGCATCAAATGCATATCAAGTTACACTCATAGCCTTCTACGACCTTCACTTTTGAAAATTCATAACTAATTCATTGATCCTCCAAACTTTATGCAATTCAACCATTTCCATTTTGCTTCATAAGCATGTGCAATGTACAAAGATTGTTCCTTGTTTTCCATTGCATGCCCACAGTGGCACATGGCTACTTGGTTTATGTAATGTTATGTCTATGAGTTCTATTGATCATTAGTATGCAATATCATCAACATTCCGCAACTCGAAATTCCAAAAGTGTGCAAGGTTAAGCACACCTTTCTAAGAATCACGCTTCCGTTGCCTATTTTGTATCCATGCATAAAGCTGAACTTGCTCATCTTTGTAAAATTTGGAAAATTTGAAGTGCAATCCTAGTGAATGCGGAAAGGTCACTCTGCAGTGCTTCTTGTGACCATTCTTTGAATCGTTCCTCACATTTGTCTTGAAATCCGCCCTTCCTAGCAGCACGTTGCAAATCTAGGACGACAATATCCTTTGGCATCTGCACATGATCCAGGCATTATGAGGCAATTGCAGGAATGTGCCATGACAGAGCTTTTTGCCTAAAGTCATTATACTTGAGGGATTGAGGGAAGACATCGTTGTAGAAAGATAAAGGGATATCCATTAATTACTCAACGATGATTGTTTATTGAATTCTACCAGAGAATTTGAGACTCGAATATCCGCAAACCATATGAATGAGGAACCGTTGCAGACTAATGAGCACAAGTATGGAGAATTTCATTAAAATGGTGACATTCCAGGTGCCATTTTCACAGTGTGCCATTCCCACATCCTAAAACCGGGCGGTCTGAAATCTATTAGTGTACTAGATTTCAGACCACCCGGTCTGACCTGTGGAATGCTAAAGTTACAAAATATTTGCCATTTTAATGAAATTATACTTAGTATAATTCAAAATTGTGACTTCCAGTGAAGTGACATCTTAGAGTCAAAGACTAGCGTTGGTGAAATGAAACAGCTATTGCTTGTGAAAAGTCATGAACAAAATGCACATGGATGGCCCCCAATTACTCAAATACTTCTACTAGAAGTTTGAAGCTAAAGCGGATTCCGAGCTTCCGAAATTAGCACTGTAGTATCAGCAAGAGGAAAACTAATTATCAGCTCTTATTATGAAATAACAACTCAACTGTGCCAAGAAACATTTGACAAAACTTCAATCTCAGCAGGGTCCAAGGGGGTCCTGGGTCTGTGACCCTCACGTGCTACCAACTTTGAATTAAGCTGCGACCATGAAATGTCGAGCTTCTTACCGCCCATTCCAGACCTTCAAAATTGGGGTACATCCTCACGGTGCTGGGAGCTAAGTCCTAGAGAAATCGGCTTCAAGATCATCCACAAGATCAGGGTGCAGATGCTCTTCATGCCGTGGAAACGGATCATGCTCTCGAGAAACCTCAACGCACTTGTATGTAAGTGAGAATACATTCAAACATCTGGATTCGTCCTCATCAATAATTATAGAATATTTTAAATCATGTTTGCAATTCGGGCTTCTGTAATTAATCTGACTAATGTCTTCCAACTGTTCTTGCATCAGTCAAACAGAGTTTCAAAATTAAATGCCCTGCTTGCAGGTTTAACGATGAATGTGTCGCTCTGAGCCTCTGCCCTGCCTCTGCACATCTGTCACGCCGTTTACTTGGGCTGGCCTGTTGCTAATGGATGCACACATAAATTACTGCACGGCTTCAGCAACGAAGACATGTAGAAAGTGCTCACGGATAGAAATTCCTCGCCACTGAACTTCTGGAGTACAATTACAATTCTTCGTTGATTTGGGTGAATCCCAAATGCAAAGTTGGAAATGGAAATGGTTGGAATCCAACGGGGTGGACTAAGGCCGACTTCGGTAATGGTAGATGGAGATCACCCACATTCTTCGGGGAAGACCTTTTCCATTTCGAACCCGACCATCCCACCTAACCTAAGGTGCTGTTCGCATGCTTGCACTGAACAGAAGGTGGACCTCCGGGTACCAAGTTTTGAGATCCGGCTTCCGTCATACTTCGAGATGTGCACCAGTTCTTCAAATAAAGTATCCACCTTTTTTCTTAATGTTTGGAATTAAGTGGCATTTGGCAACCAATGAATGAGGGGAGCCATAGACAGAAGTCTTGGAATAGGATAGACAAGAAGACAAAAGAAGGATACTTTTAGATAAATAGCAATTTGGGTTGATGGAAAGGAGAACAGGCTTGCAAATCCTAAAATCAAGGACGGTAGAAAAAAAGAGATACTTGAGCTCCATATTGGAAATCAAGTTAGCATTTTTGGCATGCAAACCCTCTAGGTCCAATTCAAGAACTAGTCCAGTCATCCATACTAACAACCCCTAAGCTTATCATAGTCTATTCATCACCACTAATTGAGCTTGAATATTGATAAATCACTAAATCTAATCAAATAAATTGTAATTCATTTTAAGTCATTTTGGTTGATAAATACAAATTAAAATGATTTGCATATATTAATTGTGTAATAAGACAAATATCTTCAAATCTATTTGTTGTAAATGCAACAACAATTCAAATTGTAACCTATACACCATCAATGATAGTGAATAAAATCTCAAGTTTATGATTCATTAAGGATCTTGAAATTTCATTCAAATCCATATTATCTACATTTTTCTATCTTTTTACAATAATAGGCAAGTTCGTTACAATGGCAAAATGTTTAAAATCTATAATTGTGTTAGATGTCACTTTTACAATTTAGATCGTGCGGCCTAAAATCTGTAGTAGTCTTAGATTTCTTAAATCTATAAAAATCCAAGATTCCTAAAAACTATATCTATCCTAGATGCCACTTTTACAATTTAGAGCAAGCGGGCTAAAAATGGCACATGGAATGCCGCCATTTTAATGAAATTCCCCATAATACCAATGGGAGAGGGTCTTGATTGTTGTACAACAACATGCCATAAAATATTGAAGTCGTCGTGCCTCAAAGAAAAAATATATAGGCAACTTTTTGAGTGATTTTGAAAAAAAGCCTCAAGAAAAAAAACATAGACCATTTTTTTATTGATTTGGTTGGACTTCCTAGCAAGTGGTTTAAGAATGACGGGGCTATGTGCGTATGAACATTGATCTTTGAATGAAATGAGACTCCTCACTGTCACGTAAATCGGTCTACAACCCCCCACTTTGAAATTTCAAAAGGAATTCATACATAGTGATTACAAAGTTGATCTATAGAGAATTTAGCTCTTGTACCCAAATATCTCTCCAGAACTCAGTACACATCTAATAAAATTAGATTCCCACAACCTTGAAATTTATAACGTCACGCAAATTGTATCCTCAACCTCAAAAACAAATTTCAAATTTAACAAAGGTTCGATCGTCAGACATCACAGGAAGCCAAAGAATCATAAAATACATGAATTGCCTCACCACTGAATTGAAGTGGGGGCATTCAGAATCAAACTAACTCGCGAGGAAATCAATGCACGCACCGACTGGATTGGAAAACGCCCTTCGGGCTTCCGGTCTCCAACCAATCCTGACGTGGAATGAATGGTTTCTAATTTCTACCTACCTGATGCTCTCAAAAGAATCAACTTTGTGCAGTACTTGGGGTGTCCACCATGCAGCTGGCTCCTGGGCACAAATTCAATTGAACTAAGCTGAAGGCCTGCCTAACTCCACTAGTTCACGGAAGCGCACACTCGCCGGATCTCCACAAAGCAATGAAAGAGTCTTCCACAAAGAATGAAAGAGTCCTCCCCAAAGCAAGTGAACCCAAGTGGTGCAAGGCCGTTGCCAAGCACTCCAGTGGTACTGAGCCCAGTGGAGCGTTTACAGAACAGAGGATGGCGACGCAAGAGTGGCATGCATTCATCACATATTCCAGATACCGTATATAAATGATGTAGCCGAATTCTGAAAATGCCGCACCAGAGTCGGGTCATTGAAACCAACTCCTCACTCTTTTGGATGAAAGTTTTCTCCGAAAGGTCTGCAATCAGCTTCATCATGCTCAATCTTAGCTTACTAAACCTGCATCATCGATTGGAAAACGACCTACTGAATTCGTCGGGTCTCCGACCAACATATAATGCCGTAGAATGACTTGGTTTCTAAGTTCGAAGTGATAACCTGGAAAGAATGAATCCTGAACCAGCGGGGCCAGCCACATACAGGATGTAACTGGCTGGCGCCCACGAACCAACATCACTCAAAAATCAATGAACAGAAAGAGTGCATGATCTCGTGGCCAAACTAATCGACTGCAGGTCTAACATTGAGTTGACGAGCAAGAATTAAGATGTCTGAAACTTGGAAATTATCCAGAAGCGGTCAATTTACTGAAGTGCCAATTCAATTGAGTCAACTGGGTGTCATGAAGACGTGCCAGCCTGGAAATGTCATACGACCGTAGACATCACTGGAAGCTAGCCAAAGAATCATAAACATGAATTGCCTCACCACTGAATTGAAGTGGGGGCATTCAAAATCAAACCTGCTAACCAGGAAATCAATGCACGCGCCGACTGGATTGGAAAACGCCCTTCGGGCATCCGGTCTCCAACCAATCCTGACGTGGAATGAATGGTTTCTAACTTCTAGCTACCTGATGCTCTCTAAAGAATGAATTTTGTACACTCACTACTTGGCCGGGGTACCCGCCATGGAGCTGGCTCCTCGGCACCAATTCAAGTGAACTAAGCTAAAAGGCCTGCCCAACTGAATTAGTTCACGGAATAGCACACTCGCCGGATCTCGCCGGCGCTGCCCGTGAGCACATCCACCTGGCTGAGCGCCACCATGGCTTGGGCGAAGTTGGCGTTGAAGGTGGCGCTGTCGGTGTTGGCCTGGACGGAGCCCTTGGTGCGCGAGTCCACCCACATGCTCTGATCGGAAGTGAGCAAGCCCATCTTGTTCACGATGTTCTTGAAGTACTGCGAGTCGAACTTGGTGGGCGACACCAAGTCCAGCGGCACTTCCGTGTCTGTGATGTTGGCCATGGGGCACTTCTGCTTCAAGTCCTGGGCGAAGTGCGCTTGCATGGTGGGGTCGACCTGGGCGCCCTGAATGCGATTGTCGAAGGTCACGCACGGCGCCTTCCCGAGGGTGTGAGCGCCAGCCAGCGCCACCATCTGCGCGGCGTTCAGGCCCTTCTTCTGGAACACATTCAGCAGCGCCGGCACCGTGTTGTTGGGCGTCAGCAGATTGGCGGCCACCTCGGAGGATCGGGACACCTTTCCGTCGCGTCTTCCGGCGGGCACGGTCCAGCCTTGTCCTCCCGTCAACTTCACGGTGTCGCGCACGGCGAACTGCAGCACGTCGGAGCACGAGACCACGCCCGGGCAAGCCTCCTCCACGGCGGCCTTGGCGACGTCGATGGCCTCGAAGCCGTGGAGGCCGCCGTTGATGATGTTGGTTCTCTCGGTGTTGGATCCGTTCAGCAGCAACGACGCGTCGCAGCCGCGCACGAAGCAGTCGTGGTACGCCAGGCGGAGCACGCCGGGCGCCACCGTGCTGTTCTGCTGGAACGACTTGAGCATGGACTCGTAGATGATGGTTTCCACGTTGGGGCACGAGTGCTGGTAGAAGCCTACTTGGCAACCGCCAGAGCCAGAACTGGAGAGGCTTCGACTGGCAGCGGCCAAGGGTGCGCTCATGAAGCTGAGAAGGACTGCTGCGGCGCACAGCAGGCCCATCGCGGACCTCGAAGCGGCCATCGCGCACTTACTTTCTAGACGTCGAGGAAGTGGAATCCTTCAATGAGATGGATGATCGTTTATTATGTTGTCAGTGATCAAACTGGAATGCGCAAAGTCTGGATTTCAGAGAATCTGCCTTGAATTGAGAAGTGTCGGTGTGAGATCGGGATCGAGCTGGATTAGCTGATGCGTCCGTGATTGAGAGTTGCTCTGTCAAGTGATGAGAAGTGCCGAGGGCTCACCAGGCTTATATACGTACGTCCAAACTGACTCCATGCCAGCCGAGGTCTTCGTCCTCTTTGAAACAGTGAATCTGCGCTTGCCTCGTGGTCTTCTCCGAGTTCCTGAAAGAGCGTGGTTATGCAAATTAGTTTGATTTTATTTTACTCGCTTGCCATTGGCCATATATAATTCAACCCCACTTGCTGGTTCCCCGGGTGCAGGATTGCAGTTGCAGCGGTGGACCATTTCGTAGCCGGCCCCGCACTTCAAAGCGGCTGGACCGGTGGATGAACTTCCTTCAAGGCAGATGACACGCTGGAGGAATCTTAGTTTCTTAAAATACGAACTGTTCAAGTGGCGGATGCATGGGTGAGGACTGAGGAGTGTTTGAGCTTGGACCCAGGTTGCCAAACATGGCTTCGTGAGGGGGTTGTGGGGCTTCCGACGTCCGTTACTGTTCTACGCG
The DNA here is from genome assembly GCA_950106755.1 of Climacium dendroides. Classification (NCBI taxonomy): domain Eukaryota; kingdom Viridiplantae; phylum Streptophyta; class Bryopsida; order Hypnales; family Climaciaceae; genus Climacium; species Climacium dendroides. The sequence continues at coordinate 31,534,853 of OX467086.1, forward strand.
CGTTGAAATTATATTTAGTTGTAAAAGGAGTTCAAAGGGCGTCAGTAGAGTTCTTCTTTCTCCCGATCTCTTATCACATTGACACGCACTGGTTTGAGTACTATAGTGTTTCCTCGAGTTCCTTCTGTGCGTATTTCTATATAGTTTCACGGAGAATACGTTTGGGTGTGAATATGTGGTTAGGATATAGGAAGAGTAAACGAATGAAAGATTGTATAGATGATAATATGACATAGTTTGCTTTTAATATAAGTGATTAATCCCTAAAAGATCATTGTCCCCTTAGGGGGACAAATGGGATTTGGGGTAGGTACCTACTGGCTGAATTTTGTCATGATTTTTTGAAACTTTTTTTGAAGATAGAAAAACTAATAAGTTTCATGAAAATATAATTTTTTTTTCAATTAGTGCTTAGAAACAAAAGTTATGCCCAAATAAGCTCAAAAGAACCCAACAAGGGAGAGGGGTCAACAAAAAAAAAATTGAAAATTTGAATTTGAATTTTTTGAATTTTTTTTCTTATAGATTATATTTTTGCCTACATGGAAAGCTTTGATTCATTCCATTTGGTTTTGATGGAAAGCTTTGATTCATTCCATTTGGTTTTGTTATATGGAAAGCTTTGATTCATTCCATTTGGTTTTGTTATATGGAAAGCTTTGATTCATTCCATTTGGTTTTGTTATGAGAAAATTATGGACAATTTATCTTGTATTTGGTCAATTATAGGCTTATAGCATCTTTTTGAATAATAACTTGTACGAGTCATTTTTGAATGCAATTTTAATAATTTAAAAGAAAATTCACATGGTTCACCATTGAATTTAGTGCATTTTAATTCTATTAGTGCATTTTAATTCTATTTTAGAGATATTAATAATTTAGAATTTCCTTCTATCTCATACATACTGTGCTTAACAATTTTTCTTAAAATTTAAATTTAAATTTTTCTGAATTTTTCCTTGTACTTAACAATTTTTCTTAAAATTTAAATTTAAATTTTTCTGAATTTTTCCTTGTACTTAACAATTTTTCTTAAAATTTAAATTTAAATTTTTCTGAATTTTTCCTTGTACTTAACAATTTTTCTTAAAATTTAAATTTAAATTTTTCTGAATTTTTCCTTGTACTTAACAATTTTTCTTAAAATTTAAAATTTAAATTTTCTGAAACTTAACAATTTTTCTTAAAATTTAAATTTAAATTTTTCTGAATTTTTCTTGAAGCTCAAAACTCTATAGTGTAAAAAATTTAATTTCTCCTTAAAATTTAAATTTTTCTTAAAATTTAAATTTTTCTTAAAATTTAAATTTTTCTTAAAATTTAAATTTTTCTTAAAATTTAAATTTTTCTTAAAATTTAAATTTTTCTTAAAATTTAAATTTTTCTTAAAATTTAAATTTTTCTTAAAATTTAAATTTTTCTTAAAATTTAAATTTTTCTTAAAATTTAAATTTTTCTTAAAATTTAAATTTTTCTTAAAATTTAAATTTTTCTTAAAATTTAAATTTTTCTTAAAATTTAAATTTTTCTTAAAATTTAAATTTTTCTTAAAATTTAAATTTTTCTTAAAATTTAAATTTTTCGTAAAATTTAAATTTTTCGTAAAATTTAAATTTTTCGTAAAATTTAAATTTTTCGTAAAATTTAAATTTTTCGTAAAATTTAAATTTTTCGTAAAATTTAAATTTTTCTTAAAATTTAAATTTTTCGTAAAATTTAAATTTAAATTTTTCTGAATTTTTCCTGAAGCTCAAAACTCTATAGTGTAAAAAATTTAAGTTAAGGAGGTATGCTTTCAAAACTCTAGTGTAAAAAATTTAAGTTTAAAGAAGTTCAAAGCATGGTTGTCATACTGAACAAGTTACTATTCATTTCTTGTACCTCTCAAGTACATTTGATGAATAACAACTCGTCCTACAGGACAAAAAATGAATAGTAGCTTGTCCAGTATGACAACCATGGTTCAAAGTCAAGAAATCTAGCTTCGCAATGTACTAGAAAATTTGTTTTTTTCACTTTAAATATAGATATATTGTCACTATGGAAATCATTTATTTGGATACCATGTGAATTGTTGGCTTAAAAAAATATAAAAGCATTCACTGGAAGGAAGACAAACTTTTGTAAAAAACATTCCCTTTTCACACAAAATTTGAAGGCTAAAAGTCATGCCTCTATCATCTTGGGTGCCTAATGAACCTTAGTGCACAAAAGAGAACCTTGGGGGTGACTTTCTAAGCCTTACAATAGACTAAGAAGGGAGATTTGAGAAACTCCTGATCAAACAAGGTACAATGACGTCTGGGTTTGAAGTTGACAATAGAGTGTCATACATGCTTGGAAAGCTCTTAACAATACGCTTTTAACGGCACAAAGAACAAGTAATTCAGAGTTGTAAGATCAAAATTATGGCCGTCCAAAGTTGACTAGGTCCTAGTGGCGTCGGGACATTTAAGGCTAGATGTGAGGGATTATCAATGAATCCCATAAGAACGTATGGCATGTAGCATATCATTGGAAAGCTATGAATACAAAGTACCTAGAATAATAAACATTATAAGGTTCTAAGACATGAGTCAAAAGTTATGAACAAAAGAAGAACCGTGGTGAAGGCGTGACGTCACCTCCGGTAGATCTGAATCTTTGGAGGGCCATAAATTTGCGAGAACTTGCCTAAATGAGACGAGTGAGCAGTTCATCAGCATTTACTTGTTGCTTAAATGTCTAAAATGGACTTGCATGTTGAATTCGGATCTCTAAGTGCAAAGTTACGCCGGTTGGAAGTCCGCAAGTCCAAGTGGTAATGTAACTTGGCGATTTGGGTTGGCGATTTGGGTTGGCGATTTGGGTTGAAATTGGGTGGTCTTCCACAACTCAAGTGTACTTGGTGTTCCCCTTCGACCTAAGACAGGGAGGTCTGCTGAATACTACAAAGAGTACTATAGAAGGGGTTGGTCTCCTTCTTCTCTCCCTCTTGAGCCTTAATGAATCTCAGTAACTCATGGTTGTGGATGGTGACTTCACCACTACTTTAAGGCACCATAGGACACTGTGTGTATCCTGTGGCATCGATTAGGTGGAGTCCCGCTCCTTACTAGGCCTTCTTAGACGTGTCTCGAGTTTTGAGTGCCGGTTACCTTTAGTAAATGAGTAGCAAATGCAAAAGGCTAGTATAGAGTCGGATGATACACAAGAATGGTTAGGACCATGGTGAGTAGTGTCACCATGGATCCTTGCACATTAAGGTCGAACTTTTGTCTCATGTTACTAAGTTGCATGCTTGGTGTCACAAAGGAAGTGTGTGCTAGTAGTCTCGGTAACTAAGATTTGGCCGAATTAGTTGGAAATGCAAACTAACATTATGTGTACTTGGCATATGCAATGTTAAGCAGTTTGTGACCAAGTGATGTTGCAAGCAGGTTGTAGTGAATCTAGTGCGCTGTTGGAAGCTGTAAATAAAAATATCAAAAATTCAAAAATAAAAATAAAAATATCAATAATTCAAAATATAAACTTTCAAAGTAGAAAAATCTATTCATATTTTTTTCATTTTATTTTATTTAAAATTCAAAAAATATATAAGGATCCAAAGTTTTGTTCACACATTAACATAAAAAAAAGGGGAATGGACCCCCAAGATCTTGCATGCAAAATAGTTGATGATGATGACTTTATAGACCTTTCAAATTGCCCTAGCAAAAGATTATATTCATATTTGGTGAAATTAAATGTGAGTTTCAATTGTTCTTGTATTTGTAGATCCAGATGTTGTTATCATTGGTCATAACAAATCTATAGTTGTAGTATCATTGAATACAATGATTATTAGTCGAATCCTTGAGTCTAATGACCTCTCATATTTTACTTGTTTTTATCCCATTCAATGAAGATCTTATAATTGAAAATAATGATGAATATGACAGTTGGAGAGGAGAGGATAATACAACTACTTTACAAATTCCTACTTTCTTTAATAACACATTTCAAAATTTCTACTTGACAATGCCTTGAAATTGGCACTTGCTTAATTTGGTGATAGATGATGGAATAAAAAAATAAAAAATTTGGCTGAGTAGGATCATTGCCAGAATCACTAGTCCTCTTCTCCATCAATGATTCTCTTCTCCATCACAATTGGAGTGACGTTGTTATCTTTTGGTATAACTTTTGAATCCCAAGTTCTAAGAACATAAAATTTCTATTGGACATGTCTAACTTGATGGTCATCAAATCCCTTATTTTTTTTAAAATTAAAAGAAATCATTTTATATTTAAAAGTTGATTTTGTTAATTTGTCACATTTGAGATTTAGGGATTTTCACTACGTTTAGAGTATCCAAATTGAATGATTTAGAGTGAAAATTTTAGTGGTCTATTTCCACACTAGATGGGCATCTATATACCTACTAAGGAGTATTAAAGAATATATCATTTTATATCCTCTAGGTCCATGCAAATAAGGCTCCCTTACATGAATACTTCTAAACATTGAAGGTGTCAATTAATTCATTCTTTTGGTGAAATTTGATCACCATCAAGTTCTCTCAAATGGCTAATTTTTAATTTTTTTTGTTCACAATTTCTATTTATTATTAATTCATACCTCATTGATTCTATTTTTTTATGACAATCTCTTTTCTTCCCCATAGTATTATTTCAATACTAGCAAGTAGTCCATAGTACTTGCAATGGTACTTTTAGCCATCAATTTTTCCAATCAATAGTTGAGATTGTTTTGTTAAGTAGTACTTCTAGTACTCATAGTACTCCGGTGTTGAAATGCAGATTTTGCCAAAATGCTCCAAAAAGTGGACAATGTTTCTTGCAATGACCCAATAACATATTCAATGAGTTGTGCTGCTTTAATGGGTATTCTATTTTTAGAAAGTCTTGCAAATTTATTAGAGCTACCTAATTTAAAGCCTCTTGTTGCAATGCTAAAGGACTTTTGGCTTGAATGTGTGAAGAGAGACGGTTCTATGTGCCTACCAAGCTTGTAAGAGTTCTTCTTTATTTATACAATTTATTAGCTTCTTCTCTTCTTGTAATTTTGGATTACAACTAGTGGTTGGTGCTTGCTATGCTACGCATTCATCATTAGAGTTTTATAAGAATTTTTATGTATTAGATAGAATGCAGAACAAAAATTTCAATAAATCTTCAAATAAAAATGACTAAAATCTTTGTAAACTTTTTTTTATAAGTAAGCATATATTGAAATAAACAATAGAAATTTATTGAATGATGAATGAAACATATGCAATGGTAAATACTATAAAAGATACACATACATTAGAATGCATTAGAAATTTGACTCCATTGTTATAAAAAATGGCAATCCAAATTGAAGAATTGAAAAAAAAAACTTATAAGTCTCAAAAACTTTGTGAACAACTTAATTGTTGTAGAATCCAAAATCGCTTCAATTGAATAAATTTCTCAAAATCATTTGGTAGTAGCAATAGAAAATTGAAACCATGAAAACTCAAAACTCACAAAAGCACAAAATCATAGAAGTGCAAAGTGTAAAGCCAAGAAAAGCAATGGATTTGCTACCTCTATAATATCATCCTATGGATCCTCTTTAATATCACTTTCATTGCAACAACTATATTATTTCTATAATAACACCCTTTGTAAAAAGTGATATTATAGAGGTGCTTGTGAACTACTACTCTATTTTTGTAATATCACATTGTGTGAAAATACGATTTCTATGTATGCATGATTGAAAATATTTTTACAAAATATTTAAAATAATTATTTTAAAGAATTATTGAAATCATTTTCATGCATTCTATTCAAATATATCAAAATTTTACTAATATGTGATACAATGAATGCATAGCATAGCAAGCACGAGCCCTTAGTATTAATGGTAGCATTTGTGATATTACAGAGGGACTTATGATTTTAGTAGTATGATTCTATATAGTTGTATTTGTAAGATTTGGTTTCTAGATTTGTAAATCCCTATCCCAAAAAATCTATTTTCCACAATCATGCTTAAAAGGCTTTGTCAACATACTTGTAGTGAAATCAATTTGTGACTTTGGTTGTTTGATAAAGTCATAAGGTGTTTGACAAGTCTTTGTCAATGTACTTATTATATGTGAGACAAAGTAGAGGGATTGATTTCCTGATCAACTATAGTTAATAATTTGAAGTGACCATATTGAGTGAATTAGGTGGCTTTGAAAGGTTTTGATCCAAAAATCATGGAAATGTAATTGAAATATAACATAGTTGTATTCATGAAATGTGGATTTTAGATCTTCAAGTATTCTTCTAGATCTTTTGATGATTGTTCTTTTCTAGTTGTTGACATTTGTGTTTTTGTAAATGTTGATATACATATATATAAACTTCAAAGCTTGCTTTAAGTTGTTTGGAGGTACATTTGAATTAGATAGAATTAAAAAGTGTGTGATTGAATTAATTTGTGTACCACTAATACTATTCAATTTCAATTAGGATTCTAGATCATATTGGTTACTATTGATGCTACATCTTTTGCCACTAGGAAGAGCTTGCAATCAAAATTTGACAAGACGGTTAAAATGAGTGATGACTTGATAGTTGAAGAGGAAGAGCAAATGCAAACTAACAAAGCTTCCAAACTAGATTGTCTAACAAGAGTCAATAATTGCTTTGTTTTTATTATTGCACTGGAAAATTAATCATTGGAGTTGGAAAGAAGATGTGGAATACTAAACAAACCAATGTTTTCATTTCTCACTAATTCTAATGATTAGGTCTTTCTTAGGTATACTTTTGTACATTTTTGTAATGTTTGTTGATTTTTTGTTGTTGATTTTTTATTTTTGCTTTACACTTATTGCAATTTCTTGGCATGATCTCATATATGTGGTTGAATCCCTAAAGTCCCATTATCCCCTTGTGTGACTCTTACATATTTTTAGGATAGGCTCTAAGGTCTCAATATTCATCAATATTTTTTGAAATATTTTTTGAAGATAGGAAATCATATTTTTAATAGATGCTTGAATTTTTTTTTAAATTTCACCCTATTCCCAAAATGACTACCACAAAAAAATTACAAAAGGTCAAAATAAAATTTTCAAACTTTTGTTTCTCATAGAAAATGCTCTAGTCTACATAGAAAGATTTGATTCATTCTATTTGGACAAGTGATGAGGAAGTTATCTCTTCTCCGGACAATTTAAACATCTTCTTGAAAAAATAACTTATAAGATTCATTTTTAAAATCAAGTTTTACAAATTTTGAAAACAAAATTGTTCAACAGCTTGCTAGAACAATCTTACCATTGGAATTATTGTGTTCCAATTCCATTCTAGAGCTATGAACAATTTAGATTTTTGTTCAATTTTGGATCTAATTCTCCTTAATAATTATTAAAGGAATGAATATCAAGTTTGTTTGTTTTGAAAATTTTATACTAGACTTTCAATCCAAATCTTCAACATAAATTTTTTAAAGTCAACATGTGTAGTACAAAAGCTATAAGCTAAAAAGATTCAAAACTTACAATCCAAGCAAACAAGGTGCAAAAATAATAGTTCTTTACTTCAAATGCAATTATCTTGCAAGTTGCAATCCATGAGGTCAAAGATCTTGAAATTTCCTCCATACATTTTTATACCAATTGAGTACAAGATCCTATGGTTTAATTATTGAGAAAAAACAATTCTAAATTTTTTAGCTCTTTGCAAAAGAAAAATGAGTTTTAAATGGAATTTTATGAAAGAAGGCCTTGGGACTTTAAGGATTAATTATATAGTCATGTTCTCGACAACTTCATGCATTTTATTGCCAATATCTTGTTTCTAATGTCAAAAACATAGACATCAAGCACACAAGGTTCTACAACATTTTTTAAATTTATTCATACAATATTATCTTTAAAATGCAATAAAATCCAAGTAATGTACCAATGTCTTTATAGTAATTTCAATAGTTTATTTAGAAAGCTTTTCTTCTAAACAATAATGTAATTTCTAACCAAAAATTTTCCATGGAGAATCAAAAGTTGGTTGAATGTTGTGAAGAGAATATCATTTTCACTCAATGCAAAATGATGCAACACCCATTGTAATTTACTCTAATGTTAATCTAAAATAAAGCTTTTGGTAGTACACTAGTATCCATTTTTCTTAGACCAAAGAAAATAGATAATGTTTGGTATTTAAAACCATTGTCAAAAAGATCACACTCAAAGGTGTGACAAAGTTACTAGCTTAGTCAACAAATATTGATAAGAAGGTGCTTGCAAGAAAGATTAGTTGATTTTGTAGTGTTTTGGAGTTGTTGCAAGAATTATGTGTCTTTTTTTGTGTCATTAAATGGCCTATCTTAGTGAACACTATGACTTTAGGAATAATTTAAAAAAAATAAAATTAAAGATGGATAATTTGTGAAGCATTTAAAATAGTGTGTTTGTATAGTTTATAGTTTATTTACAAAAAGGAGCGATGGAAAATGACAAAAAAATGGATACTTTGATATTTGATTCTTAGAAAATAATGAAAAACTCAGAAATATGAAATAAAAATGTCTATTTTTTCTAACTTGAAGGTGGAACCATTTGCATCCTTATGAAAAAAATAATGGTCTTCTTTGCAATTGTGCAAAGGTAGTGCACTTTGAGCATATGTGGAAGGTGAGCACTTTATTATTTTTAGAAAATGTCTTCATGGTTTTGTGTGACTTCAATAGAAATCTTTGTATTTCAATTTTGACCTTCAAATTCGCAATTTTGGATCAAAAATAGTACTGAAATCCCCCCAAAATCAAGAATAGACATTCAATTTGGATGTGTATTAAAATAATAAACTAATTCTTTAAAATTAGAGAAGATTATATCAAACTGACATACAATGCAAAAGTTATGAGCAAAAAAATACTTGTTCAAGGTGAAGGGGATATTAAAAAAACAAGTGTTTCTTGCAATCACCCTTTGGCAAAAATTGAAGTCTCAATGGTAAGTACTATCAATACTACATGTCATATGCTGCTAGTAACAATGCAAGTGCTAAACTTCAATGACTGCTAACGATCCTCTTCATTCTACATAAACCATTGTTAGTAAATGAACATAGAAGTTACAAGCAACAAAAATCATAATTTGTCACTACAAAAAAACAAGTGTCCACAATGATTTGTCTATAATAAATGTAATACAACAATGTTTGCAAAATGACTATTTTGCTATCATTGTGAACAAGAAATGTCTACTAGAGTCATTGTGAACAAGTCATTTATACCCTTGTTTTTTGTAGTGTGTTTATGACACGTGAGTACTATATAGTACTTAATTGTACCAACTATCAACTAGTAATATGGAATCTTAGGGTTCCAATTTTTCATTGAAAAGAAACATTTGAAGTTTTAATTTATAGTAAATTTGCCATAGAGGAAAAAAACTAAAAAGATCATTTTTCAAATTTTGATGGTAATGACGAATGAGATTTTGTATAAATAATGAATTTGAAACCATCTTCAATGTTCAAAAGTGTACACACTAAGGAGCTCTATTTGCACGAACATAGTGGATACAAAATAATCTATATTTGGATCCCTCTTATATAGAACATGTAAGACATCTATAAACAATATAGATTTAAAAAGATTTATTAGAAGAGTGATGAGCTACAAAGCTCAATGAATTTGATGGGTGGATTAGGCATTGATATGCAAAAAATCATGAAGTTTTATTTATAAATGTATGACAAGGAAAATAATTCAACAGAAGAGAATCATGGCAGTGGTGGGGCTCCAAAGTACCAAAACTTATCCAATGTGAATATATTCAACATTTCAAACTCTACACATGATTGTAAAGAATCTTTTCAATGATCCAACACATGATCCAATGCATGGACCAATAATGAGTGCTAGCCTTCCAATACAGGGATTGAAAGTTTCTTCAAATACTAATAAAAATATAAATACTTGATTTAATTTGAGCTGATTCTTATTTTTTGGTCATTCTTCTTGGTGTATGTAATTTTGAAATAGGCTTATGGTATATGAAGGTGATTGTAAAAAACATTGATCCTTATTTTTTGTCACCTTGGCCTTTGACAAGTGGATTTTGGCTCATAACTTTTGTGTCATACATTCATATGTTAGTTTTGAATTTACATATGATAGATGCAAACATTGAACAAGAATTTACCAAAGAAATGACCAAAAAATAAGAATCAACTCAAATTACATGTGAAAAGAATTTATATATGATAGCTGCAAACATTGAACAATTTTTTCCAATTTTTTAAAGATAGTTCACTATTTTTAAATAGCCTCCAATTAGGTGCTTGCCTTTGCCATTTTGCATGGTTATAGTACTATTTTCAACTCAAAAATGCGAATTTGAAGGTTTAAATTGGAGAGAAGGTCTTCTACTTAAGTCACACAAGTTGACAAAGAAATTTTTCTAAAATAGTAAAGTGTTTACCTTCCACATGTGCTCAAAGTGTACAACCTTTGCAACTTTGCTCAAGTGCAAAGAACATAATTTTTTTCCCAAAATGAAAATGGTGAAATGATCATGGTTGTCATATTGGACAAGTTACTATTCATTTTTCGTCTTGTAGGACGAGTTACTATTCATCAAATGTACTTGAGAGGTACATTTGATGAATAGTAACTCGTCCTACAAGACGAAAAATGAATAGTAACTTGTCCAATATGACAACCATGGAAATGATTGAGAAAGAACATCTTCAAATTAGGAAAAATAGATTTTTGAAGTGAACTTTTTAATACTTTATTTACTATTTTCTAAAAGCAAAGATCATATTATCTATTTTCTTAGCATTCTCCACCTTTCTTTTACTATAACTTTTAGACATAAATTTTTCTAGACTTGAATTTTCACACACATACTATTTAGAATGCTTTATAAATTATTTGTATTTTATATCATTTCAAAAAACATTTATTCCAAAAGTCACAATACTCATTGGAATAGGTTATTTTGAGATAAAAACAATGAGCGTTTCTTGCAATAACCTACGATTTCAATAAAATATATTAGTTACAAAACTTTGAAACCAATGGCTTCTTATTGGAAGCAGTATACACACTTTCAACTCATGTGAGTACTTTCATTTTTGACTCTCATTGTATAATGTATATGAATCCATTTGAATTGAACTTCAATTAATAACCAAGTTTTTGAATCATGCCAAGCTTCAGGTTCTAATGACATGGACATTAACTTGAAAACTATAGATGATATGAATTCCTATAATTAAAAAGGTGATAAAGCTGTAAAAATAACATAGTAGAACAACCTAGGATGAAAAGATAAAAAAACGCGGTATACCAATTACATGGGCAAAGGAATCCCTATTCCGAATACGCCCCCAAAAGGGTGTCCAACCCCATCTGTGGCGCATTCCAGAGGATTTACCACCAGTGGTTTACTAGACTTGAATGGCGTTCAAACTGACAAAACCTCAAAGCCCATGCAACCACGACTTGAACAATTCATTTATGGGCAATTTCGTTAAAATGGCGAAATTCCATTGAAATGGCGGTTTTCTGGTAGCCGAGAAGACCGGAAACTTGTTGAGATGCGGCTTGTAGGGTTCTTGAAGTGCATACTGTATTGTTTTTTTAGCGCTCATGGGATGGAATGGGGCCCCTCCCCGACTGGGAAGCTCAGATTGAGGTCATGATGGAGGATCATACAATAGAAGACTCAAGCATTTTCGACTATTGGAAAATAGGAAAGCCAAAGAGACAGTGCAATGTGGGATTCTTTTTGGGCAATTCATTAGTCTGAGGTCTTAACTAGACTCCAGTCACTCTACGGTCTCAGAGGAAGATGGCATTGAGGGACGGTTTAAGGTAGGGGGCTCATGAAGCGACCCTTTACGGGATGGTCGGCCTTTTTAATGGTCTTTAGATGCCTGAAATTAGTTTACTTTATTTTTCACTTGAAGAAAATCTGATTTGGAATTTAACCCAAGTGGTTTCATATTTTTCAGAGCATTTATGAATTACTTATGAATTTTCAAAGAATTCTGCCGTAGGTACCTATTTATGATCCCTAGGCCTTGCAAAACCTACACACGTGCGGTCTGAAAACAAGCACTGTAGCATGCAAAAATATAGTAGACAAGGTTCCTAAATGTGATGTGTACTAAACCAAACTCCTAAAGTGCCAAGGCCAATTTCTGGTCCAAAAACACTCAAAACTGCCATTTTTGCTCAATTCATCCAAGGCACCAGAAAAAAACGTTTAAAGAAAATCGAGCCATAGGATCTTGTACTTTACTTATATGAGATCATGTGCTAACAATTTCATGAAGTTTGACCATATGGATTAAAAGATATTAACATTCAAAGTTTGAGTGCATTTTTTTTCTGAATGCACACACATGTTTTCAGAAATGGACCCACATTGGCTCTAATTATGTCCCCTATCAAAGTATGAACAAATAATTGATAAATGATAAACCTCTTTTTCATCATCAAAGGAACATTGATTACCTAGTTACCAACCTCTTAAGGTCCATTTTAAAGCCAGCTAGGGGACGGTCTGAAGAAGAGGGTTGGAATTCCATCCACCTACCTTAGTGGACATCATCGTTCACGGAACTTGCTGCAATTTCCTCCATCGCCACTAAGAAGTTTGCGTAGCCAAATGTACATGGGAGCAAAGTCCTTGGAAGAATTAGATTTTCGAAAAGATTGCAACAGACCATAGAATATGATCCCCTACAACTTGTCTAATCCTTTTGTTTCAATTTCATCACTACAAGAGAAAGTGTCCAAATTGACAGAAAGTGGCCTGAATCAACTAGTCCTAATTGACAAAAAATTGACAAAAAATTGACAAGTTTAGACAATTCGGACACTTTCTCTTGTAGTGCATTGAATACCACTCCAACGGATGGCCTTCTTGATTTGATATGCACTGAATAACGTGATATGTTTTATTCAATACTTGAACATTTGAGTTAGTCGTGGGGGTGCATTGTGGGAACAAACAATCAATGAATAAAACAGCAGGGAACAAAAAAGCTCATTAAAATCAACGTGCGTGCATGCCAACAAAAACACGGTTTTGGTTTGAAGAACAAATACTTTATTCAATTTGAATATGGATTTCTCGGAGGGATCCACCATTGTTTACATCATTCCTAGCTTCCCCTCAAAATACATGGTGCACCGACTTTCTTTCCCAGAAAGGAAAGAAGGGAGGGACGAGGAAGGAGAGGTGCCCTCCTAAAAAGGAGGGCTGACCATCCCTACCTTATTTGGCCAAAGCTTGCACGGTGACCCATAGCTTTCCAATGCCCAGTAGCTTGCCATATGATAAGCTGGAGGGTCGACAAATTTGCACTCGGCATTTTTTCGATCATGCCTCTTGAATCGATCGTATCCTCACACGTGTGGGGAGTCGTCCGCTTGATCAACACCAGCAAGTATCTATTTGCCAAGCATGTTGTTGAGAAGACTCTACAGGGTAGTTTGAAGTCCACGATCAAATGTTGGTCAACAGCAACGCGAACCAATGTTGGCATTGCCTTTGTGTTCAATGAATCATTGTTAAATTTGTGGCTTGTATGGTGAAGAAGCGGAAACAATGACAGGCCATCCACATTCCAATCAGGAATATTCATAGGGGAAGTTCACTTTATCTTTTAAGATTCCGTGGTCGCGCATAACTGCGGGCCCTCTAGATACGGATGGATGCCGGATTGATAGAGTGGATGCATAGTTGACAGAGCTCCTTTGTATGATGGAGGGTAGTCAAGGGCACACCCGAACCGTATATTATTCAAGATGGGATGGCAGGAGCGACCGTCATCCATTTTCTATGCTACATCCCTTCGCGTCCGTCAACTCGATTGGACCAGATGTACTATTGGCGGTAATGGTAGGAGGATCGCTCTATCTCAGAACTTGCTCACTGTGCACAAACGAGCTCCGTGAACACTACATCCACTCTGTCAATGCCGCACCCATCCATATGTAGAGGGCTTGCAGTTATGTGCGACCACAGAATCTTGAAAGAGAAAGCTAACTACCCCTATGAATATTCCCAATAGGAATGTGGATGGCTTGTCATTGTTCTCGCTTCTTCACCACACAAGCCACAAATTTAACAATGATTCATCCCACACATAGACAGCGTCAGAATTGGTCGGCACTGCAATTGACGAGCGTGTGTCCGAGGTTCTCATAGTGCCCTGCATAGATCTCGCAACGACATGATTGACAATAGATGCTTGCTGGCATTGGAGAGAAATTAATGGTGATCCGTAGATGCTTCTTGTTATTTGCAAGAGCCCCGATGATGCAATTTGAGAGGGGGCCGATTTGCTACAATGATACCAATGACACTATGCTTTGGGAAAGAGTGCTATGCTATGTAGTGATGGGGAAGCCAAACTATTCATAACAACGTGGATATTCTTATTTCTATATTCAATGTGGGGGGTGCACTAGAGTGTATTGTAGAGAAGAATGATGAAATGGAAATGATTTTAGAATCCAATATTCATCTACAGTTCTATAGCTCAACTACATTCTATATCTAAGGCGGAAGCTCCGTGCAACCTTCCATCTTGACCTCCGCAAACGAGTCGAGGATGTCAGCCCCGGTTTAGAGCGGGCGGTTTGAACCGCTTGTAGTGGCATTCGAACCTCCACATGGACTTGCTCATTCGTTGTGTGGGCTGCTTTGGGAGGAGGTTGGCTCCGCAAATGTGAATGGTGCACCCAGGATCCTGCACAACAAGCCAACCGTGAGGGTCCGTCGGACAAGAGTGGCCGTTCAATGATGGCATAAATAAGCCCATGACATGTTCAGAGTGGAAATGGAGCGCAACAGAGTGTTCGATGGAGAAATAATTTCTCCCCATCCTAGACTACGTCATAGGGTAGGGCAGGAAAAAATTATTTCTCCATCAAAGTCACCCGTCGGCCCTTGCGTACCTGAATTCAGCCATCCCCATTAGCTATTGATGAGCCCACCTTACAATATGTGCAGCCCGTCGCATCTCCATGCGGCCGCCGACCGCGTCCTCCATTTAAATTCGAGCGGACGTGACGTCCTGGCCCACCTTGTCGGGGGTCATGCAACCGTCGGAGGAGCCCACCCCTTCCGTCATCTGCATCCGTCGCCGCTTGCCGCGTCCGGTGCCCATTCGGGAATCGGCGGCAGCATGCCCGCCCAGAGCGTGAACGCATCGGCGCCCCTACACACACATCAAGTTTTTGTGTGGGCATCAGATATTTTTTGGGCTTCCTCTTCCCTCTTTGTCGGGTGAAATAATCGTCCCCTTCTCTAGTGTATTTGCCGACAAGGTTCGGATATTCCAGCATGAGGTGCCTGTCCTGCCACGGGGCTAACACGCGAACGCGCAGTCCCAGATATGTCTATCTCAAGGGTATCGTGAGGTGTCCGAAAAGTGCGTTCTCAGACACGTATTGCGACACGCTAAGACCGGATGCAAGCAGGCCTTTGAGATACGGGCGCACAGTCCCCAAGAGAGTGGAATCGTGTTCACTGCCCACATACGACAAGGGAAACACGGCGTTGTGTACGGGGTTCAGGATGCTGCTCTCCGGAGAGGAATCGATGAGGAGGGTATTGGACGAATTAGCCCGAAAGTTCTTGGTGATGAACGTCTCGGTGTCCCACACAACCTTGTGCAACACCTTCAGCTGTAGCTGCCCCTCCGGATGGTCGGGGAACTGCACGTAGGTGTTCACGTCGATAGTAGGATCACATGAGATATGGGCGGGGTGCCCCGGGCAGGGTGGGTCGGGAAGGGACGGCAAGGGCGGGCACCTACACTCCCACCACGGCCGCCTCTCGATAATCGAGGTGCAGTTCTCCAGCGCGAGGACCCGCATGTAAGTGCGGTCGAAGTCGCGAAAGAGGAAATCGACCATGGGTTTGGCAACGACGGCGAGCAGCCGAGTCCAGACGAAGACGTAAAATCGATTCGTCAAGCCCGTGAGGAAGCGGTGCAAGTCGGAACGGCAATGCATCGTATATTTGCCGAAGACGTGGCGCCGTCGAGGGTGGTAATCCTCCTTCGAGGGCTTCGCCTTCGTGGTCGAGGGAGTTGGCTGGACGCGCCCAACGTCCTCAATTTGGGCGAGGACCCCTTCCAACTCCAGAAGGACGAAATAACTATACACAGGCAAAGCAATAGGGGGCGCCGTCGCGGACATCGGTAGTGGAGCCTGCGTATGCGAACTCCCGGGCTCAAAGTCCTCTTCTTTATGAAGAAATGAAGTCCACAAAAATGAACATGCGACTCCTCAAGCTTTGCCTTGCTAAGAGAGAGACGACAACCCCCTCTCTATGAAGATCCTAGTTCTAACCTGAATGAGATGTGCACTTCCTACAAACTATTTAGGCAAGTGCTGGACAGAGACAACGAGCATAGGGTTGCAAGGACATGGAGTCTCACCTTTCTTACATTCGTGGGAGTGGTGGCCGCGAGAGGAGGTGGTGCCGGTGGTGCCAGGACAGCGACAGTGTCGACATCTGCGAGGGAGGGAGGCACCATCTTCATAGGTATCGGAGTGGCGACCTCATCGACAGCGGGAGCATGGACGTCTACGAGGGAAGGAGGCACTAAGTTTTGAGGCATCGGAGTGGCGACTTCCAAGTCGACAGGAGGGGTGACCTAGACAACAGCAACAGCAGGAGAGCCGACTTCCATGGGGATGGCAGGTAGGACTTCATCATTCCTCGAGGCCGAAACGGGAAGTGGGGACAACGGAGACTTGTTGTCACGTGCGAGAGCATTGACAACCTGAACCGAAAATGCAAAGGGCGTAACTACAACGTCCAGAAGTAGTCGGAGACAAATCCCACAAAGCATCTCAACGAAACAAGAGTCATGTATAAAGAAAAGCACCCAATATATTACAAGTGGAATACAAAGTTTTTACAAACTGAACGGTGAATGCAGAGGTTTAGTGGTCACGTCCAAGTCTAGTAGTCTACACCTAACAGGACCACTACAATCCTAACCAAGACGAGAGTCCCCAGACTCCCGGTCTCGCGGCTGAGCAGACTCAAGACAGACTCGTCGAGATGATCTTCGATCGTCCCGACGTAACACCCTAATATAGCATCCACACCACTACGACTAACTACAAAGATGGGAGCTATGTGTAGGGGTTACCCACCGCGGGAGCCTCGTCGTCCTTGGCCGGCGAGTCCATCGGGGCTTGATCATCTCGCGTCACCGAGGGTTGCGGTGGAGCAACTGCTGCCTGCAGAGGAGCATACTGTTGAGTCAAGTTAGTGAACAAGGCCTCCATATCCCCCAATTGAACGTCCAGGTCGTAAGGATCATCGTCGACCACGCTGGGACGATGCATGGGTTCACGGACATGAATAAACGGAAACTGACTGAGGGCCAAGTCATCGTAGTCTGGGTCGCGAGTGACACTTACCGAAATAGTTGCAGGCTCCACGGTCCCCAGCAATTGCAGGCCCGACGCCGCTGTGGCCGTCGCGGAAGTCGAGTTGGTGGTGGACACTCCAGAGAGGTTCTGGATTTCGCTGGCAGGATGGGCCGTGGGAGTGATGGGTGTGGGAGGTGCCTTGGGCATCGCCGAGGTGAACATCTCGAAGCACTCGTTCATAATCTTCAGCAACTCCCGATCGCGCCTCCTGTCCTCCTCGTACTGCCTATCCTTCTCCGCTTGTTGCCTCCTCTGCTCCTCCAACTGCCTCTCCTTCTCGGCAAGCTCGCGGTCCCTCTTCGCTTTCTTAGCCTTGCGCTTGGCCTTCTTTTCTTGCTCCAGCCGCTCCTTCTCCTCTCTCTCCCTCTGGAGGGCCTCGATGGTCTCGGCACACTTCTCGACCACCACGGAATGCTTCCTCTTATATCGCTCGGACATCATCTCGATGTACGCGAGGTTGAGGCCCGCCTTTGTGTCCATGGTGTCGGGCTTCGTCTCCTTCCTCCCCACGTCCGAGCTCCCCGACGCCTGAGGTGCGGCCGTTCCACCTCCAGATGCGGTCTCCGCGTCTGACGGAGTGCAATCCCCCCCTTGGGTGGCAGCCTTGACCATCTGGCTGTACTCTTCCCTGTTCTCCTTCGCCGTGGAGAGCCGCATATTCAGATCCTCCTCATCCACGTCGTCGAGGTCAATCGGATTCTCCTTGGCATTCTGAAGAGCCAAATTGAGCTTCTGCTTCATGGCCCGCACATGAGCCAAGAGAACGAGTTCCTCGGGGCCGGCGGGAGGCAGTTGCGACCGCAAGGTATCAACGGCGACATGCACCGTGATGAGCTTGCTCACTCCATCGGCATCCAGTGGGGGTCGGGCAGACTTCAACTCCCGAAGAACGCCCTTGACCTTGGTAATTTTTTCATCCATCGATCCTCGCACAGGTTCGGTGGAGTAGTCTTCGACGTTGGATTGAACATTCTCCAGCTCCACCCGTTGCTCTTCAGAGAGTCTCGCCTTGAAATCGTCCAATTCCGTCTGGAGATCCTCGATCTGCATCCTGGAAAGGGCGGGAGGAGAGCCCTCACGAGAAGTGCCCGCACTGAAAGATGGGCGTGTGGAGGTACGCGGAGCGGGAGTTTTGAAGATGGGGCTGCTCACTTCAGACCGCACGGTCTGAACCTCTTGGAGGCGAGGATGACTACGACTCGATAGGGGTGAGGCAAGATCGGTCTGGGCCCTCTGCAGTTCCGGAACTCTTGCTGGAGGAGAATCGAAACGTAGAGTTTGAAGTTGTGGATGGGAGGATGGAGAAGTGGGAGACAAGGAAGGGGCTGAATCAGACCGCCCGCTCTGAACTGCTGCAGTGGGAGACGCGTGATCAGACCGCACAGTCTGATCATTACGAGGAGCACCCGCCGATCTGATGGCAGCCTCCTCAGACTGTACCGTTGCCTCGCTCTCCATACGGTTTTGTGACGATTCCCCTATGATTTCAGGGCTGCTATCTTCTTCGTCACGGTCGAGCATTCGATCATCCAATACGTCTTTGTCTAGATCGTCTTCCTCATCCTCGTCCTCTTCTTCATCCTCGTATTCATCATCATCTTCGAGCCCCTCCACTTCTTCCAATATTGCCCCCCTTTGATGAAGATCTTCTCCCCTTCGATCGAGTAGATCTTCTTTGTCCTCCCCTTCCTCTTCTTCTTTGTCCTCTTCTCCCCCTTTGTCCGCTTCTTCATCCTCGACGGGGTGTTCCGCGTCCACATGCCCGGCATCGACGATGTCCAACGCCTCGTCCGACATGGCTTCCTCTTCGGTTGGTGCGGGCTTCTCCTCTATGGTCGGTCGACACCTTTGCGTCGGGGACTGCCCGTCGTAGTCGTACTTGAGGGTGTACCCCGGCACGAAGACATGAGGCCACATTTCCGCACCAATCCGTTGATGCACAGAATGGAGGAGAAGGGCTTTCTCGGTGGAGATCATGAAGGAGATGGAACTGCGACACAACATCTGCAGGACACAGTGTTAGTGAAGGGACAAAACGTGAACGTGGAATATCTATTTGTCTGGACCATATAGCCCCTGCAAAGAAAAAAAACACGAGTGGTGAAATCATTACCGTGCATGCTGAGACTGCTTTCACTCCAGCGAAGACGAGCATGACCGTCCCTTGATCCCTACAGAACTTGTCGATGAAGCGCAAGTAAACGTCGTACCGTAGCTCGCGCTTGGACAGGATCCGAGGGAAATCGTGGCGACAGACCTCCCGAGTCTTATACATGGGATCCGTGGCTATGAGGTCGTTGTCCTCGTCCTTGGACAATTTGGGCACCTTGCCCTTAGCGTCCACCAACTTGGAGTTCATGAAGCTCTTGGTACTCCGCTGCAAATACATGACCTTGTCCCTGTTCCTCTCCTTGAAGGTCGGCTCTCCCTTGCAGATCACGTAGTCACATTTCCGCCTAAGTGAATAGGACGGGAAGAGCTCCGTCGCCAATCTGTCCACCGCAGCCGCCCGCTTCGAGTTGAAGATGAACATCCACGTGTGCACGGTCTTGGACATAGTGGAGTTGGAGACCTCCCTCACTTCCTCCATGATTTTTGCGTGCCCGGAAGTGACCTCCATGCCTTCCACCTTCGGAAATAGTCGGAAGTCAATAATGCCGACCTCGCAGTACTCCGTCTTCGCGGCTCCAGTTTCCGATCGATACGGTGACCACGCCCCATTCTTATGCACGTACAACTGTGGGTCAAAGTGCTTCTCGCTTCGAATCCATCGGCAGACGGTGGCTTGGGAGCACTTCCTGACCTTCTTGCATCGGTTGGCATTCTGCACGACATGATCCAACGCCGCCAGGAATGGCTTCTTGGGCTTCTCCACTGTCCTCCCTGACCGACACTGGGACTTCACCCAATCCAAACCGAGGCTTATGAGATGCCACATGTGGAAGCCACCGATGCACAACGCAGTCTTCAGATTCCGCCAAGCCTTGACATTCATGTCTCTCGGCTCGGGAAATACGCCCTTGGCCTCCTCGATGCCGAAGGTGTTGGCCTTGTCGACAATCTCCTTCGCCAGTTGCATCTTGTGCTTCTTGTTTGTGCACCACATGAGGAAAGGAATGGCCGACGTCCAGACCGTGGGTCTCTTGTTGAGGTACACCTTGGGCGGCACGTCCAGGATTTTTTGGGCCAGCTCGCCGACGGCGTCATCTTCCATTCCGAGTAAGGCCTTCATCATATTATTCATGATGGGTTGGAACTTGTACACTTTGGCGTTCCCGTCCTTGCTCACCGCTTCATTGAATGGACCGCCCGTGTCCGTGTCGTGCAGCGTGCCTTGCTCGTGAGCTTCAAAGACCTTCAGCCAAGCCGACCAAGTTTCCTCGGAGGCCATGATGATTTTCCTCTCCCCCATCTTATCCAAGTCGTACGTTCTTCGATTTCCAAACAGCGGCTTGAGGAGGCCGGTGGACTCGAAGCTCTGTTCCGCCTTGTCTCGGAAGTCCTGCACACCGCAATTGACTAGGTTAGAGGATCACAACTCTAAGAACATGCATCAAACCTCCCGCACTAAGCTTATTTGAATGGATTTGAAGGACAGCATCCTAAGTATACAGTATGAAAGTTCAGAGCGGTCGCTCTGAAGTGGCTTGGATTCATTCCATTACAATGGAACAATGTGACACGATTGTGCCATTGTCCAAGGCATTGGAACAACATGAACGTGGACTCGACAATATCTACTGTATCACAGATCAGACCGGGCGGTCTAAACTGACCAAGTGGAGGAGACATACCTCGTAGGCCTTGAATTCGTCTCCTTTGTCCGCCTGCCTCGTGTTCTTCCGGAATTGGGTTGGTCTCCGCGCGTTGTCCCACAGATATCGTCAATGGCGGATCGTGGCAGGGAGCGACGACAGGTACGGGCCGGTGACGTTCCCGTCATTGCACTTGCAGGAGAGCGCGTGTAGGTGGTCCTTGTTTTTGGACCAGACGATCTTACAAGTCCACTTTTGCACCCGCTTCTTGACCGCCTCATCGTCGATGGATGCTGAAATGATTTCGGTCGCAGCCTTCCATGTGTGCTGGCCGTTGATAATTTTCAGTGGGAAGGCCTTGATGCAATCTGCCCAACAGGTAGGCCTCTCTGGCGTGTCCGGCATGACGATCAGGATTTGCTTGGTGAAGTTGACCTTCACCATGCGGTCGAGGACGGCAAGGACACCCTTCTTCTCTAGTGGCCTGAAGATCATTCCCGACGTCTCCTCCGCACTTGTCATGTCTTCGAGGTCCAGCTCGAAGAAGTTGCCCCGTCCGAATATGTACATGTAGGCGGACAACTCCTTGAACTTCTTGTTCGCCACTGCCTCGGCCTTGAGGCGTTTCCGGGCTTCCTCTTCTTCGCTGCGCTTGGGCTCCTTTTTGATCTCCAGATCCACAAACAGCTTATCCGGAATAGCTTTCTCATCGAACGGCAAGGTCACCGGGTTGTGAACCCAGTGGCCATTTACCTTTTTGAATGCCACCTTCTGTGCCTCCTCTTCGGATAAGTCGGTGGACTCCGGAAAGGCGCTCTGCGTGGATGCGCTTGGGGCACCTTCACCCTCTTCCACATCGTGCAAGGTCCGTCGTGTCTTCTGAAAGCGGGACGCCCCTTCATCTTGTGAGGCCGGGTGGTCACCGGTGGCGACGGTTGCGGACTTCCTCTTCCGTGCCTTTTGTTGGTCCCGTGCCGTAGGCTTGGGACGCTCTGCTACTACCGTGCTAGGTGGATTGGGCCGGGACGGAGGGGATCGAGATGGAGTCGTCTGTGGCACCACCGTTGTGGGAGCAGACCGTGCAGGTTCAGCCGACGTATGAGTTGTCATGCCTGCGGACCCTGGCAGCGCTGACGCTGTTGGCGGCCGGGAACGGTTGGCAGGCACCGAGGCGGACGCGACCGCTTTTTTCTTCTGGGTCCGCCCTTGTGCATCCATGTCAACGTTTCCTACACCCTGTGATGCGTTACCACTAGTCAGCGACGACACGTATAAGGTGTTTGCATTAGTGAGGTACGCGCTCGCGACCCGTGCGGTCTTCACGAAGTCCCCAGCGTGCGCTTCACACCTAGCTTGTATGTCCAGCATGAGGATTTGGAACACATGCGGAACCCGGTCATAATTTTTGATGAGGTGCTCATGGCAGAAAATCATCTCATCCTCTACGCGGATGATGACTACTTCCAGAGCATTGTTGCACGAATTCACTACGTCGACGAGAACGGCCTCTCGCATCACAGTAATGTTAATGACTACCAAGTTCTTAAAGGATTTCCATCTAGGCCCTCCTAGTTTTGTGAACCCCAATTCTAAATTAAATATCAGGGAGCCGTGAAGGTAACTCATTTCCACGGTCCACAATGCTTTGGTTGCAATGAAGGTCAACGGAATTTTCCCTTCAACATGCGCCTTCCACAACTCCATTAGCCGCTCAGGCGGTATTTGTGTAATGTAGCCCGTGAGAGGTGGCTTACTCTCGAGGAAGGACTCCATGTCACTGTCCACATGAATCAAATCAGACCGGCCGCTCAGAATCAGACAGGCCGCTTAAAATTGCAATCTTCTCAGCGGCCCCGTATTACTGGGGTTCTAGCCCTTCGATTAGTTCAGAGCGACCGCTCTGAACTGATCTGGATCCACGACCTATTCAGTGTAGATGTTCACAGCTGTCTGCTTATAGACAATTCTGTACCATTGACCGTGCGTGATATCTAGTGTTTGGGCTTGGTTTCCTGCTATTTAATTGGGTTTCAATTAAATTTCACAGCGGCTTCACTATACTAATCGATCGGATTCTCTGGATCCTATGGTACAATGTGAAATGATCATAACCTAGGTTGGATGCCCCTCTATCCTCTATAGTCATCCCAGATGTATCATTCAATTCATAGGTGAGAGATATTGGTCTCACCGTACCCGATCTACGCGAAGATGTTATCACATCGGATGCTCACTTCAGTGAGCCATCCGAATGAGTTTGGAGTGACCGCTCTAAACCTCCCTAATGTTGAAAGAGATGTTACAAACTCAGAGCTGCCGCTCTTCATTGTAGGGAGCACATACATCTAGTAAGCTCCGGCCATGTCGATACAGGTTCAGAGCGACCGCTCTGAACCTGTAGCTCTAATTCCAACCCTAAGGATGTTGTGAACGGTCTGTCTGAATCTTGACAGCGCTCATCGCCATCGTTCAGAATCAGAGCGACCGATGAGAACCTAGACCCTAACTACCAATTGGAAGCTTCAGTGCGTCCGCTCTGGACCGCTTCCACTCTCATTGTGGAAGTGGCGGTTTGGAGTGACCACTATGAATCCGCTGCACTGGTTTTAGCGAGTGCTTCATTTCAGAGCGGTCACTCTAAATCGTGATCACGCTCCATACGAACGATTGTGCTCAATTCTACCATTCCGAGTACCGATATCTTTTGGTTTAGAGCAACCTCCCTAAACCTCTACTTCGTGATGAGCATGGTCATGGTTTAGAGCGACCGCTCTTAACCACCTTGTACACGATTTCAATGCTGCAGGTTTAGAGCAATCGCTTTGAACCGTGAGGGAGTTCATAATGGAGTAGAAGGTTCAGAGCGACCGCTCTAAACCTCTCTCTGAACGAAATCACAACTCTGTCATTTCGTTCACAGGGAGGTTTAGAGCGTCCGCTCTGAACCTTCTACTCCAATATGAAGTCGCTCATGGTTCAGAGCGACCGCTCTGATCCTCCTTGTGCTCGATTCCAATGCTGTAGGTTCATAATGGAGCAGGAGGTTCAGAGCGACCGCTCTAAACCTCCCTGTGAACGAAATGACAGAGTTGTGATTTCGTTCACAGGGAGGTTTAGAGCGGTCGCTCTGAACCTCCTGCTCCATTATGAAGTCGCTCTCAATCAGTCTGGCCGACTTCACTAGTGCAAGTTCAGAGCGGTCGCTCTGAACCTCGACAGCGCTCATTATGGAGCTGGAGGTTTAGAGCGACCGCTCTGAACCCTACCAACAGCATCAACATGTGCGCGGTTATAGGGGGTCCTTGTTTTAGCAAATTCTTCTATATTTGCATGGTTTCAAATTGTTCAGGAATGGTTGGCATTGCAATCAATTGGGATGTGGTGATTACCTGGGCTAGGTGCCTGTTCAATACTCTGCTTCTTCAGCCTAGAATAGCAAAATTGCTTCGTTTGTGAAGACTCCAGGAACTCGGAATCCCTGGCAGCTGCAGATGAAGTGCAATGGAACTCAATGAAAACCAATAAGATACGCAAATGCATTGAGAGAACGCAAAATAACAGCAACAGACATCAACGCAGAGTGAAGCCACCGAACTACAATGCAAGAGGTATATGGATTTAGGGTAGCTCGCACCAAGATTCAAAAAAGCAAAGAAACGAGATAGCTCGCAATGAAATGACCTAAACCCTAAACCAATGGAGAGCGTACCTTGCAAACGAGGTGTCCAGAAGCAACACACCAGGTACCGAAATGCGCGCGGGAGGAGTGCAAAAAGGAAATCACACAGCACGCGGGAGGAACGCAAAAAGGAAATTACACTGCGCAAGAAAGAAAGGCCACTGCGCGGGGAGGAACGAGCACAAGAAACGAGCGCGAGAAAGAACGAGCAAGAAAAATGAGAAGAAGAACGAGCGCAAGAAAGGATGAGCAAGAACGAGCGCAAGAAAAAATGAGCGCTGCGCGCGGGGGAACGGAAGAAAGGAAGAGAGAGGCGCGGTACCGGTGGGAAGAGTGTGCATGCAAACCCTCGGAACAGGGAAGACGACCAACCAAACCTGGAGCCGAACCAAAACCCAAACCGAAGTTGAACCGAACCTCCGCCGAACCTGAACCCAACCCCCTCAAACCCAAACCAAAGCTGAACCGAACCTCTGCCGAACCTGAACCCAACCCCCTCAAACCCAAAACGAACCCAAAACGAACCTCTGTCGAACCTAAGCCGAGTCTAAACGAAGCATCATAATATTGGGGGGGGCTCCATCATTTGATTGTCAAATAATACTTAAGTATATGAGTGTATCTACACTTTTTTAACCCTCAAAAAAATTCGATGTTTTCATATCCAAAATTGCTTCAAATTACTTAAATCCAAAGCAAGGCTAAAACCTTCATTTATATTTCTTCATTAACAATTCCAACCATAGGATCCCTTAGTTAAATTGTTAAATTATATCCTCCTAAAACTTTAGAATAAAAAACCTTACCATCTACAAGATCAAGTCGTCTGAATTTCAAAAAAAAATGTTTTCAACTCTTCTTGAATGGTTAGATTTCATCTTTCAAACTTTTTGTAGAAGGTTTTTGAGATTCTATAGCTTATTGCTCTCAAGAAATGAGTTGGAAATACATATACAAAATTTCAATTAAAAAATATTTCATATTCATGCTAAAAAAATAATAAGTAGAAGAAGCTAGAGTATGATTTAAAACACTAGAGTGTTAAGAATGTAGTTATGGAATTCAAAAATGTTAGTCATACTACTAAAATCATAAGTCCCTACGTAATATCACAAATGCTACCATTAATACTAGGGGCTCATGCTTGCTATGCTATGCATTCATTGTATCACATATTAATAAAAATTTGATATATTTCAATAGAATGCATGATAATGCTTTTCTTGGCTTCATATTTCTTTTGCATTTCTATAATTTTGTGCTTTTGTGAGCTTTGAGCTTCGAATTGCAATTTTCTATTGCTACTACCAAATGACTTGATCTGAGTTTCAATTTCACAACAATTGAATTGTTTAAGAAGCTTTGGAGGTTGACAAGTTCTTCCTTTAAATTCTTCTATTTGGGTTGCCATTGTTTGTAATAATGGGGTCAAATTTCTAATGCATTCTAATGTATGTGTATCTTTTATAGTATTCATCATTATTTATTTCAATATATGCTTATTTAGAAAATTATATGAAGATTTTAGTAATTTTTATCTAAACATTTATTGAAATTCTTGCTCTGCATTTTATCTCATACATAAAAAATTCTAATGAAATTCTAATGGTGAATGCGTAGTATAGTAAGCGCCAACCGCTAGTCATACTACTAAAATTAGAACTCCCTCTGTAATAGCACAAATGCTACCATTAATACTTAGGGGTTCGTGCTTGCTATACTACGCATTCACTGTATCACATATTAGTAAATTTTTGATATATTTCAATAGAATGCATGATAATGATTTTAATAAGACTTTAAAATAATTATTTTAATAATGTTATAAAAATATTTCCAATCAAGCATACATACAAATCATGTTTTTCACATAATGCCATATTACTGAAATAGAGTAGCACTTCACAACCACCTCTGATATCACTTTTTACTAAGGGTGATATTATAGAAATAATATAGTCGTTGCAATTGAGGGGATATTAAAGAGGATCCAGAGGATGATATTATATATAGAGGTAGCAAATGCATTGCTTCTCTTGGCTTGAAACTTCTTTGCACTTCTATGATTTTTTGCTTTCATGAACTTTGAGCTTTCATGATTTCAATTGTCTATCGCGACTACCAAATTAATTTTGAGAAATTGATTCAATTGAAGAAATTTGGGATTCCACAACAATGAAGTTGTTCACAAAGTTTTTGAGATTTATTAGTTTTTCTTTTCAATTCTTCAATTTGAATTGCAATTTTCTGTAACAATGGAGTCAAATTTCTAATGTATGTGTATCTTTTATAGTATTTACCATTGCATATGCTTCATTCATCATTCAATAAATTTCTATGCTACTTTTCTATATATGCTTACTTAGAACAAAAATTATACAAAGATTTTAGGCATTTTTATTTGAAGATTTATTGAAATATTTGGTCTACACTCTATCTAATACATAAAAATTCTTATGAAATTTTTATGGTGAATGCGTAGCATAGCAAGCGCCAACCGCTAGTCCAGTACTGCAACAATTCTTTTCCAAGTTCGCATTTCTTATACATGTAATCATATGAGCAATAGTATCGTTACTCATGAAAACTCCTTTGTACTATTAATATAAATAAGATTTTTAATAAGTTAAAAGCTTCTAAGACATAAAAATAATTTTAATTTAAAAAAAAAAGAATTTGCTAATTTGCTAATCTGCGAACTTAATGTTTTTGCATAGTTCATTGCAACAATATAAATTTGTTGGGTCAACACTACAATAAAGCATCTAACGACCAAAAAGAACTATGGAGGACTTTGGAGATTTAGGGTTACCTCATGTGATTTGAATTTTGAACATGATTTTATGAAATAGTTTGAAGATACTTAAACAAATGAGCTATCAAGGAATGTAATATTCATTTTAATAATTGTCCTAAAATATAAGTTATGCCACTACAAGTCCCCCCAAAATGCAAGAAGTGATAGAAGAAGGTATTTTGAAGACAATGTAAGCATCTCTTGCACAAAAGTACATACTTGAACATCTCCTACAATGTAAAACACAAGAGCATTAGAAAGATTCTGAATGCTTGGAAGAAGTTCCACATACCATACTAATCTCATCAACTGTTCACTTTTAATGAGCAACACACAGATAATGTTGTACTTTAAATGTTTGATAAAAATTAGTTCTGCATGTAAAGTCTTTGGGGGGATCTACTAATCATCCAATTGAACATGTTGAATAGAAATGTCATGTTCTCCTGATGTGGCCTACAAAAAGGTAAATCCCAAGGTAACAAAGTGACTCCAGTTTATCTAAAAAGTAAGAAAGCTACTTGTTAGAAAAACTTGTACAAAATAAAGAAACAAAACATAACGTCTTTTTCTAATAAAACTACTCCCGGTACTATGGTACTTAGCAAAAATTCATTATGTACATACAACAAGTAAGTAGAAGTCTTCCTTCAACGATAGTGGCGACGGGACGCTCGACACTCAGGTGTGAGGTTATCCAAATTTACTTGTGCTTGATTGAGCCGGGCACGAAATTCATCAAAAATATCCATTCCAAAGTGAATTGTTTGAGACTCCCTATGCAAATGTTCAGTCCCGTACTTGTCATCCTAAACAATGAAGTACCAATAAGACATATTTCAATGAGAAATCTTTTATAAATCCTTCAAAATTCAAAAAATCACAACATTACCCAAGAAATTGACATCATTAAAAATTCAATATCATGAAAAAAAAATCAAAGAATGAAGAGATATCAAAGGGCATCATTTTTTCCTTTGCTATTGGAAGGTCAAAAGCAATCTATATTACAAACCTCAATGAGTTGTAGAAGCAAGGAACCATTCTTGGATGCGGCGAGCTCATCCTCATCATCGAATTCCTCCATGAGAGCCCTACATGCCATGTGAATCAAGACATATTATCATATAAAAAATTAACATGTTCAAGTACGTACATACTGAAATCTCAAAAACCAAGCAAAACCTTTGCAAACCTAAACAATTATCAACAAATGAACTAAAAAAGAAACAATGCTAACAAGAATTGAGCATCAAAATCAATCGAGAAATGTTAATATATAGTATAGCATGTTGTACTTGACAACCAAAAAAACTCACCGAAGGTTTGTGCAATCCTTGTTGTGACGCACATGGACATACTCCTCCATCATGGCCCACACATCTCGAATTGCAGCATTAAATTGTGCTCCCCAAGGAACTTCAAGTGTGCCCTGCAATGCACACATAACATGACCTGCAACAAGAAACCAACAAAGATTGCACTAAGGAACAACCATGCATGTGATACCTACATATTATCCAAAACTTAGAGTTTTGCACATGCTTTTGAAGTACACAATTCTACAAATAGAAGAAGGAAAACATAATCCATGTAGTATTTACCCATCTTGGTGTCTTGGAACATCTCCTTAGACGTCTCACAGTGAGAATAATGGGCAAAGCAATATAACTTGTAGCCTTGCCAAAAATCGCGAGCCCTATTTTAAGCAATTTTGAAGCAATTCCAATGAAGCAATTATAAGTATGGTAGAAAATCATGCAACAGCTGCAAACGCAGAAAGCCCAAAAAACATGTGTAGAAAAAGAAGAAGTCACTTACCCAAAGTCCTCATTGTCCAAAAGAACTCTAAGCTGCTCGGAGCACTTACTAAAGTTTGCAGCGCCAGCCATTGAATCTGTTTAGAACCAAAAGTGCCCTACAATGAAACACATCAACCCTACTAATAGGTAGAGAGTGAAGATGAGGCGATCCTTCCACCAAATCCTTAAGCCCTAGAATGAAGAGATGCAAAATTGTTATTCTATTACAATCAACAATCTTTATCTTTCAATTTGCAACATCTTGCTAAAAATCACTATTGCATGCATTTTCTTAGGTTCCACATCTTTGTTTCTTGCTAAAAAACATGATTTAGAAAGAATATAGACCATGAAGAACAATGAAAAAGACAGATGAGCCCTTACAAGGGCTCTTTTATAGCATACAATCTCACAAGAATGAAAAAGAAAAAGTCTTAAGAAAATATAAATCTCTTCTACATGTGCTAACAAATACAAAATGAGAACTTGAAGGCTACTGAGAAGTTGCAAATGAGAAGCATTCCCAATGGAATCTCAAAACCACTTCCAAGTGGGTTCATTGACATTAGAAATTGACTACATTGGAAACTTTTCCGCAAACCTTAAACAAAATCAAGAAACCTTTCTTTCTTCTCTACCACTTAGAATTCCACCATTTCCATTTCCAAACTCGAAATGAAGAAATCTCAAGCTATTATAAAAGATGTAGCGAAGTGGTGATGCTGGCAAATGAAGCCACGATGAAAGCCAGAACAACTATTCTTTGGAGTTCAAACCCAAAAAAAATTGCTGAGGATTATGGAAATTCAAGAGTGGCGGTGAACAAACCTTCTTGAAGTGCGTGCGATTGTGATCTTCACATGCAATGTCCTCCGCTCTCACCCTTTTGCTATAGAACTTGCTGGAGCGTTGTCGACTCCCTTCACCGGATGCAAATGACTTTGGGAAAGCAGTTGGGGTTGTGCAAAAATATCTTGTACCCTCCGAATGCAAAAACGATGCGGTCGAGAACTGGTTCTGACAACACACTGAATAACCTAGTGTAGCGACTGGCGTAGAAAGTACGCGTGACAGAGATGTCCGAATTTTTCAATTTTATTTATTTTTTTGTCGAAAACCAACGTGGCCCTACGCTGGCGACGTGGCAGCCGCCATATGCGGCTGCCGCATTGAAGTACAGCCTCAGAATACAAAACCGAAACCGGCTTCTGCCATTCTTCTTTCGTCGTCTGCAATTGTGTATGTCGATATTAGAGCACGCACCGTTTTCTCCTCTTCCGTCGGCGTTGTGCAGCACGTTGTCAACCGCTGGAGGCCATCTTTGTTGCTGAGAAGCGCCAATGACGTCGTACGTCCTCATTTCAGGTTCGATGAACTATTTATCCCCTGTTTCTCTTCTCTCGGTTTGCAGGATTGTTTTTTGTCTCTAAGAACTCAATTTCAACGGATTTCAACAAATTTCATGTTTTTCTTCAGTTTTTTCGCATCTGTAGTACTGCCTGAGCCACATTCCTAGAATCTCACACTAGGAACAGGCGAGGCGTGTCTTCACGTTAGACAAAATGCTGCATTTGCTGAAATGCGAATTTTAGAACTGTGCTCATTGTAGTTTGTGTGAATTGTAAACTCGAAATGCTCTGTCATTCGGTTCCGAATAGTTATTCACATTCTCATAGACAATCAATTATCCACAATGCTGTGGTATTTCAGAGTCATGATTTATACAATGCTAATATACCTTAGCATTATCATCTATTACATGAGACAAAGTTCGGATGGCATTCCGTCCAGATTAATTTATGATAACTAGTGTCACCCGAAATTAGTGTTACTCAGTTCAGGGCGGCCTCTCTGAACTGAACGTGGGGTGACGATTGGGAAGCAATATGACACTCCGTTCCGTTCAGAGTGCCCGCTCTGAACTGAACGTGGGGTGACGTTTCGGAAAGCTATCCTCCGTTCGGTTGAGAGCGGTCTCTCTGAATTGATCGTGAGGTGACGGAGACGAAAGCTATCCTCCATTCGGTTCAGAGCGGCCGCTCTGAACTGATCGTGAGGTGACGGAGACGAAAGCTATCCTCCGTTTGGTTCAAAGCGACCGCTCTGAACTGAACGTGAGGTAACGGAGACGAAAGCTATCCTCCGTTCAGTTCAGAGCGGCCGCTCTGAACTGCACGTCAGGTGACCGAGGCGAAGGCTATCCTCTGTTCAGTTTAGAGCGGCCGCTCTGAAGTGAACAGAGGGTGACAAATCATGGACGCTCGGAACGGAGGGTGACGGAGCTCAGTGACCCTCCCTGAAGTTCAGAGCGGCCGCTCTGAACTGAACAGAAGGTGACGGAGCTCTGTGACCCTCCCTGGAGTTCAGAGAGGCCTCTCTGAGCTTAAGGGAGGATCACAGAGCTCCGTCACCGTCTGTTTCGAGCGTTCATGATTTGTCACCCGTGTCCAGTTCAGAGCGGCCACTCTGATCTATGTTTTGCATGCGCATTATTTAGATCCTAGTCCTCCGTTTTCCCAATGATGCGCGATCACGTGGATAAATTACGCATGCATCTTGTTCCTCGCAGTTCAGAGCGGCCGTTCTAAACTATTATTCGGTGGAGCTCTTTCTTAGAGACTCTGGACTGTTCAGCATTCATTGTAGGAACGAGTTCTTCTTTGTGATTCTTTACATTGTGTTGTCTATCCTTTTGCGCGCTTCCTCTATATTGGGTGTGGAACAATATCTGTGAGAGGTGTATTTCTTCCACGCAGTTCAGAGTGGCTCAGTGAACAGGCCTTGGGGGAATTTGTGCGTAGACTTCCAGTCTCCTCGAACTTAGACTGTTCGGTCGATACTCATGTGCGGTTGATTGTCTTTCTTGGACATAGTGGCATTGCACTGCTGAATGGGGTCCACGGTAGTCGACGTTCTATGGAAACCGTTAGTTTCAGACTTCATTGCATTCTATACCAAACCATACAGCAAGTGGGCGGGTTCGAGACAGTTGCTACACTATTTCATACTGTATTTGATTATGTAATGATGTCCTCATATTCCCCGCTTTCGCCACTCGCCTATCTGTCATTTCTTCTAATACTTTTTATTTTACTACTGTCAGGCGTGTTAGCCCTTGTGGTCTGAACAAAGAGGACGTATATGCTACCAATTCTTTCAAGTGTCACTCTCATGCTTCCTACGAGGCCGCTATTTTCTATCATTAGAAAACACTTACGATTTTAACGTCTCCTATGTTTTCTTCGGACGACTCTGATGGTGATGAGGTATTGTATATAACTTTCTACTCTCGTCAGTTTTCACGTTTCTTATTGTACATTGCGTTCCTTTGTCGTTGATGTCGTGTCAATTCTTCATCGTTCGGTGTGCAGGAGTTTGCAGAATGTCAGGAAGAGGACGTGGACTTGGAAGCATATGCCGAGGCAAACGTAGACAATAGTCCCATCCCAGATTGCGAGGGCATTGATCGAGACGGATGGTCTGGGAAGGCATTGCTCGCAAAACATGCGGACGGCTCCGACTTTGCGGAAGTCATCATCATCAATGCCAATCCCAACGCATGCATTGATGGACAGAGCAGGCTGGGGATGGATGACGTTGGCATTGTTGTCTTGGACGTGTACAACGGGGACCCCAACGTCAGAGACATGTGCTTGCGCTAGCCTATGCGGCAAGTGTTTCACCACAGCGAAAATGGGTACGTCAGTGTTTACGATCACGCTCGCAAGCGAGAAGCTCTGGATAAAGAAATGGAAGGGAGTAGAAAAAATGGGGGCGTGCGACGGTATCGTTATGATAGGAGAGCTCAAGCTATCGCTTTACTAGATAAGAAGACAAAGATGGTATCACATGAATCCATTGCAGAGGTCTTCACACAAATCTGCTGCGATAATGAATGCACTCGTAAGTTCCGTCCTTCCACCATCCGTGTGCTTCGCACGGAAATGCACCTACAGACATTTCAAGTGAAATCTAGCAAAAATTTGGATGTTCATAGGACAATGCACAAAGCGGTTCCGAGGGGGAGGCAAGTTGTCACCTTAGAAGGCATAGACGTCTGTCCACGAGCTTGGAGGATTCTTCACAACATCCCCCTCCGCACATTCGAAAGATACAGGGCCAAGGCCAAGGCTGGCGTCAAAGGCGCTCCACACGGGAACTCCAATCGAAAAAAGACAAGGACTGCCACTGTTCAAGGCATTGAGACTTTGCGCTCATTATTGGAGGCAATGGCCGACCACATGCCCCATTTGTCTTGCACCTTGCCCACTGGTGAAAAGGTTTGCCTCAAAGTTCTTCCGACCGGTACCGAATGGAGGCAATTACTAGCCACCGTGAACAAGGTACGGCTCGCAATGTCACCTATGGCATTCATATGAAAAGGACATGGTCGAATTGTCGCATCGACTACAATAGCTCATAGAGTCCTCCAACATCCAATGAAGTGCTTGTTGAATACGCAGACTGAGTGCGCGTGTTTCTATTGTTTGTAGGCCAATGAAGAACTCGAGCTGTCGACACTCTCGCAATCATGTTTTAGTAAAATTCGAACAAAATATTTTGTTGAGTACGTCGTGAAGGGAAGGGGAGATTCCTTCGCAAGATGTAGCATTTGTGACAATCTCAAGCAACTACGAGCTTCTTTTGCTCCTGGATTGGAGGACTATCAACGAATCCAAAGGCGCTTCGAGAAGCACTTGTTTCTACAAGAAGCTTGTCGACATGCCTACTACCGTAGTAGATGGTTGTCCAAATTACGACCTATGCAACTTTTATCTATCATGCACGACAAAATGGATCATTCAAAAACAGCATGTCCTGCATTGGCAAGGAAAACAAAAGCCCTAGATGGGTTCATGAAGTTGCTCGTGAAGGTATTAGGGATTTTTGCACATGGACACGGGGATGGCAAATATGCACATTACAATTTGGACGTGTTTCCCAGCGATAGCAACTTTACAGTGGGATCCATTGCCAAATTGTTACGAGATTTAGAAGGGCCCCCCGCAATGTCTTCACGGACGTTGTTCGAAGGAGCCGGAAGCACGGAACTATATCGAGCGTTGCTGCAAGGTAGAGAGATCTGTGTTGATTCTTTGGGAGCTGTTCTTCCTCAACCTATTGAGGCTCAACCATTGCCACTAGTACTACACGTTCAGATGGACAACTCTTGGAGGGAAAACAAAAACAGGTATGTTTTCTGTTTTTGGTCCCTGTTGGTGGCAAGACGCATTGTGAAAGAAGTGGTGGTATCCTTCATGATAGTGGGTCACACCCATGATGACATGGATGCATCATTTGGGCGATGGAGCATGCAACTCCGCGAGAAAGACCATCCCACCCTACCATCATTGATGCAATCCTACATGGAAATGGAACAAGGTCCATTCATTCCACATCTAATTGAAGAAGTGCCCGACTTCAAGGCCTATGTCAAACCTTATATTGGGATGCACAATAAACAATTGGTGGGCCACTCTCATGGGAGACAGTACAAATTCTTCATGGATGACAACGGATGGCCTATCATGCAATACAAATTGGCGTGTACAGACATTCCATGGTTGCCTGAAGGGGAATTGAAGCTATGGAAGGAAGATGTCGACCATAGACCTATACTTCCTCAAGGTGATCCACCGCGCGTGACCCCCAAGAAGATGACAAACGAAGCTGAGATTTTGCGTGGACTTGATGGATACATCCAACATTGGAAAGACATATCCGAAGAAGATGGGACGGTGGAGTACAAAACCCACATGTCAAACTTGGTCACGTATTGGACCCGCGTGAGAAATGCCATGCTGGATGGAGGCGAAGAAGACTCCCCCCAATCTAATGAATTGCAGCAAGGATTTTGGCCTCAGACTCGACAACCCGAAGATCTTATGACAGATTTCATGCAAGATGGAAGGACACGTCAAGAGTTGGAGGCCGAAGATCCTTACATTGGTACTCTAGAGGGAAGGCCCCCACCAGCATACAATGTAGTCACTGATGTTCGTGAGGGATTCTACCTCTTTGTGAGGCCAGGATTGGATTGTCTTGAGCCCGTATGGCTCGGAAGGGCAGTAGAAAATCCACAATTTGATCCCACGGCCGTTCACTTTTGCGAAGTCTTAGTGCAATGGTACACCCCATGTGGAACATCCAAAGATTTCCACGTGTTGTATGCGGGGTGGGACACAAAGCCTAATTTTAGATGGAAGATTGACCGAACGGCCGACAAAGCTGACTATGTTTCCACAGATAGTATCATGGCATCATGGAAACCAAAGAAGAACGATGGAAATAGTTTCATTGCTCCTCGTCAACAAGTGCAGTTTGCAGTGGATCATTTACGTCGAATTGTTGAAGAAGAACAAGGTTGGTGAATATGAAGTCCTGGGAGACGACTATTCCAACAGTCATATTTCATGCTTGCGATGCCCCTTTGTATTGTAGAAGGTGGACCTTCACATATTATGCAACAAGTAGTGATAGTTTTTCTTGTCCGATGACATTGCAACAGATTGTACAATTTTGAATAGACTGTAGGCATCATAGGTTGCCTGGTCCTCGATCTTTGTATGCAACCTCCATTTTGTTCAATCTGAAATACAAGTTTTTGCCCTTCTGTTTTGCATCCATTCCAACAAGACGTATTTTAGATACCAACTTCACTGACCACGCACTCATGAACGATGCAAACCTAAACAAGTACCCAAACTTGTGCCCATCATGATGATGATCCCCCCCCCCCTTCAATGGGCAATGACCCCCATGTTAAGCACCAACAACTCCATGACAAGATTTCCACGTTCTACCTATTAGTCTACCAAGACTTTCACTAACAACATCTATAGTCATTGTCTTTCGCACAAGTCCTGTATAGAAATCCTAAGGATTTGCACTCGTATGCAAGGGGCCCATTTGCCACTCACTAGCGCTACGCCCAACGACTAGTACATAGCACAATACAAAGGCAGCTTAATGGTCGCTCATGTCAACATGGGACATGGAATACCGCCATTTTAACGAAATTGCCGACAAGTCTTCTTTGAAACAGTGAATCTGCGGTTGCCCCGTGGTCTTCTCCGAGTCCTGAAAGAGCGTGGTTATACAAATTAGTTTAATTTTATTTTACTCGCTTGCTATTGGCCATATATAATTCAACCCCACTTGCTGGTTCCCCGGGTGCAGGATTGCAGTTGCAGCGGTGGACCATTTCGTAGCCGGCCCCGCACTTCAAAGCGGTTGGACCGGTGGATGAACTTCCTTCAAGGCAGATGACACGCTGGAGGAATCTTAGTTTCTTAAAA
Organism: Climacium dendroides; assembly: GCA_950106755.1. Classification (NCBI taxonomy): domain Eukaryota; kingdom Viridiplantae; phylum Streptophyta; class Bryopsida; order Hypnales; family Climaciaceae; genus Climacium; species Climacium dendroides. The sequence goes on from OX467086.1 coordinate 31,571,624, forward strand.
TACGAACTGTTCAAGTGGCGGATGCATGGGTGAGAACTGAGGAGTGTTTGAGCTTGGACCCAGGTTGCCAAACATGGCTTCGTGAGGGGCTTGTGGGGTTTCCGACGTCCTTTACTGTTCTACGCGCGTTGAAATTATATTTAGTTGTAAAAGGAGTTCAAAGGGCGTCAGTAGAGTTCTTCTTTCTCCCAATCTCTTATCACATTGACACACACTAGTTTGAGTACTATAGTGTTTCCTCGAGTTCCTTCTGTGCGTATTTCTATATAGTTTCATGGAGAATACGTTTGGGTGTGAATATGTGGTTAGGATTTAGGAAGAGTAAACGAATGAAAGATTGTATAGATGATAATATGACATAGTTTGCTTTTAATATAAGTGATTAATCCCTAAAAGATCATTGTCCCCTTAGGGGGACAAATGGGATTTGGGGTAGGTACCTACTGGCTGAATTTTGTCATGATTTTTTGAAACTTTTTTTGAAGATAGAAAAACTAATAAGTTTCATGAAAATATAATTTTTTTTCAATTAGTGCTTAGAAACAAAAGTTATGCCCAAATAAGCTCAAAAGAACCCAATAAGGGAGAGGGGTCAACAAAAAAAAAACTGAAAATTTGAATTTGAATTTTTTGAATTTTTTTTCTTATAGATTATATTTTTGCCTACATGGAAAGATTTGATTTATTCCATTTGGTTTTGTTATGAGAAAATTATGGACAATTTATCTTGTATTTGGTCAATTATAGGCTTATAGCATCTTTTTGAAAAATAACTTGTACGATTCATTTCTGAATGAAATTTTATTAATTTAAAAGAAAATTCACATGGTTCACCATTGAGATTAGTGCATTTTAATTCTATTTTAGAGATATTAATAATTTAGATTTTCCTTCTATCTCATACATACTTGTACTTAACAATTTTTCTTAAAATTTAAATTTAAATTTTTCTGAATTTCTCCTAAAGCCCAAAACTCTATAGTGTAAAAAATTTAAGTTAAAGAAGTATGCTTTCAAAACTCTAGTGATAAAAATTTAAGTTTAAGGAGGTTCAAAGCATGGTGGTCATACTGAACAAGTTACTATTCATTTCTTGTACCTCTCAAGTACATTTGATGAATAATAACTCGTCCTACATGACAAAAAATGAATAGTAACTTATCCAGTACGACAACCATAGTTCAAAGTCAAGAAATCTAGCTCCGCAATGTATTCAAAAATTTGTTTTTTTCACTTTAAATGTAGATATATTGTCACTATGGAAATCATTTATTTGGATACCATGTGAATTGTTGGCTTAAAAAAATATAAAAGCATTCACTGGAAAGAAGACAAACTTCTGTAGAAAACATTCCCTTTTCACACAAAATTTGGAGGCTAAATGTCATACCTCTATCATCTTGGGTGCCTAATGAACCTTAGTGCACAAAAGAGGACCTTAGGGGTGACTTTCTAAGCCTTGCTATAGACTAAGAAGGGAGATTTGAGAAACTTCTGATCAAACAAGGCACAATGACGTCTTGGTTTGAAGTTGACGATAGAGTATCATATATGCTTGGAAAGCTCTTAACAATACACTTTTAACGGCATAAAGAACTCAGTAGCTTCACTACAATCTGCTTACAGCATCACTTGGTTACAAATTGCCTAACACTACACATGCCAAGCACACACAATATTAGTTCACATTTCCAACTCAATTTGTTAAGTCTCAGTCACCAAGACTACTAGTACACACTCTCATCGTGACACCGGATATGTCACTTAGTAACATGGGGCGGAACCTCCACCTTAATGTGCAAGGACCCAATGGTGGCACTAATGACCATGGTCCTAACCGCCTTTGATTGTCACCCTACTCCATGCTAACCATTTTTACATTTGTTATTCATTCACTAAAGGTAATCGACACTCACAACTTGGAACACATCCAAGGCAGCCTACCAAAGAGCGGAACCCCACTCAACTGATGCCACGGGACACACACAAGTGTCCCATGGTGCCTTGAAGTGGTGGTGAAGTCACCACCACCAACCATAAAGCACCAAGACTCACCAAGGCTTCAAAAGGGAGGGAGGAGGGAGACCAACCCCTCCTACAGTACTCTCTGTGGTATTTGGCAGACCCCCCATTCTAAGTCAAAGGATAACCTTGGGTTGTGGAAGACCACCCACTTCCAACCCAAATCGCCAAGTTACGTCACCGTTTGGACTTCCGAACTTTCAACCAGCAAAATATTGCGCTCAAAGCTTCAAATCCAACATACAAGTTCATTTTAAACATCTACACGACAAGTAGATGCCGATGGATTGCTCACTTGTCTCATTTAGACAAGGTCCCGCAAAGTTATGGCCCTCTAAAAATTCGAGTTCAGGGGGGGAGGCGTCACACCTTCACCTCAGCTCTTTTTTTTGCCATAATTTTTGACTCATGTCTTAAAACCTCGTAATGCTTGTCATATTAGTCTTTTTGTCTTAAAACCTTGTAATGCTTGTCATTTAGTCTTTTTGTATTCATAGCTTTTCAATGATATGTCACATGTCATACTTTGTTATGCGATTCATTGAGAACCCCTCACACCTAGTCCTCAAGTGTCCTGATGCCACCGGGACCTAGTCAACTTTGGACAGCCGTAACTTTTAGCTCACAACTCCGAATTGCGTATTCTTTGCACCATTAAAAGCGTATTGTTAAGAGTTTTTCAAGCATGTATGACACTTTACCGTTTACTTTACAAAATATTGACAAATATATATAATAAAAACAAAACTATGACAAATTGTCAAATTTATGGTATCAATTGTTGTCGTCATATCATATGAAATCACCTATATACAACCCTTAAAAACTACTACTTTGGATTCAAAAAAATCTAAATGGGGAATTTCATTAAAATGATGAATATTCTGTGACTTTGACATCCCATAGTACAATCTGAAATCTAGTACACTAATAGATTTTAGACCGCTCGGTTTGAACTATGGGAATGACACACTATAAAAATGGCACATGGAATATCGCCATTTTAATAAAAATCCCCATCTAGTAGAAATAATAGTTTTGGTTGATAAATACAAATTAAAATGATTTGCATATATTAATTGTGTAATAAGACAAATATCTTCAAATCTATTTGTAATAAATGTAACAACAATTCAAATTGCAACTTGTACATCATCAATGATAGTAAATGAAATCTCAAGTCTATGAATCATTAAGGATCTTCAAATTCCATTCAAATCCATATTATCTACATTTTTCTATCTTTTTACAATAATAAGAAATTTCATTAAAATGGCGAAATTCTTCTACTTTGGCAGTTTTTATAGTTCAAAGCGGGCATTCTAAAGTGTACAAACATCATAGATGTCTTAAATCTATACCATTTTTAGATGTTTGAAATCTATAATTGTGTTAGATGTCACTTTTACAATTTAGATCACACGGTCTTAAATCTATAGTAGTCTTAGATTTCTTAAATCTATAAAAATCCAAGATTCCTAAAAACTATAGTTACTATACCTATCCTAGATGTCACTTTTACAATTCAGAGTGGGCGGTCTGAAAATGGCACATGGAATGCCGCCATTTTAATGAAATTCCTGATAATATCAACGGGAGAGGGTCTTGAATGCCGCCATTTTAATGAAATTCCCAATAATAGCAATGGAAGAGGGTATTGATTGTTGTACTAAAATATTGAAGTTGTCCTGCCTCAAAGAAAAATATAGGCAACTTTTTGAGTGATTTTGAAAAAAAGCCTCAAGAAAAAAAAACATAGACCATTTTTTTGATTGATTTTGACAAAATGTAGGTGGCTAGCTTTTGGAATTCATTTACTTCTAAGTTGTAATAGCTTTTGGCTTCAAGTTTTATGACGAGTGTAATACTCACACGATACAACAATATCATTCATGTTCGCTCATTTGGATTTAGTAAACCCATTTTCTATGTATGGTGCATGGAGTGAACCTGAACAAAGTATAGACTCATTTTGTGAGGTCATTGTACTATTGTACTATATAGTACATGGATTCGTAGATACATAAAACCCTGAGATTTTCAGAAGTACATGGATTCCTAGATACATAAAACCCTGAGATTTTCAGAAGTTCTCTTGAAAATGCCGAAACCCACCATATTGCACACGCAACTTTGTACACATGGGATTAATACAAGTCATCTCCAAGTTGATAGAGGTTCAACGTCGACAAGTTCCAGAGCCAGGCTTCATCAACAACAACGTAAGCTTGTATTAATTTGGGCCAAAACTAATTCTTTGTAGGTCCTTATATAATTCTTAGAATTGTGAGTTTGCAATCCAAAGTTGAACCAGCCTATACATGTCATACGACCGCAGACGTCACAGGAAGCTGGCAAAGAATCATAAAATGCAATGAAGTACGGGCATTCAAAATCAAACCTGCTAACCAGGAAATCAATGCACGCACCAACTGGATTGGATTCGGGCTTCCGGTCTTCAACCAATCATGACGTGGAATGAATGGTTTCTAATTTCTACCTACCTAATACTCTCAAAAGAATGAATTTTGTACACTCACTACTTGGCCGGGGTACCCGCCATGGAGCTGGCTCTTGGGCACCAATTCAAGTGAACTAAGCTAAAACACCTGCCCATCTGAATTAGTTCACGGAATAGCACACCCGCTGGATCTCGCTGGCGCTGCCCATGAGCACATCCACCTGGCTGAGCGCCACCATGGCTTGGGCGAAGTTGGCGTTGAAGGTGGCGCTGTCAGTGTTGGCCTGGACGGAGCCCTTGGTGCGCGAGTCCACCCACATGCTCTGATCGGAAGTGAGCAAGCCCATCTTGTTCACGATGTTCTTGAAGTATTGCGAGTCGAACTTGGTGGGCGACACCAAGTCCAGCGGCACTTCCATGCCTGTGATGTTGGCCATGGGGCACTTCTGCTTCAAATCCTGGGCGAAGTGCGCTTGCATGGTGGGGTCGACCTGGGCGCCCTGAATGCGGTTGTCAAAGGTCACGCACGGCGCCTTCCCGAGGGTGTGAGCGCCAGCTAGCGCCACCATCTGCGTGGCGTTCAGGCCCTTCTTCTAAAAAACATTCAGCAGCGCCGGCACCGTGTTGTTGGACGTCAGCAGATCGGCGGCCACCTCGGAGGATAGGGACACCCTTCCGTCGCGTCTTCCGGCGGGCACGGTCCAGCCTTGTCCTCCCGTCAACTTCACGGTGTCGCGCATGGCGAACTGCAGCACGTCGGAGCATGAGACCACGCCCAGGCAAGCCTCCTCCACGGCGGCCTTGGCGGCGTCGATGGCCTCGAAGCCGTGGAGGCCGCCGTTGATGATGTTGGTTCTCTCGATGTTGGATCCGTTCAGGAGCAAGGACGCGTCGCAGCCGCGCATGAAGCAGTCGTGGTACGCCAGGCAGAGCACGCCGGGCGCCACCGTGCTGTTCTGCTAGAACGACTTGAGCATGGACTCGTAGATGATGGTTTCCACATTGGGGCACGAGTGCTGGTAGAAGCCTTCTTGGCAACCGCTAGAGCCAGAATTGGAGAGGCTTCGACTAGCAGCGGCCACGGGTGCGCTCATGAAGTTGAGAAGGACTGCTGCGGCGCACAGCAGGCCCATCGCGGACCTCGAAACGGCCATCGCGCACTTACTTGCTAGACGCCCAGGAAGTGGAATCCCCCACTGGGATGAATATATGCAAGTCGATCGGTTTACTTTATCTGTTGTCAGTGATCGAACTGGAATGCGCAAAGTCCGGAGAATCTGCGTTGAGCAGATAAGTATTGGTGTGAGATCGAGCTGGGCACTTGGATTAGCTGATGCGTTCGTGATTGAGAGTTGCTCTGTCAAGTGATGAGAAGTGCCGAGGGCTCACCAGGCTTATATACGTCCGTCCAAACTGACTCCATGCCAGCAGAGGTCTCCGTCCTCTTTGAAACAGTGAATCTGCGCTTGCCTCGTGGTCTTCTCCGAGTTCCTGAAAGAGCATGGTTATGCAAATTAGTTCAATTTTATTTTACTCGCCTTGCCCTTGGCCGTGTAGAACTCAACCCGGCTTGCCGGTTCCCAGGGTGCAGCAGTCTTGCGATCCCCTTAGTTCCCCGGTTGACCATTTCATTACTTTCTGGAAGTCCGTCGGGTTAGCCCCGCACTTCGAAGCAGCTGGGTCGACTGACGAACTATACTCAAGGGAAATATTGAAACACTCTTGGAATCTAACTTTCTTACAAATATGGGCAATTTTGTTAAAATGGCGGTATTCCATGTGCCATTTTGACATGAGAAGCGTTGAGGTGATTTTGCTTTGTCGGCAATTTCGTTAAAATGGCGGTATTCCATGTCCCATGTTGACATGAGCGACCATTAAGCTGCCTTTGTATTGTGCTATGTACTAGTCGTTGGGCGTAGCGCTAGTGAGTGGCAAATGGGCCCCTTGCATACGAGTGCAAATCCTTAGGATTTCTATACAGGACTTGTGCGAAAGACAATGACTATAGATGTTGTTAGTGAAAGTCTTGGTAGACTAATAGGTAGAACGTGGAAATCTTGTCATGGAGTTGTTGGTGCTTAACATGGGGGTCATTGCCCATTGAAGGGGGGGGGGATCATCATCATGATGGGCACAAGTTTGGGTACTTGTTTAGGTTTGCATCGTTCATGAGTGCGTGGTCAGTGAAGTTGGTATCTAAAATACGTCTTGTTGGAATGGATGCAAAACAGAAGGGCAAAAATTTGTATTTCAGATTGAACAAAATGGAGGTTGCATACAAAGATCGAGGACCAGGCAACCTATGATGCCTACAGTCTATTCAAAATTGTACAATCTGTTGCAATGTCATCGGACGAGAAAAACTATCACTACTTGTTGCATAATATGTGAAGGTCCACCTTCTACAATACAAAGGGGCATCGCAAGCATGAAATATGACTGTTGGAATAGTCGTCTCCCAGGACTTCATATTCACCAACCTTGTTCTTCTTCAACAATTCGACGTAAATGATCCACTGCAAACTGCACTTGTTGACGAGGAGCAATGAAACTATTTCCATCGTTCTTCTTTGGTTTCCATGATGCCATGATACTATCTGTGGAAACATAGTCAGCTTTGTCGGCCGTTCGGTCAATCTTCCATCTAAAATTAGGCTTTGTGTCCCACCCCGCATACAACACGTGGAAATCTTTGGATGTTCCACATGGGGTGTACCATTGCACTAAGACTTCGCAAAAGTGAACGGCCGTGGGATCAAATTGTGGATTTTCTACTGCCCTTCCGAGCCATACGGGCTCAAGACAATCCAATCCTGGCCTCACAAAGAGGTAGAATCCCTCACGAACATCAGTGACTACATTGTATGCTGGTGGGGGCCTTCCCTCTAGAGTACCAATGTAAGGATCTTCGGCCTCCAACTCTTGACGTGTCCTTCCATCTTGCATGAAATCTGTCATAAGATCTTCGGGTTGTCGAGTCTGAGGCCAAAATCCTTGCTGCAATTCATTAGATTGGGGGGAGTCTTCTTCGCCTCCATCCAGCATGGCATTTCTCACGCGGGTCCAATACGTGACCAAGTTTGACATGTGGGTTTTGTACTCCACCGTCCCATCTTCTTCGGATATGTCTTTCCAATGTTGGATGTATCCATCAAGTCCACGCAAAATCTCAGCTTCGTTTGTCATCTTCTTGGGGGTCACGCGCGGTGGATCACCTTGAGGAAGTATAGGTCTATGGTCGACATCTTCCTTCCATAGCTTCAATTCCCCTTCAGGCAACCATGGAATGTCTGTACACGCCAATTTGTATTGCATGATAGGCCATCCGTTGTCATCCATGAAGAATTTGTACTGTCTCCCATGAGAGTGGCCCACCAATTGTTTATTGTGCATCCCAATATAAGGTTTGACATAGGCCTTGAAGTCGGGCACTTCTTCAATTAGATGTGGAATGAATGGACCTTGTTCCATTTCCATGTAGGATTGCATCAATGATGGTAGGGTGGGATGGTCTTTCTCGCGGAGTTGCATGCTCCATCGCCCAAATGATGCATCCATGTCATCATGGGTGTGACCCACTATCATGAAGGATACCACCACTTCTTTCACAATGCGTCTTGCCACCAACAGGGACCAAAAACAGAAAACATACCTGTTTTTGTTTTCCCTCCAAGAGTTGTCCATCTGAACGTGTAGTACTAGTGGCAATGGTTGAGCCTCAATAGGTTGAGGAAGAACAGCTCCCAAAGAATCAACACAGATCTCTCTACCTTGCAGCAACGCTCGATATAGTTCCGTGCTTCCGGCTCCTTCGAACAACGTCCGTGAAGACATTGCGGGGGGCCCTTCTAAATCTCGTAACAATTTGGCAATGGATCCCACTGTAAAGTTGCTATCGCTGGGAAACACGTCCAAATTGTAATGTGCATATTTGCCATCCCCGTGTCCATGTGCAAAAATCCCTAATACCTTCACGAGCAACTTCATGAACCCATCTAGGGCTTTTGTTTTCCTTGCCAATGCAGGACATGCTGTTTTTGAATGATCCATTTTGTCGTGCATGATAGATAAAAGTTGCATAGGTCGTAATTTGGACAACCATCTACTACGGTAGTAGGCATGTCGACAAGCTTCTTGTAGAAACAAGTGCTTCTCGAAGCGCCTTTGGATTCGTTGATAGTCCTCCAATCCAGGAGCAAAAGAAGCTCGTAGTTGCTTGAGATTGTCACAAATGCTACATCTTGCGAAGGAATCTCCCCTTCCCTTCACGACGTACTCAACAAAATATTTTGTTCGAATTTTACTAAAACATGATTGCGAGAGTGTCGACAGCTCGAGTTCTTCATTGGCCTACAAACAATAGAAACACGCGCACTCAGTCTGCGTATTCAACAAGCACTTCATTGGATGTTGGAGGACTCTATGAGCTATTGTAGTCGATGCGACAATTCGACCATGTCCTTTTCATATGAATGCCATAGGTGACATTGCGAGCCGTACCTTGTTCACGGTGGCTAGTAATTGCCTCCATTCGGTACCGGTCGGAAGAACTTTGAGGCAAACCTTTTCACCAGTGGGCAAGGTGCAAGACAAATGGGGCATGTGGTCGGCCATTGCCTCCAATAATGAGCGCAAAGTCTCAATGCCTTGAACAGTGGCAGTCCTTGTCTTTTTTCGATTGGAGTTCCCGTGTGGAGCGCCTTTGACGCCAGCCTTGGCCTTGGCCCTGTATCTTTCGAATGTGCGGAGGGGGATGTTGTGAAGAATCCTCCAAGCTCGTGGACAGACGTCTATGCCTTCTAAGGTGACAACTTGCCTCCCCCTCGGAACCGCTTTGTGCATTGTCCTATGAACATCCAAATTTTTGCTAGATTTCACTTGAAATGTCTGTAGGTGCATTTCCGTGCGAAGCACACGGATGGTGGAAGGACGGAACTTACGAGTGCATTCATTATCGCAGCAGATTTGTGTGAAGACCTCTGCAATGGATTCATGTGATACCATCTTTGTCTTCTTATCTAGTAAAGCGATAGCTTGAGCTCTCCTATCATAACGATACCGTCGCACGCCCCCATTTTTTCTACTCCCTTCCATTTCTTTATCCAGAGCTTCTCGCTTGCGAGCGTGATCGTAAACACTGACGTACCCATTTTCGCTGTGGTGAAACACTTGCCGCATAGGCTAGCGCAAGCACATGTCTCTGACGTTGGGGTCCCCGTTGTACACGTCCAAGACAACAATGCCAACGTCATCCATCCCCAGCCTGCTCTGTCCATCAATGCATGTGTTGGGATTGGCATTGATGATGATGACTTCCGCAAAGTCGGAGCCGTCCGCATGTTTTGCGAGCAATGCCTTCCCAGACCATCCGTCTCGATCAATGCCCTCGCAATCTGGGATGGGACTATTGTCTACGTTTGCCTCGGCATATGCTTCCAAGTCCACGTCCTCTTCCTGACATTCTGCAAACTCCTGCACACCGAACGATGAAGAATTGACACGACATCAACGACAAAGGAACGCAATGTACAATAAGAAACGTGAAAACTGACGAGAGTAGAAAGTTATATACAATACCTCATCACCATCAGAGTCGTCCGAAGAAAACATAGGAGACGTTAAAATCGTAAGTGTTTTCTAATGATAGAAAATAGCGGCCTCGTAGGAAGCATGAGAGTGACACTTGAAAGAATTGGTAGCATATACGTCCTCTTTGTTCAGACCACAAGGGCTAACACGCCTGACAGTAGTAAAATAAAAAGTATTAGAAGAAATGACAGATAGGCGAGTGGCGAAAGCGGGGAATATGAGGACATCATTACATAATCAAATACAGTATGAAATAGTGTAGCAACTGTCTCGAACCCGCCCACTTGCTGTATGGTTTGGTATAGAATGCAATGAAGTCTGAAACTAACGGTTTCCATAGAACGTCGACTACCGTGGACCCCATTCAGCAGTGCAATGCCACTATGTCCAAGAAAGACAATCAACCGCACATGAGTATCGACCGAACAGTCTAAGTTCGAGGAGACTGGAAGTCTACGCACAAATTCCCCCAAGGCCTGTTCACTGAGCCACTCTGAACTGCGTGGAAGAAATACACCTCTCACAGATATTGTTCCACACCCAATATAGAGGAAGCGCGCAAAAGGATAGACAACACAATGTAAAGAATCACAAAGAAGAACTCGTTCCTACAATGAATGCTGAACAGTCCAGAGTCTCTAAGAAAGAGCTCCACCGAATAATAGTTTAGAACGGCCGCTCTGAACTGCGAGGAACAAGATGCATGCGTAATTTATCCACGTGATCGCGCATCATTGGGAAAACGGAGGACTAGGATCTAAATAATGCGCATGCAAAACATAGATCAGAGCGGCCGCTCTGAACTGGACACGGGTGACAAATCATGAACGCTCGAAACAGACGGTGACGGAGCTCTGTGATCCTCCCTTAAGCTCAGAGAGGCCTCTCTGAACTCCAGGGAGGGTCACAGAGCTCCGTCACCTTCTGTTCAGTTCAGAGCGGCCGCTCTGAACTTCAGGGAGGGTCACTGAGCTCCGTCACCCTCCGTTCCGAGCGTCCATGATTTGTCACCCTCTGTTCACTTCAGAGCGGCCGCTCTAAACTGAACAGAGGATAGCCTTCGCCTCGGTCACCTGACGTGCAGTTCAGAGCGGCCGCTCTGAACTGAACGGAGGATAGCTTTCGTCTCCGTTACCTCACGTTCAGTTCAGAGCGGTCGCTTTGAACCAAACGGAGGATAGCTTTCGTCTCCGTCACCTCACGATCAGTTCAGAGCGGCCGCTCTGAACCGAATGGAGGATAGCTTTCGTCTCCGTCACCTCACGATCAATTCAGAGAGACCGCTCTCAACCGAACGGAGGATAGCTTTCCGAAACGTCACCCCACGTTCAGTTCAGAGCGGGCACTCTGAACGGAACGGAGTGTCATATTGCTTCCCAATCGTCACCCCACGTTCAGTTCAGAGAGGCCGCCCTGAACTGAGTAACACTAATTTCGGGTGACACTAGTTATCATAAATTAATCTGGACGGAATGCCATCCGAACTTTGTCTCATGTAATAGATGATAATGCTAAGGTATATTAGCATTGTATAAATCATGACTCTGAAATACCACAGCATTGTGGATAATTGATTGTCTATGAGAATGTGAATAACTATTCGGAACCGAATGACAGAGCATTTCGAGTTTACAATTCACACAAACTACAATGAGCACAGTTCTAAAATTCGCATTTCAGCAAATGCAGCATTTTGTCTAACGTGAAGACACGCCTCGCCTGTTCCTAGTGTGAGATTCTAGGAATGTGGCTCAGGCAGTACTACAGATGCGAAAAAACTGAAGAAAAACATGAAATTTGTTGAAATCCGTTGAAATTGAGTTCTTAGAGACAAAAAACAATCCTGCAAACCGAGAGAAGAGAAACAGGGGATAAATAGTTCATCGAACCTGAAATGAGGACGTACGACGTCATTGGCGCTTCTCAGCAACAAAGATGGCCTCCAGCGGTTGACAACGTGCTGCACAACGCCGACGGAAGAGGAGAAAACGGTGCGTGCTCTAATATCGACATACACAATTGCAGACGACGAAAGAAGAATGGCAGAAGCCGGTTTCGGTTTTGTATTCTGAGGCTGTACTTCAATGCGGCAGCCGCATATGGCGGCTGCCACGTCGCCAGCGTAGGGCCACGTTGGTTTTCGACAAAAAAATAAATAAAATTGAAAAATTCGGACATCTCTGTCACGCGTACTTTCTACGCCAGTCGCTACACTAGGTTATTCAGTGTGTTGTCAGAACCAGTTCTCGACCGCATCGTTTTTGCATTCGGAGGGTACAAGATATTTTTGCACAACCCCAACTGCTTTCCCAAAGTCATTTGCATCCGGTGAAGGGAGTCGACAACGCTCCAGCAAGTTCTATAGCAAAAGGGTGAGAGCGGAGGACATTGCATGTGAAGATCACAATCGCACGCACTTCAAGAAGGTTTGTTCACCGCCACTCTTGAATTTCCATAATCCTCAGCAATTTTTTTTGGGTTTGAACTCCAAAGAATAGTTGTTCTGGCTTTCATCGTGGCTTCATTTGCCAGCATCACCACTTCGCTACATCTTTTATAATAGCTTGAGATTTCTTCATTTCGAGTTTGGAAATGGAAATGGTGGAATTCTAAGTGGTAGAGAAGAAAGAAAGGTTTCTTGATTTTGTTTAAGGTTTGCGGAAAAGTTTCCAATGTAGTCAATTTCTAATGTCAATGAACCCACTTGGAAGTGGTTTTGAGATTCCATTGGGAATGCTTCTCATTTGCAACTTCTCAGTAGCCTTCAAGTTCTCATTTTGTATTTGTTAGCACATGTAGAAGAGATTTATATTTTCTTAAGACTTTTTCTTTTTCATTCTTGTGAGATTGTATGCTATAAAAGAGCCCTTGTAAGGGCTCATCTGTCTTTTTCATTGTTCTTCATGGTCTATATTCTTTCTAAATCATGTTTTTTAGCAAGAAACAAAGATGTGGAACCTAAGAAAATGCATGCAATAGTGATTTTTAGCAAGATGTTGCAAATTGAAAGATAAAGATTGTTGATTGTAATAGAATAACAATTTTGCATCTCTTCATTCTAGGGCTTAAGGATTTGGTGGAAGGATCGCCTCATCTTCACTCTCTACCTATTAGTAGGGTTGATGTGTTTCATTGTAGGGCACTTTTGGTTCTAAACAGATTCAATGGCTGGCGCTGCAAACTTTAGTAAGTGCTCCGAGCAGCTTAGAGTTCTTTTGGACAATGAGGACTTTGGGTAAGTGACTTCTTCTTTTTCTACACATGTTTTTTGGGCTTTCTGCGTTTGCAGCTGTTGCATGATTTTCTACCATACTTATAATTGCTTCATTGGAATTGCTTCAAAATTGCTTAAAATAGGGCTCGCGATTTTTGGCAAGGCTACAAGTTATATTGCTTTGCCCATTATTCTCACTGTGAGACGTCTAAGGAGATGTTCCAAGACACCAAGATGGGTAAATACTACATGGATTATGTTTTCCTTCTTCTATTTGTAGAATTGTGTACTTCAAAAGCATGTGCAAAACTCTAAGTTTTGGATAATATGTAGGTATCACATGCATGGTTGTTCCTTAGTGCAATCTTTGTTGGTTTCTTGTTGCAGGTCATGTTATGTGTGCATTGCAGGGCACACTTGAAGTTCCTTGGGGAGCACAATTTAATGCTGCAATTCGAGATGTGTGGGCCATGATGGAGGAGTATGTCCATGTGCGTCACAACAAGGATTGCACAAACCTTCGGTGAGTTTTTTTGGTTGTCAAGTACAACATGCTATACTATATATTAACATTTCTCGATTGATTTTGATGCTCAATTCTTGTTAGCATTGTTTCTTTTTTAGTTCATTTGTTGATAATTGTTTAGGTTTGCAAAGGTTTTGCTTGGTTTTTGAGATTTCAGTATGTACGTACTTGAACATGTTAATTTTTTATATGATAATATGTCTTGATTCACATGGCATGTAGGGCTCTCATGGAGGAATTCGATGATGAGGATGAGCTCGCCGCATCCAAGAATGGTTCCTTGCTTCTACAACTCATTGAGGTTTGTAATATAGATTGCTTTTGACCTTCCAATAGCAAAGGAAAAAATGATGCCCTTTGATATCTCTTCATTCTTTGATTTTTTTTTCATGATATTGAATTTTTAATGATGTCAATTTCTTGGGTAATGTTGTGATTTTTTGAATTTTGAAGGATTTATAAAAGATTTCTCATTGAAATATGTCTTATTGGTACTTCATTGTTTAGGATGACAAGTACGGGACTGAACATTTGCATAGGGAGTCTCAAACAATTCACTTTGGAATGGATATTTTTGATGAATTTCGTGCCCGGCTCAATCAAGCACAAGTAAATTTGGATAACCTCACACCTGAGTGTCGAGCGTCCCGTCGCCACTATCGTTGAAGGAAGACTTCTACTTACTTGTTGTATGTACATAATGAATTTTTGCTAAGTACCATAGTACCGGGAGTAGTTTTATTAGAAAAAGACGTTATGTTTTGTTTCTTTATTTTGTACAAGTTTTTCTAACAAGTAGCTTTCTTACTTTTTAGATAAACTGGAGTCACTTTGTTACCTTGGGATTTACCTTTTTGTAGGCCACATCAGGAGAACATGACATTTCTATTCAACATGTTCAATTGGATGATTAGTAGATCCCCCCAAAGACTTTACATGCAGAACTAATTTTTATCAAACATTTAAAGTACAACATTATCTGTGTGTTGCTCATTAAAAGTGAACAGTTGATGAGATTAGTATGGTATGTGGAACTTCTTCCAAGCATTCAGAATCTTTCTAATGCTCTTGTGTTTTACATTGTAGGAGATGTTCAAGTATGTACTTTTGTGCAAGAGATGCTTACATTGTCTTCAAAATACCTTCTTCTATCACTTCTTGCATTTTGGGGGGACTTGTAGTGGCATAACTTATATTTTAGGACAATTATTAAAATGAATATTACATTCCTTGATAGCTCATTTGTTTAAGTATCTTCAAACTATTTCATAAAATCATGTTCAAAATTCAAATCACATGAGGTAACCCTAAATCTCCAAAGTCCTCCATAGTTCTTTTTGGTCGTTAGATGCTTTATTGTAGTGTTGACCCAACAAATTTATATTGTTGCAATGAACTATGCAAAAACATTAAGTTCGCAGATTAGCAAATTAGCAAATTCTTTTTTTTTTAAATTAAAATTATTTTTATGTCTTAGAAGCTTTTAACTTATTAAAAATCTTATTTATATTAATAGTACAAAGGAGTTTTCATGAGTAACGATACTATTGCTCATATGATTACATGTATAAGAAATGCGAACTTGGAAAAGAATTGTTGCAGTACTGGACTAGCGGTTGGCGCTTGCTATGCTACGCATTCACCATAAAAATTTCATAAGAATTTTTATGTATTAGATAGAGTGTAGACCAAATATTTCAATAAATCTTCAAATAAAAATGCCTAAAATCTTTGTATAATTTTTGTTCTAAGTAAGCATATATAGAAAAGTAGCATAGAAATTTATTGAATGATGAATGAAGCATATGCAATGGTAAATACTATAAAAGATACACATACATTAGAAATTTGACTCCATTGTTACAGAAAATTGCAATTCAAATTGAAGAATTGAAAAGAAAAACTAATAAATCTCAAAAACTTTGTGAACAACTTCATTGTTGTGGAATCCCAAATTTCTTCAATTGAATCAATTTCTCAAAATTAATTTGGTAGTCGCGATAGACAATTGAAATCATGAAAGCTCAAAGTTCATGAAAGCAAAAAATCATAGAAGTGCAAAGAAGTTTCAAGCCAAGAGAAGCAATGCATTTGCTACCTCTATATATAATATCATCCTCTGGATCCTCTTTAATATCCCCTCAATTGCAACGACTATATTATTTCTATAATATCACCCTTAGTAAAAAGTGATATCAGAGGTGGTTGTGAAGTGCTACTCTATTTCAGTAATATGGCATTATGTGAAAAACATGATTTGTATGTATGCTTGATTGGAAATATTTTTATAACATTATTAAAATAATTATTTTAAAGTCTTATTAAAATCATTATCATGCATTCTATTGAAATATATCAAAAATTTACTAATATGTGATACAGTGAATGCGTAGTATAGCAAGCACGAACCCCTAAGTATTAATGGTAGCATTTGTGCTATTACAGAGGGAGTTCTAATTTTAGTAGTATGACTAGCGGTTGGCGCTTACTATACTACGCATTCACCATTAGAATTTCATTAGAATTTTTTATGTATGAGATAAAATGCAGAGCAAGAATTTCAATAAATGTTTAGATAAAAATTACTAAAATCTTCATATAATTTTCTAAATAAGCATATATTGAAATAAATAATGATGAATACTATAAAAGATACACATACATTAGAATGCATTAGAAATTTGACCCCATTATTACAAACAATGGCAACCCAAATAGAAGAATTTAAAGGAAGAACTTGTCAACCTCCAAAGCTTCTTAAACAATTCAATTGTTGTGAAATTGAAACTCAGATCAAGTCATTTGGTAGTAGCAATAGAAAATTGCAATTCGAAGCTCAAAGCTCACAAAAGCACAAAATTATAGAAATGCAAAAGAAATATGAAGCCAAGAAAAGCATTATCATGCATTCTATTGAAATATATCAAATTTTTATTAATATGTGATACAATGAATGCATAGCATAGCAAGCATGAGCCCCTAGTATTAATGGTAGCATTTGTGATATTACGTAGGGACTTATGATTTTAGTAGTATGACTAACATTTTTGAATTCCATAACTACATTCTTAACACTCTAGTGTTTTAAATCATACTCTAGCTTCTTCTACTTATTATTTTTTTAGCATGAATATGAAATATTTTTTAATTGAAATTTTGTATATGTATTTCCAACTCATTTCTTGAGAGCAATAAGCTATAGAATCTCAAAAACCTTCTACAAAAAGTTTGAAAGATGAAATCTAACCATTCAAGAAGAGTTGAAAACATTTTTTTTTGAAATTCAGACGACTTGATCTTGTAGATGGTAAGGTTTTTTATTCTAAAGTTTTAGGAGGATATAATTTAACAATTTAACTAAGGGATCCTATGGTTGGAATTGTTAATGAAGAAATATAAATGAAGGTTTTAGCCTTGCTTTGGATTTAAGTAATTTGAAGCAATTTTGGATATGAAAACATCGAATTTTTTTGAGGGTTAAAAAAGTGTAGATACACTCATATACTTAAGTATTATTTGACAATCAAATGATGGAGCCCCCCCCAATATTATGATGCTTCGTTTAGACTCGGCTTAGGTTCGACAGAGGTTCGTTTTGGGTTCGTTTTGGGTTTGAGGGGGTTGGGTTCAGGTTCGGCAGAGGTTCGGTTCAGCTTTGGTTTGGGTTTGAGGGGGTTGGGTTCAGGTTCGGCGGAGGTTCGGTTCAACTTCGGTTTGGGTTTTGGTTCGGCTCCAGGTTTGGTTGGTCGTCTTCCCTGTTCCGAGGGTTTGCATGCACACTCTTCCCACCGGTACCGCGCCTCTCTCTTCCTTTCTTCCGTTCCCCCGCGCGCAGCGCTCATTTTTTCTTGCGCTCGTTCTTGCTCATCCTTTCTTGCGCTCGTTCTTCTTCTCATTTTTCTTGCTCGTTCTTTCTCGCGCTCGTTTCTTGTGCTCGTTCCTCCCCGCGCAGTGGCCTTTCTTTCTTGCGCAGTGTAATTTCCTTTTTGCGTTCCTCCCGCGTGCTGTGTGATTTCCTTTTTGCGCTCCTCCCGCGCGCATTTCGGTACCTGGTGTGTTGCTTCTGGACACCTCGTTTGCAAGGTACGCTCTCCATTGGTTTAGGGTTTAGGTCATTTCATTGCGAGCTATCTCGTTTCTTTGCTTTTTTGAATCTTGGTGCGAGCTACCCTAAATCCATATACCTCTTGCACTGTAGTTCGGTGGCTTCACTCTGCGTTGATGTCTGTTGCTGTTATTTTGCGTTCTCTCAATGCATTTGCGTATCTTATTGGTTTTCATTGAGTTCCATTGCACTTCATCTGCAGCTGCCAGGGATTCCGAGTTCCTGGAGTCTTCACAAACGAAGCAATTTTGCTATTCTAGGCTGAAGAAGCAGAGTATTGAACAGGCACCTAGCCCAGGTAATCACCACATCCCAATTGATTGCAATGCCAACCATTCCTGAACAATTTGAAACCATGCAAATATAGAAGAATTTGCTAAAACAAGGACCCCCTATAACCGCGCACATGTTGATGCTGTTGGTAGGGTTCAGAGCGGTCGCTCTAAACCTCCAGCTCCATAATGAGCGCTGTCGAGGTTCAGAGCGACCGCTCTGAACTTGCACTAGTGAAGTCGGCCAGACTGATTGAGAGCGACTTCATAATGGAGCAGGAGGTTCAGAGCGACCGCTCTAAACCTCCCTGTGAACGAAATCACAACTCTGTCATTTCGTTCACAGGGAGGTTTAGAGCGGTCGCTCTGAACCTCCTGCTCCATTATGAACCTACAGCATTGGAATCGAGCACAAGGAGGATCAGAGCGGTCGCTCTGAACCATGAGCGACTTCATATTGGAGTAGAAGGTTCAGAGCGGACGCTCTAAACCTCCCTGTGAACGAAATGACAGAGTTGTGATTTCGTTCAGAGAGAGGTTTAGAGCGGTCGCTCTGAACCTTCTACTCCATTATGAACTCCCTCACGGTTCAAAGCGATTGCTCTAAACCTGCAGCATTGAAATCGTGTACAAGGTGGTTAAGAGCGGTCGCTCTAAACCATGACCATGCTCATCACGAAGTAGAGGTTTAGGGAGGTTGCTCTAAACCAAAAGATATCGGTACTCGGAATGGTAGAATTGAGCACAATCGTTCGTATGGAGCGTGATCACGATTTAGAGTGACCGCTCTGAAATGAAGCACTCGCTAAAACCAGTGCAGCGGATTCATAGTGGTCACTCCAAACCGCCACTTCCACAATGAGAGTGGAAGCGGTCCAGAGCGGACGCACTGAAGCTTCCAATTGGTAGTTAGGGTCTAGGTTCTCATCGGTCGCTCTGATTCTGAACGATGGCGATGAGCGCTGTCAAGATTCAGACAGACCGTTCACAACATCCTTAGGGTTGGAATTAGAGCTACAGGTTCAGAGCGGTCGCTCTGAACCTGTATCGACATGGCCGGAGCTTACTAGATGTATGTGCTCCCTACAATGAAGAGCGGCAGCTCTGAGTTTGTAACATCTCTTTCAACATTAGGGAGGTTTAGAGCGGTCACTCCAAACTCATTCGGATGGCTCACTGAAGTGAGCATCCGATGTGATAACATCTTCGCGTAGATCGGGTACGGTGAGACCAATATCTCTCACCTATGAATTGAATGATACATCTGGGATGACTATAGAGGATAGAGGGGCATCCAACCTAGGTTATGATCATTTCACATTGTACCATAGGATCCAGAGAATCCGATCGATTAGTATAGTGAAGCCGCTGTGAAATTTAATTGAAACCCAATTAAATAGCAGGAAACCAAGCCCAAACACTAGATATCACGCACGGTCAATGGTACAGAATTGTCTATAAGCAGACAGCTGTGAACATCTACACTGAATAGGTCGTGGATCCAGATCAGTTCAGAGCGGTCGCTCTGAACTAATCGAAGGGCTAGAACCCCAGTAATACGGGGCCGCTGAGAAGATTGCAATTTTAAGCGGCCTGTCTGATTCTGAGCGGCCGGTCTGATTTGATTCATGTGGACAGTGACATGGAGTCCTTCCTCGAGAGTAAGCCACCTCTCACGGGCTACATTACACAAATACCGCCTGAGCGGCTAATGGAGTTGTGGAAGGCGCATGTTGAAGGGAAAATTCCGTTGACCTTCATTGCAACCAAAGCATTGTGGACCGTGGAAATGAGTTACCTTCACGGCTCCCTGATATTTAATTTAGAATTGGGGTTCACAAAACTAGGAGGGCCTAGATGGAAATCCTTTAAGAACTTGGTAGTCATTAACATTACTGTGATGCGAGAGGCCGTTCTCGTCGACGTAGTGAATTCGTGCAACAATGCTCTGGAAGTAGTCATCATCCGCGTAGAGGATGAGATGATTTTCTGCCATGAGCACCTCATCAAAAATTATGACTGGGTTCCGCATGTGTTCCAAATCCTCATGCTGGACATACAAGCTAGGTGTGAAGCGCACGCTGGGGACTTCGTGAAGACCGCACGGGTCGCGAGCGCGTACCTCACTAATGCAAACACCTTATACGTGTCGTCGCTGACTAGTGGTAACGCATCACAGGGTGTAGGAAACGTTGACATGGATGCACAAGGGCGGACCCAGAAGAAAAAAGCGGTCGCGTCCGCCTCGGTGCCTGCCAACCGTTCCCGGCCGCCAACAGCGTCAGCGCTGCCAGGGTCCGCAGGCATGACAACTCATACGTCGGCTGAACCTGCACGGTCTGCTCCCACAACGGTGGTGCCACAGACGACTCCATCTCGATCCCCTCCGTCCCGGCCCAATCCACCTAGCACGGTAGTAGCAGAGCGTCCCAAGCCTACGGCACGGGACCAACAAAAGGCACGGAAGAGGAAGTCCGCAACCGTCGCCACCGGTGACCACCCGGCCTCACAAGATGAAGGGGCGTCCCGCTTTCAGAAGACACGACGGACCTTGCACGATGTGGAAGAGGGTGAAGGTGCCCCAAGCGCATCCACGCAGAGCGCCTTTCCGGAGTCCACCGACTTATCCGAAGAGGAGGCACAGAAGGTGGCATTCAAAAAGGTAAATGGCCACTGGGTTCACAACCCGGTGACCTTGCCGTTCGATGAGAAAGCTATTCCGGATAAGCTGTTTGTGGATCTGGAGATCAAAAAGGAGCCCAAGCGCAGCGAAGAAGAGGAAGCCCGGAAACGCCTCAAGGCCGAGGCAGTGGCGAACAAGAAGTTCAAGGAGTTGTCCGCCTACATGTACATATTCGGACGGGGCAACTTCTTCGAGCTGGACCTCGAAGACATGACAAGTGCGGAGGAGACGTCGGGAATGATCTTCAGGCCACTAGAGAAGAAGGGTGTCCTTGCCGTCCTCGACCGCATGGTGAAGGTCAACTTCACCAAGCAAATCCTGATCGTCATGCCGGACACGCCAGAGAGGCCTACCTGTTGGGCAGATTGCATCAAGGCCTTCCCACTGAAAATTATCAACGGCCAGCACACATGGAAGGCTGCGACCGAAATCATTTCAGCATCCATCGACGATGAGGCGGTCAAGAAGCGGGTGCAAAAGTGGACTTGTAAGATCGTCTGGTCCAAAAACAAGGACCACCTACACGCGCTCTCCTGCAAGTGCAATGACGGGAACGTCACCGGCCCGTACCTGTCGTCGCTCCCTGCCACGATCCGCCATTGACGATATCTGTGGGACAACGCGCGGAGACCAACCCAATTCCGGAAGAACACGAGGCAGGCGGACAAAGGAGACGAATTCAAGGCCTACGAGGTATGTCTCCTCCACTTGGTCAGTTTAGACCGCCCGGTCTGATCTGTGATACAGTAGATATTGTCGAGTCCACGTTCATGTTGTTCCAATGCCTTGGACAATGGCACAATCGTGTCACATTGTTCCATTGTAATGGAATGAATCCAAGCCACTTCAGAGCGACCGCTCTGAACTTTCATACTGTATACTTAGGATGCTGTCCTTCAAATCCATTCAAATAAGCTTAGTGCGGGAGGTTTGATGCATGTTCTTAGAGTTGTGATCCTCTAACCTAGTCAATTGCGGTGTGCAGGACTTCCGAGACAAGGCGGAACAGAGCTTCGAGTCCACCGGCCTCCTCAAGCCGCTGTTTGGAAATCGAAGAACGTACGACTTGGATAAGATGGGGGAGAGGAAAATCATCATGGCCTCCGAGGAAACTTGGTCGGCTTGGCTGAAGGTCTTTGAAGCTCACGAGCAAGGCACGCTGCACGACACGGACACGGGCGGTCCATTCAATGAAGCGGTGAGCAAGGACGGGAACGCCAAAGTGTACAAGTTCCAACCCATCATGAATAATATGATGAAGGCCTTACTCGGAATGGAAGATGACGCCGTCGGCGAGCTGGCCCAAAAAATCCTGGACGTGCCGCCCAAGGTGTACCTCAACAAGAGACCCACGGTCTGGACGTCGGCCATTCCTTTCCTCATGTGGTGCACAAACAAGAAGCACAAGATGCAACTGGCGAAGGAGATTGTCGACAAGGCCAACACCTTCGGCATCGAGGAGGCCAAGGGCGTATTTCCCGAGCCGAGAGACATGAATGTCAAGGCTTGGCGGAATCTGAAGACTGCGTTGTGCATCGGTGGCTTCCACATGTGGCATCTCATAAGCCTCGGTTTGGATTGGGTGAAGTCCCAGTGTCGGTCAGGGAGGACAGTGGAGAAGCCCAAGAAGCCATTCCTGGCGGCGTTGGATCATGTCGTGCAGAATGCCAACCGATGCAAGAAGGTCAGGAAGTGCTCCCAAGCCACCGTCTGCCGATGGATTCGAAGCGAGAAGCACTTTGACCCACAGTTGTACGTGCATAAGAATGGGGCGTGGTCACCGTATCGATCGGAAACTGGAGCCGCGAAGACGGAGTACTGCGAGGTCGGCATTATTGACTTCCGACTATTTCCGAAGGTGGAAGGCATGGAGGTCACTTCCGGGCACGCAAAAATCATGGAGGAAGTGAGGGAGGTCTCCAACTCCACTATGTCCAAGACCGTGCACACGTGGATGTTCATCTTCAACTCGAAGCGGGCGGCTGCGGTGGACAGATTGGCGACGGAGCTCTTCCCGTCCTATTCACTTAGGCGGAAATGTGACTACGTGATCTGCAAGGGAGAGCCGACCTTCAAGGAGAGGAACAGGGACAAGGTCATGTATTTGCAGCGGAGTACCAAGAGCTTCATGAACTCCAAGTTGGTGGACGCTAAGGGCAAGGTGCCCAAATTGTCCAAGGACGAGGACAACGACCTCATAGCCACGGATCCCATGTATAAGACTCGGGAGGTCTGTCGCCACGATTTCCCTCGGATCCTGTCCAAGCGCGAGCTACGGTACGACGTTTACTTGCGCTTCATCGACAAGTTCTGTAGGGATCAAGGGACGGTCATGCTCGTCTTCGCTGGAGTGAAAGCAGTCTCAGCATGCACGGTAATGATTTCACCACTCGTGTTTTTTTTCTTTGCAGGGGCTATATGGTCCAGACAAATAGATATTCCACGTTCACGTTTTGTCCCTTCACTAACACTGTGTCCTGCAGATGTTGTGTCGCAGTTCCATCTCCTTCATGATCTCCACCGAGAAAGCCCTTCTCCTCCATTCTGTGCATCAACGGATTGGTGCGGAAATGTGGCCTCATGTCTTCGTGCCGGGGTACACCCTCAAGTACGACTACGACGGGCAGTCCCCGACGCAAAGGTGTCGACCGACCATAGAGGAGAAGCCCGCACCAACCGAAGAGGAAGCCATGTCGGACGAGGCGTTGGACATCGTCGATGCCGGGCATGTGGACGCGGAACACCCCGTCGAGGATGAAGAAGCGGACAAAGGGGGAGAAGAGGACAAAGAAGAAGAGGAAGGGGAGGACAAAGAAGATCTACTCGATCGAAGGGGAGAAGATCTTCATCAAAGGGGGGCAATATTGGAAGAAGTGGAGGGGCTCGAAGATGATGATGAATACGAGGATGAAGAAGAGGACGAGGATGAGGAAGACGATCTAGACAAAGACGTATTGGATGATCGAATGCTCGACCGTGACGAAGAAGATAGCAGCCCTGAAATCATAGGGGAATCGTCACAAAACCGTATGGAGAGCGAGGCAACGGTACAGTCTGAGGAGGCTGCCATCAGATCGGCGGGTGCTCCTCGTAATGATCAGACTGTGCGGTCTGATCACGCGTCTCCCACTGCAGCAGTTCAGAGCGGGCGGTCTGATTCAGCCCCTTCCTTGTCTCCCACTTCTCCATCCTCCCATCCACAACTTCAAACTCTACGTTTCGATTCTCCTCCAGCAAGAGTTCCGGAACTGCAGAGGGCCCAGACCGATCTTGCCTCACCCCTATCGAGTCGTAGTCATCCTCGCCTCCAAGAGGTTCAGACCGTGCGGTCTGAAGTGAGCGGCCCCATCTTCAAAACTCCCGCTCCGCGTACCTCCACACGCCCATCTTTCAGTGCGGGCACTTCTCGTGAGGGCTCTCCTCCCGCCCTTTTCAAGATGCAGATCGAGGATCTCCAGACGGAATTGGACGATTTCAAGGCGAGACTCTCTGAAGAGCAACGGGTGGAGCTGGAGAATGTTCAATCCAACGTCGAAGACTACTCCACCGAACCTGTGCGAGGATCGATGGATGAAAAAATTACCAAGGTCAAGGGCGTTCTTCGAGAGTTGAAGTCTGCCCGACCCCCACTGGATGCCGATGGAGTGAGCAAGCTCATCACGGTGCATGTCGCCGTTGATACCTTGCGGTCGCAACTGCCTCCCGCCGGCCCCGAGGAACTCGTTCTCTTGGCTCATGTGCGGGCCATGAAGCAGAAGCTCAATTTGGCTCTTCAGAATGCCAAGGAGAATCCGATTGACCTCGACGACGTGGATGAGGAGGATCTGAATATGCGGCTCTCCACGGCGAAGGAGAACAGGGAAGAGTACAGCCAGATGGTCAAGGCTGCCACCCAAGGGGGGGATTGCACTCCGTCAGACGCGGAGACCGCATCTGGAGGTGGAACGGCCGCACCTCAGGCGTCGGGGAGCTCGGACGTGGGGAGGAAGGAGACGAAGCCCGACACCATGGACACAAAGGCGGGCCTCAACCTCGCGTACATCGAGATGATGTCCGAGCGATATAAGAGGAAGCATTCCGTGGTGGTCGAGAAGTGTGCCGAGACCATCGAGGCCCTCCAGAGGGAGAGAGAGGAGAAGGAGCGGCTGGAGCAAGAAAAGAAGGCCAAGCGCAAGGCTAAGAAAGCGAAGAGGGACCGCGAGCTTGCCGAGAAGGAGAGGCAGTTGGAGGAGCAGAGGAGGCAACAAGCGGAGAAGGATAGGCAGTACGAGGAGGACAGGAGGCGCGATCGGGAGTTGCTGAAGATTATGAACGAGTGCTTCGAGATGTTCACCTCGGCGATGCCCAAGGCACCTCCCACACCCATCACTCCCACGGCCCATCCTGCCAGCGAAATCCAGAACCTCTCTGGAGTGTCCACCACCAACTCGACTTCCGCGACGGCCACAGCGGCGTCGGGCCTGCAATTGCTGGGGACCGTGGAGCCTGCAACTATTTCGGTAAGTGTCACTCGCGACCCAGACTACGATGACTTGGCCCTCAGTCAGTTTCCGTTTATTCATGTCCGTGAACCCATGCATCGTCCCAGCGTGGTCGACGATGATCCTTACGACCTGGACGTTCAATTGGGGGATATGGAGGCCTTGTTCACTAACTTGACTCAACAGTATGCTCCTCTGCAGGCAGCAGTTGCTCCACCGCAACCCTCGGTGACGCGAGATGATCAAGCCCCGATGGACTCGCCGGCCAAGGACGACGAGGCTCCCGCGGTGGGTAACCCCTACACATAGCTCCCATCTTTGTAGTTAGTCGTAGTGGTGTGGATGCTATATTAGGGTGTTACGTCGGGACGATCGAAGATCATCTCGACGAGTCTGTCTTGAGTCTGCTCAGCCGCGAGACCGGGAGTCTGGGGACTCTCGTCTTGGTTAGGATTGTAGTGGTCCTGTTAGGTGTAGACTACTAGACTTGGACGTGACCACTAAACCTCTGCATTCACCGTTCAGTTTGTAAAAACTTTGTATTCCACTTGTAATATATTGGGTGCTTTTCTTTATACATGACTCTTGTTTCGTTGAGATGCTTTGTGGGATTTGTCTCCGACTACTTCTGGACGTTGTAGTTACGCCCTTTGCATTTTCGGTTCAGGTTGTCAATGCTCTCGCACGTGACAACAAGTCTCCGTTGTCCCCACTTCCCGTTTCGGCCTCGAGGAATGATGAAGTCCTACCTGCCATCCCCATGGAAGTCGGCTCTCCTGCTGTTGCTGTTGTCTAGGTCACCCCTCCTGTCGACTTGGAAGTCGCCACTCCGATGCCTCAAAACTTAGTGCCTCCTTCCCTCGTAGACGTCCATGCTCCCGCTGTCGATGAGGTCGCCACTCCGATACCTATGAAGATGGTGCCTCCCTCCCTCGCAGATGTCGACACTGTCGCTGTCCTGGCACCACCGGCACCACCTCCTCTCGCGGCCACCACTCCCACGAATGTAAGAAAGGTGAGACTCCATGTCCTTGCAACCCTATGCTCGTTGTCTCTGTCCAGCACTTGCCTAAATAGTTTGTAGGAAGTGCACATCTCATTCAGGTTAGAACTAGGATCTTCATAGAGAGGGGGTTGTCGTCTCTCTCTTAGCAAGGCAAAGCTTGAGGAGTCGCATGTTCATTTTTGTGGACTTCATTTCTTCATAAAGAAGAGGACTTTGAGCCCGGGAGTTCGCATACGCAGGCTCCACTACCGATGTCCGCGACGGCGCCCCCTATCGCTTTGCCTGTGTATAGTTATTTTGTCCTTCTGGAGTTGGAAGGGGTCCTCGTCCAAATTGAGGACGTTGGGCGCGTCCAGCCAACTCCCTCGACCACGAAGGCGAAGCCCTCGAAGGAGGATTACCACCCTCGACGGCGCCACGTCTTCGGCAAATACACGATGCATTGCCGTCCCGACTTGCACCGCTTCCTCACGGGCTTGACGAATCGATTTTACGTCTTCGTCTGGACTCGGCTGCCCGCCGTCGTTGCCAAACCCATGGTCGATTTCCTCTTTCGCGACTTCGACCGCACTTACATGCGGGTCCTCGCGCTGGAGAACTGCACCTCGATTATCGAGAGGCGGCCGTGGTGGGAGTGTAGGTGCCCGCCCTTGCCGTCCCTTCCCGACCCACCCTGCCCGGGGCACCCCGCCCATATCTCATGTGATCCTACTATCGACGTGAACACCTACGTGCAGTTCCCCGACCATCCGGAGGGGCAGCTGTGGCTGAAGGTGTTGCACAAGGTTGTGTGGGACACCAAGACGTTCATCACCAAGAACTTTCGGGCTAATTCGTCCAATACCCTCCTCATCGATTCCTCTCCGGAGAGCAGCATCCTGAACCCCGTACACAACGCCGTGTTTCCCTTGTCGTATGTGGGCAGTGAACACGATTCCACTCTCTTGGGGACTGTGCGCCTGTATCTCAAAGGCCTGCTTGCATCCGGTCTTAGCGTGTCGCAATACGTGTCTGAGAACGCACTTTTCGGACACCTCATGATACCCTTGAGACAGACATATCTGGGACTGCGCGTTCGCGTGTTAGCCCCGTGGCAGGACAGGCACCTCATGCTGGAATATCCGAACCTTGTCGGCAAATACACTAGAGAAGGGGACGATTATTTCACCCGACAGAGAGGGAAGAGGAAGCCCAAAAAAAATCTGATGCCCACACAAAAACTTGATGCGTGTGTAGGGGCGCCGACGCTTTCACGCTCTGGGCGGGCATGCTGCCGCCGATTCCCGAATGGGCACCGGACGCGGCAAGCGGTGACGGATGCAGATGACGGAAGGGGTGGGCTCCTCCGACGGTTGCATGACCCCCGACAAGGCGGGCCAGGACGTCACGTCCGCTCGAATTTAAATGGAGGACGCGGTCGGCGGCCGCATGGAGATGCGACGGGCTGCACATATTGTAAGGTGGGCTCATCAATAGCTAATGGGGATGGCTGAATTCAGGTACGCAAGGGCCGACGGGTGACTTTGATGGAGAAATAATTTTTTCCCGCCCTACCCTATGACGTAGTCTAGGATGGGGAGAAATTATTTCTCCATCGAACACTCTGTTGCGCTCCATTTCCACTCTGAACATGTCATGGGCTTATTTATGCCATCATTGAACGGCCACTCTTGTCCGACGGACCCTCACGGTTGGCTTGTTGTGCAGGATCCTGGGTGCACCATTCACATTTGCGGAGCCAACCTCCTCCCAAAGCAGTCCACACAACGAATGAGCAAGTCCATGTGGAGGTTCGAATGCCACTACAAGCGGTTCAAACCGCCCGCTCTAAACCGGGGCTGACATCCTCGACTCGTTTGCGGAGGTCAAGATGGAAGGTTGCACGGAGCTTCCGCCTTGGATATAGAATGTAGTTGAGCTATAGAACTGTAGATGAATATTGGATTCTAAAATCATTTCCATTTCATCATTCTTCTCTACAATACACTCTAGTGCACCCCCCACATTGAATATAGAAATAAGAATATCCACGTTGTTATGAATAGTTTGGCTTCCCCATCACTACATAGCATAGCACTCTTTCCCAAAGCATAGTGTCATTGGTATCATTGTAGCAAATCGGCCCCCTCTCAAATTGCATCATCGGGGCTCTTGCAAATAACAAGAAGCATCTACGGATCACCATTAATTTCTCTCCAATGCCAGCAAGCATCTATTGTCAATCATGTCGTTGCGAGATCCATGCAGGGCACTATGAGAACCTCGGACACACGCTCGTCAATTGCGGTGCCGACCAATTCTGACGCTGTCTATGTGTGGGATGAATCATTGTTAAATTTGTGGCTTGTGTGGTGAAGAAGCGAGAACAATGACAAGCCATCCACATTCCTATTGGGAATATTCATAGGGGTAGTTAGCTTTCTCTTTCAAGATTCTGTGGTCGCACATAACTGCAAGCCCTCTACATATGGATGGGTGCGGCATTGACAGAGTGGATGTAGTGTTCACGGAGCTCGTTTGTGCACAGTGAGCAAGTTCTGAGATAGAGCGATCCTCCTACCATTACCGCCAATAGTACATCTGGTCCAATCGAGTTGACGGACGCGAAGGGATGTAGCATAGAAAATGGATGACAGTCGCTCCTGCCATCCCATCTTGAATAATATACAGTTCGGGTGTGCCCTTGACTACCCTCCATCATACAAAGGAGCTCTGTCAACTATGCATCCACTCTGTCAATGCGGCACCCATCCGTATCTAGAGGGCCCGCAGTTATGCGCGACCACGGAATCTTAAAAGATAAAGTGAACTTCCCCTATGAATATTCCTGATTGGAATGTGGATGGCCTGTCATTGTTTCCGCTTCTTCACCATACAAGCCACAAATTTAACAATGATTCATTGAACACAAAGGCAATGCCAACATTGGTTCGCGTTGCTGTTGACCAACATTTGATCGTGGACTTCAAACTACCCTGTAGAGTCTTCTCAACAACATGCTTGGCAAATAGATACTTGCTGGTGTTGATCAAGCGGACGACTCCCCACACGTGTGAGGATACGATCGATTCAAGAGGCATGATCGAAAAAATGCCGAGTGCAAATTTGTCGACCCTCCAGCTTATCATATGGCAAGCTACTGGGCATTGGAAAGCTATGGGTCACCGTGCAAGCTTTGGCCAAATAAGGTAGGGATGGTCAGCCTTCCTTTTTAGGAGGGCACCTCTCCTTCCTCGTCCCTCCCTTCTTTCCTTTCTGGGAAAGAAAGTCGGTGCACCATGTATTTTGAGGGGAAGCTAGGAATGATGTAAACAATGGTGGATCCCTCCGAGAAATCCATATTCAAATTGAATAAAGTATTTGTTCTTCAAACCAAAACCGTGTTTTTGTTGGCATGCACGCACGTTGATTTTAATGAGCTTTTTTGTTCCCTGCTGTTTTATTCATTGATTGTTTGTTCCCACAATGCACCCCCACGACTAACTCAAATGTTCAAGTATTGAATAAAACATATCACGTTATTCAGTGCATATCAAATCAAGAAGGCCATCCGTTGGAGTGGTATTCAATGCACTACAAGAGAAAGTGTCCGAATTGTCTAAACTTGTCAATTTTTTGTCAATTTTTTGTCAATTAGGACTAGTTGATTCAGGCCACTTTCTGTCAATTTGGACACTTTCTCTTGTAGTGATGAAATTGAAACAAAAGGATTAGACAAGTTGTAGGGGATCATATTCTATGGTCTGTTGCAATCTTTTCGAAAATCTAATTCTTCCAAGGACTTTGCTCCCATGTACATTTGGCTACGCAAACTTCTTAGTGGCGATGGAGGAAATTGCAGCAAGTTCCGTGAACGATGATGTCCACTAAGGTAGGTGGATGGAATTCCAACCCTCTTCTTCAGACCGTCCCCTAGCTGGCTTTAAAATGGACCTTAAGAGGTTGGTAACTAGGTAATCAATGTTCCTTTGATGATGAAAAAGAGGTTTATCATTTATCAATTATTTGTTCATACTTTGATAGGGGACATAATTAGAGCCAATGTGGGTCCATTTCTGAAAACATGTGTGTGCATTCAGAAAAAAAATGCACTCAAACTTTGAATGTTAATATCTTTTAATCCATATGGTCAAACTTCATGAAATTGTTAGCACGTGATCTCATATAAGTAAAGTACAAGATCCTATGGCTCGATTTTCTTTAAACGTTTTTTTCTGGTGCCTTGGATGAATTGAGCAAAAATGGCAGTTTTGAGTGTTTTTGGACCAGAAATTGGCCTTGGCACTTTAGGAGTTTGGTTTAGTACACATCACATTTAGGAACCTTGTCTACTATATTTTTGCATGCTACAGTGCTTGTTTTCAGACCGCACGTGTGTAGGTTTTGCAAGGCCTAGGGATCATAAATAGGTACCTACGGCAGAATTCTTTGAAAATTCATAAGTAATTCATAAATGCTCTGAAAAATATGAAACCACTTGGGTTAAATTCCAAATCAGATTTTCTTCAAGTGAAAAATAAAGTAAACTAATTTCAGGCATCTAAAGACCATTAAAAAGGCCGACCATCCCGTAAAGGGTCGCTTCATGAGCCCCCTACCTTAAACCGTCCCTCAATGCCATCTTCCTCTGAGACCGTAGAGTGACTGGAGTCTAGTTAAGACCTCAGACTAATGAATTGCCCAAAAAGAATCCCACATTGCACTGTCTCTTTGGCTTTCCTATTTTCCAATAGTCGAAAATGCTTGAGTCTTCTATTGTATGATCCTCCATCATGACCTCAATCTGAGCTTCCCAGTCGGGGAGGGGCCCCATTCCATCCCATGAGCGCTAAAAAAACAATACAGTATGCACTTCAAGAACCCTACAAGCCGCATCTCAACAAGTTTCCGGTCTTCTCGGCTACCAGAAAACCGCCATTTCAATGGAATTTCGCCATTTTAACGAAATTGCCCATAAATGAATTGTTCAAGTCGTGGTTGCATGGGCTTTGAGGTTTTGTCAGTTTGAACGCCATTCAAGTCTAGTAAACCACTGGTGGTAAATCCTCTGGAATGCGCCACAGATGGGGTTGGACACCCTTTTGGGGGCGTATTCGGAATAGGGATTCCTTTGCCCATGTAATTGGTATACCGCGTTTTTTTATCTTTTCATCCTAGGTTGTTCTACTATGTTATTTTTACAGCTTTATCACCTTTTTAATTATAGGAATTCATATCATCTATAGTTTTCAAGTTAATGTCCATGTCATTAGAACCTGAAGCTTGGCATGATTCAAAAACTTGGTTATTAATTGAAGTTCAATTCAAATGGATTCATATACATTATACAATGAGAGTCAAAAATGAAAGTACTCACATGAGTTGAAAGTGTGTATACTGCTTCCAATAAGAAGCCATTGGTTTCAAAGTTTTGTAACTAATATATTTTATTGAAATCGTAGGTTATTGCAAGAAACGCTCATTGTTTTTATCTCAAAATAACCTATTCCAATGAGTATTGTGACTTTTGGAATAAATGTTTTTTGAAATGATATAAAATACAAATAATTTATAAAGCATTCTAAATAGTATGTGTGTGAAAATTCAAGTCTAGAAAAATTTATGTCTAAAAGTTATAGTAAAAGAAAGGTGGAGAATGCTAAGAAAATAGATAATATGATCTTTGCTTTTAGAAAATAGTAAATAAAGTATTAAAAAGTTCACTTCAAAAATCTATTTTTCCTAATTTGAAGATGTTCTTTCTCAATCATTTCCATGGTTGTCATATTGGACAAGTTACTATTCATTTTTCGTCTTGTAGGACGAGTTACTATTCATCAAATGTACCTCTCAAGTACATTTGATGAATAGTAACTCGTCCTACAAGACGAAAAATGAATAGTAACTTGTCCAATATGACAACCATGATCATTTCACCATTTTCATTTTGGGAAAAAAATTATGTTCTTTGCACTTGAGCAAAGTTGCAAAGGTTGTACACTTTGAGCACATGTGGAAGGTAAACACTTTACTATTTTAGAAAAATTTCTTTGTCAACTTGTGTGACTTAAGTAGAAGACCTTCTCTCCAATTTAAACCTTCAAATTCGCATTTTTGAGTTGAAAATAGTACTATAACCATGCAAAATGGCAAAGGCAAGCACCTAATTGGAGGCTATTTAAAAATAGTGAACTATCTTTAAAAAATTGGAAAAAATTGTTCAATGTTTGCAGCTATCATATATAAATTCTTTTCACATGTAATTTGAGTTGATTCTTATTTTTTGGTCATTTCTTTGGTAAATTCTTGTTCAATGTTTGCATCTATCATATGTAAATTCAAAACTAACATATGAATGTATGACACAAAAGTTATGAGCCAAAATCCACTTGTCAAAGGCCAAGGTGACAAAAAATAAGGATCAATGTTTTTTACAATCACCTTCATATACCATAAGCCTATTTCAAAATTACATACACCAAGAAGAATGACCAAAAAATAAGAATCAGCTCAAATTAAATCAAGTATTTATATTTTTATTAGTATTTGAAGAAACTTTCAATCCCTGTATTGGAAGGCTAGCACTCATTATTGGTCCATGCATTGGATCATGTGTTGGATCATTGAAAAGATTCTTTACAATCATGTGTAGAGTTTGAAATGTTGAATATATTCACATTGGATAAGTTTTGGTACTTTGGAGCCCCACCACTGCCATGATTCTCTTCTGT
Source organism: Climacium dendroides (assembly GCA_950106755.1). NCBI lineage: Eukaryota > Viridiplantae > Streptophyta > Bryopsida > Hypnales > Climaciaceae > Climacium > Climacium dendroides. Next base: position 31,604,696 of record OX467086.1, read on the forward strand.
TGAATTATTTTCCTTGTCATACATTTATAAATAAAACTTCATGATTTTTTGCATATCAATGCCTAATCCACCCATCAAATTCATTGAGCTTTGTAGCTCATCACTCTTCTAATAAATCTTTTTAAATCTATATTGTTTATAGATGTCTTACATGTTCTATATAAGAGGGATCCAAATATAGATTATTTTGTATCCACTATGTTCGTGCAAATAGAGCTCCTTAGTGTGTACACTTTTGAACATTGAAGATGGTTTCAAATTCATTATTTATACAAAATCTCATTCGTCATTACCATCAAAATTTGAAAAATGATCTTTTTAGTTTTTTTCCTCTATGGCAAATTTACTATAAATTAAAACTTCAAATGTTTCTTTTCAATGAAAAATTGGAACCCTAAGATTCCATATTACTAGTTGATAGTTGGTACAATTAAGTACTATATAGTACTCACGTGTCATAAACACACTACAAAAAACAAGGGTATAAATGACTTGTTCACAATGACTCTAGTAGACATTTCTTGTTCACAATGATAGCAAAATAGTCATTTTGCAAACATTGTTGTATTACATTTATTATAGACAAATCATTGTGGACACTTGTTTTTTTGTAGTGACAAATTATGATTTTTGTTGCTTGTAACTTCTATGTTCATTTACTAACAATGGTTTATGTAGAATGAAGAGGATCGTTAGCAGTCATTGAAGTTTAGCACTTGCATTGTTACTAGCAGCATATGACATGTAGTATTGATAGTACTTACCATTGAGACTTCAATTTTTGCCAAAGGGTGATTGCAAGAAACACTTGTTTTTTTAATATCCCCTTCACCTTGAACAAGTATTTTTTTGCTCATAACTTTTGCATTGTATGTCAGTTTGATATAATCTTCTCTAATTTTAAAGAATTAGTTTATTATTTTAATACACATCCAAATTGAATGTCTATTCTTGATTTTGGGGGGATTTCAGTACTATTTTTGATCCAAAATTGCGAATTTGAAGGTCAAAATTGAAATACAAAGATTTCTATTGAAGTCACACAAAACCATGAAGACATTTTCTAAAAATAATAAAGTGCTCACCTTCCACATATGCTCAAAGTGCACTACCTTTGCACAATTGCAAAGAAGACCATTATTTTTTTCATAAGGATGCAAATGGTTCCACCTTCAAGTTAGAAAAAATAGACATTTTTATTTCATATTTCTGAGTTTTTCATTATTTTCTAAGAATCAAATATCAAAGTATCCATTTTTTTGTCATTTTCCATCGCTCCTTTTTGTAAATAAACTATAAACTATATAAACACACTATTTTAAATGCTTCACAAATTATCCATCTTTAATTTTATTTTTTTTAAATTATTCCTAAAGTCATAGTGTTCACTAAGATAGGCCATTTAATGACACAAAAAAAGACACATAATTCTTGCAACAACTCCAAAACACTACAAAATCAACTAATCTTTCTTGCAAGCACCTTCTTATCAATATTTGTTGACTAAGCTAGTAACTTTGTCACACCTTTGAGTGTGATCTTTTTGACAATGGTTTTAAATACCAAACATTATCTATTTTCTTTGGTCTAAGAAAAATGGATACTAGTGTACTACCAAAAGCTTTATTTTAGATTAACATTAGAGTAAATTACAATGGGTGTTGCATCATTTTGCATTGAGTGAAAATGATATTCTCTTCACAACATTCAACCAACTTTTGATTCTCCATGGAAAATTTTTGGTTAGAAATTACATTATTGTTTAGAAGAAAAGCTTTCTAAATAAACTATTGAAATTACTATAAAGACATTGGTACATTACTTGGATTTTATTGCATTTTAAAGATAATATTGTATGAATAAATTTAAAAAATGTTGTAGAACCTTGTGTGCTTGATGTCTATGTTTTTGACATTAGAAACAAGATATTGGCAATAAAATGCATGAAGTTGTCGAGAACATGACTATATAATTAATCCTTAAAGTCCCAAGGCCTTCTTTCATAAAATTCCATTTAAAACTCATTTTTCTTTTGCAAAGAGCTAAAAAATTTAGAATTGTTTTTTCTCAATAATTAAACCATAGGATCTTGTACTCAATTGGTATAAAAATGTATGGAGGAAATTTCAAGATCTTTGACCTCATGGATTGCAACTTGCAAGATAATTGCATTTGAAGTAAAGAACTATTATTTTTGCACCTTGTTTGCTTGGATTGTAAGTTTTGAATCTTTTTAGCTTATAGCTTTTGTACTACACATGTTGACTTTAAAAAATTTATGTTGAAGATTTGGATTGAAAGTCTAGTATAAAATTTTCAAAACAAACAAACTTGATATTCATTCCTTTAATAATTATTAAGGAGAATTAGATCCAAAATTGAACAAAAATCTAAATTGTTCATAGCTCTAGAATGGAATTGGAACACAATAATTCCAATGGTAAGATTGTTCTAGCAAGCTGTTGAACAATTTTGTTTTCAAAATTTGTAAAACTTGATTTTAAAAATGAATCTTATAAGTTATTTTTTCAAGAAGATGTTTAAATTGTCCGGAGAAGAGATAACTTCCTCATCACTTGTCCAAATAGAATGAATCAAATCTTTCTATGTAGACTAGAGCATTTTCTATGAGAAACAAAAGTTTGAAAATTTTATTTTGACCTTTTGTAATTTTTTTGTGGTAGTCATTTTGGGAATAGGGTGAAATTTAAAAAAAAATTCAAGCATCTATTAAAAATATGATTTCCTATCTTCAAAAAATATTTCAAAAAATATTGATGAATATTGAGACCTTAGAGCCTATCCTAAAAATATGTAAGAGTCACACAAGGGGATAATGGGACTTTAGGGATTCAACCACATATATGAGATCATGCCAAGAAATTGCAATAAGTGTAAAGCAAAAATAAAAAATCAATAACAACATATTCAACAACAACAAAAAATCAACAAACATTACAAAAATGTACAAAAGTATACCTAAGAAAGACCTAATCATTAGAATTAGTGAGAAATGAAAACATTGGTTTGTTTAGTATTCCACATCTTCTTTCCAACTCCAATGATTAATTTTCTAGTGCAATAATAAAAACAAAGCAATTATTGACTCTTGTTAGACAATCTAGTTTGGAAGCTTTGTTAGTTTGCATTTGCTCTTCCTCTTCAACTATCAAGTCATCACTCATTTTAACCGTCTTGTCAAATTTTGATTGCAAGCTCTTCCTAGTGGCAAAAGATGTAGCATCAATAGTAACCAATATGATCTAGAATCCTAATTGAAATTGAATAGTATTAGTGGTACACAAATTAATTCAATCACACACTTTTTAATTCTATCTAATTCAAATGTACCTCCAAACAACTTAAAGCAAGCTTTGAAGTTTATATATATGTATATCAACATTTACAAAAACACAAATGTCAACAACTAGAAAAGAACAATCATCAAAAGATCTAGAAGAATACTTGAAGATCTAAAATCCACATTTCATGAATACAACTATGTTATATTTCAATTACATTTCCATGATTTTTGGATCAAAACCTTTCAAAGCCACCTAATTCACTCAATATGGTCACTTCAAATTATTAACTATAGTTGATCAGGAAATCAATCCCTCTACTTTGTCTCACATATAATAAGTACATTGACAAAGACTTGTCAAACACCTTATGACTTTATCAAACAACCAAAGTCACAAATTGATTTCACTACAAGTATGTTGACAAAGCCTTTTAAGCATGATTGTGGAAAATAGATTTTTTGGGATAGGGATTTACAAATCTAGAAACCAAATCTTACAAATACAACTATATAGAATCATACTACTAAAATCATAAGTCCCTCTGTAATATCACAAATGCTACCATTAATACTAAGGGCTCGTGCTTGCTATGCTATGCATTCATTGTATCACATATTAGTAAAATTTTGATATATTTGAATAGAATGCATGAAAATGATTTCAATAATTCTTTAAAATAATTATTTTAAATATTTTGTAAAAATATTTTCAATCATGCATACATAGAAATCGTATTTTCACACAATGTGATATTACAAAAATAGAGTAGTAGTTCACAAGCACCTCTATAATATCACTTTTTACAAAGGGTGTTATTATAGAAATAATATAGTTGTTGCAATGAAAGTGATATTAAAGAGGATCCATAGGATGATATTATAGAGGTAGCAAATCCATTGCTTTTCTTGGCTTTACACTTTGCACTTCTATGATTTTGTGCTTTTGTGAGTTTTGAGTTTTCATGGTTTCAATTTTCTATTGCTACTACCAAATGATTTTGAGAAATTTATTCAATTGAAGCGATTTTGGATTCTACAACAATTAAGTTGTTCACAAAGTTTTTGAGACTTATAAGTGTTTTTTTTCAATTCTTCAATTTGGATTGCCATTTTTTATAACAATGGAGTCAAATTTCTAATGCATTCTAATGTATGTGTATCTTTTATAGTATTTACCATTGCATATGTTTCATTCATCATTCAATAAATTTCTATTGTTTATTTCAATATATGCTTACTTATAAAAAAAAGTTTACAAAGATTTTAGTCATTTTTATTTGAAGATTTATTGAAATTTTTGTTCTGCATTCTATCTAATACATAAAAATTCTTATAAAACTCTAATGATGAATGCGTAGCATAGCAAGCACCAACCACTAGTTGTAATCCAAAATTACAAGAAGAGAAGAAGCTAATAAATTGTATAAATAAAGAAGAACTCTTACAAGCTTGGTAGGCACATAGAACCGTCTCTCTTCACACATTCAAGCCAAAAGTCCTTTAGCATTGCAACAAGAGGCTTTAAATTAGGTAGCTCTAATAAATTTGCAAGACTTTCTAAAAATAGAATACCCATTAAAGCAGCACAACTCATTGAATATGTTATTGGGTCATTGCAAGAAACATTGTCCACTTTTTGGAGCATTTTGGCAAAATCTGCATTTCAACACCGGAGTACTATGAGTACTAGAAGTACTACTTAACAAAACAATCTCAACTATTGATTGGAAAAATTGATGGCTAAAAGTACCATTGCAAGTACTATGGACTACTTGCTAGTATTGAAATAATACTATGGGGAAGAAAAGAGATTGTCATAAAAAAATAGAATCAATGAGGTATGAATTAATAATAAATAGAAATTGTGAACAAAAAAAATTAAAAATTAGCCATTTGAGAGAACTTGATGGTGATCAAATTTCACCAAAAGAATGAATTAATTGACACCTTCTTCAATGTTTAGAAGTATTCATGTAAGGGAGCCTTATTTGCATGGACCTAGAGGATATAAAATGATATATTCTTTAATACTCCTTAGTAGGTATATAGATGCCCATCTAGTGTGGAAATAGACCACTAAAATTTTCACTCTAAATCATTCAATTTGGATACTCTAAACGTAGTGAAAATCCCTAAATCTCAAATGCGACAAATTAACAAAATCAACTTTTAAATATAAAATGATTTCTTTTAATTTTAAAAAAAATAAGGGATTTGATGACCATCAAGTTAGACATGTCCAATAGAAATTTTATGTTCTTAGAACTTGGGATTCAAAAGTTATACCAAAAGATAACAACGTCACTCCAATTGTGATGGAGAAGAGAATCATTGATGGAGAAGAGGACTAGTGATTCTGGCAATGATCCTACTCAGCCAAATTTTTTATTTTTTTATTCCATCATCTATCACCAAATTAAGCAAGTGCCAATTTCAAGGCATTGTCAAGTAGAAATTTTGAAATGTGTTATTAAAGAAAGTAGGAATTTGTAAAGTAGTTGTATTATCCTCTCCTCTCCAACTATCATATTCATCATTACTTTCAATTATAAGATCTTCATTGAATGGGATAAAAACAAGTAAAATATGAGAGGTCATTAGACTCAAGGATTCGACTAATAATCATTGTATTCAATGATACTACAACTATAGATTTGTTATGACCAATGATAACAACATCTGGATCTACAAATACAAGAACAATTGAAACTCACATTTAATTTCACCAAATATGAATATAATCTTTTGCTAGGGCAATTTGAAAGGTCTATAAAGTCATCATCATCAACTATTTTGCATGCAAGATCTTGGGGGTCCATTCCCCTTTTTTTTATGTTAATGTGTGAACAAAACTTTGGATCCTTATATATTTTTTGAATTTTAAATAAAATAAAATGAAAAAAATATGAATAGATTTTTCTACTTTGAAAGTTTATATTTTGAATTATTGATATTTTTATTTTTATTTTTGAATTTTTGATATTTTTATTTACAGCTTCCAACAACGCACTAGATTCACTACAACCTGCTTGCAACATCACTTGGTCACAAACTGCTTAACATTGCATATGCCAAGCACACATAATGTTAGTCTGCATTTCCAACTAATTTGGCCAAATCTTAGTTACCGGGACTACTAGCACACACTTCCTTTGTGACACCAAGCATGCAACTTAGTAACATGAGACAAAAGTTCGACCTTAATGTGCAAGGATCCATGGTGACACTACTCACCATGGTCCTAACCATTCTTGTGTATCATCCGACTCTATACTAGCCTTTTGCATTTGCTACTCATTCACTAAAGGTAACCGGCACTCAAAACTCGAGACACATCTAAGAAGGCCTAATAAGGAGCGGGACTCCACCTAATCGATGCCATAGGATACACACAGTGTTCTATGGTGCCTTGAAGTAGTGGTGAAGTCACCATCCACAACCATGAGTTACTGAAATTCATTAAGGCTCAAGAGGGAGAGAAGAAGGAAACCAACCCCTTCTATAGTACTCTCTGTAGTATTCAGCAGACCTCCCTGTCTTAGGTCGAAGGGGAACACCAAGTACACTTGAGTTGTGGAAGACCACCCAATTTCAACCCAAATCGCCAACCCAAATCGCCAACCCAAATCGCCAAGTTACATTACCACTTGGACTTGCGGACTTCCAACCGGCGTAACTTTGCACTTAGAGATCCGAATTCAACATGCAAGTCCATTTTAGACATTTAAGCAACAAGTAAATGCTGATGAACTGCTCACTCGTCTCATTTAGGCAAGTTCTCGCAAATTTATGGCCCTCCAAAGATTCAGATCTACCGGAGATGACGTCACGCCTTCACCACGGTTCTTCTTTTGTTCATAACTTTTGACTCATGTCTTAGAACCTTATAATGTTTATTATTCTAGGTACTTTGTATTCATAGCTTTCCAATGATATGCTACATGCCATACGTTCTTATGGGATTCATTGATAATCCCTCACATCTAGCCTTAAATGTCCCGACGCCACTAGGACCTAGTCAACTTTGGACGGCCATAATTTTGATCTTACAACTCTGAATTACTTGTTCTTTGTGCCGTTAAAAGCGTATTGTTAAGAGCTTTCCAAGCATGTATGACACTCTATTGTCAACTTCAAACCCAGACGTCATTGTACCTTGTTTGATCAGGAGTTTCTCAAATCTCCCTTCTTAGTCTATTGTAAGGCTTAGAAAGTCACCCCCAAGGTTCTCTTTTGTGCACTAAGGTTCATTAGGCACCCAAGATGATAGAGGCATGACTTTTAGCCTTCAAATTTTGTGTGAAAAGGGAATGTTTTCTACAAAAGTTTGTCTTCCTTCCAGTGAATGCTTTTATATTTTTTTAAGCCAACAATTCACATGGTATCCAAATAAATGATTTCCATAGTGACAATATATCTATATTTAAAGTGAAAAAAACAAATTTTCTAGTACATTGCGAAGCTAGATTTCTTGACTTTGAACCATGGTTGTCATACTGGACAAGCTACTATTCATTTTTTGTCCTGTAGGACGAGTTGTTATTCATCAAATGTACTTGAGAGGTACAAGAAATGAATAGTATCTTGTTCAGTATGACAACCATGCTTTGAACTTCTTTAAACTTAAATTTTTTACACTAGAGTTTTGAAAGCATACCTCTTTAACTTAAATTTTTTACACTATAGAGTTTTGAGCTTCAGGAAAAATTCAGAAAAATTTAAATTTAAATTTTAAGAAAAATTTAAATTTTAAGAAAAATTTAAATTTTAAGAAAAATTTAAATTTTAAGAAAAATTTAAATTTTAAGAAAAATTTAAATTTTAAGAAAAATTTAAATTTTAAGAAAAATTTAAATTTTAAGAAAAATTTAAATTTTAAGAAAAATTTAAATTTTAAGAAAAATTTAAATTTTAAGAAAAATTTAAATTTTAAGAAAAATTTAAATTTTAAGAAAAATTTAAATTTTAAGAAAAATTTAAATTTTAAGAAAAATTTAAATTTTAAGAAAAATTTAAATTTTAAGAAAAATTTAAATTTTAAGAAAAATTTAAATTTTAAGAAAAATTTAAATTTTAAGAAAAATTTAAATTTTAAGAAAAATTTAAATTTTAAGAAAAATTTAAATTTTAAGAAAAATTTAAATTTTAAGAAAAATTTAAATTTTAAGAAAAATTTAAATTTTAAGAAGAAATTAAATTTTTTACACTATAGAGTTTTGAGCTTCAAGAAAAATTCAGAAAAATTTAAATTTAAATTTTAAGAAAAATTGTTAAGCACAGTATGTATGAGATAGAAGGAAAATCTAAATTATTAATATCTCTAAAATAGAATTAAAATGCACTAATAGAATTAAAATGCACTAAATTCAATGGTGAACCATGTGAATTTTCTTTTAAATTATTAAAATTGCATTAAAAAATGACTCGTACAAGTTATTATTCAAAAAGATGCTATAAGCCTATAATTGACCAAATACAAGATAAATTGTCTATAATTTTCTCATAACAAAACCAAATGGAATGAATCAAAGCTTTCCATATAACAAAACCAAATGGAATGAATCAAAGCTTTCCATATAAGGAAAACCAAATGGAATGAATCAAAGCTTTCCATATAACAAAACCAAATGGAATGAATCAAAGCTTTCCATCAAAACCAAATGGAATGAATCAAAGCTTTCCATGTAGGCAAAAATATAATCTATAAGAAAAAAAATTCAAAAAATTCAAATTCAAATTTTCAATTTTTTTTTTGTTGACCCCTCTCCCTTGTTGGGTTCTTTTGAGCTTATTTGGGCATAACTTTTGTTTCTAAGCACTAATTGAAAAAAAAATTATATTTTCATGAAACTTATTAGTTTTTCTATCTTCAAAAAAAGTTTCAAAAAATCATGACAAAATTCAGCCAGTAGGTACCTACCCCAAATCCCATTTGTCCCCCTAAGGGGACAATGATCTTTTAGGGATTAATCACTTATATTAAAAGCAAACTATGTCATATTATCATCTATACAATCTTTCATTCGTTTACTCTTCCTATATCCTAACCACATATTCACACCCAAACGTATTCTCCGTGAAACTATATAGAAATACGCACAGAAGGAACTCGAGGAAACACTATAGTACTCAAACCAGTGCGTGTCAATGTGATAAGAGATCGGGAGAAAGAAGAACTCTACTGACGCCCTTTGAACTCCTTTTACAACTAAATATAATTTCAACGCGCGTAGAACAGTAACGGACGTCGGAAGCCCCACAACCCCCTCACGAAGCCATGTTTGGCAACCTGGGTCCAAGCTCAAACACTCCTCAGTCCTCACCCATGCATCCGCCACTTGAACAGTTCGTATTTTAAGAAACTAAGATTCCTCCAGCGTGTCATCTGCCTTGAAGGAAGTTCATCCACCGGTCCAGCCGCTTTGAAGTGCGGGGCCGGCTACGAAATGGTCCACCGCTGCAACTGCAATCCTGCACCCGGGGAACCAGCAAGTGGGGTTGAATTATATATGGCCAATGGCAAGCGAGTAAAATAAAATCAAACTAATTTGCATAACCACGCTCTTTCAGGAACTCGGAGAAGACCACGAGGCAAGCGCAGATTCACTGTTTCAAAGAGGACGAAGACCTCGGCTGGCATGGAGTCAGTTTGGACGTACGTATATAAGCCTGGTGAGCCCTCGGCACTTCTCATCACTTGACAGAGCAACTCTCAATCACGGACGCATCAGCTAATCCAGCTCGATCCCGATCTCACACCGACACTTCTCAATTCAAGGCAGATTCTCTGAAATCCAGACTTTGCGCATTCCAGTTTGATCACTGACAACATAATAAACGATCATCCATCTCATTGAAGGATTCCACTTCCTCGACGTCTAGAAAGTAAGTGCGCGATGGCCGCTTCGAGGTCCGCGATGGGCCTGCTGTGCGCCGCAGCAGTCCTTCTCAGCTTCATGAGCGCACCCTTGGCCGCTGCCAGTCGAAGCCTCTCCAGTTCTGGCTCTGGCGGTTGCCAAGAAGGCTTCTACCAGCACTCGTGCCCCAACGTGGAAACCATCATCTACGAGTCCATGCTCAAGTCGTTCCAGCAGAACAGCACGGTGGCGCCCGGCGTGCTCCGCCTGGCGTACCACGACTGCTTCGTGCGCGGCTGCGACGCGTCGTTGCTGCTGAACGGATCCAACACCGAGAGAACCAACATCATCAACGGCGGCCTCCACGGCTTCGAGGCCATCGACGTCGCCAAGGCCGCCGTGGAGGAGGCTTGCCCGGGCGTGGTCTCGTGCTCCGACGTGCTGCAGTTCGCCGTGCGCGACACCGTGAAGTTGACGGGAGGACAAGGCTGGACCGTGCCCGCCGGAAGACGCGACGGAAGGGTGTCCCGATCCTCCGAGGTGGCCGCCAATCTGCTGACACCCAACAACACGGTGCCGGCGCTGCTGAATGTGTTCCAGAAGAAGGACCTGAACGCCACGCAGATGGTGGCGCTGGCTGGCGCTCACACCCTCGGGAAGGCGCCGTGCGCGACCTTCGACAATCGCATTCAGGGCGCCCAGGTCGACCCCACCATGCAAGCGCACTTCGCCCAGGACTTGAAGCAGAAGTGCCCCATGGCCAACATCACAGACACGGAAGTGCCGCTGGACTTGGTGTCGGCCACCAAGTTCGACTCGCAGTACTTCAAGAACATCGTGAACAAGATGGGCTTGCTCACTTCCGATCAGAGCATGTGGGTGGACTCGCGCACCAAGGGCTCCGTCCAGGCCAACACCGACAGCGCCACCTTCAACGCCAACTTCGCCCAAGCCATGGTGGCGCTCAGCCAGGTGGATGTGCTCACGGGCAGCGCCGGCGAGATCCGGCGAGTGTGCTATTCCGTGAACTAATTCAGTTGGGCAGGCCTTTTAGCTTAGTTCACTTGAATTGGTGCCCAGGAGCCAGCTCCATGGCGGGTACCCCGACCAAGTAGTGAACATTCGAGCATCAGGTAGGTAGAAGTTAGAAACCATTCATTCCACGTCATGATTGGTTGGAGACCGGAAGCCCGAATCCAATCCAGTCGGTGCGTGCATTGATGTCCTGGTTAGCAGGTTTGATTTTGAATGCCCGCACTTCATTGCATTTTATGATTCTTTGCCAGCTTCCTGTGACGTCTGCGGTCGTATGACATGTGCAGGCTGGCACGTCTTCATGACACCCAGTGGACTCAATTGAATTGGCACTTCAGTAAATTGACCGCTTCTGGATAATTTCCATGTTTCAGACATCTTAATTCTTGCTCGTCAACTCAATGTTAGACCTGCAGTCGATTAGTTTGGCCACGAGATCATGCACTCTCTCTGTTCATTGATTTTTGAGTGATGTTGGTTCGTGGGCGCCAGCCAGGTACATACTGTGTGTTTGTGGCTGGCCCCGCTGGTACAGAATTCATTCTTTCGAGGTCATGACCTGGAACTGAGAAGCCAAGTCATTCTACGTCCTTATTGGTTGGAAATCCCAGGGATTGAGAAGGTCGTTAGCCAATCGGTTCATGCAGGTCTAGTAATCTGACATTGAGCCTTGAATTTGGCTCCATTGGGAAGAAGCGACTACATCATGTAACTACTTCACGATAATTCTCCAGCGCTGTACCTCCAAAAGAGTGAGGAGTTGGCTCCAATGGCCCGACTCTGGTGGGGCATTTACAGAATTTGGCTACATCATAATCTGGAATATATGAAGAGTGCGTGCCACTCTTGCGTCGCCAACCTCGGTTCTGAAAACGCTCCACTGGCATGGACTCAGTACTATTGGCGTGCTTGGCAACGGCCTTGCACCACTTGGGTTTACTTTCATTAACTCGTCTCACAAAGAGCGGTTGAGATTCAAAATTTGAAAGAAACGTGAGCATTTGTGAGGGAAAGCAGATCGACGTCGATTCATTTCAATTTCCAGGCCACCTGGCCTGAGTTCTGGATTTCATCTTCTTGCGTACTTGCCGGTCCACATGAAGATGGAACTTGTTCTTTTTTTCGCGTTCATCTTGGGAACGGGAATATTATTACGACGAAACTGGTCTAAATATCAACTCGTGAGAACTACTACAATGGGTCGGTGCCACGAGACGCTACAGTATGAAACTTCCAATCCCAAGTATGCTGAGACACTTGAAGAACCTCCTGAAGGGACAACTATTTCAGAGATATATACCAATGGCAGAGTCGAAATTTGAACTCAAAAACACGGACAAGCGGTCAAGCGCTATACCTCCGATTCCAACACAGGCAGCATGCAATGGCCTTCAAAGGGCTTTGGATGGTGCAGGCGGCACTGAATGGAATTTTTTCTGTTTCACGCACCTTAGGTGAGTACATATCTCACATGTGAGCATCAATGCCAGAATTCCTTCGTCGTTCTGCTTTATCGTCCTCAAGCTAGTCGTGTTGCGAAGTAACATACATATGACTAATAGTGATCGATAGTCCTCGAAAATCGTTGAACTCAACTGCAAACCAATTATCTACAGCGTGGCATTTAATTGATTTCAAAGATTGCTCCAGCTGCTCCGTTCGATGTCTAGTTAACTTGGTGTCCGCACAAGCCATGTCGCGCGCGATTGTGTCCCTACCGTACTGCAAAGCTAGATTGAAGCAGTCGTCTCTCTTGGAGAATCAGTACCTGCGAATTTCGGTCCCTTAGAACTTAATTCAATTGTGCAATTCGTCTCATAGTAGAATGTCTATATATTATACAAGGAGCCTCTCGTGCAGAAATTTTGATGGACTTTGTAGCAGCAAGGACTTGTTACTGAATCAGTTCAGCGACTTCCGTCTTCTCAATGATTTAGTCCCACAAAACAACTCCTGCAATAGTACCCTATTATGAAGAAGATGGTACATTGCTTCTAAAGGAATAGAATGCTATTCAAGAAGTCTAACAGAGCAGATTGACCCATGTGCCCTTCATCTACAACCTGAGTTTTTTTCATACGTGATTGAAGGCTTAGCTTGTTGTTGAGCAGTCCGCAGTTACAAACACAAAAAAATGGACAAAGAGTAAATTTATCAGACATTTTTGGGAAAATCTAGTAACATTTAATTGATACAGAACCAATAAGGTAAATGGGCAATTTCATTAAAATGGCAAAATTTGGCAACTTTGGCAGTTTTTACCATTCAGATTGGGCAGTTAGAATTGTACAATTGTCCTAGATTTCTTAAATTTATACCATTCTTAAATGTCTGAAATCTATATGTGTCATAGATGGCACTTTTATAATTTAGATTGTATAATCTGAAATCCAAGATCTCTTAAATGTATATTTATATCAATCTAAGATTTTTGAAACGTATATCTTTCCTACATGTCACATTTATGGTTTATACCAACTGGTTAGAATATGGCACAAGAATATGGCACATGGAATACCGCCATTTTAACAAAGTTCCGTATGTAATATGTCTAAGAAGCAACCCTATAGGAGTATAGGAGACCAATTTAGAATATGGTATAGAATATGGCATAGAATATGATACATGGAATACCACTATTTTAATACAGTTTCCTATATAACATGTCCAAGAAACAACCCTATAGGAGGCCAATTGAAATTGGAGTGAGTTGGTGTAGTGGAAGATTTTTCAGTGAATTTTCAATGAAAGAAGAATGAAATCCACAATGAATACTAGACATCTATTTATAATTTCTAAAAGAGTAAAAGCTTGTAGGTTGCTATTTTAGTTCATAGGTGGTGTGTATTCAAATGGAATAGTTTCCTGAATGGGACATGATGTATCCAACCAAAAGCAATCCTCTTGTATTTAATTGGGAAACAACATAGGTTTAGGAAGTGTCCCTCACTAATAGAAAATGGAACATTGAAGATGGAACTTTCATTACCATATTTCTACTAACTTGAAAATGGAACTTCAAGGCTTCTCAATTGTTCATCATTTTTCTTATGTGCTACGTTGGCAACATTGTCCTTTTTCTTTTCATCCATCTGTAGTTTGGATTCTGTTCCCAACAACTTGCCATTTTGAACTTCCTGGTGATCAATTCTTTAGTTCTGCATTCTCCATACTAGACCCTTTAATTTGACAGGGGCAATTTGAAGAGCCTGGTCTCTTTACGGGCCTGTTACTTATTAGACATGAAAAACAAAGCAATCCAGAAGAGGCCGATGATTTGTAATGTTTGGAAGAAAACTCAACAAACAAGACCCGAGATCCCAGGACAGAGATCCAAGTACAGGCTTCAGTTGAAAAATACTAAAAGCATTAAAAGTTTTCTTCACTAACAGATTTGATTGAATTTTTCTTATATCAAAAACTATTTCCAAAAGTTTTTAAGTTGATTTCCGCATAGTGAGCTACTTGTACCACTACATGTTCAAATATTGTTTAAAACCTCTAATTCCTCAGTTAGGTATAGCAATTTTTCAATGTGAACAAAACATTTGAGATTCTCTATAAATCCATAAAACGAGAACACTTTCTAATGCTCATAAAACACTTAATATACTCAACTTTAATATATTGTCTTGTCCATCGGCCAATATCAAGCAAACTATATAGACTGAAAAATTTCTTCTGAGAGCAAAATGCTGAACACAGGTCGTCAAAATGACCGAAGGAGCGGTTGAGGAGATAGAGTAGAAATCGACATTGCCATGTTAAGCTTGTGTTCCAGGTAAACACCGGTCCAAGGTCCGCTATGACCAGACGAACGACTCCAACCAGTAAGCTTGAATGACAGTTAGGTTTCAAAGTTCGAAAGATGATCACGAAAGCATGAATTCTGATTCTCTGGGGCCAGCCACATACAGGAAGTAGCTGATTGGCCCCAAAAAAAACACTAAAAAAACAATGAAGAGACAGAGTGCATGATCTTGTGGCCAAACTAATCGACTGCAGGTCTAACATTGAGTTTACGAGCAAGTGCTGAGATAACTGAAACTTGGAATTTATCCAGAAGAGGTTAATTAACCGAAGTGCCAATTCAATTGAGTCAACTGGGTGTTATGAAGACGTGCCAGCCTGAAAATGTCATACGGCCGCAGACATCACTGGAAGCTAGCCAAAGAATCATAAAATACATGAATTGCCTCACCACTGAATTGAAGTGGGGGCAACTATCTAACGACGAATGCACGCCTGCATCGATTGGGAAACGCCCTTCGGGTTCCAACCAAATCTTCGCGTGGAATGAATGGTTTCTAATTTCTACCTACCTGATGCTCTCAAAAGAATGAATTTTGTACACTCACTACTTGGCCGGGGTACCCGCCATGGAGCTGGCTCGGGTCATTGAAACCAACTCCTCACTCTTTTGGATGAAAGTTTTCTCCGAAAGGTCTGCAATCAGCTTCATCATGCTCAATCTTAGCTTACTAAACCTGCATCATCGATTGGAAAACGACCTACTCAATTCGTCGGGTCTCCGACAAACATATAATGCCGTAGAATGACTTGGTTTCTAAGTTCGAAGTGATAACCTGGAAAGAATGCATCCTGTACCAGCGGGGCCAGCCACATACAGGATGTAACTGCCTGGCGCCCACGAACCAACATCACTCAAAAATCAATGAACAGAGAGAGTGCATGATCTCGTGGCCAAACCAATCGATTGCAAGTCTAACATTGACTTCACGAGCAAGTGCTGAGATGTGTAAAACATGGAAATCATCCAGAAGCGGTCAATTTACTGAAGTGCCAATTCAATTGAGTCCACTGGGTGTCATGAAGACGTGCCAGCCTGGAAATGTCATACGACCGTAGACATCACTGGAAGCTAGCCAAAGAATCATAAACATGAATTGCCTCACCACTGAATTGAAGTGGGGGCATTCAAAATCAAACCTGCTAACCAGGAAATCAATGCACGCGCCGACTGGATTGGAAAACGCCCTTCGGGCATCCGGTCTCCAACCAATCCTGACGTGGAATGAATGGTTTCTAACTTCTAGCTACCTGATGCTCTCTAAAGAATGAATTTTGTACACTCACTACTTGGCCGGGGTACCCGCCATGGAGCTGGCTCCTCGGCACCAATTCAAGTGAACTAAGCTAAAAGGCCTGCCCAACTGAATTAGTTCACGGAATAGCACACTCGCCGGATCTCGCCGGCGCTGCCCGTGAGCACATCCACCTGGCTGAGCGCCACCATGGCTTGGGCGAAGTTGGCGTTGAAGGTGGCGCTGTCGGTGTTGGCCTGGACGGAGCCCTTGGTGCGCGAGTCCACCCACATGCTCTGATCGGAAGTGAGCAAGCCCATCTTGTTCACGATGTTCTTGAAGTACTGCGAGTCGAACTTGGTGGCCGACACCAAGTCCAGCGGCACTTCCGTGTCTGTGATGTTGGCCATGGGGCACTTCTGCTTCAAGTCCTGGGCGAAGTGCGCTTGCATGGTGGGGTCGACCTGGGCGCCCTGAATGCGATTGTCGAAGGTCACGCACGGCGCCTTCCCGAGGGTGTGAGCGCCAGCCAGCACCACCATCTGCGCGGCGTTCAGGCCCTTCTTCTGGAACACATTCAGCAGCGCCGGCACCGTGTTGTTGGGCGTCAGCAGATTGGCGGCCACCTCGGAGGATCGGGACACCCTTCCGTCGCGTCTTCCGGCGGGCACGGTCCAGCCTTGTCCTCCCGTCAACTTCACGGTGTCGCGCACGGCGAACTGCAGCACGTCGGAGCACGAGACCACGCCCGGGCAAGCCTCCTCCACGGCGGCCTTGGCGGCGTCGATGGCCTCGAAGCCGTGGAGGCCGCCGTTGATGATGTTGGTTCTCTCGGTGTTGGATCCGTTCAGGAGCAACGACGCGTCGCAGCCGCGCACGAAGCAGTCGTGGTACGCCAGGCGGAGCACGCCGGGCGCCACCGTGCTGTTCTGCTGGAACGACTTGAGCATGGACTCGTAGATGATGGTTTCCACGTTGGGGCACGAGTGCTGGTAGAAGCCTTCTTGGCAACCGCCAGAGCCAGAACTGGAGAGGCTTCGACTGGCAGTGGCCACGGGTGCGCTCATGAAGCTGAGAAGGACTGCTGCGGCGCACAGCAGGCCCATCGCGGACCTCGAAGCGGCCATCGCGCACTTACTTGCTAGACGCCCAGGAAGTGGAATCCCCCACTGGGATGAATATATGCAAGTCGATCGGTTTACTTTATCTGTTGTCAGTGATCGAACTGGAATGCGCAAAGTCCGGAGGATCTGCGTTGAGCAGATAAGTATTGGTGTGAGATCGAGCTGGGCACTTGGATTAGCTGATGCGTCCGTGATTGAGAGTTGCTCTGTCAAGTGATGAGAAGTGCCGAGGGCTCACCAGGCTTATATACGTCCGTCCAAACTGACTCCATGCCAGCAGAGGTCTCCGTCCTCTTTGAAACAGTGAATCTGCGCTTGCCTCGTGGTCTTCTCCGAGTTCCTGAAAGAGCGTGGTTATGCAAATTAGTTTAATTTTATTTTACTCGCCTTGCCCTTGGCCGTGTAGAATTCAACCCGACTTGCTGGCCGTCGGGTGCAGTCTTGCGACTGCCCCGGTTCACCGGTTGATTATTTTCTGGAAGCCCGTCGGTCGGCCCCGCACTTCGACGCAGCTCCACCGGCGGATGGACTTCCTTCAAGGAACACGCCCGCAGATGACACGCCCAGTTGGAATCTCACTTTCTTAAAAATAAACTAGTATTCAAGAGTTTTTGTTAGTTTGAAACCCCGGCCCGCCATTCAAGTCCAGTGAACCACTGGTGGTGAATTTCCCGGGATGCCCCATAAATGGGGGTTTAGTAGTCCGATTAAGGCAGAGTTTTGACCGCGCAATTGGGCGTTCACATATTTCATCCTAGATTGTCTTATTGTGTTATTTCTTACAGCTTTATCATCTTCTTAACTACACTAATGATGATAAATAGTATTATGTTGTGATTAGTGTTACGTGAATTTTACCCCGGTCACTCTAAACTTCAATTAGTTGGCATTTAATGTTGTGTTCACT
This sequence comes from Climacium dendroides, assembly GCA_950106755.1. Classification (NCBI taxonomy): domain Eukaryota; kingdom Viridiplantae; phylum Streptophyta; class Bryopsida; order Hypnales; family Climaciaceae; genus Climacium; species Climacium dendroides. Next base: position 31,622,968 of record OX467086.1, read on the forward strand.
TTTCTGAGCAATAACTTTTTTGAGTATGTAATAGGTTTCTTGGGTTCATATGTTTATCTTTGCAGTTTGATGAAATAGTTAGGTAACACTAAATGTAAACTTGTAAAAAATTTATACCCAATAGTTGACAAATAGTGTTTATGTTGACATTTAGTGTTGGTAACATTAACCAAATTGTTGACAATTAATGTTATGCTTCGTGATTAGTGTTACCAACACTATTTATCATCATTAGTGTAGTGGAATTCTTATCATCTAAGGTTTTCAAAAGTTCAATTCTCTTTCATTAGAACTCAAAGTTTGGCATGATTGAAAAACTTGGTTATTACTGAAGTGCAATTCAAATGGATTCATATACAATGAGAGTCAAAAATGAGGGAAAAAGATGTATTGGGAATTTCATCAAAATGGGGAGATTCCATATGCCATTGTCACAGTGTGCCATTTCGAGAGTTCAGAATTGGTGGGTGGGTGGTTTGAAATCTATTAGTGTATAAGATTTCAAACCACCCGGTTTGAACTATGGGATGTCAAAGTCACAAAATATTCTCCATTTTAATGAAATTCCCCATATGCATGTACTCCATGAGTTAAAAATGTATGTAATGCCTTCAAATTGTTTTAAATGAAATAAAATGTGGATAATTTGTAAAGCATTTTTAAATATAAATATAGTATAGAGTAATATAATATGTATGTGTAAGAAAATGGATTCCTTGATGTTTGATTTTAGAAAATAGTATAAAATTCAAAACAATTCACTAGAAAAAATCCATTTCTTTTTAACCATTTGCGTTGTGGGATAAAGTTGTGTTCTCTCCAATTGCACAAAGGTAGTGCACTTTGAGACTTGAGCTCATGTGATAGGTGAATACTTTAATATTTTTTTAAAATATTTTCATGGACTTTTATAACTCTAGTAAGGTCCTAATCTTCCACTTTTGACCTTGAAATTCACATTTTTGAATCAAACATAGTACTACCCCCTAAAAAAATTGGCAAAGACAAGCATCTAAATGGAGTCTGTTTTAAAATAGTGTACTATTTCTTAAAATCTATATAAAAAAAACTATTCAATGTCTACATCTATTATATGTATAGTCATTTCAAATTTCATTCAAAATTAACATACGACGCAAAAGTTATGAGCCAAAAGCACTTGTTCAAAGCCAAGGTGATAAAAATAAGGACCAATGTTTCTTGCAATCACCCTCCTACAATATATGCCTATTCCCAAAACTACATGCACCAAAAAGAACGACCTAAAATCAAGTATCAACTCAAAAGGTTGAATCAAGTATTTACATTTTTATTACGACTTGAAAAAGCTTTCAATCCTTGCATTGAAAGACTAGCACTCATTCTTAAATCATGTGTTGGATCATTAAGGAGATTCCCTACAATCATGCATACAATCTAAAATGTTGAATATATTCACATTGGATAAGTTTTTGTATTCTAGAGCCCCACCATTGTCCGAGCCATTGCCATGACTCTCTTCCAAACTATTTTCCTTGTTTTCCATTTGTAAGTAAAACTTTATATACTTTTGCATACCAATGCCTGCCCCCGACCCCACCCCCATCAAACTCATTGAGCTTTGTAGCATCACTCCTCTCATAAGTCCACTTCACTTGAATCACACCAGCTTTCTACTATGAATATCAATCATTGGAGATTCAAGAACAAGAAATTGCAAAAGGTCATGAAAATGAATGTTAATATAAATATTAGATCTTACTAACACAAATGCATCATACAAAATAACAAAAGTCAATATGTAAAACTATAACAATTGATAAGGGTCAATGCAAGAAACACCAATACAAGTTATGTCACATGAAGAGTGACAAAGCTTTCTTTTGTGATAACTTTTGAAGCAAGAATTTGACAAACTTTGAATTTTGATTGGATACGGATGTTTCTATTATTATCATATCCTTTATTTTTGAAAAAAAATTAAAACACCATTTTACATTTAGAAATCAATTTTGCTAATTTTTCACATCTTTAGGTTTAGTGTTTTGGAGGAACTTCAAGTATCCAAAATTAATGAATAGAGCTGAAATTTATGTGGTCTATTTCTACAATAAAAGGGCATATTCCATATTAGAGGGTTCTAATAAATAGATTATTTTATGTCCTTCGTATTTGTGCAAATAGGGCTCCTTGGCGTGTGCACTTTTGAACATTGAAGATGGTTTCAAATTCATCATTTCTGTAAAATTTCATCAGTCATCACAACCAAAACTTAATTAAATTAAGCCCTTGGGATTCTATAGTATTAGTTGGTAGTTGGTAAAATTAAACCAAACTAAAAGACTAATTGAAGGAGCCCACTTTGGGCTTTTTGAGAACTTGGGCAAGCTCTATGGACTCCACAACTTTAAATTTCTGATTGGAATTTTTAGAATGGATGCTTCTTATCATAGTCTACATGTAAAGCTTTTTCTTATGGTTGGTGTTGTGTCACCATGAAGTAAGTGAGAATGACATTCTTGTCACAACTATCAACTGGCTTTTGATGGTAGTCAATACTACAATGTTTAATATGAATACCCTAGATCTTTGATTCCCATGGTAGAATCTAGTAAGGAATTACATTATGATTTAGTAGAAAAACTTTCTAGGTAAACTAATATTGAAATTATTGTAAATACATTGGTTCAATATTTGGATCTTATCATTTTGGAAGGATAATATTGTATGAATATATCTACAAAATGTTGTAGATCCTTGGATTCCTAATTGTTGATGTTAGAAACAAGATGCTGGCAACAAAATGCATGAAGTTGTTGAGACATTGAACATATAATTTACCCCTAAAGTCCCCAAATTCAAAATATTCAAAATATTCAAAAAATTGGATTTTAAATATATAATCACTTTTAATTTCTTTTGAAAAATAAAGGATAAAATTACAACCAAAGCATCTAGAAAAAGATTTTTTATTTTTGGCATTGCATTCAAAATTCAAAAGTTATAGCTTGGATAAAAACAATTTGGCAAATACCACCAAAATTATTTAGTCCTTTTTGCAATCACCTCTTAGCACTCTTCATAGTACACTTCACAAAATTTCATGTATCTATTAGCACTCTTTATGGATTAATATGCCTATTGCATTCTTCATAGAATTTCATGTGCCTAGTAGAACCCTTTATGAATTAATTTCATATGCCTATTAGCACTCTACATAGATTTAATTCATGTGTCTAATAGCATTTTCATGGATTATTTTAAATGCCTATTAGCACTTTTCGTGGATTAATTTCATATGCTCCAATGGCACAAATGCTTTAAAGAGATTTTTGGTTTCCCCTTGGGCTCGCTAGGACATCAAATGTCGTTTAAGGTGTAAGTGACAATATACATAGTCTCTTCTATTAAATGCAAACTATATCATGTTCTAAACTACACAATTCATCAATCATTTGTTTAAGGTATAAGTGACAATATACATAGTCTCTTCTATTAAATGCAAACTATATCATGTTCTAAACTACACAATTCATCAATCATTTGTTCTTGCTAAATCCAAATCACATATTCACATCCAAATGTATTCTCCCTAATACTAATTACAAATATGCATAGAAAAGGAATTTGAAGAAACTTCAATACGGTGCTCTCACCATTGCTTGTCAATGACCTTGAGAAAGAAACTAATAAGAGTGGGCTTCCATGTGGAGTTGAGGGCCAGTGGGACCTGTCGATCTTCAGCAAAATGGGCATCCCTGTTTCTCAGAAATGCCCATTTAACTGATGATTGGCAGACTCCACCAGCCCCCACCTCCACATAGAAACCTGCCCTAAAAGACCAAAGCAAAACATAAATTCTACGCCCTTCGAACTCCTTTTACAAAGAAAAATAATTTCAACGTGCACAAAACAGTAATTAGACTCTGCCCAGCCAGGATGTTGGAAGCCCCACAAGCACCTCACAAAGACATGTTTGAGACTTGAAGTCCAAAACACTCCACACCTCTGCATCCAGCACTTGAATAATTCATTGTTGAGTTGAATTGGAAGATTAGGACCTTACTAGAGTTATAGGAGTCCATGAAAATATTTTAAAAAAATATTAAAGTATTCACCTATCACATGAGCTCAAGTCTCAAAGTGCACTACCTTTGTGCAATTGGAGAGAACACAACTTTATCCCACAACGCAAATGGTTAAAAAGAAATGGATTTTTTCTAGTGAATTGTTTTGAATTTTATACTATTTTCTAAAATCAAACATCAAGGAATCCATTTTCTTACACATACATATTATATTACTCTATACTATATTTATATTTAAAAATGCTTTACAAATTATCCACATTTTATTTCATTTAAAACAATTTGAAGGCATTACATACATTTTTAACTCATGGAGTACATGCATATGGGGAATTTCATTAAAATGGAGAATATTTTGTGACTTTGACATCCCATAGTTCAAACCGGGTGGTTTGAAATCTTATACACTAATAGATTTCAAACCACCCACCCACCAATTCTGAACTCTCGAAATGGCACACTGTGACAATGGCATATGGAATCTCCCCATTTTGATGAAATTCCCAATACATCTTTTTCCCTCATTTTTGACTCTCATTGTATATGAATCCATTTGAATTGCACTTCAGTAATAACCAAGTTTTTCAATCATGCCAAACTTTGAGTTCTAATGAAAGAGAATTGAACTTTTGAAAACCTTAGATGATAAGAATTCCACTACACTAATGATGATAAATAGTGTTGGTAACACTAATCACGAAGCATAACATTAATTGTCAACAATTTGGTTAATGTTACCAACACTAAATGTCAACATAAACACTATTTGTCAACTATTGGGTATAAATTTTTTACAAGTTTACATTTAGTGTTACCTAACTATTTCATCAAACTGCAAAGATAAACATATGAACCCAAGAAACCTATTACATACTCAAAAAAGTTATTGCTCAGAAAAGTGAACACAACATTAAATGCCAACTAATTGAAGTTTAGAGTGACCGGGGTAAAATTCACGTAACACTAATCACAACATAATACTATTTATCATCATTAGTGTAGTTAAGAAGATGATAAAGCTGTAAGAAATAACACAATAAGACAATCTAGGATGAAATATGTGAACGCCCAATTGCGCGGTCAAAACTCTGCCTTAATCGGACTACTAAACCCCCATTTATGGGGCATCCCGGGAAATTCACCACCAGTGGTTCACTGGACTTGAATGGCGGGCCGGGGTTTCAAACTAACAAAAACTCTTGAATACTAGTTTATTTTTAAGAAAGTGAGATTCCAACTGGGCGTGTCATCTGCGGGCGTGTTCCTTGAAGGAAGTCCATCCGCCGGTGGAGCTGCGTCGAAGTGCGGGGCCGACCGACGGGCTTCCAGAAAATAATCAACCGGTGAACCGGGGCAGTCGCAAGACTGCACCCGACGGCCAGCAAGTCGGGTTGAATTCTACACGGCCAAGGGCAAGGCGAGTAAAATAAAATTAAACTAATTTGCATAACCACGCTCTTTCAGGAACTCGGAGAAGACCACGAGGCAAGCGCAGATTCACTGTTTCAAAGAGGACGGAGACCTCTGCTGGCATGGAGTCAGTTTGGACGGACGTATATAAGCCTGGTGAGCCCTCGGCACTTCTCATCACTTGACAGAGCAACTCTCAATCACGGACGCATCAGCTAATCCAAGTGCCCAGCTCGATCTCACACCAATACTTATCTGCTCAACGCAGATCCTCCGGACTTTGCGCATTCCAGTTCGATCACTGACAACAGATAAAGTAAACCGATCGACTTGCATATATTCATCCCAGTGGGGGATTCCACTTCCTGGGCGTCTAGCAAGTAAGTGCGCGATGGCCGCTTCGAGGTCCGCGATGGGCCTGCTGTGCGCCGCAGCAGTCCTTCTCAGCTTCATGAGCGCACCCGTGGCCACTGCCAGTCGAAGCCTCTCCAGTTCTGGCTCTGGCGGTTGCCAAGAAGGCTTCTACCAGCACTCGTGCCCCAACGTGGAAACCATCATCTACGAGTCCATGCTCAAGTCGTTCCAGCAGAACAGCACGGTGGCGCCCGGCGTGCTCCGCCTGGCGTACCACGACTGCTTCGTGCGCGGCTGCGACGCGTCGTTGCTCCTGAACGGATCCAACACCGAGAGAACCAACATCATCAACGGCGGCCTCCACGGCTTCGAGGCCATCGACGCCGCCAAGGCCGCCGTGGAGGAGGCTTGCCCGGGCGTGGTCTCGTGCTCCGACGTGCTGCAGTTCGCCGTGCGCGACACCGTGAAGTTGACGGGAGGACAAGGCTGGACCGTGCCCGCCGGAAGACGCGACGGAAGGGTGTCCCGATCCTCCGAGGTGGCCGCCAATCTGCTGACGCCCAACAACACGGTGCCGGCGCTGCTGAATGTGTTCCAGAAGAAGGGCCTGAACGCCGCGCAGATGGTGGTGCTGGCTGGCGCTCACACCCTCGGGAAGGCGCCGTGCGTGACCTTCGACAATCGCATTCAGGGCGCCCAGGTCGACCCCACCATGCAAGCGCACTTCGCCCAGGACTTGAAGCAGAAGTGCCCCATGGCCAACATCACAGACACGGAAGTGCCGCTGGACTTGGTGTCGGCCACCAAGTTCGACTCGCAGTACTTCAAGAACATCGTGAACAAGATGGGCTTGCTCACTTCCGATCAGAGCATGTGGGTGGACTCGCGCACCAAGGGCTCCGTCCAGGCCAACACCGACAGCGCCACCTTCAACGCCAACTTCGCCCAAGCCATGGTGGCGCTCAGCCAGGTGGATGTGCTCACGGGCAGCGCCGGCGAGATCCGGCGAGTGTGCTATTCCGTGAACTAATTCAGTTGGGCAGGCCTTTTAGCTTAGTTCACTTGAATTGGTGCCGAGGAGCCAGCTCCATGGCGGGTACCCCGGCCAAGTAGTGAGTGTACAAAATTCATTCTTTAGAGAGCATCAGGTAGCTAGAAGTTAGAAACCATTCATTCCACGTCAGGATTGGTTGGAGACCGGATGCCCGAAGGGCGTTTTCCAATCCAGTCGGCGCGTGCATTGATTTCCTGGTTAGCAGGTTTGATTTTGAATGCCCCCACTTCAATTCAGTGGTGAGGCAATTCATGTTTATGATTCTTTGGCTAGCTTCCAGTGATGTCTACGGTCGTATGACATTTCCAGGCTGGCACGTCTTCATGACACCCAGTGGACTCAATTGAATTGGCACTTCAGTAAATTGACCGCTTCTGGATGATTTCCATGTTTTACACATCTCAGCACTTGCTCGTGAAGTCAATGTTAGACTTGCAATCGATTGGTTTGGCCACGAGATCATGCACTCTCTCTGTTCATTGATTTTTGAGTGATGTTGGTTCGTGGGCGCCAGGCAGTTACATCCTGTATGTGGCTGGCCCCGCTGGTACAGGATGCATTCTTTCCAGGTTATCACTTCGAACTTAGAAACCAAGTCATTCTACGGCATTATATGTTTGTCGGAGACCCGACGAATTGAGTAGGTCGTTTTCCAATCGATGATGCAGGTTTAGTAAGCTAAGATTGAGCATGATGAAGCTGATTGCAGACCTTTCGGAGAAAACTTTCATCCAAAAGAGTGAGGAGTTGGTTTCAATGACCCGAGCCAGCTCCATGGCGGGTACCCCGGCCAAGTAGTGAGTGTACAAAATTCATTCTTTTGAGAGCATCAGGTAGGTAGAAATTAGAAACCATTCATTCCACGCGAAGATTTGGTTGGAACCCGAAGGGCGTTTCCCAATCGATGCAGGCGTGCATTCGTCGTTAGATAGTTGCCCCCACTTCAATTCAGTGGTGAGGCAATTCATGTATTTTATGATTCTTTGGCTAGCTTCCAGTGATGTCTGCGGCCGTATGACATTTTCAGGCTGGCACGTCTTCATAACACCCAGTTGACTCAATTGAATTGGCACTTCGGTTAATTAACCTCTTCTGGATAAATTCCAAGTTTCAGTTATCTCAGCACTTGCTCGTAAACTCAATGTTAGACCTGCAGTCGATTAGTTTGGCCACAAGATCATGCACTCTGTCTCTTCATTGTTTTTTTAGTGTTTTTTTTGGGGCCAATCAGCTACTTCCTGTATGTGGCTGGCCCCAGAGAATCAGAATTCATGCTTTCGTGATCATCTTTCGAACTTTGAAACCTAACTGTCATTCAAGCTTACTGGTTGGAGTCGTTCGTCTGGTCATAGCGGACCTTGGACCGGTGTTTACCTGGAACACAAGCTTAACATGGCAATGTCGATTTCTACTCTATCTCCTCAACCGCTCCTTCGGTCATTTTGACGACCTGTGTTCAGCATTTTGCTCTCAGAAGAAATTTTTCAGTCTATATAGTTTGCTTGATATTGGCCGATGGACAAGACAATATATTAAAGTTGAGTATATTAAGTGTTTTATGAGCATTAGAAAGTGTTCTCGTTTTATGGATTTATAGAGAATCTCAAATGTTTTGTTCACATTGAAAAATTGCTATACCTAACTGAGGAATTAGAGGTTTTAAACAATATTTGAACATGTAGTGGTACAAGTAGCTCACTATGCGGAAATCAACTTAAAAACTTTTGGAAATAGTTTTTGATATAAGAAAAATTCAATCAAATCTGTTAGTGAAGAAAACTTTTAATGCTTTTAGTATTTTTCAACTGAAGCCTGTACTTGGATCTCTGTCCTGGGATCTCGGGTCTTGTTTGTTGAGTTTTCTTCCAAACATTACAAATCATCGGCCTCTTCTGGATTGCTTTGTTTTTCATGTCTAATAAGTAACAGGCCCGTAAAGAGACCAGGCTCTTCAAATTGCCCCTGTCAAATTAAAGGGTCTAGTATGGAGAATGCAGAACTAAAGAATTGATCACCAGGAAGTTCAAAATGGCAAGTTGTTGGGAACAGAATCCAAACTACAGATGGATGAAAAGAAAAAGGACAATGTTGCCAACGTAGCACATAAGAAAAATGATGAACAATTGAGAAGCCTTGAAGTTCCATTTTCAAGTTAGTAGAAATATGGTAATGAAAGTTCCATCTTCAATGTTCCATTTTCTATTAGTGAGGGACACTTCCTAAACCTATGTTGTTTCCCAATTAAATACAAGAGGATTGCTTTTGGTTGGATACATCATGTCCCATTCAGGAAACTATTCCATTTGAATACACACCACCTATGAACTAAAATAGCAACCTACAAGCTTTTACTCTTTTAGAAATTATAAATAGATGTCTAGTATTCATTGTGGATTTCATTCTTCTTTCATTGAAAATTCACTGAAAAATCTTCCACTACACCAACTCACTCCAATTTCAATTGGCCTCCTATAGGGTTGTTTCTTGGACATGTTATATAGGAAACTGTATTAAAATAGTGGTATTCCATGTATCATATTCTATGCCATATTCTATACCATATTCTAAATTGGTCTCCTATACTCCTATAGGGTTGCTTCTTAGACATATTACATACGGAACTTTGTTAAAATGGCGGTATTCCATGTGCCATATTCTTGTGCCATATTCTAACCAGTTGGTATAAACCATAAATGTGACATGTAGGAAAGATATACGTTTCAAAAATCTTAGATTGATATAAATATACATTTAAGAGATCTTGGATTTCAGATTATACAATCTAAATTATAAAAGTGCCATCTATGACACATATAGATTTCAGACATTTAAGAATGGTATAAATTTAAGAAATCTAGGACAATTGTACAATTCTAACTGCCCAATCTGAATGGTAAAAACTGCCAAAGTTGCCAAATTTTGCCATTTTAATGAAATTGCCCATTTACCTTATTGGTTCTGTATCAATTAAATGTTACTAGATTTTCCCAAAAATGTCTGATAAATTTACTCTTTGTCCATTTTTTTGTGTTTGTAACTGCGGACTGCTCAACAACAAGCTAAGCCTTCAATCACGTATGAAAAAAACTCAGGTTGTAGATGAAGGGCACATGGGTCAATCTGCTCTGTTAGACTTCTTGAATAGCATTCTATTCCTTTAGAAGCAATGTACCATCTTCTTCATAATAGGGTACTATTGCAGGAGTTGTTTTGTGGGACTAAATCATTGAGAAGACGGAAGTCGCTGAACTGATTCAGTAACAAGTCCTTGCTGCTACAAAGTCCATCAAAATTTCTGCACGAGAGGCTCCTTGTATAATATATAGACATTCTACTATGAGACGAATTGCACAATTGAATTAAGTTCTAAGGGACCGAAATTCGCAGGTACTGATTCTCCAAGAGAGACGACTGCTTCAATCTAGCTTTGCAGTACGGTAGGGACACAATCGCGCGCGACATGGCTTGTGCGGACACCAAGTTAACTAGACATCGAACGGAGCAGCTGGAGCAATCTTTGAAATCAATTAAATGCCACGCTGTAGATAATTGGTTTGCAGTTGAGTTCAACGATTTTCGAGGACTATCGATCACTATTAGTCATATGTATGTTACTTCGCAACACGACTAGCTTGAGGACGATAAAGCAGAACGACGAAGGAATTCTGGCATTGATGCTCACATGTGAGATATGTACTCACCTAAGGTGCGTGAAACAGAAAAAATTCCATTCAGTGCCGCCTGCACCATCCAAAGCCCTTTGAAGGCCATTGCATGCTGCCTGTGTTGGAATCGGAGGTATAGCGCTTGACCGCTTGTCCGTGTTTTTGAGTTCAAATTTCGACTCTGCCATTGGTATATATCTCTGAAATAGTTGTCCCTTCAGGAGGTTCTTCAAGTGTCTCAGCATACTTGGGATTGGAAGTTTCATACTGTAGCGTCTCGTGGCACCGACCCATTGTAGTAGTTCTCACGAGTTGATATTTAGACCAGTTTCGTCGTAATAATATTCCCGTTCCCAAGATGAACGCGAAAAAAAGAACAAGTTCCATCTTCATGTGGACCGGCAAGTACGCAAGAAGATGAAATCCAGAACTCAGGCCAGGTGGCCTGGAAATTGAAATGAATCGACGTCGATCTGCTTTCCCTCACAAATGCTCACGTTTCTTTCAAATTTTGAATCTCAACCGCTCTTTGTGAGACGAGTTAATGAAAGTAAACCCAAGTGGTGCAAGGCCGTTGCCAAGCACGCCAATAGTACTGAGTCCATGCCAGTGGAGCGTTTTCAGAACCGAGGTTGGCGACGCAAGAGTGGCACGCACTCTTCATATATTCCAGATTATGATGTAGCCAAATTCTGTAAATGCCCCACCAGAGTCGGGCCATTGGAGCCAACTCCTCACTCTTTTGGAGGTACAGCGCTGGAGAATTATCGTGAAGTAGTTACATGATGTAGTCGCTTCTTCCCAATGGAGCCAAATTCAAGGCTCAATGTCAGATTACTAGACCTGCATGAACCGATTGGCTAACGACCTTCTCAATCCCTGGGATTTCCAACCAATAAGGACGTAGAATGACTTGGCTTCTCAGTTCCAGGTCATGACCTCGAAAGAATGAATTCTGTACCAGCGGGGCCAGCCACAAACACACAGTATGTACCTGGCTGGCGCCCACGAACCAACATCACTCAAAAATCAATGAACAGAGAGAGTGCATGATCTCGTGGCCAAACTAATCGACTGCAGGTCTAACATTGAGTTGACGAGCAAGAATTAAGATGTCTGAAACATGGAAATTATCCAGAAGCGGTCAATTTACTGAAGTGCCAATTCAATTGAGTCCACTGGGTGTCATGAAGACGTGCCAGCCTGCACATGTCATACGACCGCAGACGTCACAGGAAGCTGGCAAAGAATCATAAAATGCAATGAAGTGCGGGCATTCAAAATCAAACCTGCTAACCAGGACATCAATGCACGCACCGACTGGATTGGATTCGGGCTTCCGGTCTCCAACCAATCATGACGTGGAATGAATGGTTTCTAACTTCTACCTACCTGATGCTCGAATGTTCACTACTTGGTCGGGGTACCCGCCATGGAGCTGGCTCCTGGGCACCAATTCAAGTGAACTAAGCTAAAAGGCCTGCCCAACTGAATTAGTTCACGGAATAGCACACTCGCCGGATCTCGCCGGCGCTGCCCGTGAGCACATCCACCTGGCTGAGCGCCACCATGGCTTGGGCGAAGTTGGCGTTGAAGGTGGCGCTGTCGGTGTTGGCCTGGACGGAGCCCTTGGTGCGCGAGTCCACCCACATGCTCTGATCGGAAGTGAGCAAGCCCATCTTGTTCACGATGTTCTTGAAGTACTGCGAGTCGAACTTGGTGGGCGACACCAAGTCCAGCGGCACTTCCGTGTCTGTGATGTTGGCCATGGGGCACTTCTGCTTCAAGTCCTGGGCGAAGTGCGCTTGCATGGTGGGGTCGACCTGGGCGCCCTGAATGCGGTTGTCGAAGGTCGCGCACGGCGCCTTCCCGAGGGTGTGAGCGCCAGCCAGCGCCACCATCTGCGTGGCGTTCAGGCCCTTCTTCTGGAACACATTCAGCAGCGCCGGCACCGTGTTGTTGGGTGTCAGCAGATTGGCGGCCACCTCGGAGGATCGGGACACCCTTCCGTCGCGTCTTCCGGCGGGCACGGTCCAGCCTTGTCCTCCCGTCAACTTCACGGTGTCGCGCACGGCGAACTGCAGCACGTCGGAGCACGAGACCACGCCCGGGCAAGCCTCCTCCACGGCGGCCTTGGCGGCGTCGATGGCCTCGAAGCCGTGGAGGCCGCCGTTGATGATGTTGGTTCTCTCAGTGTTGGTTCCGTTCAGCAGCAACGACGCGTCGCAGCCGCGCACGAAGCAGTCGTGGTACGCCAGGCGGAGCACGCCGGGCGCCACCGTGCTGTTCTGCTGGAACGACTTGAGCATGGACTCGTAGATGATGGTTTCCACGTGGGGGCACGAGTGCTGGTAGAAGCCTACTTGGCAACCGCCAGAGCCAGAACTGGAGAGGCTTCGACTGGCAGCGGCCAAGGGTGCGCTCATGAAGCTGAGAAGGACTGCTGCGGCGCACAGCAGGCCCATCGCGGACCTCGAAACGGCCATCGCGCACTTGCTTTCTAGACGTCGAGGAAGTTGAATCCTTCAATGAGATGGATGATCGTTTATTATGTTGTCAGTGATCAAACTGGAATGCGCAAAGTCTGGATTTCAGAGAATCTGCCTTGAATTGAGAAGTGTCGGTGTGAGATCGGGATCGAGCTGGATTAGCTGATGCGTCCGTGATTGAGAGTTGCTCTGTCAAGTGATGAGAAGTGCCGAGGGCTCACCAGGCTTATATACGTACGTCCAAACTGACTCCATGCCAGCCGAGGTCTTCGTCCTCTTTGAAACAGTGAATCTGCGCTTGCCTCGTGGTCTTCTCCGAGTTCCTGAAAGAGCGTGGTTATGCAAATTAGTTTAATTTTATTTTACTCGCTTGCCATTGGCCATATATAATTCAACCCCACTTGCTGGTTCCCCGGGTGCAGGATTGCAGTTGCAGCGGTTGACCATTTCGTAGCCGGCCCCGCACTTCAAAGCGGCTGGACCGGTGGATGAACTTCCTTCAAGGCAGATGACACGCTGGAGGAATCTTAGTTTCTTGAAATACGAACTGTTCAAGTGGCGGATGCATGGGTGAGGACTGAGGAGTGTTTGAGCTTGGACCCAAGTTGCCAAACATGGCTTCGTGAGGGGCTTGTGGGGCTTCCGACGTCCGTTACTGTTCTACGCGCGTTGAAATTATATTTAGTTGTAAAAGGAGTTCAAAGGGCGTCAGTAGAGTTCTTCTTTCTCCCGATCTCTTATCACATTGACACGCACTGGTATGAGTACTATAGCGTTTCCTCGAGTTCCTTATGTGCGTATTTCTATATAGTTTCACGGAGAATACGTTTGGGTGTGAATATGTGGTTAGGATTTAGGAAGAGTAAACGAATGAAAGATTGTATAGATGATAATATGACATAGTTTGCTTTTAAAATAAGTGATTAATCCCTACAAGATCATTGTCCTCTTAGGGGGACAAATGGGATTTGGAGTAGGTACCTACTGGATAAATTTTGTCATGATTTTTTGAAACTTTTGGCTGAATTTTGTCATGATTTTTTGAAACTTTTTTTGAAGATAGAAAAACTAATAAGTTTCATGAAAATATAATTTTTTTTTCAATTAGTGCTTAGAAACAAAAGTTATGCCCAAATAAGCTCAAAAGAACCCAACAAGGGAGAGGGGTCAACAAAAAAAATTGAAAATTTGAATTTGAATCTTTTGAATTATTTTTCTTATAGATTATATTTTTGCCTACAAAAAAAATTTAAAATTTGAATTTGAATCTTTTGAATTTTTTTTCTTATAGATTATATTTTTGCCTACATGGAAAGCTTTGATTCATTCCATTTGGTTTTGGTTTTGTTATGAGAAAATTATGGACAATTTATCTTGTATTCGGTCAATTATAGGCTTATAGCATCTTTTTGAAAAATAACTTGTACGATTCATTTTTTAATGCAATTTTAATAATTTAAAAGAAAATTCACATGGTTCACCATTGAGATTAGTGCATTTTAATTCTATTTTAGAGATATTAATAATTTAGATTTTCCTTCTATCTCATACATACTTGTACTTAACAATTTTTCTTAAAATTTAAATTTAATTTTTCTGAATTTTTCCTGAAGCTCAGTATTCTATAGTGTAAAAAATTTAAGTTAAGGAGGTATGCTTTCAAAACTCTAGTGTAAAAAATTTAAGTTTAAGGAGGTTCAAAGCATGGTTGTCATACTAAACAAGTTACTATTCATTTCTTGTACCTCTCAAGTACATTTGATGAATAATAACTCGTCCTACATGACAAAAAATGAATAGTAACTTGTCCATGAACAAGTTACAATTCATTTCTTGTACCTCTCAAGTACATTTGATGAATAATAACTCGTCCTACACGACAAAAAATAAATAGTAACTTGTCCAGTATGACGACCATGGTTCAAAGTCAAGAAATCTAGCTCTGCAATGTACTCAAAAATTTGTTTTTTTCACTTTAAATGTAGATATATTGTCACTATGAAAATCATTTATTTGGATACCATGTGAATTGTTGGCTTAAAAAAATATAAAAGCATTTACTGGAAGGAAGACAAACTTCTGTAGAAAACATTCCCTTTTCACACAAAATTTGGAGGCTAAATGTCATGCCTCTATCATCTTGGGTGCCTAATGAACCTTAGTGCACAAAAGAGGACCTTGGGGGTGACTTTCTAAGCCTTGCAATAGACTAAAAAGGGAGATTTGAGAAACTCCTGATCAAACAAGGCACAATGACGTCTTGATTTGAAGTTGACGATAAAGTGTCATACATGCTTGGAAAGCTCTTAACAATACGCTTTTAACGGCAGAAAGAACAAGTAATTCAGAGTTGTGATATACAAATTATGGCCGTCCAAAGTTGACTAGGTCCTAATGGCGTCGGGACATCTAAGGACTAGATGTGAAGGATTATCAATGAATCCCATAAGAACGTATGGCATGTAGCATATCATTCGAAAGCTATGAATACAAAGTACCTAGAATAATAAACATTATAAGGTTTTAAGACATGAGTCAAAAGTTATGGACAAAAGAAGAATCGTGGTGAAGGCGTGACGTCTCCTCTGGAGATCTGAATCTTTGGAGGGCCATAAATTTGCGAGAACTTGCCTAAATGAGATGAGTGAGTAGTTCATCAGTATTTACTTGTTGCTTAAATGTCTAAAATGGACTTGCATGTTGAATTCGGATCTCTAAGTGCAAAGTTACGTCGGTTGGAAATCCGCAAGTCCAAGCGGTAATGTAACTTGGCGATTTGGATTGAAATTGGGTGGTCTTTCACAACTCAAGTATACTTGGGGTTCCCCTTCGACCTAAGACAAGGAGGTCTGTTGAATACTACAGAGGGTACTATAGAAGGGGTTGGTTTCCTTCTTCTCTCCCTCTTGAGTCTTAATGAATCTCAGTAACTCATAGTTGTGGATGGTGACTTCACCACTACTTCAAGGCACCATAGGACACTGTGTGTGTCTTATGGCATCGATTAAGTGGAGTCCCGCTCTTTACTAGGCCTTCTTAAATGTGTCTCGAGTTCTGAATGCCAGTTACCTTTAGTGGATGAGTAGCAAATGCAAAAGGCTAGTATAGAGTCGGGTGACACACAAAAATGGTTAGGACCATGGTGAGTAGTGTCACCATGGATCCTTGCACATTAAGGTGGAACTTTTGTCTCATATTACTAAGTTGCATGCTTGGTGTCACAAAGGAAGTGTGTGCTAGTAGTCCCGGTAACTAAGATTTGGCCGAATTAGTTGGAAATGCGGACTAACATTATGTGTGCTTGGCATATGCAATGTTAAGCAGTTTGTGACCAAGTGATGCTGCAAGCAGGTTGTAGTGAACCTAGTGAGCTGTTGGAAATTATAAAGTGTCATTTGAGTCATGACACTAAAAGAAGTTAAAAATGCATGAAAATGACATGTTTTTTTTAACTCAAATATGTTTAGAGAATACATTTAGATGACCATTGCATCAATATTCAATTCAAAATGAGCTTTTAATAAAGAATTATTATTATAAGTTTTTTTGTTCATTTTTTAAACAATATTTTCATATATAATATAGGAATGTGAAAGTTATTTTTTAATTCTGCAGTGTATCTTTTGACTTTAAAACTTTATATCTAATTATTATTAATAAATAAAAATATCGATAATTCAAAATATAAACTTTCAAAGTAGAAAAATCTATTCATATTTTTTTCATTTCATTTTATTTAAAATTCAAAAAGTATATAGGGGTCCTAAGTTTTGTTCACACATTAACATAAAAAAAAGGGAATGCACCCTCCAAGATCTTGCATGCAAAATAGTTGATGATGATGACTTTATAGACCTTTCAAATTGCCCTAGGAAAAGATTATATTCATATTTGGTGAATTTAAATGCGAGCTCCAATTGTTCTTGTATTTGTAGATCCAGATGTTGTTATCATTGGTCATAACAAATCTATAGTTGTAGTATCATTGAATACAATGATTATTAGTCGAGTCCTTGAGTCTAATGACCTCTCATATTTTACTTGCTTTTATCCCATTCAATGAAGATTTTATAATTGAAAGTAATGATGAATATGACAGTTAGAGAGGAGAGGATAATACAACTACTTTACAAATTCCTACTTTCTTTAATAACACATTTCAAAATTTCTACTTGACAATGCCTTGAAATTGGCACTTGCATAATTTGGTGATAGATGATGGAATAAAAAAATAAAAAAATTTGACTGAGTAGGGCCATTGCCAGAATCACTAGTCCTCTTCTCCATCACAATTGGAGTGACGTTGTTATCTTTTGGTATAACTTTTGAATCCCAAGTTCTAAGAACATAAAATTTCTATTGGACATGTCTAACTTGATGGTCATCAAATCCCTTATTTTTTTTAAAATTAAAAGAAATCATTTTATATTTAAAAGTTGATTTTGTTAATTTGTTGCATTTGAGATTTAGGGATTTTCACTACGTTTAGAGTATCCAAATTGAATGATTTAGAGTGGAAATTTTAGTGGTCTATTTCCACACTAGATGGGTGTCTATATACCTACCAAGGAGGCAATACTACTAGAAATTTCAGCAATTTCAGTCAATTTGGTCGCGTTGATTTGGTCATTTTATGACAAAAATTTGCTGAAATCAATAGATTTTTCTATTGATTTAAGCAAATCTCTGTCATAAAATGACCAAATCAACGCGACCAAATTGACTGAAATTGCTGAAATTTCTAGTAGTGCAAGGAGCATCTAAAAATATATCATTTTATATCCTCTAGGTCCATGCAAATAAGGCTCCCTTACATGAATACTTCTAAACATTGAAGAAGGTGTCCATTAATTCATTCTTTTGGTGAAATTTGATCACCATCAAGTTCTCTCAAATGGCTAATTTTTAATTTTTTTTGTTCACAATTTCTATTTATTATTAATTTATACCTCATTGATTCTATTTTTTATGACAATCTCTTTTCTTCCCCATAGTATTATTTCAATACTAGCAAGTAGTCCATAGTACTTGCAATGGTACTTTTAGCCATCAATTTTTCCAATCAATAGTTGAGATTGTTTTGTTAAGTAGTACTTCTAGTACTCATAGTATTCCAGTGTTGAAATGCAGATTTTGCCAAAATGCTCCAAAAAGTGGACAATGTTTCTTGCAATGACCCAATAACATATTCAATGAGTTGTGTTGCTTTAATGGGTATTCTATTTTTAGAAAGTCTTGCAAATTTATTAGAGCTACCTAATTTAAAGCCTCTTGTTGCAATGCTAAAGGACTTTTGGCTTGAATGTGTGAAGAGAGACGGTTCTATGTGCCTACCAAGCTTGTAAGAGTTCTTCTTTATTTATACAATTTATTAGCTTCTTCTCTTCTTGTAATTTTGGATTACAACTAGCGGTTGGCGCTTATTATGCTACGCATTCATCATTAGAGTTTTATAAGAATTTTTATGTATTAGATAGAATGCAGAACAAAAATTTCAATAAATCTTCAAATAAAAATGACTAAAATCTTTGTAAACTTTTTTTTATAAGTAAGCATATAATGAAATAAACAATAGAAATTTATTGAATGATGAATGAAACATATGCAATGGTAAATACTATAAAAGATACACATACATTAGAATGCATTAGAAATTTGACTCCATTGTTACAAAAAATGGCAATCCAAATTGAAGAATTGAAAAAAAAACCTTATAAATCTCAAAAACTTTGTGAACAACTTAATTGTTGTAGAATCCAAAATCGCTTCAATTGAATAAATTTCTCAAAATCATTTGGTAGTAGCAATAGAAAATTGAAACCATGAAAACTCAAAACTCACAAAAGCACAAAATCATAGAAGTGCAAAGAAGTGTAAAGCCAAGAAAAGCAATGGATTTGCTACCTCTATAATATCATCCTATGGATCCTCTTTAATATCACCTTCATTGCAACAACTATATTATTTCTATAATATCACCTTTTGTAAAAAGTGATATTATAGAGGTGCTTGTGAACTGCTACTCTATTTTTGTAATATCACATTGTGTGAAAATACGATTTCTATGTATGCATGATTGAAAATATTTTTACAAAATATTTAAAATAATTATTTTAAAGAATTACTGAAATCATTATCATGCATTCTATTCAAATATATCAAAATTTTACTAATATGTGATACAATGAATGCGTAGCATAGCAAGCACGAGCCCCTAGTATTAATGGTAGCATTTGTGATATTACAGAGGGACTTATGATTTTAGTAGTATGATTCTATATAGTTGTATTTGTAAGATTTGGTTTCTAGATTTGTAAATCCCTATCCCAAAAAATCTATTTTCCACAATCATGCTTAAAAGGCTTTGTCAACATACTTGTAGTGAAATCAATTTGTGACTTTGGTTGTTTGATAAAGTCATAAGGTGTTTGACAAGTCTTTGTCAATGTACTTATTATATGTGAGACAAAGTAGAGGGATTGATTTCCTGATCAACTATAGTTAATAATTTGAAGTGACCATATTGAGTGAATTAGGTGGCTTTGAAAGGTTTTGATCCAAAAATCATGGAAATGTAATTGAAATATAACATAGTTGTATTTATGAAATGTGGATTTTAGATCTTCAAGTATTCTTCTAGATCTTTTGATGATTGTTCTTTTCTAGTTGTTGACATTTGTGTTTTTGTAAATGTTGATATACATATATATAAACTTCAAAGCTTGCTTTAAGTTGTTTGGAGGTACATTTGAATTAGATAGAATTAAAAAGTGTGTGATTGAATTAAGTTGTGTACCACTAATACTATTCAATTTCAATTAGGATTCTAGATCATATTGGTTACTATTGATGCTACATCTTTTGCCACTAGGAAGAGCTTGCAATCAAAATTTGTCAAGACAGTTAAAATGAGTGATGACTTGATAGTTGAAGAGGAAGAGCAAATGCAAACTAATAAAGCTTCCAAACTAGATTGTCTAACAAGAGTCAATAATTGCTTTGTTTTTATTATTGCACTAGAAAATTAATCATTGGAGTTGGAAAGAAGATGTGGAATACTAAACAAACCAATGTTTTCATTTCTCACTAATTCTAATGATTAGATCTTTCTTAGGTATACTTTTGTACATTTTTGTAATGTTTGTTGATTTTTTGTTGTTGTTGGATATGTTGTTATTGATTTTTTATTTTTGCTTTACACTTATTGCAATTTCTTGGCATGATCTCATATATGTGGTTGAATCCCTAAAGTCCCATTATCCCCTTGTGTGACTCTTACATATTTTTAGGATAGGCTCTAAGGTCTCAATATTCATCAATATTTTTTGAAATATTTTTTGAAGATAGGAAATCATATTTTTAATAGATGCTTGACTTCTTTTTTTAATTTCACCCTATTCCCAAAATGGGTACCACAAAAAATTACAAAAGGTCAAAATAAAATTTTCAAACTTTTGTTTCTCATAGAAAATGCTCTAGTGTACATAGAAAGATTTGATTCATTCTATTTGGACAAGTGATGACAAAGTTATGGACAATCTTTTCTCTGGACAATTTAAACATCTTCTTGAAAAAATAACTTATAAGATTCATTTTTAAAATCAATTATTACAAATTTTGAAAACAAAATTGTTCAACAACTTGCTAGAACAATCTTACCATTGGAATTATTGTGTTCCAATTCCATTCTAGAGCTATTAACAATTTAGATTTTTGTTCAATTTTGGATCTAATTCTCCTTAATAATTATTAAAGGAATGAATATCAAGTTTGTTTGTTTTGAAAATTTTATACTAGACTTTCAATCCAAATCTTCAACATAAATTTTTTAAAGTCAACATGTGTAGTACAAAAGCTATAAGCTAAAAAGATTCAAAACTTACAATCCAAGCAAACAAGGTGCAAAAATAATAGTTCTTTACTTCAAATGCAATTATCTTGCAAGTTGCAATCCATGAGGTCAAAGATCTTGAAATTTCCTCCATACATTTTTATACCAATTGAGTACAAGATCCTATGGTTTAATTATTGAGAAAAAACAATTCTAAATTTTTTAGCTCTTTGCAAAAGAAAAATGAGTTTTAAATGGAATTTTATGAAAGAAGGCCTTGGGACTTTAAGGATTAATTATATAGTCATGTTCTCGACAACTTCATGCATTTTATTGCCAATATCTTGTTTCTAATGTCAAAAACATAGACATCAAGCACACAAGGTTCTACAACATTTTTTAAATTTATTCATACAATATTATCTTTAAAATGAAATAAAATCCAAGTAATGTACCAATGTCTTTATAGTAATTTCAATAGTTTATTTAGAAAGCTTTTCTTCTAAACAATAATGTAATTTCTAACCAAAAATTTTCCATGGAGAATCAAAAGTTGGTTGAATGTTGTGAAGAGAATATCATTTTCACTCAATGCAAAATGATGCAACACCCATTGTAATTTACTCTAATGTTAATCTAAAATAAAGCTTTTGGTAGTACACTAGTATCCATTTTTCTTAGACCAAAGAAAATAGATAATGTTTGGTATTTAAAACCATTGTTAAAAAGATCACACTCAAAGGTGTGACAAAGTTACTAGCTTAGTCAACAAATATTGATAAGAAGGTGCTTGCAAGAAAGATTAGTTGATTTTGTAGTGTTTTGGAGTTGTTGCAAGAATTATGTGTCTTTTTTTGTGTCATTAAATGGCCTATCATAGTGAACACTATGACTTTAGGAATAATTTAAAAAAAAAAAAATTAAAGATGGATAATTTGTGAAGCATTTAAAATAGTGTGTTTGTATAGTTTATAGTTTATTTACAAAAAGGAGCGATGGAAAATGACAAAAAAATGGATACTTTGATATTTGATTCTTAGAAAATAATAAAAAACTCAGAAATATGAAATAAAAATGTCTATTTTTTCTAACTTGAAGATGGAACCATTTGCATCCTTATGAAAAAAATAATGGTCTTCTTTGCAATTGTGCAAAGGTAGTGCACTTTGACCATATATGGAAGATAAGCACTTTATTATTTTTAGAAAATGTCTTCATGGTTTTGTGTGACTTCAATAGAAATCTTTGTATTTCAATTTTGACCTTCAAATTTGCAATTTTGGATCAAAAATAGTACTGAAATCCCCCCAAAATCAAGAATAGACATTCAATTTGGATGTGTATTAAAATAATAAACTAATTCTTTAAAATTAGAGAAGATTATATCAAACTGACATACAGTGTAAAAGTTATGAGCAAAAACACTTGTTCAAGGTGAAGGGGATATTAAAAAAACAAGTGTTTCTTGCAATCACCCTTTGGCAAAAATTGAAGTCTCAATGGTAGGTACTATCAATACTACATGTCATATGCTGCTAGTAACAATGCAAGTGCTAAACTTCAATGACTGCCAACGATCTTCTTCATTCTACATAAACCATTGTTAGTAAATGAACAAAGAAGTTACAAGCAACATAAATCGTAATTTGTCACTACAAAAAAACAAGTGTCCACAATGATTTGTCTATACTGAATGTAATACAACAATGTTTGCAAAATGACTATTTTGCTATCATTGTGAACAAGAAATGTCTACTAGAGTCATTGTGAACAAGTCATTTATATCCTTGTTTTTTGTAGTGTGTTTATGACACGTGAGTACTATGTAGTACTTAATTGTACCAACTATCAACTAGTAATATGGAATCTTAGGGTTCCAATTTTTCATTGAAAAGAAATGTTTGAAGTTTTAATTTATAGTAAATTTGCCATAGAGGAATAAAACTAAAAAGATCATTTTTCAAATTTTGATGGTAACACTAGTAGAAAACGCAGAAATTTCTGTTGTTTCGGTAACGAAAACAACGTCACCGAAACAACAGAAATTTCTGCGTTTTCTACTAGTGTAATGACAAATGAGATTTTGCATAAATAATGAATTTGAAACCATCTTCAATGTTCAAAAGTGTACACACTAAGGAGACCTATTTGCACGAACATAGTGGATACAAAATAATCTATATTTGGATCCCTCTTATATAGAACATGTAAGACATCTATAAACAATATAGATTTAAAAAGATTTATTAGAAGAGTGATGAGCTACAAAGCTCAATGAATTTGATGGGTGGATCAGGCATTGATATGCAAAAAATCATGAAGTTTTATTTATAAATGTATGACAAGGAAAATACTTCAACAGAAGAGAATGATGGCAGTGGTGGGGCTCCAAAGTACCAAAACTTATCCAATGTGAATATATTCAACATTTCAAACTCTACACATGATTGTAAAGATTTTTTTCAATGATCCAACACATGATCCAATGCATGGACCAATAATGAGTGCTAGCCTTCCAATACAGGGATTGAAAGTTTCTTCAAATACTAATAAAAATATAAATACTTGATTTAATTTGAGTTGATTCTTATTTTTTGGTCATTCTTCTTGGTGTATGTAATTTTGAAATAGGCTTATGGTATATGAAGGTGATTGTAAAAAACATTGATCCTTATTTTTTGTCACCTTGGCCTTTGACAAGTGGATTTTGGCTCATAACTTTTGTGTCATACATTCATATGTTAGTTTTGAATTTACATATGATAGATGCAAACATTGAACAAGAATTTACCAAAGAAATGACCAAAAAATAAGAATCAACTCAAATTACATGTGAAAAGAATTTACATATGATAGCTGCAAACATTGAACAATTTTTTCCAATTTTTTAAAGATAGTTCACTATTTTTAAATAGCCCCCAATTAGGTGCTTGCCTTTGCCATTTTGCATGGTTATAGTACTATTTTCAACTCAAAAATGCAAATTTGAAGGTTTAAATTGGACAGAAGGTCTTCTACTTAAGTCACACAAGTTGACAAAGAAATTTTTCTAAAATAGTAAAGTGTTTACCTTCCACATGTGCTCAAAGTGTACAACCTTTGCAACTTTGCTCAAGTGCAAAGAACATAATTTTTTTCCCAAAATGCAAATGGTGAAATGATCATGGTTGTCATACTGGACAAGTTACTATTCATTTTTCGTCTTGTAGGATGAGTTACTATTCATCAAATGTACTTGAGAGGTACATTTGATGAATAGTAACTCGTCCTACAAGACAAGAAATGAATAGTAACTTGTCCAATATGACAACCATGGAAATGATTGAGAAAGAACATCTTCAAATTAGGAAAAATAGATTTTAGAAGTGAACTTTTTAATACTTTATTTACTATTTTCTAAAAGCAAAGATCATATTATCTATTTTCTTAGCATTCTCCATCTTTCTTTTACTATAACTTTTAGACATAAATTTTTCTAGGCTTGAATTTTCACACACATACTATTTAGAATGTTTTATAAATTATTTTTATTTTATATCATTTCAAAAAACATTTATTCCAAAAGTCACAATACTCATTGGAATAGGTTATTTTGAGATAAAAACAATGAGCGTTTCTTGCAATAATCTACGATTTCAATAAAATATATTAGTTACAAAACTTTGAAACCAATGGCTTCTTATTGGAAGCAGTATACACACTTTCAACTCATGTGAGTACTTTCATTTTTCACTCTCATTGTATAATGTATATGAATCCATTTGAATTGAACTTCAATTAATAACCAAGTTTTTGAATCATGCCAAGCTTCAGGTTCTAATGACATGGACATTAACTTGAAAACTATAGATGATATGAATTCCTATAATTAAAAAGGTGATAAAGCTGTAAAAATAACATAGTAGAACAACCTAGGATGAAAAGATAAAAAAACGCGGTATACCAATTACATGGGCAAAGGAATCCCTATTCCGAATACGCCCCGAAAAGGGTGTCCAACCCCATCTGTGGCGCATTCCAGAGGATTTACCACTAGTGGTTTACTAGACTTGAATGGCGTTCAAACTGACAAAACCTCAAAGCCCATGCAACCACGACTTGAACAGTTCATTTGTAAGAAAGTTAGATTCCAAGAGTGTTTCAATATTTCCCTTGAGTATAGTTCGTCAGTCGACCCAGCTGCTTCGAAGTGCGGGGCTAACCCGACGGACTTCCAAAAAGTAATGAAATGGTCAACCGGGGAACTAAGGGAATCGCAAGACTGCTGCACCCTGGGAACCGGCAAGCCGGGTTGAGTTCTACACGGCCAAGGGCAAGGCGAGTAAAATAAAATTAAACTAATTTGCATAACCACGCTCTTTCAGGAACTCGGAGAAGACCACGAGGCAAGCGCAGATTCACTGTTTCAAAGAGGACGGAGACCTCGGCTGGCATGGAGCCAGTTTGGACGTACGTATATAAGCCTGGTGAGCCCTCGGCACTTCTCATCACTTGACAGAGCAACTCTCAATCACGAACGCATCAGCTAATCCAAGTGCCCAGCTCGATCTCACACCAATACTTATCTGCTCAACGCAGATTCTCCGGACTTTGCGCATTCCAGTTCGATCACTGACAACAGATACAGTAAACCGATCGACTTGCATATATTCATCCCAGTGGGGGATTCCACTTCCTGGGCGTCTAGCAAGTAAGTGCGCGATGGCCGCTTCGAGGTCCGCGATGGGCCTGCTGTGCGCCGCAGCAGTCCTTCTCAGCTTCATGAGCGCACCCGTGGCCACTGCCAGTCGAAGCCTCTCCAGTTCTGGCTCTGGCGGTTGCCAAGAAGGCTTCTACCAGCACTCGTGCCCCAACATGGAAACCATCATCTACGAGTCCATGCTCAAGTCGTTCCAGCAGAACAGCACGGTGGCGCCCGGCGTGCTCCGCCTGGCGTACCACGACTGCTTCGTGCGCGGCTGCGACGCGTCGTTGCTGCTGAACGGATCCAACACCGAGAGAACCAACATCATCAACGGCGGCCTCCACGGCTTCGAGGCCATCGACGCCGCCAAGGCCGCCGTGGAGGAGGCTTGCCCGGGCGTGGTCTCGTGCTCCGACGTGCTGCAGTTCGCCGTGCGTGACACCGTGAAGTTGACGGGAGGACAAGGTTGGACCGTGCCCGCCGGAAGACGCGACGGAAGGGTGTCCCTATCCTCCGAGGTGGCCGCCAATTTGCTGACGCCCAACAACACGGTGCCGGCGCTGCTGAATGTGTTCCAGAAGAAGGGCCTGAACGCCACGCAGATGGTGGCGCTGGCTGGCGCTCACACCCTGGGGAAGGCGCCGTGCGCGACCTTCGACAACCGCATTCAGGGCGCCCAGGTCGACCCCACCATGCAAGCGCACTTCGCCCAGGACTTGAAGCAGAAGTGCCCCACGGCCAACATCACAGACACGGAAGTGCCGCTGGACTTGGTGTCGCCCACCAAGTTCGACTCGCAGTACTTCAAGAACATCGTGAACAAGATGGGCTTGCTCACTTCTGATCAGAGCATGTGGGTGGACTCGCGCACCAAGGGCTCCGTCCAGGCCAACACCGACAGCGCCACCTTCAACGCCAACTTCGCCCAAGCCATGGTGGCGCTCAGCCAGGTGGATGTGCTCACGGGCAGCGCCGGCGAGATCCGGCGAGTGTGCTATTCCGTGAACTAATTCAGTTGGGCAGGCCTTTTAGCTTAGTTCACTTGAATTGGTGCCCAGGAGCTAGCTCCATGGCGGGTACCCCGACCAAGTAGTGAACATTCGAGCATCAGGTAGGTAGAAGTTAGAAACCATGCATTCCACGTCAGGATTGGTTGGAGACCAGATGCCCGAAGGGCGTTTTCCAATCCAGTCGGTGCGTGCATTGATTTCCTGGTTAGCAGGTTTGATTTTGAATGCCCCCACTTCAATTCAGTGGTGAGGCAATTCATGTTTATGATTCTTTGACTAGCTTCCAGTGATGTCTATGGTCGTATGACATTTCCAGGCTGGCACGTCTTCATGACACCCAGTGGACTCAATTGAATTGGCACTTCAGTAAATTGACCGCTTCTGGATGATTTCCATGTTTTACACATCTCAGCACTTGCTCGTGAAGTCAATGTTAGACTTGTAGTCGATTGGTTGGGCCACGAGATCATGCACTCTCTCTGTTCATTGATTTTTTGAGTGATGTTGGTTCGTGGGCGCCAGCCAGTTACATCCTGTATGTGGCTGGCCCCACTGGTACAGGATGCATTCTTTCCAGGTTATCACTTCGAACTTAGAAACCAAGTCATTCTACGGTATTATATGTTGGTCGGAGACCCGACGAATTGAGTAGGTCGTTTTCCAATCGATGATGCAGGTTTAGTAAGCTAAGATTGAGCATGATGAAGCTGATTGCAGACCTTTCGGAGAAAACTTTCATCCAAAAGAGTGAGGAGTTGGTTTCAATGACCCGACTCTGGTGCGGCATTTTCAGAATTCGGCTACATCATTTATATACGGTATCTGGAATATGTGATGAATGCATGCCACTCTTGCGTCGCCATCCTCTGTTCTGTAAACGCTCCACTGGGCTCAGTACCACTGGAGTGCTTGGCAACGGCCTTGCACCACTTGGGTTCACTTGCTTTGTGGAGGACTCTTTCATTGCTTTGTGGAGATCCGGCGAGTGTGCGCTTCCGTGAACTAGTGGAGTTAGGGAGACCTTTAGCTTAGTTCAATTGAATTTATGCCCAGGAGCCAGCTGCATGGTGGACACGGCAAGTACTGTACAAAGTTGATTCTTTTGAGAGCATCAGGTAGGTAGAAATTAGAAACCATTCATTCCACGTCAGGATTGGTTGGAGACCGGAAGCCCGAAGGGCGTTTTTCAATCCAGTCGGTGCGTGCATTGATTTCCTCGTGAGTTAGTTTGATTCTGAATGCCCCCACTTCAATTCAGTGGTGAGGCAATTCATGTATTTTATGATTCTTTGGCTTCCTGTGATGTCTGACGATCGAACCTTTGTTAAATTTGAAATTTTTTTTTGAGGTTGAGGATACAATTTGCGTGACATTATAAATGTCAAGGTTGTGGGAATCTAATTTTATTAGATGTGTACTGAGCTCTGGAGAGATATTTCGGTACAAGAGCTAAATTCTCTATAGATCAACTTTGTAATCACTATGTATGAATTCCTTTTGAAATTTCAAAGTGGGGGGTTGTAGACCGATTTACGTGACAGTGAGGAGTCTCATTTCATTCAAAGATCAATGTTCATACGCACATAGCCCCGTCATTCTTAAACCACTTGCTAGGACGTCCAACCAAATCAATAAAAAAATGGACTATGTTTTTTTTCTTGAGGCTTTTTTTCAAAATCACTCAAAAAGTTGCCTATATATTTTTTCTTTGAGGCACGACGACTTCAATATTTTATGGCATGTTGTTGTACAACAATCAAGACCCTCTCCCATTGGTATTATGGGGAATTTCATTAAAATGGCGGCATTCCATGTGCCATTTTCAACCCGCTTGCTCTGAATTGTAAAAGTGACATCTAGGATAGATATAGTTTTTAGGAATCTTGGATTTTTATAGATTTAAGAAATCTAAGACTACTACAAATTTCAGGCCGCACGATCTAAATTGTAAAAGTGACATTTAACACAATTATAGATTTTAAACATTTTGCCATTGTAACGAACTTGCCTATTATTGTAAAAAGATAGAAAAATGTAGATAATATGGATTTGAATGAAATTTCAAGATCCTTAATGAATCATAAACTTGAGATTTCATTGACTATCATTGATGATGTATAGGTTACAATTTGAATTGTTGTTGCATTTACAACAAATAGATTTGAAGATATTTGTCTTATTACACAATTAATATATGCAAATCATTTTAATTTGTATTTATCAACCAAAATGACTTAAAATGAATTACAATTTATTTGATTAGATTTAGTGATTTACCAATATTCAAGCTCAATTAGTGGTGATGAATAGACTATGATAAGCTTAGGGGTTGTTAGTATGGATGACTGGACTAGTTCTCAAATTGGACCCAGAGGGTTTGCATGCCAAAAATGCTAACTTGATTTCCAATATGGAGCTCAAGTATCTCTTTTTTTCTACCGTCCTTGATTTTAGGATTTGCAAGCCTGTTCTCCTTTCCATCAACCCAAATTGCTATTTATCTAAAAGTATCCTTCTTTTGTCTTCTTGTCTATCCTATTCCAAGACTTCTGTCTATGGCTCCCCTCATTCATTGGTTGCCACATGCCACTTAATTCCAAACATTAAGAAAAAAGGTGGATACTTTATTTGAAGAACTGGTGCACATCTGGAAGTATGACAGAAGCCGGACCTCAAAGCTTGGTACCCAGAGGTACACCTTCTGTCCGGTGCAAGTATGTGAACAGCACCTTAGGTTAGGTGGGATGGTCGGGTTCGAAATGGAAAAGGTCTTCCCCGAAGAATGTGGGTGATCTCCATCTACCATTACTGAAGTCGGCCTTAGTCCACCCCGTTGGATTCCAACCATTTCCAACTTTGCATTTGGGATTCACCCAAATCAACGAAGAATTGTAATTGTACTCCAGAAGTTCAGTGGTGAGGAATTTCTATCCGACAGCACTTTCTGCATGTCTTCGTTGCTGAAGCCGTGCGGTAACTTATGTGTGCATCCATTAGCAACAGGCCAGCCCAAGTAAACGGCGTGACAAATGTGCAGAGGTAGGGCAGAGGCTCAGAGCGACACATTCATCGTTAAACCTGCAAGCAGGGCATTTAATTTTGAAGCTCTGTTTGACTGATGCAAGAACAGTTGGAAGACATTAGTCAGATTAATTACAGAAGCCCGAATTGCAAACATGATTTAAAATATTCTATAATTATTGATGAGGACAAATCCAGATGTTTGAATGTATTCTCACTTACATACAAGTGCGTTGAGGTTTCTCAAGAGCATGATCCGTTTCCACGGCATGAAGAGCATCTGCATCCTGATCTTGTGGATGATCTTGAAGCCGATTTCTCTAGGACTTAGCTCCCAGCACCGTGAGGATGTACCCCAATTTCGAAGGTCTGGAATGGGCGGTAAGAAGCTCGACATTTCATGGCCGCAGCTTAATTCAAAGTTGGTAGCACGTGAGGGTCACAGACCTAGGAACCCCCTAGACCCTGTTGAGATTGAAGTTTTGTCAAATGTTTCTTGGCACAGTTGAGATTGAAGTTTTGTCAAATGTTTCTTGCACAGTTGAGTTGTTCTTTCATAACAAGAGCTGATAATTAGTTTTCCTCTTGCTGATACTACAGTGCTAATTTCGAAAGCTCGGAATCCGCTTTAGCTTCAAACTTATAGTAGAAGTATTTGAGTAATTGGGGGCCATCCATGTGCATTTTGTTCATGACTTTTCACAAGCAATAGTTGTTTCATTTCACCAACGCTAGTCTTTGACTCTAAGATGTCACTTCACTAGAAGTCACAATTTTGAATTATACTAAGTATAATTTCATTAAAATGGCGAATATTTTGTGACTTTAGCATTCCACAGGTCAGACCGGGTGGTCTGAAATCTAGTACACTAATAGATTTCAGACCGCCCAATTTTAGGGTGTGGGAATGGCACACTGTGAAAATGGCACCTGGAATGTCCCCATTTTAATGAAATTCTCCATACTTGTGCTCATCAATCTGCTACGGTTCCTCATTCATATGGTTTGCGGATACTCGAGTGTCGCGACCCAAGTGACACCTACCAGCTCTTAGCAGCTCCCTAGGTTCACTCCAACCCACTAACAACGTCACTTGGTCACCAACTGCCTAACACTGCACATGCCAAGCACCCACAGTGTTAGTCCCCATTTCCAACTTAGTTTGCCAAGTCCCAGTCACCGGGACTACTAGCACACACTCCCATCGTGACACCGGGCATGTCACTTAGTAACATGGGGCGGAACTTCCACCTTAATGTGCAAGGACCCATGGTGGCACTACTCACCATGGTCCTAACCGCCCTTGAGTGTCACCCCACTCCATGCTAGCCCTTTTTGCATTTGCTACTCATCCACTATAGGTAACCGGCGCTCACAACTCGGGACACATCCAAAGAGGCCTAGCAAGGAGCGGGACTCCACCCAACCGATGCCACGGGACACACACAAGTGTCCCATAGTGCCTTGAAATGGTGGTGAAGTCACCACCACCAACCATGAGTCACCGGGACTCACCAAGGCTTCAAGAGGGAGTGAGGAGGAAGACCAACCCCTCCTATAGTACACTCTGTGGTATTCGGCAGACCCCCCCCCCGTCCTAGGTCGAAGGAAGTCCTTGGATAACCTTGGGTTGTGGAAGACCACCCACTTCCAACCCAAATCGCCAAGTTACATCACCGTTTGGGCTCCCGAACTTCCAACCGACGTAACTTTGCGCTCCGAGCTCCAAATCCAACATGCGAGACCATTTTAGACATCTACGCGACGAGTAGATGCTGATGGACTGCTCACTCGTCCCATTTGGACAAGTCCTCACAAAATTATGGCCCTCTAAAGATTTGGATGCACTAAGAGAGGCATCACGCCTTCACCACGGCCCTTCTTTTGGCCATAACTTTTGACTCATGTCTTAGAACCTCGTAATGCTTGTCATTCTAGGTTCCTTGTGTTCATAGCTTTCCAATGATATGCCACATGCCATACTTTGTTGTGGGCTTCATTGAAAACCCCTCACACCTAGCCCTCAAGTGTCCCGGCGCCACCGGGACCCAGTCAACTTTGAGCGGCCATAACTTTTCGCTCACAACTCCAAATTGCGCGTTCTTTGCGCCATTAGAAGCGTATTGTTAAGAGCTTTCCAAGCATGTGTGAAACTCTCATGTTCACTTCAAAACCAGGGCGCTATTGCGCCCTGTTTGATCGGGAGTCTCTTCATTCTCCCTACCTAGTCTATTGCAAGGCTTGGGAAGTCACCCCCAAGGTCCCCCCTTGCGCACTAAGGTTCATTTGGGCACCCCAAGTAGATAGGGGCGTGACACTCACCCCCACCAAATAGGGTCGATGCCCTCATCGACATTACTTCTTGTCGGAAGCATTGAGTTAAAAAGGGTAGCCATCCCCCTCAACACTTTCATTGCGTTCTGGGTAGCTAACCCCACAATGATCCAAATACTCATTTACTTAGTTCAAATGGCTAAGTCTCCAAAGGTGGCACTAGATAAGCCCATGGTTTTGGCACCCTGGACGGCAAACATCCAAGGACCTAAACCTACACTAAAGGGACTTATCTACTTTGAGACTCCCCCGGTTTGCCCTCTTTTGGCTCCGAGTTAGGCTCAACTAGCCTATCTTACTTACTTGACTAGGAAGAACTCAAGGCTCATCAATTTCTACTTGGTTGCAACACCAAGACCCCTCTCAAACACTTAAGTTATCAAGTGATGAACTTTGCAAGCCTAGAGATAGTGTCAAGTCCCGCCCGACTTGTCCTTTGAGTACTCTCCCGAGGCATGGATGATCAATCCATGTGTAGACAATGGTCCACTCCCAAAGGGCACTTTTGTAAGCCCGTGCCACTATCTTGCTCCCGCCCGAGCAAGTTCTAAGCTTGAAAGTCAAAAGGGTTTAGTCCCTTGCAACCTTCAAGCCAAGGCCCCTATTTGCAGCATTCTCAAAATTGATTTACATATCATTCCATCCTCTTCTACTAAACCAAACATCAATGAGACTAGGACTCATCTCATAGTGCTAATGCCAATCAAGAGCTAACTCACATACAAGGAGTCATTTCCAACATTGCAACTTTATTTCAAAACAAGTACACAATAGACAAGCGCATAAATGCACTGTTTACACAAGTGTTGTGTTTCTCCCCCACTAACAAAGGTTGATGTCCTCATCAACTCCTACGCGGCTTTTTGTTGGATTGTCTACTTTGTTCAAATCGATCCACCACCTCCTTTGCATGAACCATATCTTTGGCATCCACCCAAGTTGCTTCCTTTTCATGATACCCCCGCCATTTCACTAAGTATTTCTTGCCCCTCTTCTTAGTGTTTCTACTCTTGAGAATCCCTTCCACCTCATACTCAAGGTGTTCCCCAACTAACTCAGGGAGAGGCCTCAACACTTGCTTGCGTTCCGGCCTCAAGGTATCCTCATGATATGGCTTCAACAATGAAACATGAAAAGTTGGGTGCACCTTGATTTCCTGTGGCAGTTCTAACTTATAGACATCCTCAAACAACCGCTCGGCAATGACAAAGGGACCTGCATATTTGGCCATGAACTTAGGTGTTAGTCCTTTTGGCAATGTGAAGTTCTTCACATTCAATCACACCTTTTGTCCCACAGCATATTCCACATGGCATCTCCCTTTATTCACTTGTTTGATGTATCTCTTTTGTGCCTTGTCTAAATGCAATTTGATCTTCTCAAGCATAGCTTCTCTATGAACAACAAAGTCTTCTGCAACTTGGCTTCTTTCAAACTCTGATTGCAACCCTTCCAAGGCAAGGTCAGTAGGCATAAGTGGCTCTACACCATAAGCCATTTTGAATGGCGATTCTCCTGTAGCTGCATGTTTGGCTTTGTTGTAACTAAACTCAGCCAAAGCCAAATACTCCGTCCAATCACTTTGGTCAACACTCACATAGTTTCTAAGGTATTGATTCAAGACCCCATTCACCCTCTCTGTTTGCCCATCTGTTTGAGGATGAAACGCCATGCTAAATGAAAGCTTGGTCTTCATTTTCCTAAACAAGTGCTTCCAAAATGCACTTGTGAATTTAGGATCTCTATCAGAGACAATCACCCTAGGCAATCCACTATGCCTCCACCAAGTGCTGAAAAAGAGTGTGGCTGTTTGAAATGTAGTTGCCACTCTTGTTGTTGGTGCCATCCTAGCCAACTTGCTAAACCGATCTACCACCACAAAGATGGCATCAAACCCTTGTGACTCCGGTAAGCTAGTGATGAAGTCCATGGAAATACATTCCCATGGACCATTTGGAATGGGCAAAGGCTTAAGTAACCCAACTTGTTTTTGATATGAAGCTCGGTTGGCTTGACAAGTGACATAAGTCTTTACATAATGTGCAATGTCTTCTTTCATCCCAGGCCAATAGAACCTCTTAGCCACAAAACTTATGGTGGCTTTCTCACTTCTATGACCTGCAAGAGGCTTGTCATGCTCCTCCTTCAAGACTTGCAACCTCAACTTGCCTTTGGGGACATACACCCTACCTTGCTTGAATTTGATTAGGCCTTGGTGTAATCGAATCCCCTTCACTTTCTTGCCAACCCTCAAATCACTTAGGAACTTTTGAGCCTCTGGGTCCTTTATATAAGCCTCCCTTATTCTCCTAGCTAAGTCACTTTCTCCCTCATACATTAACCTTAGTATTTGAGTAGAACTTGGTTTGAACTCATCCTTTCGGCTAAGGGCATCGGGCACCACATTTTCTTTGCCCGGTTTGTGAATCAAGTCCACATTCATAAGAGCCAAGGTGTCATACCACCTCAACTGCTTAGCTGTCACTCTAGACTGGCTCTCAAAATACTTCAACGACACATTATCGGTGAACACCTTGGTTTGATGAAGACCAAGGTAATGTTGCCATGTCTTCAAACAATGCACCACTGCAAACATCTCCTTCTCATGTGTTGGCTATTTGGTTTGGGTCCCATCTAACTTCTTGCTTTCAAAAGCAATGGGCCTCCCACCTTGCATCAACATTCTCCCAATTGCAAAATCACTTGCATCCGTGTGTACCTCAAAAGGTTGATCAAACTCAGGAAACTTCAACACTGGATGAGAAGAAAGTTTGGCCTTGAGCTCCTCAAAAGCTTGCTCACATGACCTGGACCACACTATGGCTTGGTTCTTTTTCAACAAGTCAGACAAAGGTTTGGCAATCTTAGAGAAGTCTCTAATGAACCTCCTATAATAATTGGCAAGTCCAAGAAATGACCTTACACCTTTTTGGGTGGTAGGTGGTTTCCACTCCTTGATTGCTTCTACCTTCTTTGTATTCGGCTTGATCCCCGATCCAGACAACATGTGGCCCAAGAAGTCAATCTCCATCAAACCAAACTCACTTTTCTCCCCATTTGCATACAACTTGTGTTCCCTAAGCCTTCCCAACACAATCTCAAGGTGCTTGGCATGCTCCTCCGCCGTCTTGGAGTACACCAAAATGTCATCAATATAGACAATGACAAATTCATCCATCTCTTGATGGAACACGGTGTTCATAAGGGTGGTGAATGTTGAAGGGGCATTGCATAGACCAAAAGGCATCACCAAAAACTCATAGGACCCATATCGGGTCCTACATGCCGTCTTTTCAATGTCTCCAAGTGTAATTCGAATTTGATAGTAACCTGACTTCAAATCAATGCGGCTAAAGTACATCGCCCCTGCCAACCTATCAAAGAGATCATCAATTCGAGATAAAGGGTAGTTGTTCTTAATGGTGATCTTATTGAGTGCCCTATAATCAACACACATGCGAAGTTTTCCATCCTTCTTGTCCACAAACAAGACTGGCGCTCTATAAGGTGACTTGCTCTTGCGAATGTATCCTTTAGCTAAGAGCTCATTGAGTTGGTGTTTCAACTCTTTCAACTCCCTTTGATTCAACCGATAAGGTGCCTTGGATGGTGGTTGTGATCTAGGCACCACCTCAATTTTGTGATCTACTTCTCTTTGAGGAGGCAAGGCATCAGGCAACTCTGTTGTCAAAACATCCATAAACTTATGGATTACACTTGTTACACACTTTGGAGGGGAATTGGCCCTATTAGCCAACTTCTTTTCCTCTCCAACCACACTAGCACGCATAACGATCAAGAACTTAGTATTACTAAGTTCTTCCAAAACTACTAGATGGATTTGAGTCCCCAGCATCTTGGGTGACTTAGTTATTTTTAACTCTATCCCTTTTCCATCTACATTGGCAACCACCTTCAAAGATGGCCGCCTTCTTATGTCTACTTCATAAGTATCTAGGAAAGTATTTCCTAGGATGAGGTCTACCCCATCCATATCACATACCGTGAAGTCCTCCACAAAGGTGAACTCCCCACACTTCACTTCCACGCTTGTTGCCACCTTACTTGTCTTGTGTGGCTTACCCTTGGCAAACTGCACTTTGATGGGCTTGCAAGACTCCTTTATTTGCAAGCCCAACTCTTTAACAAGTCTTGGGCTCACGAATGAGTGAGTTGCACCTGTATCCACCAGGAGTGAAACATCATGTTTACTTATGGACCCTTTTAAGAACAACAAGCGGGGACTCAACTTGGGTTGATTTGCCTTAGCCAAGAAGCCACCTTGAAGAACATGCTCTCCAATGTGAGAGCGTGCATTTTGGACACTCACCTTAGGTTTGGTGCAACCCCGGGACAAGTGACCCTTCTCTCCACAATTGTAACAAGTCATTTGGCTCACATCCCTTTTGGTTTTGTCACCCCCTTTGTCAATGCCCTTAGCTTGTCCTTCTTTTGGCCCACTTGACTTGGCTCCATCCCCACCATGCTTGCTCTTCATCCAAACATGACGCCTCAACTTACACTTGGAGTGTTTGCTTGACTCACCTGTTGAAGGCCCATCTTTAGCCTTCTTGTTTTGGCCCTCATCATCACCAATTCTTTCAGCCAGTTTCAACAACTCTGCATAAGTCTCTGGAAGTTGGGGCATTCTAAACAATGCACGCTCTGCCCAACTTTACAAGCCATTGAAGAAAATGATTTTCTTGGCTAGCTCATCTAGCCTTGGAAGCACATTCAAGTGTGCATTAAACTCCCGCACATACCCCCTAAGACTCCCTGTTTGCTTGAGTCTTACAAGTGCCACTCCATCACGAATGTCTTGGTATTCTGGGGTGAAGCGGTCGCTAATGCATTTCTTGAAATCAGCCCAAGTCAAGTTATCCACCACCTTAGGACTTTCCCCACGAAAGTGAGTCCACCAAAGCAAAGCATGATCCTTGAGAAAGGTCACCGCGATGGTGATCTTGTCTTCTTTAGGTGCTCTTTGAGCTTCAAAGTACAACTCCAATTCTACCAAAAAGTCCTTCACTTTGTGCACCTTGCCAATGCTTGTAAAAGAAGATGGCATGTTGGTTTTGCACAATTTGTGAGAAGAAGAGGAAGAACCCTTCTCCTTTAGCTCTTTAATTTCACCTTGCATCACCTGAAGTGTTTTGACAAGTTCTTCAAACATGAGGTCACGCCCTTTCTGTTTGCGATCACGTTGGGGTTTCTCAAGACTAGTGGCGGTGTCACCTTCCTTGACACTAGTTTCCACATTCTCTTCCTCAATGGGAGTCAATTCTTGTCCCATTTGCTCCAAGTGAAGAGAATCCCCTCCTTGAGTTTCCTCTAAGGAAGGCTCATTAGCCTCCAAACCTTGACTACATGTTAGGCGCCCTTGTCTTGAAGCTCCAGCTTCACCAGTCTTAGCTCTCACCATGGCTCCAAGACTCACTGCACACCAACGTAGCCCTGCTCTGATACCAAATGTCGCGACCCAAGTGACACCTACCAGCTCTTAGCAGCTCCCTAGGTTCACTCCAACCCACTAACAGCGTCACTTGGTCACCAACTGCCTAACACTGCACATGCCAAGCACCCACAGTGTTAGTCCCCATTTCCAACTTAGTTTGCCAAGTCCCAGTCACCGGGACTACTAGCACACACTCCCATCGTGACACCGGGCATGTCACTTAGTAACATGGGGCGGAACTTCCACCTTAATGTGCAAGGACCCATGGTGGCACTACTCACCATGGTCCTAACCGCCCTTGAGTGTCACCCCACTCCATGCTAGCCCTTTTTGCATTTGCTACTCATCCACTACAGGTAACCGGCGCTCACAACTCGAGACACATCCAAAGAGGCCTAGCAAGGAGCGGGACTCCACCCAACCGATGCCACGGGACACACACAAGTGTCCCATAGTGCCTTGAAATGGTGGTGAAGTCACCACCACCAACCATGAGTCACCGGGACTCACCAAGGCTTCAAGAGGGAGTGAGGAGGAAGACCAACCCCTCCTATAGTACACTCTGTGGTATTCGGCAGACCCCCCCCCCGTCCTAGGTCGAAGGAAGTCCTTGGATAACCTTGGGTTGTGGAAGACCACCCACTTCCAACCCAAATCGCCAAGTTACATCACCGTTTGGGCTCCCGAACTTCCAACCGACGTAACTTTGCGCTCCGAGCTCCAAATCCAACATGCGAGACCATTTTAGACATCTACGCGACGAGTAGATGCTGATGGACTGCTCACTCGTCCCATTTGGACAAGTCCTCACAAAATTATGGCCCTCTAAAGATTTGGATGCACTAAGAGAGGCATCACGCCTTCACCACGGCCCTTCTTTTGGCCATAACTTTTGACTCATGTCTTAGAACCTCGTAATGCTTGTCATTCTAGGTTCCTTGTGTTCATAGCTTTCCAATGATATGCCACATGCCATACTTTGTTGTGGGCTTCATTGAAAACCCCTCACACCTAGCCCTCAAGTGTCCCGGCGCCACCGGGACCCAGTCAACTTTGAGCGGCCATAACTTTTCGCTCACAACTCCAAATTGCGCGTTCTTTGCGCCATTAGAAGCGTATTGTTAAGAGCTTTCCAAGCATGTGTGAAACTCTCATGTTCACTTCAAAACCAGGGCGCTATTGCGCCCTGTTTGATCGGGAGTCTCTTCATTCTCCCTACCTAGTCTATTGCAAGGCTTGGGAAGTCACCCCCAAGGTCCCCCCTTGCGCACTAAGGTTCATTTGGGCACCCCAAGTAGATAGGGGCGTGACATCGAGTCTCAAATTCTCTGGTAGAACTCAATAAACAGTCGTTGTTGAGTAATTAATAGATATCCCTTTATCTTTCTACAACGATGTCTTCCCTCAATCCCTCAAGTATAATGAGTTTAGGCAAAAAGCTCTGTCATGGCACATTTCTGTAGCTGCCTCATAATGCTTGGATCATGCGCAGATGCCAAAGGATATTGTCGTCCTAGATTTGCAACGTGCTGCTAGGAAGGGCGGATTTCAAGACAAATGTGAGGAACGATTCAAAGAATGGTCACAAGAAGCACTGCAAAGTGACCTTTCCGTATTCACTAGGATTGCACTTCAAATTCCCAAATTTTACAAAGATGAGCAAGTTCAGCTTTATGCATGGATACAAAATAGGCAACGGAAGCGTGATTCTTAGAAAGGTATGCTTAATCTTGCACACTTTTGGAATTTCGAGTTGTGGAATGTCGATGATATTGCATACTAATGATCAATAGAACTCATAGAAACATAACATCACATAAACCAAGTAGCTATGTGCCACCGTGGGCATGCAATGGAAAACAAGGAACAATCTTTGCACATTGCACATGCTTGTGAAGCAAAATGGAAGTGGTTGAATTGCATAAAGTTTGGAGGATCAATGAATTAGTTATGAATTTTCAAAAGTGAAGGTTGTAGAAGGCTATGAGTGTAACTTGAATGAATTTGATATGCATTTGATGCATACCAAGGAAAGATCTCATAATATCAAATGTTATCCAAGATGGCAAGAGATTCAATTGAAAGAGGCTTTAACATAAAAAAAACATCAACTTAAAAAGTTAACACTTCCACATCATTAGTTTGGGTATTGTGTTTGTTAACCTCTAATGGACTAAGCTACATTTTTTGGCAACATAGCAATTTTGGACAACTCACTTTGAATGAAAAAAAAAATTCTTTGAAATTTTCACACAACATGTGGATGAGGTTTTTTTTGAAGACCCAAAAATTTTCATAACTTTTCACTAAATGGT
The DNA here is from genome assembly GCA_950106755.1 of Climacium dendroides. NCBI lineage: Eukaryota > Viridiplantae > Streptophyta > Bryopsida > Hypnales > Climaciaceae > Climacium > Climacium dendroides. The sequence goes on from OX467086.1 coordinate 31,662,657, forward strand.
TAAAAAGTTACTATATGATATATAGTTTGTGTTAAATCTCTCCTCAATCCATTATCAGTTGTTATGCAAACTACCATGTAAACTTCTCTTTATTCCATCATGTAACAATGCACAGTTGTGTAACAATTCTATAGTCGTCCTAAAAGCTTTAATGTACGACATACATTCTCTCTCCTGTGTACTGACTCTCTAACTGCAACAACAACAACCAGAGATCAAACTTCATGGAGATGAGACTAATAGCCTGATGAGCAATGGACAGATGAAACCCTGACGAGTAATACACAGATGAAACTTAAAGTAGAATGTAGATGGATTTCATCCATTAATACTCCCACACATCCATTTACATTCTACAAAGAATTCTTATCGCCATACTCCCACTGATTCTCGTGGAATGTCCTCATGCCCATAAGTTGCCGGAGTCGTTGAAAAGTATTGCGTGGTAACGCTTTTGTAAAAATATCCGCAATTTGCTCAGTAGTCGGAACATACATGAAATCCAATAACTTGTCATCATAGTATGTGTGAATTGCATAGTACTTCATGTCGACATGTTTGGTACGTTTGTGATACTCTGGATTTTTTACCAAAACAATTGCCGCTTGATTGTCACAATGTATCATAATAGGAAGTTCCTGCGTACAACCGAGGATGCGAAGTAGTCGACAAAGCCAAATAGTTTCTTTGGTAGATTCGGCCATAGCTACAAGTTCTGCAATTGTGGTGGAATCAGCAAAGCAACCTTGTTTATGGCTGCCCCAAGCAATCGCTGTAGAACCCATAAGGTATACAAAACCTATACGGCTTTTACGATCATCCAAGTCGCCACCGTAATCTGCATCAGTGTAGCCAATCAATCGTGGAGGAGAAATTTGTCCATGATAGTAAAGTCCAAAATGTTTAGTTCGTTTGAAATAACGCATAATTTGCTTTACTGCTGTCCAATGACTCTGGCGGGGACGTTCCTGGAACAATGATACTTTGTTGACTGCATAACTTATATCTGGTCGTGTGATAATAGTCGTATACATTAGACAGCCAACACCTTGGCGATATGGAATATCGACCTCAGGATCTTTTGGATCGGTATTTTTCCAAAGTTTCGTGTGGGTATCAGTTGGAGTAGCAACCTCGTAAGCATCTTGAAGACCAAATCATGTCAAAACATCTTGAATATACCGTTCTTGATGAACAAAGATTGAACCAGTCAATGGGTAACGTTGAACTTGGAACCCCACAAAATAATCCATTTGGCCACGAGTTACTTTAAAAGTGCTTTCCAAATATAGCAGAATGCTTTCAATGTAAGCTGGAGTTGTAGAAGCAATAATACTGTCATCTACGTAAATTCCAAGTATTGTATGCAAGGCTCCATGATTTGAGTATACGCAACAATCTGCTTCACTTGTAATCAATTAAAATTGCTTCAAAAAGGTTGAAATCCGCAAGTTCCATTGTCTGGCAGATTGACGTAATCCATAGAGGCTTTTCAATAGTCTACAGTAGTACTTGGGCTTTTGAAGATCTTCATAACCTTGGGGTTGTGTCATGTAAATCTCTTCCTCAAGGTCACCATTTAAGAATGCTGTACAAATGTCGAATTGTTGAAGGTGCATTTGTCTAGCAGCTGCAGTCGAAAATATGGCCCGGATGGAATCATATCGAATGACTGGTGAGTAGGTTTCCAAAAAATCAATTCCTCGTTTCTGTGTAAATCTTTTAGCAACAAGCCTTGCTTTGAATTTATCAACATCACCATTAGGTTTATATTTAACCTTATATACCCATTTGTTTCTAATAGGCTTCCGATCTAAAGGTTTTTCTACCAGCTCCCAAGTTTTGTTTTCAATCAATGAAGCATATTCATGATCCATAGCTTGTTTCCAAGATGTAGAATCAATAGAAGAAATGACTTCTTGATATGACTGAGGCTCATGAATAGCTTCTCCCACTAATGCAAGTAAAGCATCCGATAAACGAACAGCATCTCGATGTAGTGGATCAATCGAGAATAAATTTGGTGGTTCAGGTTCTTCCGGAATCTCAGGGAAATTAGGATAATCTGGAAGACGTGGAGTACTGTTCAGCAACTCCTAGATTGATCGAAACCTTGGATTGCTTGGTTCATCATATACATCGTCAACTTCCACTACTGAAGAGTGAATCAAAGTCTCTAGAGATAATAAAACTCCCACTGCTGGTGACGAATTTTGAGAATCGTTAAGGGAAAAATCAGGAAGATCAACAACTGGTATGTTTGCTCCATCGTGTAAAACCTGATCATGCGGTGAACTCCCACTGCTAGGCAAATCTCCCACTGGTCCATGTGAGCTTATATTGATAACATCAATAGGACGGTGGATTTGACTAATATGATTAGTCGATTGAGATATCGAATCAATCGATATAGTAATGTATTGTTCAAGGCCAGGGTCAAGAGGAAAACCTGCAGAATATTTACCAGATCTTTCATCAATGGTGTAATCAGAGCTTTCAATAATCTTATCGGTTAGAGGCTCCCAAAAACGGTATGCTCGGCTTGTTAAAGAATAACCGACAAAGTAGGCCTTGATACTTTTAGGGTCTAATTTCGTCCTTACTGCTTTGTTGACGAAAACCCATGATAAAGAGCCAAATACTCTGAAGTGTTGTATTGAAGGTTTCTCCCCAAACCATTTCTCGTAAGGAGTGACGTTGCCAAGTTGATGATTGATAATTCTGTTCAAAATATGAACGGTATTACCAACAGCCTTAGCCCATAGTTTCTTTGGCAAATCTTTGGCATGAAGCATACTTCGTGCCATCTCCATCACCGTTTGGTTATCACGTTCAATGTATCCATTTTGCTGAGGAGTATAAACAGTACTGGTCTGACGAGATATAGTCATATCATCAAGATATTTGTTAAATTCAGTATTCACGAATTCCTTGCCTTGATCTGTTCGGAGCGCTAGAACATCATTACCGGTCTCCTTTTTAACCAAGCTTACAACCCGTTTGAAAAATTGAAGCGCTTCAGACTTGTGTTGAGCAAAATGAACATACCGATAAGCTGTTGCATCATCCTTATAGAGTATGTAATAAGTTGAGCTTTTGAATGACGGAGTCTTGGTCTGCTTGCCAGAAACATCACTATGAAACAATTGACCAAATATAACAGATCGCTGCTTGTTAGGATCATGTTTATAAGAGGATTTGTGTTGCTTACCAAGCATGCAGCCCTCACATGGGTGTTGAAATTGAATACACTTGTCCAACTTAAAATCGGAGAGGTTGTCATTTGCACTCATCTTATGAAGTAAGTCGACGTTCACGTGGCCCATTCGCTCATGCCATAGAACTAGGTCATCATGAGCTTTCAAGGAACAAGTTAGAAGAGCTAAATCAGCTGTAGGTGGATCTGATACAATCAAATTTGAATCACACACTTCCTCTGTAGAACTCGTCCCAATGTAAGTAGAGTCAATATGTTTTGGAAGTATCACCGTAATAGACAGTTGATAAAGCTTTCGAAACCTAATTCCTTCCAGAACTTTCTTACCGGAAAGAGTTAAAAACTCACATCGGCCTGGAAATGTTACGAAGGATAAATTTCTCTCAGAAACAAGGCCAACGGAGAAAAGATTACGTCTCAATTTCGGGACAAATAGTACATTATGCATAAGTCCTTCATGGTATCGACCATTTACGAGACAACGAATTTGAATATCACCTTTACCTCGAACCCAGAGTTTGGTATCATCTGCTATTTGGACAGTATGAGTTCCTTCGGGAATTGGTTTGAAATTGGAAAACCATTCAAACCTGTCTGTCATATGTTCACTAGTTGCACTATCAGCGAACCATGCATCAATAGATGAGTCTGCTGCCAGAGCATAACTTGATATGGTTGATGTTGTCACGAAAGCAAAATCTTCATCTGAATCAGATTTAGAATCATTGTCGGAACTGCTCACAATACGAAGACTCTCCACCGAATTTGCCTCACTAAGTCCTTGGTCAATTTTTCGGGGATCCTTGCCATGTAGTCGTTTCTTCCTCGGCTTTGGGCAATCAGCAAACCAATGTCCGAATTCATGACAGTTGTAACACTTTGTCCTCGCTTTGAGGTCTCTAATATAGCTCACATCCTTCTGATGTTGTTCTTTCTTGGAAAGCGGACGAGCTTGTGACATAGAGGCTGAACAAGTAAAGAAGGCCTGATCTGTTAAAGTATCAGTATTGCCTTGCCGATGAAGTAAGCTCTCATGCCGAATGAGACGCTCCTCTAAAGTATCAACTGTTTGACTAATTTCAGGAACATTCGACCAAGCAGCAATAATGCTATTGTAACTCGGGGGAAGACCAGATATAATCTTTGATATGATCATCTTTTCTGGAATGATATGACCAAGATTAGCAAGGATCATTGCCATCTCTGTAATAGATTGAATGTGAGATGAAATATCATTTGTACTTTTCATCTTGTAGTCAAAGAATTGTCCTTGAAGTGTGAAAACACTCTCAGGAGTTTTGTTAAGATGCAACGAACATAATTTCTGCCACATTGCAGCTGTTGTGCCACAGGTAATCAGTTTACCAAGAATCTTTTGCGATACAGACTTGCTAATGAACATCCGAGCATTAGCGTTTTTCTCATCCCATGCATCGATCTGACTAGTCTCCTCAAGAGTAATATCCGCAAGATTAACGGGAGTAGGGCGTTTTTCAAGACCAGAAACAACGCTCAAAACCTTTTTCGCCTCAAAAATTATCTCCATATGATATTTCCAGACGGAGAACTGTGTTCCGTCGAACATCTTTATTGGAATCCTATCGTGTTTATCTATAGGAAGAGTATCAAAAGAAAAATCAAGAAGATCAAGAAAAACTTATACAGAAGCAAAAAGAAGCTAATATGAAAAAGAAGAAAACTAAAAACAATAGAATCACGCTCTAAGTGTTAACAACTGACTCAATCTAAGAATCACGCTCCTGCACTTGAATCGGAGCCACCAGATTGTGATGAAAATAGAAAACGAAGACGATTGATTAACATTGCAGGAGGAGGAACAGAGAAAAACGTAGGTTCTAATTGACGATTTAAAGCTATTGGACTATGTTGAGATTCAATAGGAGCTAGAATCGGAGCTTGTAAAAAGGCATCATATAATGAAAAAAAATTAATAGTAGCCATCGCTCATTCCTCTTAAACGAATCTAACGCTTAACAAAATTCTTAACGAATGTAAACTAATCTAACGCTTGAAGTCAGGGAAGACAGAAAGACGCAAATAAGCGCTTAAGGCCCATAACCTGTTAAATCTCTCTTCAATCCATTATCAGTCGTTATGCAAACTACCATGTAAACTTCTCTTTATTCCATCATGTAACAATGCACAGTTGTGTTACAATTCTATAGTCGTCCTAAAAGCTTTAATGTACGACATACATTCTCTCTCCTGTGTACTGACTCTCTAACTGCAACAACAACAACCAGAGATCAAACTTCATGGAGATGAGACTAATAGCCTGATGAGCAATGGACAGATGAAACCCTGACGAGTAATACACAGATGAAACTTAAAGTAGAATGTAGATGGATTTCATCCATTAATAGTTTGTTTCTCAATTTGGGTAGCCCAAGCAAATAAAAAAAAATCACTTTTTTTCTTTTATAAACAAAATTTGGAATTGGTTATATATATATATATAACCAATTCCAAATAATGCGTGTATGTGTAAAGTTTTGAATCATTATATTTTGATTAATGAAATATAAGTTATGAAAAAGTTTTGTTTGTAGGCAATTATGGATTCTCTACTCTAAAATAAACTTTCAAGACTTTTATTTAACTCAATTTTCAATATTTTTTGAAAAAAATGAAATCATGATATGTAGATTGTCTATTACAACATTAAAACCATTGGGATTGACATTTTTAATCCCATAACTAAATTCTTAATAATGTAGTATTTTGAATCATTCCCTACTTTTTTCTACTTACTATTTTTTTTTATATGTTGACCATACATTTCAAAATGATCTAAAATTTTTAAGTTATATAACCAACTTGCCATGAAGAATGAATCCAAAGAGGCAACACCAACATGGACATTTTTTTATACAAATGTAATCCTGAGAAGTACAATTGCCTTGATTTTTGCAGGGCCAAAAATGGATTTCTATCAATTCAAATGTTAATATCTTGCAATCCACATGGTGGAAATTTCTAAAAATTTTCCACATCTTTTCAAACTAGCATGCTACAAAATCCTACGGTTACATCCGTTCAAAAATGTTTTTTTTTTTTCTAAATTACTTGTACTAGAAATGGCAATTTTGGAACATTATTGGTGAAAACATAGTCAAGCAACTTTAGCAGTTAATGTTCCATCCAAAATGGGAACTATGATTTTAGGTGTGTTTACCTTACCAAAGTACACAACAGCTTTAAATCTAGCTACCCACCTTGTCAATGATTTCAAGTCCAAACTGCAAGCTTGAGCATAGATCCAAGAGTGAGCACCTTCTCTGTTACAGTAGTTGAAAATCATCCAATTCTGAAGAGTGTTTCTACGAAAATGCTCGGTCAGTGATGCCGATTATTCTCCAACACGATAATTCTCTTCCCAGATAATCTTACAATTTGATGTAGATTTTTTAGTCACCCACCACGAGATCTGCAAGCAGGATATCTCCATGCCGAAATGAAGGATGCAAATTAAGAGACAAGGCAAGCTGTTTTGGAGAAAACCAGGTGAGCGTCTCAATAGTCGAAGTTGGATCAGGAACCACTGATAAGTGTAATCTCTAATGTATCTTGTTCAAGCTTTGCTCAATATAATAGTATATCCTCAATATCATTTCATACTGCTGATTGGGCATTTTCGTCAACGATGACAAGACCCCGATGTACAAAAGCACGCCACCTTTGCTTACTTTCGATTGTTGTACAACATTGTTGTGAACATGGAAGAAGGGGGACGGTGCATTTGTACGGTTGACGCAACAGTTGTCAACCGCACCCAGTTGAGTTGAAACCCATTCAAGGGTGGAAATTTACTGATAAAGCGCCCGAGGGCCGTCACAGGACGCCCGAAGGCAGGGCCGGTCAAGACCGGGTGAGAGGAGGAGTGAGCATAAAGAACGGGCTGAACAAGAAAGGGAACAAGGCATGAACCGAAGGAACCAAAAAACTCAACATCAACGGGTATGAGCTCAACCGCGCCCAATACCCAACATGTAGAGTGCGCTATTTTCAACCTTAGCTTGGAACTCAAGCTTGGAAATTGGAATGTTTTTTTTTTTTTTCCCTTTTCAAGGTTGGGAGAAAGATGGTTATGACACATGTCCAAATATAGTGAGCAAGAAAGTAAGTTCTTGAATGATTAGAATTGCAGGATTTTAGATAGACATTGGCTACTAGACAAGTGCACTTTTTGGCTCCCAATTCAATATTTCACAGTAATTTCAATCTCAGGAATGAAATACTGGAAAATTAGCAATCACCATATTTCCTATCTTCCTATATGGGAAAATTTTCCATCATCTTGTACTCTTACCATCTGCTCCATAATCGCTTAAATGATCCACTACTAGTGCCGCAACCGTAATTCTGAACAAGTTGGCCTTTCCAAGTTGTGATTACTTTGGATAACTTGTTTAGAAAATTCTTCCAGATGAATTTCTTATCTGCAGGTAAGACATTCGTTTGGAAGAAGTTTCGGTACTGCAGCAAGAGAGGTCTGGAAGTAATTACATACGGAAAGAGAAGCCACTTGCAAGCAGTTTCTCTTCCCGTGAGGTCCTAGAGCGCTGGAAGGGACTCTGGAAGGGACGTGTTATGCCTCTACGGCATGGCCATACTCTTAGTTTGTTGATTGCATGCTTCTGACGATTAGCTCCTCTATCTGAGGCATGTGTCTGAACGTTCTTCGCTATGGAGATTTAACAGACTGTAGAGCCTAGATGGTGTAGGCGGCGCTCAGTGCAAATTTTTCTGCTGCACGTACCTCAGGTGGATTACATCTCTCAAATCTAAGCATCAATGCAAGAATTCCTTCGTCGTTTCGCATTATCATCTTCCTCAAGCTAGTCAGGCTGCGAAAAAATATGTACATACAGTATGACTAATAGTGATAGCTAGTCCTCGGAAATCGGGTGAACTCAACTGCGAACTACTCACCCACTGGTCGCCATCTATTTGATTTCAGAGATTGCTCCAGCTTCTCCGTTCTATGTCTACATAACTTGGTGCCCGAACAAGCCATGTCGTGCGCGATTGCGTCACTACAACACTACAATGCTAGAAGCAGTCGTGGCTCTGGGAGAATGAGTACGGGTGAATTTCGGTCCCTTGCAACTTAATTCAATCAGATTCTATCAATTTGTGCAATTCGTCTCATCGTAATATATATGTATCCCTGTTGATCACTTTCCACGCTTACGTCTTGAGGGCATATATATACATAAACAATGTTGAATCCGGAAGTGAACCCTTTCACATGGTTGCTGGGTATCTTTCTGATGCTCACTTGCGTCGCTGCTGGCGGTGCCCTTGCAATCCCAACTGATTCTGATCGGATGGCCGTGAGTGAAGCCTATTCCCAAAATGACAGCTCCACCACGCTCTACTCCAGTGCCAACTACCTCAAATGCACTTTCGACCAGCAAGTCACCGTGACCTCCACTGAGGACATCCGCGACCTCCTCCAGCTCTACACTTCTTGCAAGGGGCCCGTGAGGATTCGTGCCACTCATCGCAGGTTTCACAGCTCGACGGGCTTTGTCTGCTCCGGCCGACGAGGTAGCAGCTACGCGGAGTATCACAAGGTCGACATTGCCAGTGATCGGGTGAACTCCGTCATGGTGCTGCTTCACCTCTTGAACCGCGTCGTGTCAGTGGATAGGGAGCTTCAGCAGCTGACTATGGAGACTGGGATGACGCTCTGGGAGCTCACTCGGGCGGCCGAAGCGACCGACATGTCGACCCCGCTAGGGGCATTGTCCCTGTACGAGAATTTGACGGTGGGTGTGTGTGATCCTGGCGTCGGCTCATGGTTCCGGGTACCGCAAGTCGAGCAGTTTGGGCGATCTCGTGCGGAAGGTGAAGTGGGTGAATGCGAGTGGGAAGATCATTGAGAGCGAGATGCAAACGGAGCAGGGAGCGAAAGAGGTGAGAGCATTGGTGGGTCACGCTTCAACCGAGGTCACGCTTCAACTGCAACCAAATTCGCGGACGATTGTGGAGGTTCGAAAGGATCTGGAGGATACACATATGGTGGGCGAGCTGAAGAAGCTCCTGGAGGAAGAAACGCCCCACGTGCTCACGATCTGGAGACCGGACTTTGGAAGGTACAAAGTGGCTTTGTGGACACAGGTGGAGGAGAAGGACTACGATGCGGCCACAATGCCGACATTCTATCCGAATGGGAGTATTGCATTATCCACTGGAATCGACGAGCAGACAACGGACTTGGCGAAAGAGCTCATGGCTGCTTGGGAGAGTGACGTAAGGGATGAGTCGCCTTCTGCCGACGTGTTGAATTCAGGTTTTGACAATGATTCACCATAGCCAGCCTCGCGAGTGACCGATCTGTAGCCACCTTGTTGTATCCGCGTGGATAATGAAATGATTGCTTTACATTGATCGATTTTCTATTCGTCAAGCTTATTGAATTTTCCTCGTCTGTCCATGCCTAGGCGTGTGCACCCTTGGTCAAATATTCCTCAACGGTTCGATGTTCCAGGACGGCCACGGGACCCTCGTCGATCGCGCCACTATTCCTACCAACAATGCACTGGTGTTTGAAGGTTGCGATCCGAAGTGCATCTGGCACGTTCATTATGTGGGCACGTTCACGGAAGATGCAGAGTTCACCATCAAGCTTTCGGATTTGGAAGATTGGGTTAACGATGTGAATCGTATCGTGCGCACACATATGGCGGAAGTTGATGCTCGCTTGAATGAGCGCTACGGGGAAGGCAAGCTCAAGCGTTGCATGTCGCCGGACTACTTCGTACTACGAATTGGCCAAGGAACTCGGAACTTGCTGTCCACAAGCACCGGCTCCCATGACGTCGTCTACGTGGAGTTCTTGAACTGGCACTCAGCCCTGATCCCTAACAAGCTGTCCAAAGTGTCAGCAATCGTGGAATCGATCGAGCAGCTGACGCTGTGCAAATACAAGGGCTGTCCGCACTGGGGCAAGAACCACGAGCGTATCGTTCGTCATCCGGAGTGCAGAGTGGTGGAAAATTTCCCAGCTGCGAACATTGCCGAACTCTTGGAGATGTAACAACTACACGACCCCCGGAAAGTGTTTGAGCCAGAGCTCTTCAAGCAGTTGTTGCAGAGAAGGGGACCGGAGTACTCTCCGCTTTGTACTCCCCACTACTGGTGCTGCTGCGCAGCGGACTGGCACTGTCCCTCTGGCTTCCACTACCGCGGTTCGCCCGGTTTCGCAGAGTACAAGATATGCAAATTGGAGGAGCCCAGTTAGCTTTAAAGCAAACTTAGTACGTGACAAAGTTGCTACACTGGATCAACGTCTTGAGAGAGTTATAGCGTGGACAACTACCGGCACAACTGCTGCAGGGCGTTTAGATAAATCCAACTGCAATATTCCTGGAGAGAACGTCAATTTCGTGAAATTGGTGGTATTCCATGCGCCAACATCAATTGTGACATGTATGTGTAATTTATGACCGTTTGGTGTACATTTGGGTTCAAGGTGTACATACTAAACTTCGCCAAAATAATGGAATTTCGGTAGTTTAATGAAATTGATGTTAGATGAACTTACCTCTATCAGATTGCTTAACCCTAAAAGCGCTCTGAAGTTCATATGTCCTATTGTAACATCTTGTCCATCCTAGCTAAGTAATAGTGTAATACTTGAATCTTTTTATAACATCCTTTCTTTATAACTAATTTGATGGAATTGAGGTAAATAATTTATTTGTACAAAGATTTTCAAAACAATGTGCAGAAAACATTCATGCACTAAAGGGTTAAGGGCTTTGTGCTATAAGCCTAAGTGATTCGTCATAATGGTTCTAATGGTTTCTTGGTCTCCTCCTTTGAACTCAACGAATTCCTGCTATTACTGTAGTGAGGACCAGTCCATGGTCAGATTGATTTGTAGTGAGACCCTGTTAGGATTTTTTATGTGCAAGCAACTCTTACGCTTGACTTGTTGCCACTAAAGAGCTTTTCACAAGAACTCCTCTACCGGAATGTAATTGAATTTGAACAAGCAACTTTTACAGGGCAAGATATATGACAGGCACAACCAAAATTTTGTTAAAATGGCAGTGTTCTACAAACTTGGCACTTTACATTTAGATTGTGCGGTCTGAATCTACACCTGTCTTAGATTTTAGAGTTAAAGAAGGAAATGAATGGAAAAATGGTGTATGGATACCATCTTAACGAAATTTCCCACACTCATGCACACAATCTGAACAATTTGAGGCAGGTAAATTTAGTTGGAACGGATACGTGAAACGACCATCGATCTCGTGCTGAAATTTTGATGGACTTTGTAGCAGCCAGAGCTTGTTGCTGAATTTTAGCAACTTCTGTCTTTTCAATGATTGTGTCCCACAAAACAACTCCTGCAATAGTACCGTATTTTGAAGAAGATGGTACCAGCGTTTTCGGATATTTTTGAAGTTTTCTCATCTATTTTCCTCCAATTCCCATATTGAACCGGTTCTTCAAGTACTAGTCCGGTTTTTCTCTGATTTTCACTCCAAATGATAATTTTATAGATTTTTTCACTTGTTATTTTCCGATGTTTTTGAAATGCCACCGGGTTTTTTCCCAATTCCACGATCGAACTAACCGGCGCTTCTCCCTGAACATTGGATTGTACATTGCTTCAAAAGTAAATAAAATGCTATATTCCGATAGCCAAACGTAACAGAACAGATTGAATCATGTGCCCTTCGTCTATACCCTGAGTTTTTTTCACACCTGATTGAAGGCTGAGTTTATTGATCGAGTACTGCGCAGCTACAAACACAAAAAGCTGGAAAAAGAATAATTTATTTTTCCAGATTTCTCTGGACAAATCCAGAGAAAATCAAAACAGAACCAGTAAATTAACAGGTCCAAGAAGCGACCCTTTACAAAGTAAGGGATCGGTTGGTGCACTGGAAGAATTTTCAGTGGAAGATTCACTTCCGCAGTAAATACAAGAAGTTGCATTGTTTTTAGATTGCTAGCCATTTAGTTATAATTTCTGAAAGTAAAAGCTAGTAGGCTGCTACTTTAGAACATAGGTGGTGTTGTATTCTCATGGTATACTATGTGAATGGGCCATAATGTATCCCAAGCAATCTTCTTGTATTTGAAAAGCATGCTATATAGATTTAGAAAGTATTCCTCACTAATTGCAAATGCAATGACGTAGAATGACTTGCGCTCTAGATTCTCAGTGGTGACCACAAGGAATGAATTATGCGCCTACGCTCGCAGGCGCCCACGAACCAACATCACTCAACAATCAATGAACAGAAAGAGTGCATGATGTCGTGGCCCAACCAATCGACTGCAAGTCTAACATTGACTTCACGAGCAAGTGCTTAGATGTGTAAAACATGGAAATCATCTAGAAGCGGTCAATTTACTGAAGTGCCAATTCAATTGAGTCCACTGGGTGTCATGAAGACGTGCCAGCCTGGAAATGTCATACGACCGTAGACATCACTGGAAGCTAGCCAAAGAATCATAAATATGAATTGCCTCACCACTGAATTGAAGTGGGGGCATTCAAAATCAAACCTGCTAACCAAGAAATCAATGCACGCACCGACTGGATTGGATTCGGGCTTCCGGTCTCCAACCAATCATGACGTGGAATGAATGGTTTCTAACTTCTACCTACCTGATGCTCGAATGTTCACTACTTGGTCGGGGTACCCGCCATGGAGCTGGCTCCTCAGCACCAATTCAAGTGAACTAAGCTAGAAGGCCTGCCCAACTGAATTAGTTCACGGAATAGCACACCCGCCGGATCTCGCCGGCGCTACCCGTGAGCACATCCACCTGGCTGAGCGCCACCATGGCTTGGGCGAAGTTGGCATTGAAGGTGGCACTGTCGGTGTTGGCCTGGACGGAGCCCTTGGTGCGCGAGTCCACCCACATGCTCTGATCGGAAGTGAGCAAGCCCATCTTGTTCACGATGTTCTTGAAGTACTGCGAGTCGAACTTGGTAGGCGACACCAAGTCCAGCGGCACTTCCGTGTTTGTGATGTTGGCCATGGAGCACTTCTGCTTCAAGTCCTGGGCGAAGTGCGCTTGCATGGTGGGGTCGACCTGGGCGCCCTGAATGCGGTTGTCGAAGGTCGCGCACGACGCCTTCCCCAGGGTGTGAGCGCCAGCCAGCGCCACCATCTGCGTGGCGTTCAGGCCCTTTTTCTGGAACACATTCAGCAGCGCCGGCACCGTGTTGTTGGGCGTCAGCAGATTGGCGGCCACCTCGGAGGATAGGGACACCCTTCCGTCGCGTCTTCCGGCGGGCACGGTCCAACCTTGTCCTCCCGTCAACTTCACAGTGTCGCGCACGGCGAACTACAGCACGTCGGAGCACGAGACCACGCCCGGGCAAGCCTCCTCCACGGCGGCCTTGGCGGCGTCGATGGCCTCGAAGCCGTGGAGGCCGCCGTTGATGATGTTGGTTCTCTCGGTGTTGGATCCGTTCAGCAGCAACGACGCGTCGCAGCCGCGCACGAAGCAATCGTGGTACGCCAGGCGGAGCACGCCGGACGCCACCGTGTTGTTCTGCTGGAACAACTTGAGCATGGACTCGTAGATGATGGTTTCCACGTTGGGGCACGAGTGCTGGAAGAAGCCTTCTTGGCAACCGCCAGAGCCAGAACTGGAGAGGCTTCGACTGGCAGTGGCCACGGGTGCGCTTATGAAGCTGAGAAGGACTGCTGCGGCGCACAGTAGGCCCATCGCGGACCTCGAAGCGGCCATCGCGCACTTACTTGCTAGACGCCCAGGAAGTGGAATCCCCCACTGGGATGAATATATGCAAGTCGATCGGTTTACTTTATCTGTTGTCAGTGATCGAACTGGAATGCGCAAAGTCCGGAGAATCTGCGTTGAGCAGATAAGTATTGGTGTGAGATCGAGCTGGGCACTTGGATTAGCTGATGCGTTCGTGATTGAGAGTTGCTCTGTCAAGTGATGAGAAGTGCCGAGGGCTCACCAAGCTTATATACGTACGTCCAAACTAGCTCCATGCCAGCCGAGGTCTCCGTCCTCTTTGAAACAGTGAATCTGCGCTTGCCTCGTGGTCTTCTCCGAGTTCCTGAAAGAGCGTGGTTATGCAAATTAGTTCAATTTTATTTTACTCGCCTTGCCCTTGGCCGTGTAGAACTCAACCCGGCTTGCCGGTTCCCAGGGTGCAGCAGTCTTGCGATTCCCTTAGTTCCCCGGTTGACCATTTCATTACTTTCTGGAAGTCCGTCGGGTTAGCCCCGCACTTCGAAGCAGCTGGGTCGACTGACGAACTATACTCAAGGGAAATATTGAAACACTCTTGGAATCTAACTTTCTTATAAATGAACTGTTCAAGTCGTGGTTGCATGGGCTTTGAAGTTTTGTCAGTTTGAACGGCATTCAAGTCTAGTAAACCACTGGTGGTAAATCCTCTGGAATGCGCCATAGATGGGGTTGGACACCCTTTTGGGGGCATATTCGGAATAGGGATTCCTTTGCCCATGTAATTGGTATACCGCGTTTTTTTTATCTTTTCATCCTAGGTTGTTCTACTATGTTATTTTTACAGCTTTATCACCTTTTTAATATAGGAATCCATATCATCTATAGTTTTCAAGTTAATGTCCATGTCATTAGAACCTGAAGCTTGGCATGATTCAAAAACTTGGTTATTAATTGAAGTTCAATTCAAATGGATTCATATACATTATACAATGAGAGTCAAAAATGAAAGTACTCACATGAGTTGAAAGTGTGTATATTGCTTCCAATAAGAAGCCATTGGTTTCAAAGTTTTGTAACTAATATCTTTTATTGAAATCGTAGGTTATTGCAAGAAACGCTCATTGTTTTTATCTCAAAATAACCTATTCCAATGAGTATTGTGACTTTTGGAATAAATGTTTTTTGAAATGATATAAAATACAAATAATTTATAAAGCATTCTAAATAGTATGTGTGTGAAAATTCAAGTCTAGAAAAATTTATGTCTAAAAGTTATAGTAAAAGAAAGATGGAGAATGCTAAGAAAATAGATAATATGATCTTTGCTTTTAGAAAATAGTAAATAAAGTATTAAAAAGTTCACTTCAAAAATCTATTTTTCCTAATTTGAAGATGTTCTTTCTCAATCATTTCCATGGTTGTCATATTGGACAAGTTACTATTCATTTCTTGTCTTATAGGACGAGTTACTATTCATCAAATGTACCTCTCAAGTACATTTGATGAATAGTAACTCATCCTACAAGACGAAAAATGAATAGTAACTTGTCCAATATGACAACCATGATCATTTCACCATTTTCATTTTGGGAAAAAAATTATGTTGTTTGCACTTGAGCAAAGTTGCAAAGGTTGTACACTTTGAGCACATGTGGAAGGTAAACACTTTACTATTTTAGAAAAATTTCTTTGTCAACTTGTGTGACTTAAGTAGAAGACCTTCTCTCCAATTTAAACCTTCAAATTCACATTTTTGAGTTGAAAATAGTACTATAACCATGCAAAATGGCAAAGGCAAGCACTAATTGGAGGCTATTTAAAAATAGTGAACTATCTTTAAAAAATTGGAAAAAATTGTTCAATGTTTGCATCTATCATATGTAAATTCTTTTCACATGTAATTTGAGTTGATTCTTATTTTTTGGTCATTTCTTTGGTAAATTCTTGTTCAATGTTTGCATCTATCATATGTAAATTCAAAACTAACATATGAATGTATGACACAAAAGTTATGAGCCAAAATCCACTTGTCAAAGGCCAAGGTGACAAAAAATAAGGATCAATGTTTTTTACAATCACCTTCATATACCATAAGCCTATTTCAAAATTACATACACCAAGAAGAATGACCAAAAAATAAGAATCAACTCAAATTAAATCAAGTATTTATATTTTTATTAGTATTTGAAGAAACTTTCAATCCCTGTATTGGAAGTCTAGCACTCATTATTGGTCCATGCATTGGATCATGTGTTGGATCATTGAAAAGATTCTTTACAATCATGTGTAGAGTTTGAAATGTTGAATATATTCACATTGGATAAGTTTTGGTACTTTGGAGCCCCACCACTGCCATGATTCTCTTCTGTTGAATTATTTTCCTTGTCCTACATTTATAAATAAAACTTCATGATTTTTTGCATATCAATGCCTAATCTACCCATCAAATTCATTGAGCTTTGTAGCTCATCACTCTTCTAATAACTCTTTTTAAATCTATATTGTTTATAGATGTCTTACATGTTCTATATAAGAGGGATCCAAATATAGATTATTTTGTATCCACTATGTTCGTGCAAATAGAGCTCCTTAGTGTGTACACTTTTGAACATTGAAGATGGTTTCAAATTCATTATTTATACAAAATCTCATTCGTCACTACCATCAAAATTTGAAAAATGATCTTTTTAGTTTTTTTCCTCTATGACAAATTTACTATAAATTAAAACTTCAAATGTTTCTTTTCAATGAAAAATTGGAACCCTAAGATTCCATATTACTAGTTGATAGTTGGTACAATTAAGTACTATATAGTACTCACGTGTCATGAACACACTACAAAAAACAAGGGTATAAATGACTTGTTCACAATGCCTGTAGTAGACATTTCTTGTTCACAATGACTCTAGTAGACATTTCTTGTTCACAATGATAGCAAAATAGTCATTTTGCAAACATTGTTGTATTACATTCAGTATAGACAAATCATTGTGGACACTTGTTTTTTTGTAGTGACAAATTATGATTTTTGTTGCTTGTAACTTCTATGTTCATTTACTAACAATGGTTTATGTAGAATGAAGAGGATCGTTAGCAGTCATTGAAGTTTAGCACTTGCATTGTTACTAGCAACATATGACATGTAGTATTGATAGTACTTACCATTGAGACTTCAATTTTTGCCAAAGGGTGATTGCAAGAAACACTTGTTCTTTTAATATCCCCTTCACCTTGAACAAGTGTTTTTTTGCTCATAACTTTTGCATTGTATGTTTGTTTGATATAATCTTCTTTAATTTTAAAGAATTAGTTTATTATTTTAATACACATCCAAATTGAATGTCTATTCTTGATTTTTGGGGGATTTCAGTACTATTTTTGATCCAAAATTGCAAATTTGAAGGTCAAAATTGAAATACAAAGATTTCTATTGAAGTCACACAAAACCATGAAGACATTTTCTAAAAGTAATAAAGTGCTTATCTTCCACATATGCTCAAAGTGCACTACCTTTGCACAATTGCAAAGAAGACCATTATTTTTTTCATAAGGATGCAAATGGTTCCACCTTCAAGTTAGAAAAAATAGACATTTTTATTTCATATTTCTGAGTTTCTTCATTATTTTCTAAGAATCAAATATCAAAGTATCCATTTTTTTGTCATTTTCCATTGCTCCTTTTTGTAAATAAACTATAAACTATACAAACACACTATTTTAAATGCTTCACAAATTATCCATCCTTAATTTTATTTTTTTTAAATTATTCCTAAAGTCATAGTGTTCACTAAGATAGGCCATTTAATGACACAAAAAAAGACACATAATTCTTGCAACAACTCCAAAACACTACAAAATCAACTAATCTTTCTTGCAAGCACCTTCTTATTAATATTTGTTGACTAAGCTAGTAACTTTGTCACACCTTTGAGTGTGATCTTTTTGAGAATGATTTTAAATACCAAACATTATCTATTTTCTTTGGTCTAAGAAAAATGGATACTAGTGTACTACCAAAAGCTTTATTTTAGATTAACATTAGAGTAAATTACAATGGGTGTTGCATCATTTTGCATTAAGTGAAAATGATATTCTCTTCACAACATTCAACCAACTTTTGATTCTCCATGGAAAATTTTTTGTTAGAAATTACATTATTGTTTAGAAGAAAAGCTTTCTAAATAAACTATTGAAATTACTATAAAGACATTGGTACATTACTTGGATTTTATTGCATTTTAAAGATAATATTGTATGAATAAATTTAAATAATATTGTAGAACCTTGCGTGCTTGATGTCTATGTTTTTGACATTAGAAACAAGATATTGGCAATAAAATGCATGAAGTTGTTGAGAACATGACTATATAATTAATCCTTAAAGTCCCAAGGCCTTCTTTCATAAAATTCCATTTAAAACTCATTTCTCTTTTGCAAAGAGCTAAAAAATTTAGAATTGTTTTTTCTCAATAATTAAACCATAGGATCTTGTACTCAATTGGTATAAAAATGTATGGAGGAAATTTCAAGATCTTTGACCTCATGGATTGCAACTTGCAAGATAATTGCATTTGAAGTAAAGAACTATTATTTTTGCACCTTGTTTGCTTGGATTGTAAGTTTTGAATCTTTTTAGCTTATAGCTTTTGTACTACACATGTTGACTTTAAAAAATTTATGTTGAAGATTTGGATTGAAAGTCTAGTATAAAATTTTCAAAACAAACAAACTTGATATTCATTCCTTTAATAATTATTAAGGAGAATTAGATCCTAAATTAAACAAAAATCTAAATTGTTAATAGCTCTAGAATGGAATTGGAACACAATAATTCCAATGGTAAGATTGTTCTAGCAAGCTGTTGAACAATTTTGTTTTCAAAATTTGTAAAAATTGATTTTAAAAATGAATCTTATAAGTTATTTTTTCAAGAAGATGTTTAAATTGTCCGGAGAAGAGATAACTTCCTCATCACTTGTCCAAATAGAATGAATCAAATCTTTCTATGTAGACTAGAGCATTTTCTATGAGAAACAAAAGTTTGAAAATTTTATTTTGACCTTTTGAAATTTTTTTGTGGTACCCATTTTGGGAATAGGGTGAAATTTAAAAAAAAATTCAAGCATCTATTAAAAATATGATTTCCTATCTTCAAAAAATATTTCAAAAAATATTGATGAATATTGAGACCTTAGAGCCTATCCTAAAAATATGTAAGAGTCACACAAGGGGATAATGGGACTTTAGGGATTCAACCACATATATGAGATCATGCCAAGAAATTGCAATAAGTGTAAAGCAAAAATAAAAAATCAATAACAACAAATTCAACAACAACAAAAAATCAACAAACATTACAAAAATGTACAAAAATATACCTAAGAAAGATCTAATCATTAGAATTAGTGAGAAATGAAAACATTGGTTTGTTTAGTATTCCACATCTTCTTTCCAACTCCAATGAACAATTTTCTAGTGCAATAATAAAAACAAAGCAATTATTGACTCTTGTTAGACAATCTAGTTTGGAAGCTTTGTTAGTTTGCATTTGCTCTTCCTCTTCGACTATCAAGTCATCACTCATTTTAACCGTCTTGTCAAATTTTGATTGCAAGCTCTTCCTAGTGGCAAAAGATGTAGCATCAATAGTAACCAATATGATCTAGAATCCTAGTTGAAATTGAATAGTATTAGTGGTACACAACTTAATTCAATCACACACTTTTGAATTCTATCTAATTCAAATGTACCTCCAAACAACTTAAAGCAAGCTTTGAAGTTTATATATATGTATATCAACATTTACAAAAACACAAATGTCAACAAGTAGGAAAGAACAATCATCAAAAGATCTAGAAGAATACTTGAAGATCTAAAATCCACATTTCATGAATACAACTATGTTATATTTCAATTACATTTCCATAATTTTTGGATCAAAACCTTTCAAAGCCACCTAATTCACTCAATATGGTCACTTCAAATTATTAAATATAGTTGATCAGGAAATCGATCCCTCTACTTTGTCTCACATATAATAAGTACATTGACAAAGACTTGTCAAACACCTTATGACTTTATCAAACAACCAAAGTCACAAATTGATTTCACTACAAGTATGTTGACAAAGCCTTTTAAGCATGATTGTGGAAAATAGATTTTTTGGGATAGGGATTTACAAATCTAGAAACCAAATCTTACAAATACAACTATATAGAATCATACTACTAAAATCATAAGTCCCTCTGTAATATCACAAATGCTACCATTAATACTAAGGGCTTGTGCTTGCTATGCTATGCATTCATTGTATCACATATTAGTAAAATTTTGATATATTTGAATAGAATGCATGATAATGATTTCAGTAATTCTTTAAAATAATTATTTTAAATATTTTGTAAAAATATTTTCAATCATGTATACATAGAAATCGTATTTTCACACAATGTGATATTACAAAAATAGAGTAGCAGTTCACAAGCACTTCTATAATATCACTTTTTACAAAGGGTGATATTATAGAAATAATATAGTTGTTGCAATGAAAGTGATATTAAAGAGGATCCATAGGATGATATTATAGAGGTAGCAAATCCATTGCTTTTCTTGGCTTTACACTTCTTTGCACTTCTATGATTTTGTGCTTTTGTGAGTTTTGACTTTTCATGGTTTCAATTTTCTATTGCTACTACCAAATGATTTTGAGAAATTTATTCAATTGAAGCGATTTTGGATTCTACAACAATTAAGTTGTTCACAAAGTTTTTGAGATTTATAAGTGTTTTTTTTCAATTCTTCAATTTGGATTGTCATTTTTTGTAACAATGGAGTCAAATTTCTAATGCATTCTAATGTATGTGTATCTTTTATAGTATTTACCATTGCATATGTTTCATTCATCATTCAATAAATTTCTATTGTTTATTTCATTATATGCTTACTTATAAAAAAAAGTTTACAAAGATTTTAGTCATTTTTATTTGAAGATTTATTGAAATTTTTGTTCTGCATTCTATCTAATACATAAAAATTCTTATAAAATTCTAATGATGAATGCGTAGCATAGTAAGCGCCAACTGCTAGTTGTAATCCAAAATTACAAGAAGAGAAGAAGCTAATAAATTGTATAAATAAAGAAGAACTCTTACAAGCTTGGTAGGCACATAGAACCGTCTCTCTTCACACATTCAAGCCAAAGTCCTTTAGCATTGCAACAAGAGGCTTTAAATTAGGTAGCTCTAATACATTTGCAAGACTTTCTAAAAATAGAATACCCATTAAAGCAACACAACTCATTGAATATGTTATTGGGTCATTGCAAGAAACATTGTCCACTTTTTGGAGCATTTTGGCAAAATCTGCATTTCAACATCGGAGTACTATGAGTACTAGAAGTACTACTTAACAAAACAATCTCAACTATTGATTGGAAAAATTGATGGCTAAAAGTACCATTGCAAGTACTATGGACTACTTGCAAGTATTGAAATAATACTATGGGGAAGAAAAGAGATTGTCATAAAAAATAGAATCAATGAGGTATGAATTAATAATAAATAGAAATTGTGAACAAAAAAAACTAAAAATTAGCCATTTGAGAGAACTTGATGGTGATCAAATTTCACCAAAAGAATGAATTAATGGACACCTTCTTCAATGTTTAGAAGTATTTATGTAAGGGAGCCTTATTTGCATGGACCTAGAGGATATAAAATGATATATATTTAGATGCTCCTTGCACTACTAGAAATTTCAGCAATTTCAGTCAATTCGGTCGCGTTGATTTGGTCATTTTTTGATAGAGATTTGCTGAAATCAACAGATTTTTCTATTGATTTCAGCAAATTTTTGTCATAAAATGACCAAATCAACGCGACTGAATTGACTGAAATTGCTGAAATTTCTAGTAGTGTTGCCTCCTTGGTAGGTATATAGACACCCATCTAGTGTGGAAATAGACCACTAAAATTTCCACTCTAAATCATTCAATTTGGATACTCTAAACATAGTGGAAATCCCTAAATCTCAAATGCGACAAATTAACAAAATTAACTTTTAAATATAAAATGATTTCTTTTAATTTAAAAAAAAATAAGGGATTTGATGACCATCAAGTTAGACATGTCCAATAGAAATTTTATGTTCTTAGAACTTGGGATTCAAAAGTTATACCAAAAGATAACAACGTCACTCCAATTGTAATGGAGAAGAGGACTAGTGATTCTGGCAATGACCCTACTCAGTCAAATTTTTTATTTTTTTATTCCATCATCTATCACCAAATTAAGCAAGTGCCAATTTCCACTAGTAGAAAAATACAATGACCAAATTAACAAAAATCAACAGAAAAGTGTTGATTTTTTTTGTTGATTTGGACATGTTGATTTGGGCACTTTTGAACAGAAAAGTGTTGATTTTTGAACAAAAATGTGTTGTTTAAGAACAAAAAAGTGTTGAATTTCTAACAAAAAAGTGTTGTTTTAGAACAAAAAAGTGTTAATTTTTTTGTTAATTTGGCCACATTATTTTTTTAAATTATTTTTTTTGGAAAAATATAAATAAAAGGTGACACATGGCAATGCCACATAGGCACTCCAACTAGCCACATGGCATGCCACACAAGCTAATTGAATGCCACGTGGACATTCCAAATGCCACGTTGGCAATTCACATGGCAAACATTGTCATCAAAGTTTGAACCTTGAACCTCATGGTTGAGGCCCAAGACTCAAACCAATGCACCACTTATACATATACATGTTTAAAATGTATATAAAATCTTATTTGTTTAGTTTTTCATTTTTTTCCCATTGTTTCTTAAAGTCAGCATACTTCAGGTCCGGTTTTGACTTAGTAAATGACCTTTTTTCAAAAACCTTTGAACTAATAAAATTTGTAAAATGAAGCCAAGTTTCACCTCCGACAATCCGTTTGAGATTTAGATCCTCCAATCAAAAGTTATGGACAAAAATCAGAGAGGGGTGAAAATGAATCATTTTTTTACATTTTTAAAAACCCCTCTCTGAATTTTGTCCATAACTTTTGATTGGAGGATCTAAATCTCAAACGGATTGTCGGAGGTGAAACTTGACTTCATTTTTCAACTTTTATTAGTTCAAAGTTTCTTGAAAAAAGGTCATTTATTAAGTCAAAACCGGACCTGAAGTATGCTGACTTTAAGAAATACCGAATTGTTAATGTTTAGTTTTAAAAAAAATCTACATTGTACAATTAAAGATTCCAAGAGATTCCAAGAGATTCCAAAAGATTCCAAAAGATTCCAAAAAGATTCCAAAAAGATTCCAAAAGATTTAACAAAATTTTGTTGATTTTAGTTGCACTATCCAAATCAACAAAAATAATGTGACCATTTTGTTAATTTGGGCAAAATCAACAAAAAATTGTGAAAATGGACAATACAGTACCCAAGTTAACAGAAAATTGTTGACTATTTGTTGATTTGGTCACTGATTTTCTACTAGTGTTCAAGGCATTGTCAAGTAGAAATTTTGAAATGTGTTATTAAAGAAAGTAGGAATTTGTAAAGTAGTTGTATTATCCTCTCCTCTCCAACTGTCATATTCATCATTACTTTCAATTATAAGATCTTCATTGAATGGGATAAAAACAAGTAAAATATGAGAGGTCATTAGACTCAAGGATTCGACTAATAATCATTGTATTCAATGATACTACAACTATAGATTTGTTATGACCAATGATAACAACATCTGGATCTACAAATACAAGAACAATTGGAGCTCGCATTTAAATTCACCAAATATGAATATAATCTTTTCCTAGGGCAATTTGAAAGGTCTATAAAGTCATCATCATCAACTATTTTGCATGCAAGATCTTGGGGGGTGCATTCCCCTTTTTTTTATGTTAATGTGTGAACAAAACTTAGGACCCCTATATACTTTTTGAATTTTAAATAAAATGAAATGAAAAAAATATGAATAGATTTTTCTACTTTGAAAGTTTATATTTTGAATTATCGATATTTTTATTTATTAATAATAAATAGTTACAAATTTTTAAAGTCAAAAGATACACTGCAGAATTAAAAAATAACTTTCACATCCCTATATTATATACGAAAATATTGTTTAAAAAATGAATAAAAAAACTTTTAATAATAATTCTTTATTAAAAGCTCATTTTGAATTGAATATTGATGCAATGGTCATCTAAATGTATTCTCTAAACATATTTGAGTTAAAAAAAACATGTCATTTTCATGCATTTTTAACTTCTTTTAGTGTCGTGACTCAAATGACACTTTACAATTTCCAACAGCTCACTAGATTCACCACAACCTGCTTGCAGCATCACTTGGTCACAAACTGCTTAACATTGCATATACCAAGCACACATAATGTTAGTCCGCATTTCCAACTAATTCGGCCAAATCTTAATTACCGGGACTACTAGCACACACTACCTTTGTGACACCAAACATGCAACTTAGTAATATGAGACAAAAGTTCGACCTTAATGTGCAAGGATCCATGGTGACACTACTCACCATGGTCCTAACCATTTTTGTGTGTCACTCGACTCTATACTAGCCTTTTGCATTTGCTACTCATCCACTAAAGGTAACCGGCATTCAGAACTCGAGACACATTTAAGAAGGCCTAGTAAAGAGCAAGACTCCACCTAATCGATGCCACAGGACACATATAGTGTCCTATGGTGCCTTGAAGTAGTAGTAAAGTCACCATCCACAACCATGAGTTACTGAGATTCATTAAGACTCAAGAGGGAGAGAAAAAGGAAACCAACCTTTTCTATAGTACCCTCTGTAGTATTCAGTAGACCTCCCTGTCTTAAGTCAAAGGGGAACCCCAAGTACACTTGAGTTGTGGAAGACCACCTAATTTCAACCCAAATCGCCAAGTTACATTACCGCTTGGACTTGCGGACTTCCAACCGATGTAACTTTGCACTTAGAGATCCGAATTCAACATGCAAGTCTATTTTAGACATTTAAGCAACAAGTAAATGCTGATGAACTGCTCACTCGTCTCATTTAGGCAAGTTCTCGCAAATTTATGGCCCTCTAAAGATTCAGATCTACCAGAGAAGGCGTCACGTCTTCACTACGGTTCTTCTTTTGTCCATAATTTTTGACTCATGTTTTAAAACCTTATAATGTTTATTATTCTAGGTACTTTTTATCCATAGCTTTCCAATGATATGCTACATGCCATACGTTCTTATGGGATTCATTGATAATCCCTCACATCTAGCCCTTAAATGTCCCGATGCCACTAGGACCTAGTCAACTTTGGACGGCCATAATTTTGATCTCACAACTTTGAATTACTTGTTTTTTGTGTCGTTAAAATCGTATTATTAAGAGCTTTCAGAGCATGTATGACACTCTATCGTCAACTTCAAATCAAGACGTCATTGTGCCTTGTTTGATCAGGAGTTTCTCAAATTTCCCTTCTTAGTCTGTTGCAAGGCTTAGAAAGTCACCCCCAAGGTCCTCTTTTGTGCACTAAGGTTCATTAGGCATCTAAGATGATAGAGGCATGACATTTAACCTCCAAATTTTGTGTGAAAAGGGAATGTTTTCTACAAAAGTTTGTCTTCCTTCCAGTGAATGCTTTTATATTTTTTTAAGCCAACAATTCACATGGTATCCAAATAAATGATTTCCATAGTGACAATATATCTACATTTAAAGTGAAAAAAACAAAATTTTGAATACATTGCAGAGCTAGATTTCTTGACTTTGAACCATGGTTGTCATACTGGACAAGCTACTATTCATTTTTTGTTCATTTTTTGTCCTGTAGGACGAGTTATTATTCATCAAATGTACTTGAGAAGTACAAGAAATGAATAGTAACTTGTTCAGTATGACAACCATGCTTTGAACCTCCTTAAACTTAAATTTTTTACACTAGAGTTTTGAAAGCATACCTTCTTAACTTAAATTTTTTATTTTTTACACTAGAGTTTTGAAAGCATACTTCTTTAACTTAAATTTTTATTTTTTACACTACAAGTATGTATGAAATAGAAGGAAAATCTAAATTATTAATATCTCTAAAATAGAATTAAAATGCACTAATCTCAATGGTGAACCATGTGAATTTTCTTTTAAATTATTAAAATTGCATTCAAAAATGACTCGTACAAGTTATTTTTCAAAAAGATGCTATAAGCCTATAATTGACCAAATACAAGATAAATTGTCCATAATTTTCTCATAACATAACAAAACCAAATGGAATGAATCAAAGCTTTCCATATAACAAAACCAAATGGAATGAATCAAAGCTTTCCATGTAGGCAAAAATATAATCTATAAGAAAAAAAATTAAAAAAATTCAAATTCAAATTTTCAATTTTTTTTTGTTGACCCCTCTCCCTTGTTGGGTTCTTTTGAGCTTATTTGGGTATAACTTTTGTTTCTAAGCACTAATTGAAAAAAAAATTATATTCTCATGAAACTTATTAGTTTTTCTATCTTCAAAAAAAGTTTCAAAAAATCATGACAAAATTCAGCCAGTAGGTACCTACCCCAAATCCCATTTGTCCCCCTAAGGGGACAATGATCTTTTAGGGATTAATCACTTATATTAAAAGCAAACTATGTCATATTATCATCTATACAATCTTTCATTCGTTTACTCTTCCTAAATCCTAACCACATATTCACACCCAAACGTATTCTCCGTGAAACTATATAGAAATACGCACATAAGAAACTAGAGGAAACACTATAGTACTCACACCAGTGCGTGTCAATGTGATAAGAGATCGGGAGAAAGAAGAACTCTACTGACGCCCTTTGAACTCCTTTTACAACTAAATATAATTTCAACGCGCGCAGAACAGTAACGGACGTCGGAAGCCCCACAAGCTCCTCACGAAGCCATGTTTGGCAACCTGGGTCCAAGCTCAAACACTCCTCAGTCCTCACCCATGCATCCGCCACTTGAACAGTTCGTATTTTAAGAAGCTAAGATTCCTCCAGCGTGTCATCTGCCCTGAAGGAAGTTCATCCACCGGTCCAGCCGCTTTGAAGTGCGGGGCCGGCTACGAAATGGTCCACCGCTGCAACTGCAATCCTGCACCCGGGGAACCAGCAAGTGGGGTTGAATTATATATGGCCAATGGCAAGCGAGTAAAATAAAATTAAACTAATTTGCATAACCACGCTCTTTCAGGAACTCGGAGAAGACCACGAGGCAAGCGCAGATTCACTGTTTCAAAGAGGACGGAGACCTCGGCTGGCATGGAGTCAGTTTGGACGTACGTATATAAGCCTGGTGAGCCCTCGGCACTTCTCATCACTTGACAGAGCAACTCTCAATCACGGACGCATCAGCTAATCCAGCTCGATCCCGATCTCACACCGACACTTCTCAATTCAAGGCAGATTCTCTGAAATCCAGACTTTGCGCATTCCAGTTTGATCACTGACAACATAATAAACGATCATCCATCTCATTGAAGGATTCAACTTCCTCGACGTCTAGAAAGCAAGTGCGCGATGGCCGCTTCGAGGTCCGCGATGGGCCTGCTGTGCGCCGCAGCAGTCCTTCTCAGCTTCATGAGCGCACCCTTGGCCGCTGCCAGTCGAAGCCTCTCCAGTTCTGGCTCTGGCGGATGCCAAGAAGGCTTCTACCAGCACTCGTGCCCCAACGTGGAAACCATCATCTACGAGTCCATGCTCAAGTCGTTCCAGCAGAACAGCACGGTGGCGCCCGGCGTGCTCCGCCTGGCGTACCACGACTGCTTCGTGCGCGGCTGCGACGCGTCGTTGCTGCTGAACGGAACCAACACCGAGAGAACCAACATCATCAACGGCGGCCTCCACGGCTTCGAGGCCATCGACGCCGCCAAGGCCGCCGTGGAGGAGGCTTGCCCGGGCGTGGTCTCGTGCTCCGACGTGCTGCAGTTCGCCGTGCGCGACACCGTGAAGTTGACGGGAGGACAAGGCTGGACCGTGCCCGCCGGAAGACGCGACGGAAGGGTGTCCCTATCCTCCGAGGTGGCCGCCAATCTGCTGACGCCCAACAACACGGTGCCGGCGCTGCTGAATGTGTTCCAGAAGAAGGGCCTGAACGCCACGCAGATGGTGGCGCTGGCTGGCGCTCACACCCTGGGGAAGGCGCCGTGCGCGACCTTCGACAACCGCATTCAGGGCGCCCAGGTCGACCCCACCATGCAGGCGCACTTCGCCCAGGACTTGAAGCAGAAGTGCCCCATGGCCAACATCACAGGCACGGAAGTGCCGCTGGACTTGGTGTCGCCCACCAAGTTCGACTCGCAGTACTTCAAGAACATCGTGAACAAGATGGGCTTACTCACTTCCGATCAGAGCATGTGGGTGGACTCGCGCACCAAGGGCTCCGTCCAGGCCAACACCGACAGCGCCACCTTCAACGCCAACTTCGCCCAAGCCATGGTGGCGCTCAGCCAGGTGGATGTGCTCACGGGCAGCGCCGGCGAGATCCGGCGAGTGTGCTATTCCGTGAACTAATTCAGTTGGGCAGGCCTTTTAGCTTAGTTCACTTGAATTGGTGCCCAGGAGCCAGCTCCATGGCGGGTACCCCGACCAAGTAGTGAACATTCGAGCATCAGGTAGGTAGAAGTTAGAAACCATTCATTTCACGTCATGATTGGTTGGAGACCGGAAGCCCGAATCCAATCCAGTCGGTGCGTGCATTGATTTCCTGGTTAGCAGGTTTGATTTTGAATGCCCGCACTTCATTGCATTTTATGATTCTTTGCCAGCTTCCTGTGACGTCTGCGGTCGTATGACATTTCCAGGCTGGCACGTCTTCATGACACCCAGTTGACTCAATTGAATTGGCACTTCAGTAAATTGACCGCTTCTGGATAATATCCATGTTTCAGACATCTTAATTCTTGCTCGTCAACTGAATGTTAGTCCTGCAGTCGATTAGTTTGGCCACGAGATCATGCACTCTCTCTGTTCATTGATTTTTGAGTGATGTTGGTTCGTGGGCGCCAGCCAGGTACATACTGTGTGTTTGTGGCTGGCTCCGCTGGTACAGAATTCATTCTTTCGAGGTCATGACCTGGAACTGAGAAGCCAAGTCATTCTACGTCCTTATTGGTTGGAAATCCCAGGGATTGAGAAGGTCGTTAGCCAATCGGTTCATGCAGGTCTAGTAATCTGACATTGAGCCTTGAATTTGGCTCCATTGGGAAGAAGCGACTACATCATGTAACTACTTCACGATAATTCTCCAGCGCTGTACCTCCAAAAGAGTGAGGAGTTGGCTCCAATGGCCCGACTCTGGTGGGGCATTTACAGAATTTGGCTACATCATATATATGCGGTATCTGGAATATATATATGAAGAGTGCGTGCCACTCTTGCGTCGCCAACCTCGGTTCTGAAAACGCTCCACTGGCATGGACTCAGTACTATTGGCGTGCTTGGCAACGGCCTTGCACCACTTGGGTTTACTTTCATTAACTCGTCTCACAAAGAGCGGTAGAGATTCAAAATTTGAAAGAAACGTGAGCATTTGTGAGGGAAAGCAGATCGACGTCGATTCATTTCAATTTCCAGGCCACCTGGCCTGAGTTCTGGATTTCATCTTCTTGCGTACTTGCCGGTCCACATGAAGATGGAACTTGTTCTTTTTTTCGCGTTCATCTTGGGAAAGGGAATATTATTACGACGAAACTGGTCTAAATATCAACTCGTGAGAACTACTACAATGGGTCGGTGCCACGAGACGCTACAGTATGAAACTTCCAATTCCAAGAATGCTGAGACACTCGAAGAACCTCCTGAAGGGACAACTATTTCAGAGATATATACCAATGGCAGAGTCGAAATTTGAACTCAAAAACACGGACAAGCGGTCAAGCGCTATACCTCCGATTCCAACACAGGCAGCATGCAATGCCGAGAGTCGGTATTCGAAGCCATCGCGGACAGGGCTATCAAAAGTCAAAACAGTGACTGTCACACCTAACAAATCTCGAGTGCATATTGCTAGCCGCTTACACAAAATGCAAACAAAGCGTCAAGAAAACGGAAAATGTATCGGTAGTCAGCGTCGGAAGACGGAGAAGCCACTGCAGCCAAATTAGGAACTAGGAAGTGTAATATATTCATTAGCCTTGGCCTTCAAAGGGCTTTGAATGGTGCAGGCGGCACTCAATGGAATTTTTTCTGTTTCACGCACCTTAGGTGAGTACATATCTCACATGTGAGCATCAATGCCAGAATTCCTTCGTCGTTCTGCTTTATCGTCCTCAAGCTAGTCGTGTTGCGAAGTAACATACATATGACTAATAGTGATCGATAGTCCTCGAAAATCGTTGAACTCAACTGCAAACCAATTATCTACAGCGTGGCATTTAATTGATTTCAAAGATTGGTCCAGCTGCTCCGTTCGATGTCTAGTTAACTTGGTGTCCGCACAAGCCATGTCGCGCGCGATTGTGTCCCTACCGCACTGCAAAGCTAGATTGAAGCAGTCGTCTCTCTTGGAGAATCAGTACCTGCGAATTTCGGTCCCTTAGAACTTAATTCAATTATGCAATTCGTCTCATAGTAGAATGTCTATATATTATACAAGGAGCCTCTCGTGCAGAAACTTTGATGGACTTTGTAGCAGCAAGGACTTGTTACTGAATCAGTTCAGCGACTTCCGTCTTCTCAATGATTGCGTCCCACAAAACAACTCCTGCAATAGTACCCTATTATGAAGAAGATGGTACATTGCTTCTAAAGGAATAGAATGCTATTCAAGAAGTCTAACAGAGCAGATTGACCCATGTGCCCTTCATCTACAACCTGAGTTTTTTTCATACGTGATTGAAGGCTTAGCTTGTTGTTCAGCAGTCCGCAGTTACAAACACAAAAAACTGGAAAAAGAGTAAATTTATCAGACATTTTTGGGAAAATCTAGTAACATTCAATTGATACAGAACCAGTAAGGTAAATGGGCAATTTCACTAAAATGGCAAAATTTGGCAACTTTGGCAGTTTTTACCATTCAGATTGGGGAGTTAGAATTGTACAATTGTCCTAGATTTCTTAAATTTATACCATTCTTAAATGTCTGAAATCTATATGTGTCATAGATGGCACTTTTATAATTTAGATTGTATAATCTGAAATCCAAGATCTCTTAACTGTATATTTATATCAATCTAAGATTTTTGAAACGTATATCTTTCCTACATGTCACATTTATGGTTTATACCAGTTGGTTAGAATATGGCACAAGAATATGGCACATGGAATACCGCCATTTTAACAAAGTTCCGTATGTAATATGTCTAAGAAGCAACCCTATAGGAGTATAGGAAACCAATTTAGAATATGGCACAGAATATGGCACATGGAATACCTCTATTTCAACAAAGTTTCCTATATAACATGTCCAAGAAACAACCCTATAGGAAGCCAATTGAAATTGGAGTGAGTTGGTGTAGTGGAAGATTTTTCAGTGAATTTTCAATGAAAGAAGAATGAAATCCACAATGAATACTAGACATCTATTTATAATTTCTAAAAGAGTAAAAGCTTGTAGGTTGCTATTTTAGTTCATAGGTGGTGTGTATTCATATGGAATAGTTTCCTGAATGGGACATGATGTATCCAACCAAAAGCAATCCTCTTGTATTTAATTGGGAAACAACATAGGTTTAGGAAGTGTCCCTCACTAATAGAAAATGGAACATTGAAGATGGAACTTTCATTACCATATTTCTACTAACTTGAAAATGGAACTTTAAGGCTTCTCATTTGTTCATCATTTTTCTTATGTGCTACGTTGGCAACATTGTCCTTTTTCTTTTCATCCATCTGTAGTTTGGATTCTGTTCCCAACAACTTGCCATTTTGAACTTCCTGGTGATCAATTCTTTAGTTCTGCATTCTCCATACTAGACCCTTTAATTTGACAGGGGCAATTTGAAGAGCCTGGTCTCTTTACGGGCCTGTTACTTATTAGACATGAAAAACAAAGCACTCCAGAAGAGGCCGATGATTTGTAATGTTTGGAAGAAAACTCAACAAACAAGACCCGAGATCCCAGGACAGAGATCCAAGTACAGGCTTCAGTTGAAAAATACTAAAAGCATTAAAAGTTTTCTTCACTAACAGATTTGATTGAATTTTTCTTATATCAAAAACTATTTCCAAAAGTTTTTAAGTTGATTTCCGCATAGTGAGCTACTTGTACCACTACATGTTCAAATATTGTTTAAAACCTCTAATTCCTCAGTTAGGTATAGCAATTTTTCAATGTGAACAAAACATTTGAGATTCTCTATAAATCCATAAAACGAGAACACTTTCTAATGCTCATAAAACACTTAATATACTCAACTTTAATATATTGTCTTGTCCATCGGCCAATATCAAGCAAACTATATAGACTGAAAAATTTCTTCTGAGAGCAAAATACTGAACACAGGTCGTCAAAATGACCGAAGGAGCGGTTGAGGAGACAGAGTAGAAATCGACATTGCCATGTTAAGCTTGTGTTCCAGGTAAACACCGGTCCAAGGTCCGCTATGACCAGACGAACGACTCCAACCAGTAAGCTTGAATGACAGTTAGGTTTCAAAGTTCGAAAGATGATCACGAAAGCATGAATTCTGATTCTCTGGGGCCAGCCACATACAGGAAATAGCTGATTGGCCCCAAAAAAAACACTAAAAAAACAATGAAGAGACAGAGTGCATGATCTTGTGGCCAAACTAATCGACTGCAGGTCTAACATTGAGTTTACGAGCAAGTGCTGAGATAACTGAAACTTGGAATTTATCCAGAAGAGGTTAATTAACCGAAGTGCCAATTCAATTGAGTCCACTGGGTGTTGTGAAGACGTGCCAGCCTGGAAATGTCATACGGCCGCAGACATCACTGGAAGCTAGCCAAAGAATCATAAAATACATGAATTGCCTCACCACTGAATTGAAGTGGGGGCAACTAGCTAACGACGAATGCACGCCTGCATCGATTGGGAAACGCCCTTCGGGTTCCAACCAATCATGACGTGGAATGAATGGTTTCTAATTTCTAGCTACCTGATACTCTCAAAAGAATGAATTTTGTACACTCACTACTTGGCCGGGGTACCCGCCATGGAGCTGGCTCGGGTCATTGAAACCAACTCCTCACTCTTTTGGATGAAAGTTTTCTCCGAAAGGTCTGCAATCAGCTTCATCATGCTCAATCTTAGCTTACTAAACCTGCATCATCGATTGGAAAACGACCTACTCAATTCGTCGGGTCTCCGACCAACATATAATGCCGTAGAATGACTTGGTTTCTAAGTTCGAAGTGATAACCTGGAAAGAATGCATCCTGTACCAGCGGGGCCAGCCACATACAGGATGTAACTGGCTGGCGCCCACGAACCAACATCACTCAAAAAATCAATGAACAGAGAGAGTGCATGATCTCGTGGCCCAACCAATCGACTGCAAGTCTAACATTGACTTCACGAGCAAGTGCTGAGATGTGTAAAACATGGAAATCATCCAGAAGCGGTCAATTTACTGAAGTGCCAATTCAATTGAGTCCACTGGGTGTCATGAAGACGTGCCAGCCTGGAAATGTCATACGACCGTAGACATCACTGGAAGCTAGCCAAAGAATCATAAACATGAATTGCCTCACCACTGAATTGAAGTGGGGGCATTCAAAATCAAACCTGCTAACCAGGAAATCAATGCACGCACCGACTGGATTGGAAAACGCCCTTCGGGCATCCGGTCTCCAACCAATCCTGACGTGGAATGAATGGTTTCTAACTTCTACCTACCTGATGCTCTCAAAAGAATGAATTTTGTACACTCACTACTTGGCCGGGGTACCCGCCATGGAGCTGGCTCCTGGGCACCAATTCAAGTGAACTAAGCTAAAAGGCCTGCCCAACTGAATTAGTTCACGGAATAGCACACTCGCCGGATCTCGCCGGCGCTGCCCGTGAGCACATCCACCTGGCTGAGCGCCACCATGGCTTGGGCGAAGTTGGCGTTGAAGGTGGCGCTGTCGGTGTTGGCCTGGACGGAGCCCTTGGTGCGCGAGTCCACCCACATGCTCTGATCGGAAGTGAGCAAGCCCATCTTGTTCACGATGTTCTTGAAGTACTGCGAGTCGAACTTGGTGGGCGACACCAAGTCCAGCGGCACTTCCGTGCCTGTGATGTTGGCCATGGGGCACTTCTGCTTCAAGTCCTGGGCGAAGTGCGCTTGCATGGTGGGGTCGACCTGGGCGCCCTGAATGCGGTTGTCGAAGGTCGCGCACGGCGCCTTCCCGAGGGTGTGAGCGCCAGCCAGCGCCACCATCTGCGTGGCGTTCAGGCCCTTCTTCTGGAACACATTCAGCAGCGCCGGCACCGTGTTGTTGGGCGTCAGCAGATTGGCGGCCACCTCGGAGGATCGGGACACCTTTCCGTCGCGTCTTCCGGCGGGCACGGTCCAGCCTTGTCCTCCCGTCAACTTCACGGTGTCGCGCACGGCGAACTGCAGCACGTCGGAGCACGAGACCACGCCCGGGCAAGCCTCCTCCACGGCGGCCTTGGCGGCGTCGATGGCCTCGAAGCCGTGGAGGCCGCCGTTGATGATGTTGGTTCTCTCGGTGTTGGTTCCGTTCAGCAGCAACGACGCGTCGCAGCCGCGCACGAAGCAGTCGTGGTACGCCAGGCGGAGCACGCCGGGCGCCACCGTGCTGTTCTGCTGGAACGACTTGAGCATGGACTCGTAGATGATGGTTTCCACGTTGGGGCACGAGTGCTGGTAGAAGCCTTCTTGGCATCCGCCAGAGCCAGAACTGGAGAGGCTTCGACTGGCAGTGGCCACGGGTGCGCTCATGAAGCTGAGAAGGACTGCTGCGGCGCACAGCAGGCCCATCGCGGACCTCGAAGCGGCCATCGCGCACTTACTTGCTAGACGCCCAGGAAGTGGAATCCCCCACTGGGATGAATATATGCAAGTCGATCGGTTTACTTTATCTGTTGTCAGTGATCGAACTGGAATGCGCAAAGTCCGGAGAATCTGCGTTGAGCAGATAAGTATTGGTGTGAGATCGAGCTGGGCACTTGGATTAGCTGATGCGTTCGTGATTGAGAGTTGCTCTGTCAAGTGATGAGAAGTGCCGAGGGCTCACCAGGCTTATATACGTACGTCCAAACTAGCTCCATGCCAGCCGAGGTCTCCGTCCTCTTTGAAACAGTGAATCTGCGCTTGCCTCGTGGTCTTCTCCGAGTTCCTGAAAGAGCGTGGTTATGCAAATTAGTTTAATTTTATTTTACTCGCCTTGCCCTTGGCCGTGTAGAATTCAACCCGACTTGCTGGCCGTCGGGTGCAGTCTTGCGACTGCCCCGGTTCACCGGTTGATTATTTTCTGGAAGCCCGTCGGTCGGCCCCGCACTTCGACGCAGCTCCACCGGCGGATGGACTTCCTTCAAGGAACACGCCCGCAGATGACACGCCCAGTTGGAATCTCACTTTCTTAAAAATGAACTAGTATTCAAGAGTTTTTGTTAGTTTGAACCCCCGGCCCGCCATTCAAGTCCAGTGAACCACTGGTGGTGAATTTCCCGGGATGACCCATAAATGCGGGTTTAGTAGTCCGATTACGGCAGAGTTTTGACCGCGCAATTGGGCGTTCACATATTTCATCCTAGATTGTCTTATTGTGTTATTTCTTACAGCTTTATCATCTTCTTAACTAGTGGAATTCTTATCATCTAAGGTTTTCAAAAGTTCAATTCTCTTTCACTAGAACTCAAGGTTTGGCATGATTGAAAAACTTGGTTATTACCGTAGTTGAAGTTCGATTCAAATGGATTCATATACAATGAGAGTCAAAAATGAGGGAAAAAGATGTATTGGGAATTTCATCAAAATGGGGAGATTCCATATGCCATTGTCACAATGTGCCATTTCGAGAGTTCAGAATGGGTGGGTGGGTGGTCTGAAATCTATTAGTGTATAAGATTTCAAATTGTGGGATGTCAAAGTCACAAAATATTCTCCATTTTAATGAAATTCCCCATATGTATGTACTCCATAAGTAAGGCCTTCAAATTGTTTTAAATGAAATAAAATGTGGATAATTTATAAAGCATTGTTAAATATAAATATAGTGTAGAATAATATAGTATATATGTGTAAGAAAATGGATTCCTTGATGTTTGATTTTAGAGAAGTGTATAGAATTCAAAACAGTTCACTAGAAAAAATCCATTTCTTTTCAACCATTTGCATTGTGCGGAAAAGTTGTGTTCTCTCCAATTGCACAAAGGTAGTGCACTTTGAGACTTGAGCTCATGTGATAGG
The DNA here is from genome assembly GCA_950106755.1 of Climacium dendroides. Taxonomy (NCBI): domain Eukaryota; kingdom Viridiplantae; phylum Streptophyta; class Bryopsida; order Hypnales; family Climaciaceae; genus Climacium; species Climacium dendroides. Next base: position 31,698,925 of record OX467086.1, read on the forward strand.
TGAATACTTTAATATTTTTTTATAATATTTTCATGGAGTTTTATAACTCTAGTAAGGTCCTAAGCTTCCAATGTTGACCTTGAAATTCACATTTTTGAATCAAACATAGTACTTCCCCCCTAAAAAAATTGGCAAAGACAAGCATCTAGTTGGAGTCTGTTTTAAAATAGTGTACTATTTCTTAAAATCTGTATAAAAAAGACTATTCAATGTCTACATCTATTATATGTATAGTCATTTCAAATTTCATTCAAAACTAACATACGACGCAAAAGTTATGAGCCAAAAGCACTTGTTCGAAGCCAAGGTGATAAAAATAAGGACCAATGTTTCTTGCAATCACCCTCCTACAACATATGCCTATTCCAAAACTACATGCACCAAAAAGAACGACCTAAAATCAAGTATCAACTCAAAAGGTTGAATCAAGTATTTACATTTTTATTACGACTTGAAAAAGCTTTCAATCCTTGCATTGAAAGACTAGCACTCATTCTTAAATCATGTGTTGGATCATTAAGGAGATTCCCCACAATCATGCATACAATCTAAAATGTTGAATATATTCACACTGGATAAGTTTTTGTATTCTAGAGCCCCACCATTGTCCGAGCCATTGCCATGACTCTCTTCCAAACTATTTTCCTTGTTTTCCATTTGTAAGTAAAACTTCATATACTTTTGCATACCAATGCCTGCCCCCGACCCCACCCCCATCAAACTCATTGAGCTTTGTAGCATCACTCCTCTGATAAGTCCGCTTCACTTGAATCACACCAACTTTCTACTATGAATATCAATCATTGGAGATTCAAGAACAAGAAATTGCAAAAGGTCATGAAAATGAATGTTAATATAAATATTAGATCTTACTAACACAAATGCATCATACAAAATAACAAAAGTCAATATGTAAAACTATAACAATTGATAAGGGTCAATGCAAAGAAACACCAATACAAGTTATGTCACATGAAGAGTGACAAAGCTTTCTTTTGTGATAACTTTTGAAGCAAGAATTTGACAAACTTTGAATTTTGATTGGATACGGATGTTTCTATTGTTATCATATCCTTTATTTTTCACAAAAATATTAAAAAATCATTTTACATTTAGAAATCAATTTTGCTAATTTTTCACATCTTTAGGTTTAGTGTTTTGGAGGAACTTATGGCCATATTCGTTAAAATGAGACAAAGTGTAGTCTCAATTTTATCTTCGACTCGAAGATAAATCGTTATAACTATTCAATTTTGAGATTATTCGATAATTTGAAACTTTTATACATTAATATATATAAAAACCTTTGATGCCCAAAGGTTGCACTCTCATTTTATCTTCAACTCGAGGATAAAATCACTATAATTGTTTGAGGGTTGAAGTCTTAAAATGACCATTTTGCCTCATTTTAACAAATATGACCATACTTCAAGTATCCCAAATTAATGAATAGAGCTGAAATTTATGTGGTCTATTTCCACAATAAAAGGGCATATTCCATATTAGAGGGTTCTAATAAATAGATTATTTTATGTCCTTCGTATTTGTCCAAATACTCCTTGGCGTGTGCACTTTTGAACATTAAAGATGGTTTCAAATTCATCATTTCCGTAAAATTTCATCAGTCACCACAACCAAAACTTGAAAAATGATCATTTTTAGGTTTATTTCAATATAGTAGATTTACTATAAATTAAAGCCATGAAGTATTTCTTTTCAATGAAACATTAGGCCCTTGGGCTTCTATAGTATTAGTTGGTAGTTGGTAAAATTAAACCAAACTAAAAGACTAATTGAAGGAGCCCACTTTGGACTTTGGACTTCATACACTTTTCTAAAATCAAACATCAAGGAATCCATTTTCTTACACATATATACTATATTATTCTACACTATATTTATATTTAACAATGCTTTATAAATTATCCACATTTTATTTCATTTAAAACAATTTGAAGGCCTTACTTATGGAGTACATACATATGGGGAATTTCATTAAAATGGAGAATATTTTGTGACTTTGACATCCCACAATTTGAAATCTTATACACTAATAGATTTCAGACCACCCACCCACCCATTCTGAACTCTCGAAATGGCACATTGTGACAATGGCATATGGAATCTCCCCATTTTGATGAAATTCCCAATACATCTTTTTCCCTCATTTTTGACTCTCATTGTATATGAATCCATTTGAATCGAACTTCAACTACGGTAATAACCAAGTTTTTCAATCATGCCAAACCTTGAGTTCTAGTGAAAGAGAATTGAACTTTTGAAAACCTTAGATGATAAGAATTCCACTAGTTAAGAAGATGATAAAGCTGTAAGAAATAACACAATAAGACAATCTAGGATGAAATATGTGAACGCCCAATTGCGCGGTCAAAACTCTGCCGTAATCGGACTACTAAACCCGCATTTATGGGTCATCCCGGGAAATTCACCACCAGTGGTTCACTGGACTTGAATGGCGGGCCGGGGGTTCAAACTAACAAAAACTCTTGAATACTAGTTCATTTTTAAGAAAGTGAGATTCCAACTGGGCGTGTCATCTGCGGGCGTGTTCCTTGAAGGAAGTCCATCCGCCGGTGGAGCTGCGTCGAAGTGCGGGGCCGACCGACGGGCTTCCAGAAAATAATCAACCGGTGAACCGGGCCAGTCGCAAGACTGCACCCGACGGCCAGCAAGTCGGGTTGAATTCTACACGGCCAAGGGCAAGGCGAGTAAAATAAAATTAAACTAATTTGCATAACCACGCTCTTTCAGGAACTCGGAGAAGACCACGAGGCAAGCGCAGATTCACTGTTTCAAAGAGGACGGAGACCTCGGCTGGCATGGAGCCAGTTTGGACGTACGTATATAAGCCTGGTGAGCCCTCGGCACTTCTCATCACTTGACAGAGCAACTCTCAATCACGAACGCATCAGCTAATCCAAGTGCCCAGCTCGATCTCACACCAATACTTATCTGCTCAACGCAGATTCTCCGGACTTTGCGCATTCCAGTTCGATCACTGACAACAGATAAAGTAAACCGATCGACTTGCATATATTCATCCCAGTGGGGGATTCCACTTCCTGGGCGTCTAGCAAGTAAGTGCGCGATGGCCGCTTCGAGGTCCGCGATGGGCCTACTGTGCGCCGCAGCAGTCCTTCTCAGCTTCATGAGCGCACCCGTGGCCACTGCCAGTCGAAGCCTCTCCAGTTCTGGCTCTGGCGGATGCCAAGAAGGCTTCTACCAGCACTCGTGCCCCAACGTGGAAACCATCATCTACGAGTCCATGCTCAAGTCGTTCCAGCAGAACAGCACGGTGGCGCCCGGCGTGCTCCGCCTGGCGTACCACGACTGCTTCGTGCGCGGCTGCGACGCGTCGTTGCTGCTGAACGGAACCAACACCGAGAGAACCAACATCATCAACGGCGGCCTCCACGGCTTCGAGGCCATCGACGCCGCCAAGGCCGCCGTGGAGGAGGCTTGCCCGGGCGTGGTCTCGTGCTCCGACGTGCTGCAGTTTGCCGTGCGCGACACCGTGAAGTTGACGGGAGGACAAGGCTGGACCGTGCCCGCGGGAAGACGCGACGGAAAGGTGTCCCGATCCTCCGAGGTGGCCGCCAATCTGCTGACGCCCAACAACACGGTGCCGGCGCTGCTGAATGTGTTCCAGAAGAAGGGCCTGAACGCCACGCAGATGGTGGCGCTGGCTGGCGCTCACACCCTCGGGAAGGCGCCGTGCGCGACCTTCGACAATCGCATTCAGGGCGCCCAGGTCGACCCCACCATGCAAGCGCACTTCGCCCAGGACTTGAAGCAGAAGTGCCCCATGGCCAACATCACAGGCACGGAAGTGCCGCTGGACTTGGTGTCGCCCACCAAGTTCGACTCGCAGTACTTCAAGAACATCGTGAACAAGATGGGCTTACTCACTTCCGATCAGAGCATGTGGGTGGACTCGCGCACCAAGGGCTCCGTCCAGGCCAACACCGACAGCGCCACCTTCAACGCCAACTTCGCCCAAGCCATGGTGGCGCTCAGCCAGGTGGATGTGCTCACGGGCAGCGCCGGCGAGATCCGGCGAGTGTGCTATTCCTTGAACTAATTCAGTTGGGCAGGCCTTTTAGCTTAGTCCACTTGAATTGGTGCCCAGGAGCCAGCTCCATGGCGGGTACCCCGGCCAAGTAGTGAGTGTACAAAATTCATTCTTTTGAGAGCATCAGGTAGGTAGAAGTTAGAAACCATTCATTCCACGTCAGGATTGGTTGGAGACCGGATGCCCGAAGGGCGTTTTCCAATCCAGTCGGTGCGTGCATTGATTTCCTGGTTAGCAGGTTTGATTTTGAATGCCCACACTTCATTGCATTTTATGATTCTTTGCCAGCTTCCTGTGACGTCTGCGGTCGTATGACATGTGCAGGCTGGCACGTCTTCATGACACCCAGTGGACTCAATTGAATTGGCACTTCAGTAAATTGACCGCTTCTGGATAATTTCCAAGTTTCAGACATCTTAATTCTTGCTTGTCAACTGAATGTTAGACCTGCAGTCGATTAGTTTGGCCACGAGATCATGCACTCTCTCTGTTCATTGATTTTTGAGTGATGTTGGTTCGTGGGCGCCAGCGGCCCCGCTGGTACAGGATTCATTCTTTCCAGGTTATCACTTCGAACTTAGAAACCAAGTCATTCTACGGCATTATATGTTGGTCGGAGACCCGACGAATTGAGTAGGTCGTTTTCCAATCGATGATGCAGGTTTAGTAAGCTAAGATTGAGCATGATGAAGCTGATTGCAGACCTTTCGGAGAAAACTTTCATCCAAAAGAGTGAGGAGTTGGTTTCAATGACCCGACTCTGGTGCGGCATTTTCAGAATTCGGCTACATCATTTATATACGGTATCTGGAATATGTGATGAATGCATGCCACTCTTGCGTCGCCATCCTCTGTTCTGTAAACGCTCCACTGGGCTCAGTACCACTGGAGTGCTTGGCAACGGCCTTGCACCACTTGGGTTCACTTGCTTTGTGGAGGACTCTTTCATTGCTTTGTGGAGATCCGGCGAGTGTGCGCTTCCGTGAACTAGTGGAGTTAGGGAGACCTTTAGCTTAGTTCAATTGAATTTATGCCCAGGAGCCAGCTGCATGGTGGACACGGCAAGTACTGTACAAAGTTGATTCTTTTGAGAGCATCAGGTAGGTAGAAATTAGAAACCATTCATTCCACGTCAGGATTGGTTGGAGACCGGAAGCCCGAAGGGCGTTTTTCAATCCAGTCGGTGCGTGCATTGATTTCCTCGTGAGTTAGTTTGATTCTGAATGCCCCCACTTCAATTCAGTGGTGAGGCAATTCATGTATTTTATGATTCTTTGGCTTCCTGTGATGTCTGACGATCGAACCTTTGTTAAATTTGAAATTTTTTTTTGAGGTTGAGGATACAATTTGCGTGACGTTATAAATTTCAAGGTTGTGGGAATCTAATTTTATTAGATGTGTACTGAGCTCTGGAGAGATATTTCGGTACAAGAGCTAAATTCTCTATAGATCAACTTTGTAATCACTATGTATGAATTCCTTTTGAAATTTCAAATTGGGGGGTTGTAGACCGATTTACGTGACAGTGAAGAGTCTCATTTCATTCAAAGATCAATGTTCATACGCACATAGCCCCGTCATTCTTAAACCACTTGCTAGGAAGTCCAACCAAGTGTAGGAATAGATGAATTCCTTACGAAATTTCAAAGTGGGAGGGTTGTGGACCGATGTAACAGAGGTCAATTTATAGGAGATGGGATTAGGTTCCTAACATTTTGAGTATCCCCTGCCGTATACTTTGACAGAGTGTAAGCATAAAAGGGTTTGCTTTGAAGCGGATTTTCAAGACTTCTCCTTGCTGTTTTGCATGGGCAGTAGGAAAGTCCATGTGATGCCAAGAGCTCCCAGTCATGGCGACCTCCTTGAGTAATGCGAATTGGCTTCTCTCTCCCAAGTGCAGCAGCCAAAGCAGCGCCAAAGTAGTCCCCGGCAGAATCATCTGTGTTGGCTGTGGATCCCTTGTGAGTCTTCAACGCTCTCTGAGCGTTCCCCAAGATCACACCAAGTTTTCACCTCTTCGTTAAGGATTCTGTAGCCTCTTTGGCCATGGGTCTGTGGGTAATTTGTGGCACGGAAGCTCTCGGTGGTCATCACGAAGGTCATGGAAACAAAGCAGAGGTGGAGGAATTGCTACGGCGTCATCTGCTGTCGATGAGACAGCCCCGGACGAGGAGGGCTGTGCATTACACTCTTTGTTTCTTTTTTCCTTTCTTTTTTGGAGTGTATAGAGTGTGGTCAAGATTCTCGACCATTATTCGGTCATTCTTTTAGGTCATGGTTGTCAAGCTTGCTGACTCCATCGCAAATCTCATTTAGTTGGAGTTGACTAACTTCCATCGTCCTTTCTTTACAAATAATATTAGTAGTCCTCGTTCACTCTCAAACATCCATTTAGGTTTACTGTAGTACATCCCAATCTCCTCCTTTTAAAACTAGTCATTGTCTTCCATGACTAGCTGTTGGGTTTCTTTCTTTCCTGACGTGTGTAGTAACATTTTGAAAAGGAGATCCTAACACCATGGGTCCATTCAAGAAAGGATAACCTTTCTAGAGTGCTTCAATTTGCTGCCATCTTCTTTCTTTCTCATATCCATTTAGATCTGGAGTTCAATCGTTTTAAAGGAAGACCCTTTCTCCCATTAATCATTTCAATAACTCCCAGACAATAGTTCCCAGACTGAGCAAGCATATAAGTGACATGCTGGTGCACACCATTCTTTGGCATATTGATTGAATCCAAATCATATCCTGTTTTCTTAAATGTTGTTAGATGACAGTACGATGGGTATGCCTACCTTATTTAAATAAGGATTGTGGAGAACGTACGATGGTGGGAAATTCTCATTACCTACTTCTTGTTAAATAATGATGCAGGTTACTTTGCCAAAACATTTGGGCATTGTGTTTGTGGAGAGCCCCTTGAAAAACGCTTATAGAAAGAACCGCGTTATAGTTGGGGAGCTTGTCGCCGGTGGGAACGCCGACCGGGCTTCACGAGTTGCGCACCTTTTCCTAGGTGCACCCAGAAAAAATGTCGAGTCCAATACTCCTATACTCAATGGGGGTGTCATGCCCGGGGACATTCTTCGAGCAACGGTGAGAAACCTGCAACTGGTATGATCTGAGTTCTCTTGAAATCAACAAGGTCGTCATCAGGAGGACGCAGTCGTCACCAGTCAGAGTTGCTAGTTCTAAAGCAGAGTTTTCAGGAACTTTTTGACAGCATCATATAGAGGATCTTCCTCATGATTCTTGAGGTGGTCTCCGTCTGATACATAGAGTGTCCTGTTAGGATCATAGGGACCATTGGAGATCTCTCCATGAATTATGCCTGAAAGTTCCGAAAACAACCTAGTGTAATTTACTGAAAACCCTGTCATAATTTAGCTGCCATGTTTGTCCTGTATCGCTGTTTTCACATTCCCCACGAATTTTTGTATACGTAATTTGGGATTTTGAAGTTGAAGGTCCACCTTTGTTGATGTCTGCATCGGTTATGCAAGGATTGCAGGGTGCTGCTGGGCCCAGTAGTTTTGCTTGAAGGTGACTTTTTTCTGATGTGATTACTTTGAAAGAGAGAATTGTTTTCACGATGTCTAACTTACTGCTGGCTTTATAAAATTGTAGGATAAGAGAATTCAAATCCGAGCATTTTTTAATATTTGGTCTCTGGAAAGAAGCCAATATATGCGTGTTAATTAGAACTGGTGTTTTTTGTTACAAGACCCTGTGGTTGTGACGAGAAGAAAAGGTTTGCTGTGCAGGCAGGAGTATATGTGGACTTCTTTGGCATTCGTCGACCTCAACGAGTGATGGACCTCTACATAGCTGATGGGAGACCGTGGCATCTTATAATGAAAGCTTTGAACTCCAGTTTCTTTGCAGACGGAGAGCTAACACTAGTTTTTGAACGACGATATGCGAATTTCTGAAGAAGTATCCAGAATTGCAGAGTGGACGATGAAGTCGGCTATCATTCTCGGTCAACCTTCATGAGTTTGGTTTAAGTTCTTTTTCTTTCAGACGACTTTGTAGCTTGTTCAACGGTATCGCCTTCATAAATCACTTCTGAATGCCATTGTCGTCGTTTGAGAACTGTGGATGTAACTTAGTACTAGCCAGTAAGGACGCTGCGGACCACAATGGTCCGATGAATGAAGAATCTCTCCATGTAGGACAGAATTGCGACTATTCATCTTCCAAATTTTGTGTGAAAAGGGAAGGTCTTCTACATTAGTTTGTCTTCCAATGAGTGCTTTTTTAGTTTTTCCATGGTGACCAGCTCGTCCTTTAAGGGCCAGAATGTATAATGTAATTGAGAAGCTCTAATACTAGCTTAATACACTTGTACATCATTTGTTGTATTCAGTGTATGATGTAGTATTTTTTAAGCAATAGTTGCTTGTTGGGCCCTAAGGTAACTACACCCCAAATTGCACAAATAAGCAATTCAACATGGTTGTCATTATTATACTTAATGTTTTTTGGTGGGATCTTGTTAGAAGCTAATTTAAGGGGATTTGAGATTCTCTAAGAATGCATTTTTTGGACACCATATGAATAAACTACGAATTTTTGAAGTGATGACAATAAAGTTTAGGGTAACCAACTATAGACTCTCATAAATAGTAAAAGCACATTTTAAGCAAGAATTTAGTATGTGCAATCTTAGAAAGCATGTGATTTTAAGATTTAGTTACCTTATCACTATAATATGTTTGAAGCAATAAGTAGCATGTTGGGGCCCATCACTTCAAGTCTTCAAGAAATTAATTCTTAATGTCTTCTAGAATGTGGCATGTGACAATGAAATGAAAAGATGCAAAAAATGCCATTTCCTCCATGTTACTACAAGAACTTATTCATTTCCTAGAATTTGTGGGGTATTTTTGGGAATTGAAATTGTATCTATTCTAAATTAGTTTCAGCATACTTTGAATTTGTGCTTAGATATTATGGGAGGTAACCCATTTGTGAACACACCCTGGCACTATAGGGTGGTGTAATCTTGTGCATGAGGTAATTAACAGTGATTAATTATGGCACAGTTCCCAACATAGTTGTGGCACATTATGATTGGCTACAAGACTCTCAATATTACAACCAACCCCTGGTGGATTTTGCAACCAACCCTTGGTCGGAAATAGAAAGGTCTATATGACTAATATAGGTGAAACAAAATCTTCATCTAAAATATTCTTAATAATTATGTTTTGAAAAATAAAAATTTGAAAAATAAAAATTTGAAAAATAAAAATTTGAAAAATAAAAATTTGAAAAATAAAAATTTGAAAAATAAAAATTTGAAAAATAAAAATTTGAAAAATTATGGAAACATTATGAATTCTATTTTTGCACATGGAAAAATTTCTCTACTATTGAAACTTGCCTTGCAGATATTTATCTACTTAAGTGGTTAGAAATGGGTCACCTTCCTTGTAGACAACCATAGTATAATATGCTCTTGCACTTCACGTCTCTTATAAGTTGCTGAAGAAAGCATTTGTAAGGAAGGATATGAAATGATTTGAACAAATGGAATGACTAAGGTAGGAAAACTCAATTCCAACATTGTTCCTAAAATTTTGGACAATGAGTTCATTATCATTATGAAAATATACACCATTTAAACATTAATTAAACGTTTCATACGTCTACCCCAAAAATGTGAACTATTGTAACTTTTGCATGTACAATATTCAAATTATACAAACATTTGTGCATTGAAACCCTCTTTCAGTTGTTGACAAGAATCAATAAATGAAGGTCAATAATTAATGAGCCAAAAAACAACTCCACTAGCAGACATGGTTGTCATACTAGACAAGTTACTATTCATTTCTTGTCATGTAGGACAAGTTACTATTCATCAAATGTACTTGAGAGGTACATTTGATGAATAGTAACTCGTCCTACATGACAAGAAATGAATAGTAACTTGTCTAGTATAACAACCATGCTAGCAGATAAGGAAACGAATGGAGTAAGGTAGAGCCACCCATAACCAATTGTTTAAGCAATTGTAGTTAGCAATTAGTGGATATGATGTATAATAGAACAAATATTTTCCTCAGTGTTGAGATTGAAATGAAGAGGATTGTTGATATCTTAGTAATTTTATTGCTTGATTTGAATTTATTATGAATTTTTAAAGGATGAAGTTCACTTGGACCCATATCCAATTTGTAGAGTCATCCGAAAGTGCTCAATGATAGAGTACTTGTTGCAATGTTAGGTACACAAAAATGAACTAAGTTAGACTATAGTTGTTTAATTGGGCCATGAGATCATGCACTCTATTCATTGATTTTTAAGTAATGTTGGTTCGTGGGTGCCAACCACTTATATCCTATATGTGACTGGTCCCACTAGTACATGACTAGTTGTTGACTTTTCAACGCTAATGTGGCACTAGTCCATTGGCAACCGGTCACCATTGCCATTACAAGTTGCAACTCATAACTTTCTTTCCTTTCAACTTGCTTCTTACACCCTTGGATCATGAAGATTAATGGTTGTGATTGAAAAATGTACAACTGCTTATGTATGATAACTTATTCATTGCTAGCTTAGCTCATTGGTTATTTAATACAAAATTATTTTTTTAAGGTCATCACTTTGAAGTTAGAAAGCAAGGCATTCTACATCATTATTTGTTGGAGTTGTTAGTATATTGCAAAAAATTATAGCAATCGTTGGCCCATTGTTTACCGCTTGGAACACAAAACAAGTAGAGTTAACTCAATAAAGACACTGCAGACTATAATGGTCCGATGGATGACTTCACTGTTGACTATAGCAAAAGTCAATAGGCCTATTGGTCCAATAATCGAAGAATTTTCGTGACTACTTTAGTAATGGAGGGTTGCATCCTTACAGGGTCAAGATGATTGTGGCAATTTTTGCTAGTTCTATCTCCTCTTTTCGTTAGATTTGCAATTTTTGTTTAGTATTTTGTTCTCAAAAAAAGTTTTTTAGTCTATAAAGTTTGTTGATGGACATGAAAAATATTAAAGTTGAGTATAAGCGTATTGTAGACTAATAGTACATGATTCAATCTACTTTGGTTGGCTACCTAGATAGCATTTTATTTACTTTTGAAGCAATGTACCATTCAATGTTTGGGGAGAACTAATGGTTACTTAGTTCATCATTAGGTGGTGGAATAGGGAAAAAATCTAGTTGCAATTCCAAAAATTAGAAAAGAACATGTAAAAAACTTTATGAAATTTTTATTTAGAATAAGAAATAGAGAAAAAAAATGGACCCAATACTTGAAGACTAGTTCAATATGGGAATTAGAGGAAAATAGTTGATAAAACTTAAAAAATACTATACTATTGCAAGAGTTGTTTTGTAGGATACAATCATTGTGAAGACAAAAGTTGCTAAAGTTTAGTGCTCAGCAAGTCCTTGCTACTACACAATCCATCATAATTTCTACATGAGATTGTTGGTCCTTTCACATATACATTCCAAGTAAGTTTAGTTGCCTCAAATTGTTCTTGTGTGTGCATCGAGTGCATGGGAAATTTCTTTAAAGTGGAGGTATCCGTACACCATTTTTCCATTCATTTCCTTATTTAACTCTAAAATCTAGAACTAGTGTAGATTTCAGACCACACAATCTAAATATGAACATGCCAAGTTTGCGGAATACCACCATTTTAACAAAATTTTGGTTGTGACTGCCATGTACAGTGCCCTGTATCTTCAAATTGAACTACATTCCAGCAGATGCTGCAGATGAGCACTTCTGGAAACTTTTTATTTCAAAGGAGTTCATGTGACGAGCTCATTAGCGGCAACAACTCAAGATTAAGAGTTCCTTGCACATGGAAAATCCAAGCAGGGTCTCACCACAGTTCAATTCTGACCATGGACTGGTCATCACTGCAGTAATTATAGAAATTCATTGAGTTCAAAGGAGGAGATCAACAAACCATCAGCTAGGTCCTGCTTTTGACGAGCACTTAGGCTTATAGAACAAAGCCCTTGACCTTTAGTGCATGAATCTTTTTGCACACTCTTCTCAATATCTTTGTTCAAAAATATTATTTATCTCAATTTTATCAAATTGGTTGTAAAGAAAGGCTGTCATCAAAAGATTCAAGCATTACACTATTACTTAGCTAGGATGAACAAGATGTTACAATGCAGCACTCTGTTCATCATCTAAAATGTGAACTACAGAGCGCTTTAGGGTTAAGCAATCTGATAGGGGTAAGTTCATCTAACATCAATTTCATTAAACTGCCGAAATTCCATTATTTTGCTGCAGTTTAGTATGCACACCCTGAACCCAAATCTATACCAACTAGTCATAGTTTGCGGCCTGAAATTAGACCTATGTGAAGATACATGTCACAATTGATGTTGGCGCATGGAATAGCACCAATTTCACGATACTGATGTTCTCTCCAGGAATATTGAAGTTGGATTTATTTAAATGCGCTGCAGCAGTCGAACCAGTTCTACGTGCGCTATAACTCGTGTCTGAAATAACTTAAATTGCTATGGAATTCGAGAACCAAACAACCTTCGGAAACCGAAGTATGCTGAGAGTGGATCACTGTCCCCCCTAGTCATTAAAAACTCGTACTCCGTATAATAACAAATATCTGTAGACAGAACATGCCTATGCCCCAGAGCTCTCTCAAGATGTTGATCCAGTGTAGCAACTTCGTCACGTACTAAGTTTGCTTTAAAGCTAACTGGGCTCCCCCAATTTGCAAATCTTGTACTCTGCAAAACCGGGCGAACCACGGCAGTGGAAGCCAGGGGGACAGTGCCAGTCCACTGCACAGTAGCACCAGTAGTGGGGAGTACAAAGCGGAGAGTACTCCGGTCCCCTTCTCTGCAACAACTGCTTGAAGAGCTCTGGCTCAAACACTTTCCGGGGGTCGTGTAGTTGTTGCATCTCCAAGAGTTCGGCAATGTTCGCAGCTGGGAAATTTTCCACCACTCTGCACTCCGGATGACGAATGATACGCTCATGATTCTTGCCCCAGTGCGGACGGCCCTTGTATTTGCACAGCGTCAGCTGCTCGATTGTTTCCACGATTGCTGACACTTTGGACAGCTTGTTAGGGATCAGGGCTGAGTGCCAGTTCAATAACTCCAAGTAGACGACGTCATGGGAGCCGGTGCTTGTGGACAGCAAGTTCCGAGTTCCTTGGCCAATTCGCAGTACGAAGTAGCCCGGCGACATGCAACGCTTGACCTTGCCTTCCCCGTAGCGCTCATTCAAGCGAGCATCAGCTTCCGCCATATGTGTGCGCACGATTCGTTTCACATCGTTAACCCAATCTTCCAAATCCGAAAGCTTGATGGTGAACTCTGCGTCCTCCGTGAACGAGCCTGAATAATGAACGTCCCAGATGCACTTCGGATCGCAACCTTCGGACACCAGTGCATTGTTGGTAGGAATAGTGGCGCGATCGACGAGGGTCCCGTGGCCGTCCTGGAACATCGAACCGTTGAGGAATATTTGACCAAGGGTGCACACGCCTGGGCATGGACAGACGAGGAAAATTCAATAAGCTTGACGAATAGAAAATCGATCAATGTAAAGCAATCATTTCATTATCCACGCGGATACAACAAGGTGGCTACAGATCGGTCACTCGCGAGGCTGGCTATGGTGAATCGTTGTCAAAACCTGAATTCAGCACGTCGGCAGAAGGCGACTCATCCCTTACGTCACTCTCCCAAGCAGCCATGAGCTCTTTCGCCGAGTTCGCCGTCTGCTCGTCGATTCCAGTGGATAATGCAATACTCCCATTCGGATAGAATGTCGGCATTGTGGCCGCATCGTAGTCCTTCTCCTCCACCTGTGTCCACAAAGCCACCTTGTACCTTCCAAAGTCCGGTCTCCAGATCGTGAGCACGTGGGGCGTTTCTTCCTCCAGGAGCTTCTTCAGCTCGCCCACCATATGTGTATCCTCCAGATCCTTTCGAACCTCCACAATCGTCCGCGAATTCGGTTGCAGTTGAAGCGTGACCTCGGTCACAATTCCCAGCAAGCCCAATCCTCCCACCAATGCTCTCACCTCTTTCGCTCCCTGCTCCGTCTGCATCTCGCTCTCAATGATCTTCCCACTCGCATTCACCCACTTCACCTTCCGCACGAGATCGCCCAGACTGCTCGACGTGCGGTACCCGGAGCCATGAGCCGACGCCAGGATCACACCCCCCACCGTCAAATTCCCGTATAGGGACAAAGCCCCCAGCGGGGTCGACATGTCGTTCGCTTCGGCCGCCCGAGTGAGCTCCCAGAGCGTCATCCCAGTCTCCACAGTCAGCTGCTGAAGCTCCCTATCCACTGACACGACGCGGTTCAAGAGGTGAAGCAGCACCATGACGGAGTTCACCCGATCACTGGCAATGTCGACCTTGTGATACTCCGCGTAGCTGCTACCTCGTCGGCCGGAGCAGACAAAGCCCGTCGAGCTGTGAAACCCGCGACGAGTGGCACGAATCCTCACGGGCCCCTTGCGAGAGGTGTAGAGCTGGAGGAGGTCGCGGATGTCCTCAGTGGAGGTCACGGTGACTTGCTGGTCGAAAGTGCATTTGAGGTAGTTGGTACTGGAGTAGAGCGTGGTGGAGCTGTCATTTTGGGAATAGGCTTCACTCACGGCCATTCGGACAGAATCAGTTGGGATTGCAAGGGCTCCGCCAGCGGCGACGCAAGTGAGCATCAGGAAGATACCCAACAGCCATGTGAAAGGGTTCACCTCCGGATTCAACATTGTATATACATGCCCTCAAGACGTAAGCACGGAAACTGATCACCAGGGATACACATATACTACGATGAGACGAATTGCACAAATTGATAGATTGAATTAGATTGCAAGGGACCGAAATTCACCCGTACTCATTCTCCCAGAGATCCGACTGCTTCATTTATCCAAGTTTCAGTTATCTCAGCACTTGCTCGTGAACTAAATGTTAGACCTGCAGTCGATTCGTTGGGCCACTAAATGATGCACTCTCTGAGCCGTTCATTGATTTTTCAGTAATGTAGTACTGATAGCATTGTAGTGCTGTAGTGACGCCATCGCGCGCGACATGGCTTGTTCGGGCACCAAGTTATCTAGATATCGAACGGAGCAGCTGGAGCAATCTCTGAAATCAAATAGATGGCGACCAGTGGGTGAGTAATTCGCAGTTGAGTTCAACCGATTTCCGAGGACTAGCTATCACTATTATTTTTTCGCAGCCTGACTAGCTTGAGGAAGATGATAATGGGAAACGACGAAGAAATTCTTGCATTGATGCATAGATATGAGAGATGTAATCACCTGAGGTACGTGCAGCAGGAAAATTTGCACTGAGCGCCGCCTACACCATCCAGGCTCTACAGTCTGTTAAATCTCCATAGCGAAGAACGTTCAGACACATGCCTCAGACAGAGGAGCTAATCGTCAGAAGCACGCAATCAACAAACTAAGAGTATGGCCATGCCGTAGAGGCATAACACGTCCCTTCCAGAGCCCGTGCCAGCAGTTTCACGTGTACTCTGTATATGCTCCAGGACCTCACGGGAAATTCATTTGGATGAAGTTTCAGTTGTATCTTCCAGCTAGTCAGTTTCTGAACAAGCCATCCATGCAAGTTGGCCATTCCAAGTTGTGATTGCATGGATGACTTGTTCATGGATGGCTTGTTCTGGAATGGCCAATATCCAGAACTGGATTGCAAGTGCACGTCACTTTTGCTTTCATGTTCACAAGAATATATGCTGTACGAAAATCGTAAGCAAGCACAGCGGTGACGTGCATATGTACGTCGGGATCTTGTCACCGTTGAAGAAAATGCCAATCAGCAGTATGAAATGATATTGCGGATATACTATTATATTGAGAAAAGCTTGAACAAGATACACTACTGATTACACAATTCAGTGGTTCCTGGTCCAACTTTGACTGCTGAGAAACGCTCACCTGTTTCTCTCCAAAAAAGCTTCCTTCATTTCGGCATGGAATCCTGCTTGCAGATCACTTGGTGGGTGACTCAAAAAAATCTACATCAAATTGTAATATTCTGGGGTACTAAGTCGTAGAGAAATCGGCTTCAAGATCAACCACAAGATCAGGGTGCAGGTGCTCTTCATGGCGTGGAAACAGATCAGGCTCTCGAGAAACCTCAACGCTCTTGTATGTATGTGAGAATACATTCAAACATAGATCTGGATTCGTCCTCATCAACAATTATAGAATATTTTAAATCATGTTTGCAATTCGGGCTTCTGTAATTAATCTGACTAATGTCTTCCAACTGTTCTTGCATCAGTCAAACAGAGCTTCAAAATTAAATGCCCTGCTTGCAGGTTTAACGATGAATGTGTCGCTCTGAGCCTCTGCCCTGCCTCTGCACACCTGTCACGCCATTTACTTTGGCTGGTCTGTTGCTAATGAATGCACACATAAGTTACCGCACGGCTTCAGCAACGAAGACATGCAGAAAGTGCTGACGGATAGAAATTCCTCACCACTGAACTTCTGGAGTACAATTACAATTCTTCGTTGATTTGGGTGAATCCCAAATGCAAAGTTGGAAATGGAAATGGTTGGAATCCAACGGGGTGGACTAAGGCCGAATTCGGTAATGGTAGATGAAGATCACCCACATTCTTCGGGGAAGGCCTTTACCATTTCGAACCGGACCATCCCGTAAGCTTATCGTAGCCTGTTCATCATCACTTGTTAGCTTGAATACCAATAAATCTGATTTAAGATATAATTCATCATTGGCTTTGTCTATTTTGCAAGGTTTACGTGGGGTGTTAATGGTTATAAAGACGGACAACTCACAAAGGTTCATAGACAAAGTGTCTTTCCATAGCCCTCTGTTGCTCCCCTCACAGACAATTCAATTGAAAACTTTTAGTTGAATTGAGAAAATTCACCTTATTTACCTGTGGGCCTCTAAACATGTTGGTCCTTACGGATTAAGCTACAGTTGAATTTGGATTTCGGCTCCATTACTTACGAAGTGCTTTGTTACAAACGTTTAGTTATAAATTTACAATAAATGCATGCATTTTTTTTCCCAACTGAAATGCTTGTGCTCGCAGAGCAAACAACAATTTTATCAACACAATCCTGTAGTGATCTAGCATACTAGCAATGTTCATAGGGTGGGTTAAAATTTTCTCCATGCTACTTAAAATTTTCAATAGCTAAATGTACATTGGAGAAAATCCTTGAAAAAAATTAGATTTTAGTCAAGACTACAACAAACAATAGAATTTGATAGCAAACTTGCAAACTTCCTCCACATTGAAATTAGCATCTATTTAGTTAGTTTTGTGTTATAGTACTCCCAATAATCCCTTGCAACTTGAAAATTCTTACTTTTCTATTTTTTCTTAATACTACTCACTCTGAAAGTAGCCAAAGTTTGATGCCTAGTGTCTTGAAGGTAGCATATTGCACTAAATTCCATAAACTAGTTATGGGGTCACTACATACCAGTACTTCAAATTGAGAGGACATAAATTAATCCTAAGAATATTGGTATAACTGCAGTAGTTATGTTTTAAGAGTTAAAGAAAAAAGTTGTGTTCTGCGTCCACATGTGAGAGATTACCCACATCCCTTCCCAAACTTCCTACTGGAATGCGGGAAAGTCCACAATTTGTAAGTGGATTTTATTGAAATATAAACACACAAGTTACCATTCTGCACGGTCAAATATTCATTTTCAAATCTCATTTCTTATAAACAGAAATTTTTGAAAGGTCTCCAGAAAATTGCCATATATACAGGGCTGGGACCTGATTACCTGAAGGTACAATAACCTACGCCCGGGTCAGTTTCGTAAGCAGAATTTGAAGCATGTTCAAAATTTTATAAATTTGCAAACCAACATCCACAAAACAAATAAAATTTTATTTGAAGGTTCATAGTTCATTTTGAAATCTAAAATGCTATAATTAGATATTTTCCAAAAAGATTGAAAATTTAAAAATGACAAGCCGAACAGTGAAAATTCCAAAATTAAACCATTTTGACACACAAGGATTGAAACGACCTACAGGTACAAGCTGATTGTAGACTCAAGACAGATACATAGATAGATTCCTAGATATAAAAACATTGAGATTTTCAGAAGTATTTTTTAAAATGTCGAAACCCAGCCATATTGCACACGCAGTTTTTAACATGGGAATAATACAAGTCGTTACCAAGTCGAGAAGTTCCAGAGCCAGGCTTCATCAACAACGACCTAAGCTTGAATTTGGGCTAACACTAAGAGCTAGAAATACAATATGGGAGAAGAGGCATTACAATCATAAGCTGAAATTGTAAATTTTGAGGTCTGCCACGCTCAGGGGAAAAAGAGTAGCTACCTTGGCACTTCCATAGCAAAATCCTCTAAATTAGATCAAAGTAAGTAGATGCTAACAGGTACCTGAAAATTAAAGGCTACAGTATTTATCTCTCGGGTCTTGCAATGCCAAGCCAAAATGAGAACTAGTATGCTTTGGGGCCATAGTTACATCAAATGCAGAGCGCGTCCCTGGCCACTACACCATTTGGTGATTCGTGTTCTTTGTTGAGTTGGTGCCCTTCTTCCCATAATCACACATTTCGGAAAGGATTAGCACTAATCAGGCCGGCTGCTTGCTGAATTATGTGTCCGTGCCACATCCAATGTAAACTGGTCAAGGGAATCTCCTTTAAACCACAAGGATTTTAATTCGCCTCGCCACCACCCGAGTATCAGCACAGTGCCTGATCAAATTAAGAAAAAAATTTATTACCAACTTGAAGATAGTGAAATGCCAGTAAGAAGCTCAGTCTGGACTGTAGTCTGTAAGATTATTGAGATTCGCAGCTCAGAGAAACTAGAGCTTGATTCAGGTATTTACTACTACAATACCAGCTTGCAAATAAAGAGAACACAAATTAACCCCTAAGTGCCCATATGGTCAACAATGTCTGCTTCAGTCTATACAGAAGTTGAGCTAAATCAATTAGGCGAAAATTTGTTCCAATAAAAGAAGAAATCATACCCTTCATTTTTTAACAATAGACTTATGAATTGAAAGTTACTATGATCAACTAGCTTCCGAGGTGGCCTCTTCAGGTATACTTGGGCACTCATGGATAAAGAAACAAATATTGAAAAAACTTGAATAATGGATCCCCATGACGCAAAAGAGAAACATACCAAGAGTGCACGGCACAATATACAGGAGTGCAGGTTGCCCATTCCCATTCATGACATTCAGAGCGACGTAAGTAATAAATAAACCTGCAACCAAGTGAACGGGAGGTTAGTCAACATTTTGTATATACAAGCATTCTTCCTTTCCAGGAAGACTATTCAAGTCATATGGCTTCCATTAATTACTTTTACCGACCTAGGTCACTCACATACCCACGAGAAAGACCCAGAAAAGTAAAATATCCACAATTAAATATCCGCCGTACTTCCACTGAACACTTGAAAGTGTAATTTTGTGGGCCTCAATGACAAACTATCAGAAAAACACTTGAAACTCAAATGTGAATAATAGTGTCGAATTTGAGTGTCTGAAACAAGACGTATTGTACCTAGTCCATAACCGACTGTGGACCATAGAAAGTAGCCCCGCAGCAGACTCTTTCTTGCTGTCCAGTCATACCTGCCACCATCAGCATTCGTCAGTAACAGCGATCAGAGAAGAATTCTTAGTAGAAAACCCCAGAGAGGTATTCTAAAAATCTAGCTGCGTTAAACCTTGCGATTTGCAATGCCATATAAAAGAGGTTTCCCATATAAGATCTTCCAATTGTCATGAGGCTAAGTTCTCATAGAATTTCAAGACGGTTAAGCGCCAAGCTGAAAAACCCAAGGACGACAGACAACTCATTGACAAATTGTATTGAAAGGAGTCAAGTACCGTAAGCAGAACGAGACCAACAGTCCAGGAAGAAGAATGTCTCCAAAGCCAATAATACTGTATCCTCCCCATGGATCATACAACCTTGGGACCTTCAAAAGCATCGGTATCCCTTCACCATCACTTTTATCTCCTCGTGCGACCTGTCACCATCAGATTCCAAACGAAACAGTGAGCAGAACAAATTTCTGGAAGTTGAGGATCACAGCCATAACTGGATTACAGAGTATTGTTAATATTCTATCAAACATTATCCTCAGTGCGCCATCTACACCGCCAGTGGATATTTGCAAGAATAACAAATTGCTCTCCATGGTCTTGCAAAATCATTGCAGTTCAGTCAACAAATGCGGATTGAGAAATGAAGTACTTACTACAATCATCACACTCTCGTGAAAAAATGCGGGCGAGATGAAAACCCAAAAAACATCGTAAAGGAATGCGCAGCTCAAAAGTATTGTGGAGACCTGCATATGCAAGAAAAAGTTCACATGAGTTTAATCAGATAAAGTAGGCACCCGTCAGATAAACACAATCGGGCTGTACATGCTTTTCTGCGGACTACATCAACATCCTCAGCATCATACTTGGACTACCTGCAATGGGAAATTTTCATGGATATTAAGCAGCGTACCTTGATATTAGGCAGTCGAACAATCTGAAGAACTGTAAGAATAAGTGCTATTCCCTGTATGAGCCACCACGAGCAACACTTTGGTCAGTTTGTCGATTTTTCAACAATCCATAAAGGCAGTAATTCGTGGATATGCATTTACTTAGTAGCAATTAACAGAAAACTGAGACTAGTGTGCCAAAAGCTCTTCCAAAAATGAGTTCTATGTTGATTCCATTCAGATAAGTTAGTAATATACTTACAAGAATATCCTGGCCTATCCAGGCATAGGAGTTCAAACGATAGTAGCCCCAGCCTACAGCAAACGTAAGGCAAAAGGGCGAGATACAAATAGCAAGCACAGATACTGCTCCTATAACAGGCATTTTGATGAAGGTCGTTCCTGCCTTCGGAAACCACCTGTAGAAAACCCAAGCAAAATCGCCAGTTTAAAATACCATCTACGTTTGCAGCTTAGAACACCATCTGTCTTTCTATGAATAAATAAGCATCAACACAAATAGCACATGAACTTATGAACTTGTGAACTTCTGGGCGTCAAGTACCTGTACAGAAGGGACACAAGGCATGTCTGCAACCCCTGAAGTACCATGAACACCACATGTTTCCTAAGGTTAGCAGATTGCTGAAAATCATAAACCAGAATCTGAAAAACATATAAACCCAGCACGCAGAGGACGACATTAGAGACATGATTAACCAACAAGACGATTCATATACTTGCCTCAAAGCCGCCAATGCAGAAAAGTATAACCAACACCCGCATAAACCAAGCCGACATGTAGAAGTAGAGAAGCATCAAAAATGCAGAAGCCAGCAACACAAACAGCACCGCGGAGAGCACATTGATGTCAATCACATCCTTGCCCTCTTTCTCAGGATTCCCTTCGACCACCGGAATAAGCTCAACTGGAAGCGCTGGTCGCTCCTGCTGAGACATGGATGAGTTCAATTGACGTGAGTTTCAACGTGACTTACACAACACAAATATAGAGCCTTTTGCAGGTTAACAATTGAACTAAACAGACGAAGCTTTCCATATGGTCGACACACACCTATCAAAAATATTAAAGCAGATGTTGGTTTTATGTAGTTTTGATTGCTTCATAGACCTCCGCAACCAAAGGTAGATTGGGTGTTCCTCATTAAAAATTAATGGGATTTTTAATGAGGAATAGGAAATTTTGCCATAAGATGGAGTTTAGAACAATCTAGGGCAGTCATAATTGTAGCAACGACATAAGCCATACTAGTATTCCATGACGCTAGCGATGTAGATGAAGTAAAAAAGTATTAAACGAGGTGTTGGTAGCATTATACTTTCAGGCGACGGTAGTGCTCTTGCGCAGCTTCTTTTGCAGTCCAGGCCGACCAGAACGAGGCACTCAAGATGGTGCCCACAGCCATCAACCACAAAAACACTTCTGCTATGTCGACGAGCGTTCTCTTTGGAGAGTACAGTAACACTCTCACTGTAAAACCACCAGCAACAAAGATAATCAGAATCTCCAAGAAGTTGATGCCAATAAACTAAAAAGAGCCCTTTCTTCCAACTTAATGGATTCCGTGATTCTACTACTAAATTATAACAACAGTACGTGCTCATCTTAGTATAAGAAATCCGGCATTTTTCATTCATAAAAAACAACCGCAACGGAGATGTGACTTTACCTTCTTCGTTGAGATTTAAAGCATCCTCAAGATCGTTTCCAGCTGCCTTGGGTAACATGATAGACGGAATAGTGATATCCGTAAAGGTTCCATTTTCAGAGCAGACCATCTTGTACAATTCTGCATGGACATTGTTCAAACACAGCTCAGAGAAATGTATGTTGCCTGACGTATCCTTCATCAGCTCTTATCTAGCTATTATGGGCACAATCGTTCAAATTTTTGTAAGAGTCCCTCACAGTACAGAAATGCAGATACATTGGCTAGTAAATTGATACATAACACCTACCAAAGAACGAAAGTTAGGAGCTTGAGAACAGAAAGAAGTTAAGGATAAATTTCACCTAGAAACAGGGCCCTAATTCAGCAAGCCGCTTGCATTGGAAAAAAAATAAAAATCAGTTCTTACAGAGGAAGGGACAGAGGACAGAACCTTGTTTTTCATTCACAACAAGAAGGGCGACCGCCCCTGCCTTCTGTGCCACCCTCGCCTTGGTAGTGAATTCACAGTTTCCTCGTCTAACCAGGGCTGTGAATCCTACAAGCTGCCAGGCATCAGCAACAGCATAAGCAGAACTTCTGTTTACAACGTTGTAAACAGAGGCGAAAATTCTTGAAATAGATTATTGCTAGCCCTAATCCCGTGATCACATCCCTTCAGGTTGCGAGGACCTACTGGTTTGACGGAATCAGTGCATCCATCTTCAGGATCGAGCTTTGCCAGTGGAGCACTATGAGCTTCTTGTTCATGGTCCGTGATCAGCCTGCCGAATCTGGCACCCACGCCTACCACCTCTGGCTCCTCTTGTCCTGCGATCCAGTTCCTCACTTTGACCTGCCAAAACAATCCATGGAAATATCAGCGTTGGCCTGTTCCACAAACCCCCCACGAATAATCATTCACACAGAACCCACCTCTGGATGTGTTCTAGTATACAAGGCTAGATTCTCTACCAGTGGATTTCAATCACTTCTTTCTGTAATTCAGGGGAACGTAAGAACATATTACTAATTGCTTCAGCAATTTCCTTCTTCATAGTGAATAAGAGGAGGTGCAGACTCGAGTAGAAAACCCAGACCTAACCGCATTCAAAACTACCAGTTGTAACGCCTATAACGCCATTAAGGTAGCTTGTAACGTAACCCCGCCTGTAACACAGCATGGTTTTCTAGAATACCACTGGAGGGTGGTTTTTTGCTAGTGAGATTGGGTTGGTAAGTGACCCTGGTGTTTGCTCATTCCACTCATAAAAATACCCTTTTGGAACGGAGGAGATAAGGGACGCTAGCATTCTATATGAACCCCAAGAAAGAACAATGCCTTCGCTCTAACGTTAAGTCCATAGTAGTCGTAGTGGTACTGCTTTGGCAGGGCATGTGCAGGTTTATACCTCTATGGCCCGTACCCCTGACAATGCAAATATCCAACCTAACCTACAGTGTTGTTCTCCAATCAACACCTCCACGGAGTCACAAACAACGTCTCTCTCACTGCAATGCTACAAAAGCAAACAGAAACTCCAAACAAGAGAAAAGCTAACAAGCAAGCGAGAATAAAAGAGAAAAATAAAATAAAATAAAAACATACAAGAACGAAGCTATTCGAGCACCCCGGTTGCGACGGCGAAAGCGAGTCGTCATGCACGATGTCGTCCGCAACACAAGGCTGCACAAGAACACTCCCAACGACCAGCAGTAACAAGAACGCCCCATTCGTCACCACTCTCCAAGAAGAGGGGCGCCCATGCCCTCCCACAGACTGCTTGCGCTCCATTCCACCCAAACTCTTTCCCCGCATACAAAACTCTGACTTAGCTACAATAGCTCCTTCCTCCTACAATTACCCTCCCCACACCACCGCCATGGGCTCAAACTCCATGCTCCTGTTCTTCACACCGGCCCCGATGCCGTACGTACGTACAGTACGTCCACCCTCTGGTCATGTCAGAGGGTCTGCAATTATGAGGAGCCTCGCCTCTCTGTCGCTGTCTGTCAGCCCTTGTTCGTCGTCAGGACCCACAGGAAAGGAAGAAATCAACCGTGATAATCAACCCAGCACCACACTAAGTAATCGATCAAATCCCAAACTCTGCATCCCGATCAAGAACTAATTCGGCATTGGGAGCATCCCAATCCCTGTGCAAACAACTTCCATACCAATTCAGTCATGGGGTCTTCAGATCCCGCGAGATGCGCTACTGGGGTGGGGGTTTAGCGATCCTGAGGGGAGGGGGGAAGAAGCAAGAAGCCATGAAAGACGGAGGCTTTAGCAATTGCGGTGAAAGTTGCTGTGAAAGTTGCCGTGAAAGGAGAAGGAAGAGGTGGGGAGGACAAGGACGGAGCAGCAGCCCGGGTGTGAGGGGTGCTACCATTTACTTTCTGGTTGTCTGCAAGTGGCGATGGGGCCTTGCGAGGGCCCTTGCTTACGGTATGGAAGGGGCTGGTGGAGCGCTTCCTGGCTGCGTCGAGAGAGACGATGGCACTGTAGTCAACCAACCTCATGGGGAACAGGGGAACAAGCCTCAAAGACGACAATTCACTTGTCTAGAGGGCAGCGGCCAAAGGGGAATGAAAAATCTCCTTGAAGTAAGATATGGGTCTTGTTACTTGCCTAAAGTTTGTGTGGTCAAGGCATGCAACAGTGAATAGTGAATAGTGCTTTGACTTTGGAGCCTCAATGTGATACTTGGCAAGTCATATTTTCTATTGAAGTGGGTTCAGTAACTTGAAGCATTTCTAAAAAAATACAAATAATACTTTTTGTCAACAATTCTCTTAAAACCAAGCCCTAAGAGTTGTTTGCATGTTTGGGTCCAATTCAATATCTAATTAGGCCCGGGTGTTTTGCATGAAAAAATAGCCAACTTGATTTTGGTTAAAGAGATTGTCCTTTCCTTTTTCTACTTTCCTTGATTCTAGGATTGGAAAACCCACTCTCTTTCCATCAACTTGATTTACTAAAATTATCTAAAATTATCCTCCACTTGTCTTCATGTTTCACCTCATTTAAGGTTTCCTTTGATTTTTAGTTTATTCCCGGGTTCCCAATTTGTGCAAGATCATAACTTTTAGTATCTCTCTCCCAAGTTTTCTTCAAAAATATCATTTCTACATGCCATTTAGTTCTAAGTTTTAGTAGAAAAGTGGATATTTTACTTCAAGAATCAATGCACATCCAAAAGCATGATGTGACATAGACCCTACATTATAGCTTGGTGCCTTCAACTCCACCTCTAGTTTGGCCCGAGCATGCAAATAACACCTTGGCTTGTCATTTTAAGGTTTAACCACGTAAATGACATGTGGTCTAAAAATATTTGATGGATGACAAAGAATTCTTCTATATAAAACAAAAGTATAAGTTCTCATCTTTAGAATTGGGTGAAAAAGGAAAGTCTTGCACAATAGTTTGACCTCTAATGAGTGCTTTGGGGAATTTTTAAGCCATAGTACCCAAAAGGGTGATTTTTATAGTAACCAACTTAGCATTTCAAGCTTAACCCCTAAAAGCCTTAGGCTTTTTAGTTTTAAGAACATTTCTTTTGAAGGTCTAAATGTCACTAAGGTATAGAAATCTCAACCATACAATCTTGTAGTGTAAGTATTGTAAATGACAAGAATCAATTTTGGAATCATTTGGCCACATAGATTGCAAGATTATAATGCTTTAGTGTTGAAATGTTGAAAAAGATTTCTGAAATTTTTAAAGCAACACATTTTCTAAACCTATTCAAATGAAAAAACTTTGAACTATAAAGTGCATCAAAACTAGCATATAAACATATTGGTGAAAGAAAATATCATTCAATTGACTCATTGTGTTTATAAAATGGCTTTGAAATGTCAAAAAATAGTAAAAAAAATTGCAAAAAACACATCTAAGGTTGAACCTCCTACTACAATGTTTCTCAATCACTCATAACTTCTTGAATTGAAATGAAATTTTAACCACACAAACTAAATTAGTATGCACAACTTTCCTCTAAAATGTTTGAAAACAAACATTGCATGAAAAATAAATAAACCCCCAAAGTTCAACCGTAATCCAAAAATGTCCAAATTTTGAACTTTGAATTGCTCCTAAACATTCAAAACAACTTGGATTGACATGAAAATTCTACTATAATAACTAAACTTCAATGAGACCCTAATCCAACAATTTTATTGAAAATTGGTTAGGAGAGGTTAATCCTTTAACAACCAAATTCCCTTTTAAACTTTAGCACATTTTTGTTTAAATCTTAGGACAAATTCTATTATTTACTTCAATTCATCTAATTGGTCACAAAAGAAGATTATTTTTAAAATATTCAAAAATTACGTGGGATGAATGAGAAATCATTTGCACAATCATTGCCCCAAAGCACTATATTCATCATCCCAAATATGAACTTTGAAGCACTTAAGGGTTAATTTGTAGCTTACAAATATGTATTTTTGAAATATATTTTTAAAGTGAGTCTCTTCAAGCACTTTTCTAATGAATGAAAAATTCTTAGGGGGTGCACTATATAGGAACTCCATCAATCGCGTGTGTACAAGCTCCTATTATTTAGAGGCTATGTAGGTAATTTTTTTTTAATTTAGGAGGGGCTTTTTTTACCTAAATTTCTCAAACTTGCTTATTTCATATACCCTATATTTTAATTGAAATTTTTTTGGATGTTCATTTTTTATACCCTATGTTCATTATAAATACAACATAGTGGACAATGTTTACTAAAACTTAGAAGGATAGGATGCACACTTTTTCACAAGAAGGTTTGCCTAAACATTACACTTGTATTTTGTAGTTAACCTTGAATGCTGAAATTGCAAACTACATTCACAATGGAAACGCGGAATTACACCACTTGCAATGGCACGAATTGAATCTGAAATTTGAATCAAAACATAGTACTAAGAAAAAACAATGGAAAATACCCAAGTTCAAGGTTTAGGTCTATAGAAATTCTCAAAATTGTGGTATATATGTTCACAAACACATAACTCACCATGAAAAAGTTTCCAAAAACAAAGGTTTGAACAATATGCTTGGTCCAGGGTTCAATGTCCAAGCAAAGCAAATCTTAAAACTTATATACAAAACTTTGACACTCAGCAACACTAAACTGATTTTTGCAAGAAAAATTCTATTGTTGTTGACCTGCATGTTTGCAAAGAACAACATCAATGACTTTGCATAACAGAAACGCACAGAAAAAGAGAAAACCAAAAAAGGATGCTAATCACAAATGGTTAAGGATCTTACCGCTTTTATATGGTCAGTGTTGTCCCCCCCCCACAGTCCTTCTTGCACTCAGTGTACCACAGTTTCATGATGCTACAACCATTTAGGTCAAAAGTCTTAATCCACCAGTTGTGGTCATCCAAGGCGACCCACTTCAACTTAGCCCTTAACTTCTTTGCTCTCTCCAAATATTGATCGGTAGTAGCAGTTGGGAGAAGCGTAGATTGTAGAGGATTATTATCAACCTTGTTGGAGTTTGTATTGTCATTCACCTGAGATGAGTCAACGAGTGGAGCAACAGGATCTTCTCCTTCAACTTCAACAAATTGCACTATTTCTTCCAACGAAACCATGTGTTCTGTAGTAGTTATAGTGAACGATCCATCAAGGAGGCGTTGTCACTTGTTGCTATCACTATCTGCTTCGTCAGTGAACTTCTCTCAAAAACCCATTAAGCTGCTCCAACTTCTTCCTCACACACCTTTTGTCTTCTACGTCCTAGAAATCAAATGCCCACTCCAACACATCATTTGATTCTAAAGACAATCTCAATGCCTCCCAAGGAAAAATTTGATAATGTAAATTAAGGATCTTTTTTGATCCACCACTAATTTAAGTAGCTTGATCCCTCTAATGAAGATCACAACTTAAATATTATAGAAATTAGTATGATGCAATAATAACTTAACTTGAATAATTTCATGAATATTTAAACTCTAGTGATAAATTAGTATCAAGTACCCCAATGAGATAAATTATTGTACCTAAAGAATAAAAAGTTCCCTTTGTCTTTAAAGTTCTTGAACCCCGACAATAAATAGAAAGTAAGGCAGTAGAAATGGAAAATTAACTAGTTGCAATTTGAGTGTAGAGAACATAAACCAACAAAGGTTTCAAAAAATATTTTGACCTCTTAAATAAATGCAAAATCTGTCACAATTCATCTATCACTTTCTCATTCATATAAATTTTTTATTCATTAATATTTGTCAAATCCTAATGACACAGATTGCAACTTAATGAGACCTTTTCTGCTTGTGTTGCATTGCAACAAGCCAATTCTAGCAATAGCACAAATACAAACAATAACCAAAGTAAAATATAAGGTCCATAAAGTAATCATCAATTACCATTTGATTTGCAACTTTGAAAATTTTGACTTTTGAAAATATTCTTTATCAAATTATTTTTAGAAGATAATTGAAATTTTCATTTAATCTAATTGATATCATATTTTTGGACCTTCTTGGCTTGTAATTATGAAATTTAAAGTTGGAATTATGTAGGACTCTAAAAGATTCCACTTCATTTCTTCAAGTTTTATTTGGGACAATATATTGCTCTGGTCAACATCTCAAACTTAAAGAGAGACGGATTATTAATAAATATCGTACTGATTCAGTGCCTTCATCACTACGTACTATACTGCAATCGTGTAGTTGAAGTACATAAATTGTACACTATTGATATTCATTGTTTTTGCACTGATTTAGTGCGTAAAATGCACATAATCAATGCGATTATAGTACGTAGTGATGAAGGCACTGAATCAGTACGATATTTGTTAATAATCCGTCTCTCCTTAAGTTTGAGATGAAAGAATTTTGCCCTCTACACCTTCCTTCCCAATTTTGGCCAATGTAAAGAGGGTATAGAGGGCTTCTTCTTCTATAGAAGAAAGATTATAATGACATATTTTGAAATTACCCATTTAGTATAATAAGTCCATTCCAAAGGAGACAATAAGTAGGAATTTTCTATGCTAATAGATTCATTCCTTAACTAAACAACACAACTTAAAAATACACAATCTATCATTTGAAAATATTCAAGTAAGCACAATGATGGAAAAATTGATATTCACTCGCAAACTAAACCAATTGGAAATTATTTATAAGACAACATTTAGGCTAAACATTTTAATGTAAATCAATGGCACATTTATCTCATGAATTAACTTCAAATCATTTCTTCAAACACCCAAGCCCTTATTAGCACTAGATAACATTTCTTAATTTAAAACTACTCATTCTCCTACTCAAAATTCACTCATATAGCACATACATTAACCACACAATTTTTCATTTATCTCCACTTGGCAAAAACATTTAAATAATTTAAATAATACTCAATATTTTGACATTCAATAATCATCATTCACACTACAATGACACATCACACACAATTTGGAATTCAACGATTGCAATTACTTATTTTCACAAATTTTTTATTTAGATTTACAATTCATTCTTTCACTGCTTCAATCAATTCCACAACCACAAGTATCCATATACATCACAAAAAGACCAATTAGGCTAAACATATCATCGTATTTGATTAAATTCATTTGATGATCAAATCACCATATTAAAATTTCCTCATTCGTTTTATTAAAAGTTTGTCACCACATAATACTTCTACCAACTAGCGTTTCCATCACTCCATATCCATCAACAATTCCAACACATTCATTTTCACGCACTAACACACATTGAATAACACAAAAAAACCAAAGAAATTACACAGCCACTTGGGGCTAGAACTCGCATTTGCCATTCACAAAGTAGGTGAAGAACACTGAATTAGAAGATGACTAAATACCCACAAGACACCCATTCAAATCCCACTTGGAAATACTAACCCTCAACCTTTGTCATCCCAATTCACATGACAATCCTAATTGGTAACCTACCAACTTACTTACTAAAACATGATTCCGATTAAGCTACATTGACTCTAATTTAGCATTCTATTTTACATCCAATTAGCTGAAATTCCAAATTTTCATCGCAAAATTGTCAATTGGATATTGTCAAAATTTCCATGAAAAACACACATAATCAACATCTTCCAAAATAAAATCAGTACACTTAGTATGTTGATAGTTGATACATTGAAGAAAGCAATATGTACCTCTATGTTAGGGAACTCTTAGAATTAGAGTATGCTTTTATAGCTTGGTCATTGCATAGACCTTTCCGACGTATATCTATTTAACAATTTTTTTAGGAATGAAAACTATTCGTTACTTTTTTGAATTTTTTTTCCAAATTTTTTAATCAATTCTATACCATACATATATTTAAGCTTCAAACTCTTAGAGTACAAAAAAATTAAGTTAAGAGAATTCAAAGTCCAAAAAAATAATTATGCAAGGTAAAAAAAATGTTTTCTTTTCACTTTGAGCTCTAATATTTTAAAATCTACATTAGAAGACATTTGAGGCCTCTAGAAGATTGTTTCAGGCCCGTTTTCAATTTTGTTCCCACGGAAATAAAAGAACACAGTCGATTGTTAGAAATTTTAAAAAAAATTAAAATTTCTAAAATGCAAAAAGAAAGTTGATTTTTTTTTAAATGATGTGGTATAGTCTCGACCATGTTGGATTGTGCAACTGGCAGCGTTCCCATGTAGTTGAGACAGTTTTCAAAGCCCAAGAACTCACAATCTTCTAAAGGCCTCAAATTTCATCTAATGCATGGTTACCCCCTAAAGAACCAAACTACCTTTTTGGGGCAATATAGCCATTTTGGGTAGCTCACTATGAATGGAGTTCTTTTTTTTTTCTTTGAAATTTTCACACAACATGTAGACAAGGAGTAGCTTCAAGGCCCAACAATTTTCATAATTTTTGACTACATAGTTAGAAAGTTATTGTATAACATGTAAATTTCAACTATTAGTGGACAACCTCAACAACTCATTTTTTTAAAAATCACTTTTTAAGCAATTAAAAATTAAAAATTGGTTTTCTAAATTTTTTTTATATGTAGAAAGATTTGAATCATTTTATTTTGATTAATGAGATGAAAATTTTGAAGAATTTTAGTTTGCAGACAATTATGGATCCTCTATTTTAAAACAAACTTTGAAGTTTTTTATTTAACTCAACTCTAAAGTCCTTTATATTTTTTGGAAAAATATTAATTCATAGGATGTAGATTGTTTATTACAACACTACAACAATTGGGATTGGTATTTTTCAATTCCATAACTAAATTGTTAACATTTTAGTATTTTGAATCATTCTCTATTTCTTTCTACTTATTATTTTTTCCTATATGTTGCACACTTCTAAATGACTTGAAATTTTTAGGCATATAGCCAACTTGCCTTGAAGAGTGAATCCAAAGAAGCACCACCAACATGAACATTTTTTTATAAAATGTTACCTCGTGAAGTGCAGTTGCCCTATTTTTGGTAGGGCCAAAAAATGAATTTTGTCTATTCAAACGTTATCTTGCAATCCACATGGTGGAAATTTCTGAAATTTCTTCCACATCTTTTTAAACTAGCGTACAACAAGATCCTACAATTATACATGTTCAAAAATGAATTTTTTTGGAAATTTCAGTACTTATACTACAAATAGAAGTTTTAGAGTGTTTTTGGTAAAAACATAGTAAAATACTTATAGGGATTAATCCCTAAACATCCAAAGTCTTCAATAGAATTGACAATTTAGAAGAAATCATTATAAAGTGTTATTTGGAAGAATATTTTGGAATTGATTTATGAATAAAAGTTGTAGACTTTGAGTTTTAGATTCCATCTACACAATTAGATTCACAAATGCTATCACTAATATGTTTTTAGAAATTTTCAAAAGAAACTTTAAAAATTCCTTTTAAATTAAATCATACTACTAAAATCGTAAGTCCTTCTATAATATCACAAATGTTACCATTAATACTAGGGGCTTGTGCTTGCTATGCTACGCATTCATTGTATCACATATTAGTAAAAATTTGAATAAAATGCATGATAATGATTTCGATAAGTCTTTAAAATAATTATTTTAATTATTTTGTAAAAATATTTCCAATCATGCATACATAGAAATCATATTTTTACACAATATGATATTACTGAAATAGAGTAGTAGTTCACAATCACCTTTGTAATATCACTTTTTACAAAGGGTGATATTATAGAAATAATATAGTCATTGCTATTGAGGTGATATTAAAGAGGATCAATATGGTGATATTATAAAGGTAGCAATTCCATTGCTTTTCTTGGCTTTAGACTTCTTTTGCATTTCTATGATTTTGTGCTTTTGTGAGCTTTGAGCTTCTAATTTCAATTTTCTATTGCTCCTACCAAATAATTTGAGAAATTTATTAGATTGAACCAATTTTGGATTTCTCAACAATTAAATTGTTCACGAAGCTTTTGAGATTTACAAGTTTTTCCTTTAAATTCTTCTATTTGGGTTGCCATTGTTTGTAACAATTGAGTCAAATTTCTAATGCATTCTAATGTATGTGTATCTTTTACCGTATTCTATCTGAAGATTTATTGAAATTCTTACTTCGCATTCTATCTAATACATAAAAAATTTAATGAAATTCTAATGGTGAATGCGTAGCATAGCAAGCGCCAATTGCTAGTTACAAATAAAATACTATCAATTTTTGACTAAAACTTGTTGGAATGGATTTAAAATGAGTTTCTCTTGATATGGTTTCCTTTTAAATTTGTATTCTTTAAATCTATGACTTTATTTCTGCAAATTTAATTTTGAACTAAAATGAATGCAATTTTGGCTTGGTAACCACTTGACATATTTCCAAATTTGTAATTTTAGAAAATTATGTATTCTACTAACACTAAATACAACCATTAGATAGGACAATAACTTGATAAAGTATCTTCACAAATTAGAATGACTTTCATCCAAGAAATAATGAAAAGAATAAGAATATAAATTCATTATTCAAAAATTGGATAGCAGAGCACTTAAGGGTTAGTCCCAAAATGACCAAGTAGTCTAGATTTCCAAAATTGTAGAGATGTATCATAAAATGCAATTTAGAATAATTATTTAAATGTGATTTTCAAACAAAAGTCATAGAATATAATATGTAGATCATTTCCATATTGATAGATCAATTGTTGGACTAACCAATATTTTTCAATAAAATTTAAAGCCAAAATTTGAAAACTCTTTCTAAAATTGACTATAGATTAATGTTCATATTTTTTACAAGATTTATCTTTCTTTAATTTCAAAATATTAAATTTTGATTATGATGATTTCTTAAGTCTTTTTCATTCATTTATGAAAAACTTTTTTAATGGGTAACTTTTTGAGCTAAAAAAATTAGCTTTTGTGGTCAAACATACATATCCCATTGAATTATAGAAGATTCATAGCAAGAAGTTTTAGTAATATATACTATATATATGTAAGAGTACTAGCATAAGAATCTACTAATATTTAGATGGATTAATCCACAAAAAACCAAGGTCATTTCTTTATAAGAAAACACTCAACACTGCCCCTACTACTACACTCATCAAAATTTTAAACATTTTTTTAAAATTCTAACTATAGGGACTTGTAGTAGATTTGTAAAAGAAGAACTAATAAAAATTTTGTGGCTTTTGACCTCGAGGATTGAAAGATATAAGCATTTGCATAGATTTTTTTCACTATGCCCAACAATTTCAAATGCCTTTGACCATTGATTGTAATAATCTTTTTTACTATTGATTTTGAATTAAAAAATTTATCATATTCAACATGATTGTAATTATATCTCTAAAAAAGTTTCAAACCCAAAAAAGATATGGAGACTCCAAAAAATTCACAATGCACAATAAAAAATTTTGAACACATTTTCCACCACATAATTTTGAAACTTGAAAATTTGAATGGTGGATTGATAGATATACTAATTTTTTACAAGTTTACAAAAAAAAAATTGGAAAAAAACAAATTCTTTACTTCTTATAGAATTTATAAGGACTATTTGAATAATATATAGGATAAGGCTTTGGAAAAGCTTTGGAAAATGGGTTCACCTATGTTTGTGGTCTGTTTCCATATTGTACCTCTCATATTCCCCTCCATTGAGAACTTGAGCTTGACCTCCTTCATCTACCTTCCTTTATGGTAGAATGGCTTAGACATGCCATAATCTTGAAATTCCAAGGGCTTTGACATGCCAAGGCAGGGACAATGGTCCCAACCCTTCATCCTATGCCCATCCTAACCTTTGTTCTTTTGACCAGTGAAGCTTGTGCATTTGCTATTGGCCTTAGTCAATCAAATATTAGCATCTTAGCTTACCTCTTGAATTGAATTTTGCCTAAAACCTCTTTAACTTCTTCACTTGGCATTAGATTGAAATAGAAATTATATATTCATGAAACTCTTGCAAAGCTACACATCCTCGAAAAATCTAGTATAAATTCAATTCATAGGAACCTAGTCAAATTCCAAATTGACCCTTGACTTTAGGGGGTTAAAAAACAAAGTTTTTGTATACTCATATTGTATTTGTGTTCATCCATTGTTTAAACTTTGAATGTCTTGTCCTTTAGAGGTTAAAATGTATGACATTTTCTACACATTTTTATACAAGTTTTATGCAAGATTTTATAGTTGAACACACATAAAAGTGTTTTTTTCAATCATTGATAGCTCTTTGTATTAGAAATAACAGCTTAAAAGTATTTTTTTTGGTGAAACATAGTCATAAACCTTGAGGGTTCAACCATGTTTAATTATAGATTTCTTTTTGGATGCTCATGGCCTCTATATATGAACAATTTTTCTTTCTTACTTTGAAAATTTACATTACTTAATATTTTTAATTAAAAAATTAATTTCAACAAGCATCTTCCTACATGAAGATAAGCCTTTATTTCAAAAACATGTGTGACCTTCAA
Organism: Climacium dendroides; assembly: GCA_950106755.1. NCBI lineage: Eukaryota > Viridiplantae > Streptophyta > Bryopsida > Hypnales > Climaciaceae > Climacium > Climacium dendroides. The sequence continues at coordinate 31,734,131 of OX467086.1, forward strand.
CATATTTTCCAAAATATCCAAATTGCTTAAATGGATGGTAATAGGTACATTCCCCTCACCTTTTCAATGCAACCATTCACTAATTAGATAACAAAGGTTTCAAAAAGGATACTTTCATCCAATGAATATTCATCAAGGAAGCTTTAGAAAAAACCATGTCACATATCAATGGAGATCCTACATGTAGGTTAGTTTCATAAATAATTAGGAAAAAATTGAAACTTGTCTAAAATATGAATAACTGTACAACTATTTTTGAATTTTTTTGAAAATTTCATTGTTGCCAATTTTGAATCTTCAAAAATCATTCTTGAAAAATTTAGAAAAACATTGTTGTGAAGAAGAGCAACAACACAAAAACATTATTGCAAATACGAGTGTTGCAAAATTAGGAAGAGAGGTGTGCTCAAAGCTAAGAAAATCAGATCTATTTGTTGAATTGTCCAAATGCCAAAATTCACTATTTTGACACCCAGATGCTGAATTGGACCTGAATGTACAGTAAACGTATGGTACCAAAAAGAATGCTCTATATGAATCAATGATATATTGAGATTTGGAAGGAATTACACTTTCTCATTACAAAATTCCAAAAATAATCACTACCTTTAATTCAAGCCTTACTTAGGCCTGATTGCCTGAAGTCTAAACCTTTCATCATCACCATCGGAAACGAACCCAAGAAGGCACAAGATCTGCTTCTCAAGTGCGAGATTGTCAGATCTGCACACCCCTGTGGCAGCTAGGATGACAATTGTTGCAGTGAATTTGGAAACCAAACTCAGATCTATCGAATTCTAAGCTTAACACATGGATCTGAAGAATTTATCACCTACTGTACGCTCACTCACTACCGGCAGCCATCCTTGAATTGTGTTTGCAGCATCACAAGCAAGGTCTGTTCCTTGTGCGGAAGGTGGAGGGCTGGCGGGTGATGGGCTGCTCGAGTATTCAGCACATCCATGCTGTGAATTGCTATGTTTCAATAATGTAACACTTCTAGCTACTGTTATTCCTGAGGATTGCCAGTGATGAACTAGCATCCATCGGGTTTTGGGGGTTTGGGGGTTCAGGGTTGCAACAATATCTAGCACATCCATACGAAGAATTGCTAGCTTTCGATCATGTACACATCTCCCTACCCTAAACCCTGAGGATCGGTTAGGATTTGGGATTTGGGATTTGGGATTTTCGGATTAGGGTTTCGGGATCAGTGCGCGGAGCTCATGCGGTTAACCCGGTTGCGATTAATTTGCAAGTAATTGCACGCCGCTACACTGGAGCTCCGATGAAAGAATCCTCCGTCATAAGGAATGAACATGACGCAGGAATCCGCCGTTTTGCGTTTCGGTCGCTTCGTAATGTCCACAGGACTAGGCGGGGGATGAACGTCCGCCATGTGCTCTAAATTCAAATGCCACCTCTCGATGCGCTTGCGTCGCTGCAAGCACCGAACGGTCTGCTTCATCACATGGTTCACGGACTTCCGGTAGCTCCGGGGGTCGTGGTATCGGGAGATCGCGCCCTCGGGGCCGTAAGCGCTCGGGTCGCTCATGATGTCCAGGGGATGTGGGGAGTTCAAGAATGCGGTTTCGGCTGCTCGTAACTCTGTAGTTTGATACTCCTCGTCGTCGTCGTTGCTGTAGGGATGAAGCTTGATAATACCCACGGGGTAATCCAGGACATAGAGGCCACTTCCTGATGGTAAGAGAGGATGGCCTGGCGCTTGCTGCGCTTCCGGTTGTAAAATTAGCAACTGTCCCGTTGTGGTGTACAACTGCCGCTGTAAAATAAAACGTCAAATTCGTTAGAATGGTGACATTTCAAGAGAATGAGAGCTTTGGGCGTGTGTCTGAACCTCAAACGTATATAAATATTTTTTACGACTTCTGAGCATCTTAGATTGCGTTTTTCAGAGTTCGGAGCACTTGAATGTCACAATTCTGGCACTCAAGCTTCTGTAAAAAATTTGACCACCATATCATTTATTTAGTCATAACTCTATGCAACCAAGAAGGAGGTGTTTTGTTAACTGTAGAAAAGAAATGCCCAACTCAAAAAACCAAAAGCAGGACCGACAGACATGTCGTCTAGTATGATCAACAAAATTCCCTTGTCTCTTCCATAACATACATAAACATAAGCATAATTTCAGAATACTCTTACGAATTTTGTACGACGACACCCATTTAATTTGACATCTAATAGCACAACGCCAAAGTCGCTAAATATGACAAGAAAAGGTTGGACTTGCAGCAAATTGTGTTACCTGATTTACAAAAGTGGGCAGATTTCGGAACTTCTGGTTGACCCTCTTGAGCACCTCCACTATCTGCTGCGGAATATCCGACGCATAGATCCTCGGCACGAGGTCTCTTGAGATCACCACCGACTGAATGTGCCTCGGCAGAAACCCCAGTCGCTTCAGCAGCCGATTCCCCCCATTGAGCACCGAGGGCGCCCCGAACGTGTACACAGTTCCCAAGGCCGATACCGGCACCACACCCCTGCACCGGAACATGAGCGACAGCAGCACCGCCAGGCTCCCACCCAAGGAATGCCCGGTGAAACTCACCCTCGCGCGGCTTCCGTACGCCGCCATGTGGGATTGCACCAAGGGCAGCATCTGGTCGTAGAGAGACAGGGCGATTTCGTACACGCCTTGGTGGACCATGACGTGAGTGCTGGAGTGCTCGAATTGGGTAGGCTGAAATTGGAGGTTGGCTTTCCAGGAGGCCATGGTTTCCGAGCCCTGGATGAAGCGGAAATGAAAACCGTAAGCATTTGACATCGTTTACGCCCAAAAAAACCTAGGATTTATGGTTATCAAACGATCGATACTTTGAAAAACAAAACTCAAACGGCAGCAAGGTTTACATCATTAGATTTATATGAAACCAAGGTTTAAATTATCAGTTTCACATAGAACCAAGGTTTACATCATTAGATTTATATGGAACCAAGGTTTACGTCATCAGATTCACATGGACCCAAGGCTTACATTATCAGAGTCACAAGAAACCAAGGTTTACATCATCAGAATCAGTGAAGAACGTTGCATGTGTTGGGCCGAACAATACATAAAGTAGAGCGAAAAAAAAAGAGCAACATACTCTGGTCAAAACTGCAAAAAAAGTTCACGTACGAGACCGTAGTGAGATTTATATGCTCAGATGGTGATGAGGAATTTGGTTACCTGGATTGAGAAGAATCGAGTAGCGGTGGACGATTCGTCGCAAACGAACCATCCGCAAGCGCTGGACGCATTCGACGTCGACGGCTTTTCGTCGTTTCCGGCTATGGTGGATGCGACCGAGCACGGGTCGGGGGAGTCCATGAACTTGGTCATGGCGGAGGCCATCTCCTGATCTACTGCTCTAGACAAAACCTCCGAGGAAATTCGTTGCTCGGCATGTGCACCTCGGAGAGTTCCGTTGCTCCACTCCGTCGAGGATTTCCTGGATTGCAGGTACGTGGCGGTCGCGGCCAGGGCGTACGCCGTCGCGGGCGCCATCAGCGTCTTGTTGAATTGCGCCGTCGTGGCCGCATTCTCTTGCTGGATGGACGAGGTGACCAGTCTCAGGCGGTGGTCTCTCTCAAGTTCGTCGCCCTGTGGAAAGTGATCCACACATACATGCACCCGTGTACATCAGTCAGGTGGTCAAATTATTATCAACAATTTCATCGTTAGAAGCAACTGAAGGGTGATTTCACACAAAAAATTTAATGTACCCATCACACCTAATAAAAGTCTCAAATGAAAGGCAGACAAACAAAAAATTGTCAAAAGAAACTGATACTACAATAAACTCGTCTTTAAGGGAAGAACAAACGCATTACATGACATGCAAATTCTAGAGGGACGTGACACAGAAACCAATTTTGACACTTGTGTGAAAAATCACCAGTAATGAGAACACAAGGTATGTGCAATTGTGCACCCAGAATCGCCACTTAAAATGAATGCCATCTCTCTGGAGTGTCACCACTAGGTGACGATTCTGTGTGCACTGATACCTTAGATGAACGTCGACTTCTAGATAAGATACATGAATTCCGAAACAAACCTTGATTTCGCCGATGATGTACGCGAGATTGCTGAGATAGCAAGCTTGCGAGACGAGCTTCAACTCCCCCACCGGGTAGTGCCGAAGAAACTTCCCAAACGACTCTTGTGAGTGCTGCACACCAGAATTACTAGCGACCTCCTCCGGCATGCTTTTATCCGAAGTCTCATAGTTCACAAATTGCTCATACTCCAGCGACTCTTCCAAAATCCTTCGTGATTGGTCGCTACCGCTTCCCGAGTTCCACAAGATTCTCGAAGGGCCTGGCATTTCCACTTGGGAGCGGTAGAAGGATCCGCTTTGGCGCAACCCTTTCCGGGATGAATCGGCAGCTGCTCCGTGCGGGGTTACCACGCTGGAGCGTCCCAAGTCGAATCCTCGCACGTAAAGCTGCCCAGCAGCAGGGGACTGGAACACTGAGCCTCCTCCTGCAGCCATGACGATGTTGGCTCTCATCACGACCGCCTCCATCGCTCCAGCACTCCACTTAAGAAATTACCATCCACACTCTCTTTCCCAGTTTCGCACTCCCGTGCGACTTTGAATCGTACCAAATATATCGAAAATTACATCGATCACATCGACACCCAAGCTTCAGTTGAACATTTGCAACCCGATCAGGTGAACTGTCCTGTAAGTTGTGCTGTAAGCGCTTCAATCTAGGCCGCCCAAGCTCCAAGCGGATTATCTAGCCAGCTATACGATTACGTACCTAGGGCCCCAATTTCACAAAACACCCTCTCGCACTCTGATCGGGCGTCACATTTCCAGAATTTGTCGATCAGATGGGCATCGATATTCTCAAAGGATACCCAGGTGAACTGTCGAGCTAGCTACGCACTTCAGGTATAAGTAGCCGCTTCACCAGGCCAGGCACTCGTCACTATATAGGCGACAGGACTATTCAACCGCGAGTCGTCAACTTTCCAATACGGGCGGACGGGCTGGGCCCCCAGCCTAGACTAGTAAGTTGAACTAGCGCTAATGTGGTAGGCCGAGTAACCAACCAAGCAACGGGGTGATGCAACTGGTGAAGTGAACTTGCGTCGTTGAACGTCCGTCCTGGTATGGTATGGTATTGGATATATTCAAGACAGACGGTCCAACCGAGCGTGCAACCCCAGACTGCTTCCGTGACTGAGGAACCCGGACCGCCGTCGTCAGCAGGACTGACTGAACTGCAGTGGCCGGGACGACGGACTGCTGGTGTCGGCTACGGCACAAGCCCGCTTTTGTGTAAGCTTCGCGATGGTGTCGGGAACACAGTCACACACTTGGGAACACCGTCGATCGACTCTCCCTAGTAAGAACTCCCTAGACAGTAGTACGCAGTCTCGATCAGGACTGGATTCTAGTCATTGTCGTCGATGTCTGATCTCTGACTTTGAACAAACAGGCTAGCTCTTCAGGCGTGCCGAAAATGTTGAAGGACGCTCGTTCCACACAAGAACGTACTAGAGGTCTCGGTCTCGGCCTCAAAGGAGTCGGCTACTAGCTAGGAAGTAGGTCTACCTTTCGAAAAGGAATGTGTACATAGTTTTCACTGTTATAATGGGGGCTTTGATATGATGTGGCCCTGGTGGGACAGAAGGTTCGGTTCATGCAAGTTAAGTTGCTCTTAAGAAGTTAACTTCCTTACTTAAGAAGAATTGGAGTTTTTGCTGGTGAGTTCCGCCAAGTCACTGGGGAGGCTCCAGGTGGTGGAGTTTGCTTGCAAGGAAGTGTTAAGTTCACTGTGTCGTAAGAAAGGTTTTGTGTGGTCTTTGGAGCATATGTTTCGAGACCTGGAATTCCGGAAGGGGGGCCCTGCAGAATTGGCTGTTTGGTTGGAAGTTGATTCCGTGCGATTTGGACTTTGAGGATCCGCCGTTGGGCCGGAAGCCATTTGGAGAGGAGTCCGGCAGATCGGTAACGGATTTGACGGGTCCGGGGCATTGCTGGGCATTGTCAACCGCCTTTCCGGCGACGCTTTGACTGGTCACCTGCGTGGTTGCGGGGATTCATCACTTCGGATCCAGCCAGCCGGCTAAATCTGGCCCTTCATACGCTCAGGGATGCGGAATTTGCTTTCCAACTGCGAGGCTGGCCCGGGGGGACGGACTCGGGACTCCCTGGTACGGACCTTGTTAACTTACCCTACGCGAGAGTCAGGTGTGGCGTAAGTGAAATCATTTTTTTTTAAAATGGTCCCACCGTGTGTAATCTTGTGATTGGGCTACATGACGTAGATGTTTCAAAAACTAAGTTAACCCTTAAACGTCGAGGCGGACATTTTGCGTCCAATGGATGACAAAGGATCTCTATATATAGGACAGAAGTGCAACTATTCATCCTCGAAATTTTGCAAGAAAACAAGAAGTCTCTTATAATAGTTTGTCTTACAATGAATGTTTTTATAATTTTTTAACCCAATACTTTACACGATCATAAAAAGTGATGATTTTCAAAGTCGTCCCATCATCCTTTAAGGGTTAATTCAACAAACCTTTTACAATTTAAGACAAAATTTTGGAACTCCACTACAAATTTTAACCTCAAAAAATCTTTAACCTTTAAAAGACAGGCTAGTGATTGTGGAAATCATCCCTTTTGGCATTGTATGAATACTTGGTTTAAGAAAATCCAAAAGCACTCATTGGAACTCAAACTATTATATAAGGAAAAAATAAAATATTTTCCCCCTAGGACTTGCTCCTCTAATTATGTGCATGGTTGTTCGCCTTGACAAATCAACAACACAACAAACATACAAGCAAACATAACAAACACGATATGAATTTTATCCCTCGTCTCAAGCTTCACCCATCTAATAAGGTCAAACTTCCTTTTAAGTTTTCAACGAAAATTTTGGCCTATCCATCAGCGACGTGGCTGCCATATAGTGATATAGCCTCCACATGGCGCATGCGGGTCTGGACGACCTCAAGTACAAGGCAAGTGCAGATTTAAGCAATCTCGGATGCATTTGAAGGGCGGGTGCAGGTAGGCGTGGTGCACAAGGACCCATACCTGTAGTTGCCCTATACAAGCCACATGCGGTTGTCTCAAAACCTACAGTCACCCAGTGTTTTAGACTTGTAGTTGTCCAATGCTTTGGACCCTCAGTCGCCCCACCCTCACCCGTGGTCACGTCACCTACAATCGCTCATGGTGATGTGGTTCAGGCTTTCCACGTAGGATTGCCCGTTAGGCCAAAAAAATCAAAATTTGGCCGACCTCATGTAGGGTTATTGTAGGTCCATCATATATGACCGGTACTTGTCATATACGACATATGACGTCAAACAAAAAACTCAACACCAAAACCTTAAAATGTATTCAATAGAACAATCCTAATTATGTGTATTTTTTCCCCTATATTAATGGAAATTGTCCATGCATTTCAAAGAGGGGAAAAAAAAAAAAAACTACTATATAAGACTTCCATTTTTCATGCAAATTTTCAAGGATGAATAATTGTATTTTTGTTCTACACAAAAATAGAGAAATTTCATTGATCCAAAAATGGCCTAGAGCATCATTTATGGATTAAGGGACATACTTCCTTTGTCTCAAAATAAGACTAGCATTTCTTTTGTAAATACGAAGGAAACACCAGTCTTATTTTGAGATAGAGTTATTATCATTTACCATTGATGATAATATTTAGAAACTTTGAATTCAAATTTGGAAGAAGAGGTACTAAAATTCAAAATTATTGACCCAAATTAGGAGGTAAATTTTTACATCTATTCCCAGGAGTGTGAAAAGAAATTCTCACCTCCATCTCCTAAAAGGCTTGTATAACATAATGTAATCTAATCAAGGCTAGCTAGAATTAGATAACATTTGAGTCTCATAGATCCAACTTCCAATCCTCCATGGAGAAAAATGTAGAAACTAAATATTTATTTATAATAGATTTTGGAAAGTTTACGTTCATATTAGAAATGAAGGACTTTAAATTAGTTGTTAAGAGAGGTTGAGAAATACAAAATTAAGCAAATACAAAAATAGGGTGTAAATTATTCTATTTATCTTGCCAAGCTGAAAAATTTAGAGTTTTTACACCCTCAATACATAAAATGATAAATTAAAATATTAAAATATACAAGAAAATTGGATAAATTTTCCAAATTTGTCAGAATAAATTATATAATTTGTCAAATTTAGATGGGACTTACTACTAGTATGGAATGTATTGGATGAAATGACATAGGCGATGGATGTACTAAAGAATCGTTGATTATTTCAATTTGCAAGGTGCATGTCTTTCTATCCCGTAGAAAAAGAATTGGCCCCTTATTTTGTGGTTTGTTCCATCAAAAAATCAATCGTATGTAAGGTAGAACAACCGATTGTGGTAAGATGACCTATAGTATACACCTAGGAAATTATCCCATCATGATTTTTTATAGTGTGTGAAATTTTGACCACAATACTATAAAAAATACTATGTCTACTTTTATAGTATGTCTTATATGATAGTAATGAAGTGATTAAAGACTTTATTAGGAACTTCTCACTTTTCAATGTGAGTTCATTGTAAGAATTGATTTTTTAGGCCTTCCATGTTAGAAAATACTATGACTGCTTTAGGTGAACAAAATGAGCATGATGGAATCAGATTTTGTTGGTTCGAAGGTAGTCTACAGACTCTTTTGGATCATAATGCATTGAACACTTCAAAAATTCACAGTAAATTCATACTTTGTCTAAAAAACATAATTTCAATTGCTCTCACTGTTTCTCACAGTTGTACTAACATGAGGAACTTTTTTTTTTTTTAATTCAGCAACAACATGAGGTCAAACTCCTAATTCTGACCCCAATGGGCTGTTTTACCTTACAGGCAGACATTGGTTGAAATATATGTGTGTATCATCCTAGTCTTTGTTTTTCAATTTTTTCATTTTCATAATAATAGTATGGGGTGTCCCTTCTGAGGCAGGGGATACCTTACTTATTAGTCACCCTAGTCTTGTCATTTGGAATTGCAAACCCCAAGGTGGAATATAAAATTTTCCAAGGACCTCTAAAATTGGAAATCTTAGAAGGGTGACTGAGGTCTCCCTATGAATAATGCGACCAAGAAGCTTGTGAGGTAGAAATAAGGGGGGCCATATTGGTTTGAGCATTTTTGTTTGGGTCCGCTGAAAATATGTGCAAATAAGATTTTGCATTTTGAGGGGGTGTTGAATGTTGTTATTTCTTAACATTGACATCTTCAGAAATTTGGAAGTAACTCATCCTTAACCCCTAATTGCCCAAGTGACCATTTTTTGGTCGCTGCCCCTCATTTATGAGCTACCCGTTTTCAAATCTTGAATTTTTTTCAATAAATATTCTTCTAGGAAATGGACTATATTATGAATCCAATAGTGGTAGTTTCATCAAATTCTGAGTTAAACTCCACCTTGTACAATTTTTTATAAAGTTCAGTGGTATGGCGTAGTGTAGTTCAAAGTGCAATGCCCTATTTTTCTATTGACTCAAATAAAATGTAAAATATCTACTGAATTGTGTGGTTAAATAATCTGAAATTTTTTGAAGTGCTCACTTTTAGTGTGAATTACAACATCCTATGGTTATATTCTATGTAATTGCAACAAAAAAATGAACAAATAAATTACTCAAGTTCTTGGCAATTTGGGCCCATTTTGGCCCACTTTGAAAATGCACCCCTTCAAGTTATTGGGGGTTAAGGACTTGATATTTAAATTTTGAACAACAAATGAATGAAAAAATTTCCTAAGTCCAAAGATTATTGTTTTTTTGTCCATCCAAGCCAATTTCTAAAATGCTAATGTGGTTTTTAATCTTCCAAAAACGCTTTTAAAAATTAGGTCAAAATTTGGAACTTGCTCAAACCTTTAACCCCTCACCGCCCAAGGGGACCAAAAGTGTCCTCACACAGTCTAGCAGTCAACTTCAAAGTGCTGTAACTTTTGCATCCAATGTCCAAATCCAATAAAACTTGTTGGGAAAGTTGCGCATAATAGTCTATTTTTGGTGGTAAAATTTTCAGATCTATCCAAGATGTAATGAGTTTTTGAAAGCCATTCAAAGTTCGCAGGTTCAATTTGAGTTCACCACACTGCAATGAGATGGCTGCAACTTCGGGGGCTTGTATCTTTTTCATCAAATGTTAGTTTTCAATAAAATTTGTTGGTTTTTTTTTCCCATAAAGTCTACTTATTGTGATAAAATTTTCATGTCAATCCAAGTTGTTTTGAATGCTTGGGAGCAATTCGAAGTTCAAAATCCAGACATTTTTGCATTACAGTGAACTTCGGCGGCTTATAACTTCTTCAGACAGGGTTTGTTTCCAATAATTTTTGTTGGAAAAGTTGCGCATACTAGTCTAGTTCTTGTGGTAAAAATTTCATATCAATCCAAGAAGTCATGATTGACTGAGAAGCATTTTAGTAGAGGTAGGTTCAGCCATAGATGTGTTTTCTTGTTACTTTTTTCACTGTTTTTTGACATTTCAAATCCATTTTGCAAATGCAATGAGTCAATTGAATGATTTTTTTTCCCACCAAAGTGTTTGTCTTTTGATTTTAAATCACTTTATAGTTTAAAGTTTTTTCATTTGAGTAGATTTAGAAATCGAATTTCACCTCCAAATGTGTTTTTAGGAAAATTTCAGCATCTTTTGTCAACACTAAAACATTATAATCTTTCAATCTATACGGTCAAATGACCCCAAATTTGATTTACACCATCTACAATATGCACACTACAAGATTGTACGGTTGAGATTTTCATAACTTACTCACATTTAGACTTATAACACTTGAAAAGCAAGGTTGTTTTTTAGCATGGTTAGGCCTTGGGCGGTGAGGGGTTAAGTGTCCCCTAAGGAGACACTTGGGACTTTAGGGTTTCATAAGATAATCCTTATTGTTCCTTCACTATATTTTCATCAAAACTATTCAAAAACTACCATTTCCAACACAAGTACCAAATTTTAGAAAAAAAACATTTTTAGATACATGTAACCATAGAAGCCTATATTGATGTAGTTTGGAAAAAAATTCAGAAATTTCCAATTTGTGGATTGCAAAATATTATAGTTTGAATTGCCAAAAATCATTTTTGGGGCCTTGCTAAAAATAGAGCAGCTACACTTCACAAGGCTACATTTGCATGAAAAATGTTCAAATGGTGGTGTTTCTTTGGATTCATTAAGGCAAGTTGGCTACATGCTTAAAAAAATTTAAATCATTTGGAATTGTACAACATATAGAAAAAAATAGTAAGCAGAAACATATAAAAAATGATTCAAAATACTAAATTGTTAAGAATTTTGTTATGGAATTGAAAAATACCAACCCCAATTATTGTAGTGTTGTAATAAACAATCTACATCCTATGAATTAATATTTTTCCAAAAATATTGAAAATTGAGTTAACCCCTAAAGTTCCTTTACTATATTTTCACCGAAAACACTCCAAAACTTCCATTTCTAGTACAAGTACCAAATTTTTGCCAAAAACTATTTTAACACATGTAACTATAGGATCTTGCAGTATGCTAACTTGAAAACACATGGTAAGAATTTCAGAAATTTCCACTGCGTGGATTGAAAGATATAAGCATTCAAATTCACTGAAATAAATTTTTTAGCCCTACAAAAAAAAGGGAGTTGCACTTCACAAGCTCACTTTCCTATGAAAAGATGTTCAAAATGGTGGTTACTCTTTGGATTCTTTTTCCTAGACAAGTTGGTCACATGCTTGAAAAATTTCAGGTCATTTAGAATTGTACGACATATAGGAAAAAAATAGTAAGTATACAATAGTAGAGGATTATTTAAAATATTAAATTGTTAAGGATTTAGTTATGGAATTGAAAAATGCCAATCTTAATGGTCAAAATGTTGTTATAAACAATCTACATCCTATGATTGTATTTTTTTCAAAAAATACTAAAGATTGAGTAAGATAAAGAACTTCAAAGTTTATTTTAGAGTAGAAAATCCATAACTGCCCACAAACAAAAATTGCTCATAACTTTCATCTCATTGATCAAAATGGAATGATTCAAAGCTTTTCACAAATCCGTGTATATATAACTCTAAAAAACCAATTTCAAATTTTTGTTTTTGAAGAAAAGGATTTTTTTTCTGCCAGGATTGCCCAGCAAGTGAAAAAAGTAATATATTTGGCCATAACTTTTGACTTGTATTTCCAAATGTCATGAAATTTGGTGTGAATGAAAGATTTTCCTCATCCCCACCTTCTATTACAATTTTGGCCTAAAATACGCAGTTTTTTAGTCACATGTACCTACCCAAAATTTCTATATTGCCAAAAAATGCATGTTGGTTCTTTAGGGGTTAAATCAAGGACTTCAAAGTTTATTTTAGAGTAGAGAAATAATACCTACCTGCAAACTAAAACTCCTCATAACTTTCATCTCATTGATCAAAATGTAATGATTCAAAGCTTTTCTTTTACATATAAATCTAAAAAATAAATCTCAAATTCTTGTTTTTGAAAAAATTGTTTTTAAAATTTTGTTTGGATTGCCCCATTGAGAAAAAAAAGTACACATCATACAATAACTTTTTAACCATGTAGTCAAAAGTTATGAAAACTATTGGGCCTTAAAAAATACCTCATCCTCGTATTCTGTGAAAATTTCAAAGAAAAAGAATAAAAATTCTATTTGTGGTGAACTGTCCAAAACCGCTATGTTGCCAAAAGAATGCAACTTGGTCCTTTACAAGTTAAACTGTCACACTTTTTGTTATTGTACGAGTATGAAAAGGATTCTAGATGACCTTTTTGAATATACTCCCCCATCCATGTACTTGCCTCATTCATTGCTTAGGAAGAAGTGCTAAAGCTAACCATAATAGGTGAGTCTATGAGATCAAAATAGATCCGAATGAAAAATCCACATTTACACTGAATAAAATATTCATTCATAAAAAAAGAAAACATTAAGAAAATAATTCCCCCCATTCTTCCTTATCCTTATGTTTGCACACATTGAACTCGATTCCTCAACAAAGTTCCCATATCCTACAAGCTGAAATGCTGAAACTATTAGGAATAGGTGCCTCTACCATAAAGCGATCCCCAGTAGCATGCACTAGGTTGCCGCCTCAAGCTCTCCAATGGTAGATGGTGTGAAATATTCCACACCCATGGAAAGCTAAAGTAGACAAGTGACGGCTCGATGTGATGAGGTGGGTGTCCGAAGGCTACTGATTGGCACACCGAATGGATCCCTCTGAAGAAACATCATGAAAGCTTGGTAGGCTTTCCTCTCCTGCTCCTTAGGGCCTCCGCCCTGCCTTGTCCTTGGTAGGCTTTTAGGCCAGCCAGTGGACTCCCAACCCAAAACTTCCACCCTGTGGCTGCATTGGGTTGTGTCTCATGATGGGCTTTTTTTCCTGGCAAAATTTTGCTAGACTGTCAAAAATCTGACCTCTCTGGCTTCATCCCTCCCAAAACTGGCCTCTGTACTGAGGACAAGAGGAGGGATATTGGTAAAAAATAGCCCTGGCCCATCAGACTCTCCTTTTCATGGTGTGCGTCTCCTCTATGGTGTGCTTCGTACATGGTGTGCAAACATTTGGTGTGCGGACATGGTGTGCCACCGGTGGGGTGAAGCCTGGAAAGATACCAAGGACAGCCAGAGAGGGGCACCGGGATGGAGAGGGGCACCGGGATGGAGAGGGGCACCGGATGGAGAGGGGCACCGGATGGAGAGAGGCACCTGGACAGCGAGGGACACCAGGATGGAGAGGGACACAGGGACAGAGAGGGGCACCGGGGGATGGAGAGGGGCACCGGGAGAAGAGGTGGAAGAAAAGGAGTTTTTGTAGAAACAGGGAATGCACAGATTCATCCCTTATCAATAAATAATTCTGTCACTGATGGATGAGCACCTGGAGTCCTGGATAGGCCCAGTGCTTCATGGTTATTGATTTGTTGAATCACAATTAATATTTAAGTTTACAGTGAATGAGTGTAGTACAGTAAATTGTAGTTAGGCTATCGGTGCACCTGCCAACTGGGTTTATTATTGGGCTTTGGACAGCAATGTTCTGAGGGCATCTGCAATGCATACTCAGCATACAAAATGATTCCTAAACCAGTTTTTTTTTGGTTTTTCATTCATTTTTTAAGAAGTCCCAAAGTGGCAGTGTAAAATGTTATAGTGGTGCTCTGAATTTCAAAACTCATCTATGTATTGGATAGAAAATATCAGGTTAGCATATATCACATGTCTATAATTTGATTTTCATCCACAATTTGATTCCACAATTTTATCAAAAAAATTTGGCAATTTTTAGTCAATTTATTTTTTATGGTGCAATTTGATACTAGAAAGTCAGAAAAGAAAGCCTTGCCTATAATGGTGGAATGGTAGGCCATTCCACAAGGCTCATACAGTGCCAGGTTCTTTTTTGGACAAATTGATCTAATACAAATCTGGCAATTCAAATAGCAAATGGACTTTTTGATATTATTTGAAAAAAACTACATTACAAAAAGACTTTCATGGAAACAAGGCAAGGTTGAATTGATTAGCACACATACCAATGCTTGAAAAGCATTGACAATAATGATTATTCCTACAAGGGGCCAATTCATGGGCCCTTTACATGCTACAAATTAGCTAGTCCCAAATGATTGCATAACGAAGCCGTGGAATTGGAGGCCCCAATAACGGTTGCATTGGAGCACAAATTTAATTAGAAATACTTCTATACACAACCCAATACTAATACTAGCTCCCATAACAAAATCATTACAGATGCTCTAAGACCCATAGATGGTTACATATGGAAGGTAATCCATTCTTGATCAACACTCCATTATACCACCATAAGGTGGTGTAATTTTGTGCAAGAAGTATTAACAATGATTAATTATGGTTCACTTTGTGACACAATTGTAGTGCATTATGATTGGCAACAAGATTCTTAATATTGCAACAAACCTTGTTGGATTTTGGAACCAAGCCTTGATAAAAAATAGAAAGGTTATATGATGAATATGGATGGAATAGAATCTTCAACTAAAAAATTCATAAAAACTATGTTTTGAAAAATAAAAATTTGAAAAATCATAGAAACCTTATGAACTTTATTTATGCACATGGAAAAAAATTTCCACTATTGAAAATTGCATTGCACGTAATTTGCTTAAGTGGTTAGAAATAGATTGTCTCCTTTAAGTTGTAAATAACCAAACCAATGTTTTGGCCTATGATTGTACTACATTAAGCCCTATAGTCCCAAGGCCATTTTTTGGTCAAAAAACACTCAAAACTATCACTTTTGTTATGTTTACTTATAAAATAAATAAAATACATATTTTTTTAGAATCTAACTATAGGACTACACAACGTTTTTTGACAACATAGTAATTTTAGGTAACTTACTACAAATGGAAATCTTTAATATATTTTTTGAATTTTTTTTGGCTGTGGGGATGAGGAGTACCTTGCCACTCCACCAAAAAGTTTTACAATTGAATGTGCCCATGAGGAATTATGGGGGAAATAGCTATTTGTCATGGAAGAAGGGTAGTATGGGTAGAGAGATTTATACTACAATAGAGTGAAATTTGCATTGAAATACTCGGAAGAGCTTGGGCAAGGCCTTGGGGCAACCTATTGCCTCAGGTTCAGACCGTGATACTTTTCTGATTTTTATTTGCACTCATAAATTTATGACAATGTACAAGGAAGTGGTGATAGGGAGGTGGTTGCTTTGTAGCTTCCTTTTGCCTGATGGGGGTGGTTATTTCACTATTACATTTGAAAAGAAAGAAATTCAAATATCTAAAGAATTCCTTGAATCAATTATAAATTTGTCATTCAAAAAGCTACCCTCTAAAAAATTTTGATGGCAAAATGAAGCAATGAAGCAATTTTGATGGCAAAATGATTGACATTCGTGGAAACAAAGGGTGGAGAGGTCATTTTTAAAATCAAAACCATTGTCCATCAAGAATCCTTAAAGGATATGGTATAATTTGAAGATGTTTTGAGAGCTTGACCACTTATTGTCAAAATTTAGGAATTGTGTTCAAAATAAAATTCCAAACCTCATTTTGGCATAATAGAATAATTTTTTTCAGAAAATGTTGGACTAGAAAAAGTTGAAAAATCAAGCTCACTTTCATCTTTGAAGACCTATTTGTGATTTTGAGACTCCAAAAAAAATTTATGGACAAAATTTAGAAGATTTTTTTTGAAAATGTCAAAGAAAATGTCCCTTTGAATCCTTCTCTAAAATTTGTCTATAACTTTTGATTGGAGACTCAAAATCTCAAACAAGTTTTGGGAGATGAAAATTAGCTAGATTTTCCAACTTTTCTTCATTTAAATTTAAAAAAAAAATTAATCCATCATGCCAAAATGAGGCCTAAAATTCTAATTTGAACACATTTCCTACTTTTCACTTAAGGATGAACAATTGAGGGCTCCTAACAATTCTATTTTATTTATCCCATACATGTTGTTTTACCTCATACCACCCCTATTATATAATATTTTTCTTTTCATCTCTATGTATACAAAATAAGTGGATTTAGTAGCTACTAGTGTACCTGGTATTGTTGCCACAACTAAAATAAAAATAAAAATAATTTTTGAAGTCAAAAGACTTTGAAATTTAATATCTTTCACACCATAGGTCTAAATGCCCATGTACTCCTTGCATAGTGCTTTCCAACAGTACCAAGAATACAAATGGGGGATGTATGGTCTAGGAGATCTCACAGTAACAAAAAAACAAAAACAAACAAAAACTAGACTAACTTAAAAATAGAATATGGATGGAAGATAGTTGCCAAATATTTTGATTCCTTTGAAATTTAATGTCAAATATCCTAAAAGTGTAGTTCACAGGGCATAAAACATCGAAAAGAAGAATATATTCAAAATTATAAAGAACATGATCCAATGTCAATGATTCAAGATGAGTTGGGCTTCACTAACTTTGATTCAACCTCCTTCTGTGTCAAGCCCAATATGTCTAACTACCTTTTTTTAGTTTGAATATAGATTGATCAAGCTTTCCAAAATTTGATATTTTAGGCAATTTTTTTTCCTACTCTAGATCTAGTTGAAACCTAGAACTCCACCATTTACATTTTGAAGAAATTACTATGTATGCAAGCCATAAAATTGTTGAAAGAAGGGCCTTGTATGAAACTATTCTTAAAGCTAGTTCCCTCATTGGAATTTTTTGGTACATGCTCCCCAATTTGAAATGTTATGAAATTTCTTGAACATGTAAAAAACTTTGTCACAAAAAGAGAGCAAAAAAGTGAAATTAACTTAGACAAAATCCTCTCCCAATTAGAGTTGTTTAGAATTTGGATGACCCCCAAAAATATTTCTTTTAATTTCAAATGCTATACTCTCAAGATGCGTACAATCAAAACCTTCCATTTTCTTACAATAATATAATGAAAAAATCTACCACTAGATCTTACAGTAAGGATGCAAGAAGATTTTGTTACTCATTTTAGGACAACCTTTGCCATCAAAACAACCCATTTTAAGTGATTTTTTTAGTGAAATATATAGTCAAACAACCTTTAGAGGTAAAAGGGTAGAGAATATAGAAGGCAAAATATAAGGTTGGGGGCTCACATCCATGATGAGTGTGTATTTTGGAGTGCACTTTCACACTTTCTCTCACAATTTTGAGCGTATCATACTCCGTCCCTCTAAAAAGGAACCGGCTTGTGGCAGGTACTGTTCCCAACAAAAAGGAAAAAAGTAAATGTGAGACTCACATGTGACAAGCATGTAGACATAACTTAACCCAGTGAATTACCTCTGAAACAACTTACACCAATTTTTACATTTTTTTTTCCCCTTCTTCTTCTTGAAACACATGAACAGTAGTGACCAATATTTCATTGCTAGTGTAGTGTACTTGGTGCATCAGAATATTCAGTCTAAACTGCCAATAAGGCTGGAGCAAGGCTTTTTTGTATTGTAGTTGTGATTTTGCTGCAGCTTGAAGATTCAAAGGACAACCACCTTTTCAGTACCAGAGCTGTTTTATGCATTGGCATCACCACTTGCAGGAGCCTTTTTCTGGTTTGGTACTCGAAGGGAGTGAAAATACAAAACATGTGCAAATAATAAATCATCAAGATTATATTGTCAGGCAGATATGAGTAAAGGGGCTGTGAGACTCACAATGGAAATTCATGCTTGTCCCACCGCCAAACCCAAGTGGAATTATCATTTTTCAATGAAAATTGTAATTTCTATGAATTTTTAAAGTAGTCTACCCTGAAATTACAAAAGCACCCGTAGAATGGAGTCATAAACATCCTGTAAACAATCCGTAATTACCTTTTCATGTCTAATGGCACTTAAGTATTTACCAATAAAGGATTGATACGTTACCTCATGTTGGCATTAATGCATTGATTTGTGAGAAAATGAATGGATTTGGATGAGTTTTGTGGTGGAATTGGGGTCAAAAGTAGGATGATAGAATTAAGGAGTTAGTGGAAATAGATTGGTCTACTTTATTGTGGGGCATGGGAGTTTTAGCATGTAAATATACAATCTATGAGCCCAATCCATGAGCCCAATCCATGAGCCAAGGAGTTTATATTATAAACACCTTTTATGGTTTTAGGAATCTATATTATAGACACCTGTCATGATTATAGGAGTCTATATTACACACATTTTATAATTATAGGTGTTTATATTATAGGTCCTATATTACAAACTCTTTTCATGTTATAGTGTACATATGTTATAAGTATATAATTATATTATAAATACCTTGAAATGGTTGTAAGTATGTACTTACAACTAGGTTCAAGGTTCATAGGCTCACGTCTTTGTGCTCATGTTCTAACAGTGTTGTTGTGGGGTACAATGGAAGGAAGGTGGTTTGTGGTTATAATTGCTTCCTCCCTACACTATTGAGAGTGGCATGATTTCCAAGATTTGGATGCGTTGATCTACAGGGTAGTGGAGATGAGAAGATTATGTATGAAAATGGACTCAAATCTAACAACATTTGTCCAAAGCAATTATCTAGTTCATAAGATCTAGCTTCGCATTAGATCATCAACTATAACAACATCTATTTACAATTCAAAAAATATATTATGACAAGTCACAATTGAAGATGCACTATTTATTTAGTGATTTTTTTTCTTGTTGGTAATGTAACACACACCATTGAATGCAAACAATCCAGAGCTAGAGATATCATCTAATTTCGTTTATCCATACATCATGAATATACTTTCATTCAAAATATTATCTAAACTATAAAAACTTCATCCAAAATTTGGCAAATCTTTTAGTTCTTATAGACATTTTTGACAATTTGATCCATTTTTTCCTTTTTTTCCTAGAATAAAGATAATTGGTATGAAAATTAGGTAAGATCTTGGCAAAATCCTTCTAAAAAAATCAATGGAATTTTGGGTAGGTACCTGTAGTTCCTTTCGGGAATAAATGGGATTTTGGGTAGGTATATGTAGTCTTAATTTTTGTCATGAATTTTTGAATTTTTTTAAGATAAAAAAATTGGTTATCTTCATGGTAATATAATTTTTCTTCAATTGGTGCTTGGGAACAAAAGTTATGTCCGTATAAGCTTGAAATAGAAGAGAACAGGGAAAAGAAATTTCCAAAATTTGAATTTTTGAATTTGAATTTTTTTCCTTATAGATTATATTTTTCTATACATGGAAAGCTTTGAATCATTTCATTTGGATAAGTGATGTGAAAGTTATGGACAATCTTATTTTTTGGGCAATTTAAGCATTTTTTTTGAAAAAGTAACTTGTAGCATTCATTTCTGAATAGAATTTTTACAATTTCTGAAAAGAAAAAGTTCCACATGGTTTAGTTTGTTTGCTAGAACAATCTCACCAATGGGATTAGTGCATTTTAATTCCATCTTAAAGATATTAATAATTTAGATTTTCCTTCTATCTAGTACCTACTTCTACTTGACAATTTTCTTAAGAATGAAAAGTAAGTTTTTTTGAAATTTTTTCTCCTAAATTCTCAACTCAATTCCCCACCATAAAGATTTAAACCTCAAAACTCTATAGTGCAAAAAATTTAAGTTAAAGGAGGTTCAAAGTCAAATAATCTAGTCCTGGAACATGCAAAAAAAACTTGTTTTCTTCACTTTAAAAACAAATACCTTACAATCTGTGTAGTCAAAATTTCTGAAATTTATTCCACACATTCTCATACTAGTTAGGTGAAGGATCCTATGGTTAGTTGTGCAAAACAATATTTTTTACTCTTAGCAATAAAAATGGCAGTTTTGAGTGTTTTTTTGGTTGTGTCCTTTAGGTATTAAATATTGTATACTACAGTTGTAAGGCAATTCAGTAGGCAATACTTCTAAAAATAGATTGAAAAAATTTTGGCAAAATTTTTTCCTTCAAAAGCCAAAAAAATTGTATGGTGAAAACACTGTTGCACCTTCTTTGGGGAGAAAATAAACATTCGACACAGAAGTGACCGGAGTGCCTTGTGCCCATGATGCCAATCTTGGTCAGTCTGCAACAACAATTGCACTCATTTTCGTGGTCCCAGAGAGCTCAGGATTTGTGCTGCAAAATTTCACTAAGATAACTTAACTGAAGTTATTTCTTTCCAAATTTGAGCGTGTAACTATGTCAGTGTGATTTTCAGCCCGTAAATCTGGCTTGTCTCCAAAATACTTGGCCCTGCTTGCGTTAGGGCTTTCAAATCTAGGAACAGATTCGACTCTAACTTAAGTTATCTTATTTTGGGAACTGAACTGAAAGCTTGCACGCTTTGGAGGGCTGGCTAGCAAGGAGAATCTCAACTCTGAAAATCCTGAAGAGTAAGTTAAGCAATGATGCCAAGTTGATTTACCCTTACGTAATTTGGACTCTAACCCATAAATGATGTGAAGGACATATTTTTGTCAATGAATGGCAAAGAATCTCTTCTTGTAGGACAAAAGTGCAACTATTCATCTTCTAAATTTTGTGTGAAAAGGGAAGGTCTTTTACACTAATGTGTCTTCCAATGAGTGTTTTTTTAAGGTAAAGTTCCAGCTAAATTAGGTAAAGTTCTCAAGGTGGAAACCCTAGAAATTTATCGAGCACGCACATCAGGCTATCGCATCAAGATCATGTGGAGAAGTATTCACGATCTCCTTTTGACCTTGGTCATACTTGGGGGAACATTAGAACATGGCTTATTCTTTAGTGGTCTCCTAGATTGATGTCGAAGATGCCGCAAATTTGGATACATTGCCAAGCACTGTGACAAACCCAAGAGTCAAGAGGAAGGGTGGCAATACCAAGCTAAGACTATGCACCGAGAAGGAGGTACATTGGTTGCAATGCAATTTGCTCTCGGAAAAGAGGTTTGGATAGGTAAAGCAAAGGCACCACCTACATCTCCCTTAAGAACTCAATTAGGCACTAACACAATAGTCTTGCAATTGCCATCAGCGAATCGGCCAGGTCAGATATTTGTCCTAGGACAAAGATGAATCCCGCGATGAGATACCAACTCAACTTACAAAAGTCTTCGTTAGGAGGAAAGAGAAGATATAGAGATTGACACTTTGATCTACACAGGAGCAAACACCAAACAAGGAAGCAACCACAAGAAGGAATCAAGAAACAAGACATTAGTAGCAAACTCATAAGCAACCTCCCAACCATAGGATCTCGAAACAACAAAGACGCCCAACTCATAAAAATGCACCTATGTAATGGTAGTCCAAGATTCAATTCCGCACTCACTATAATCACCCCTGATCAACACAACAAACATAGACACAACCCATACAATTCCATCAACTCGGGACACCATTCTTATACCCTAGAGGTAGTGTCATATAGTAGATGAAGGCTTATCATGCTTGTCGCAACCCAAATAACACTTTACAATTTCTAATGGACTCACCACGCTTCACCTTTAGTGTCACTTGAATCTCAACTCATTAACACTGCACATGCCAAGCACCCATAGTGTTAGTTCCCATTTTTCAACTCTTGTTACCAAGTCCTAGTCCTCGGGATTGTTAAACCACACACACCACTCATGACACCAGGCATGTCACTTGGTGACATGGGGCATGTTACTTCAAGCATTAAAGATTAGGGGTAGCTCAAGGAGGCCACTTTAAGTGATTGCCACCTTGCTAGATTGAATGCATCTTTAAATCCATTTATCCAAACAATTAACTATTTTGAGTGTTTAACTCCAAAGTGACATTTGATATCTAAGGTTCAAAAACATCATTGCTTTTGAAGCTCTATAGGTCTAGATATCTTCAAGTTATATAAATGTCAACCGTACAATCTTGTAGTGTATATATTTTAGATGATATGTACAAAATTTGAAGTCATTTGGCCATATAGATTGCAAGATCTTAATGTTTTAGTGTCAAAAATAGATGCTGAAATTTTTCCAAAAACACATTTGGAGGTGAAATTTGTTTTCTAAACCTACTCAAATGAAAAACTTTACGCTACAAAATGATTCAAAACTAGTATACAAATTCATTGGTGAATTTTTTTTTCATTCAATCGACTCATTGTATCTAAAAAACAACTTTGAAATGTCAAAAAACATCAAGACAAATTACAAAAAACACATCTAAGGTTGAACCTCCTACTACTAGAGTGCCTCTCACTTACTCATTACTTCTTAAATTGACATGAGATTTTTTGCCTCACAAACTTGACTAGTATGTGCAACTTTTCCAAATTTTTTAAATTGAAAACTAGCGGTTGGCGCTTGCTATGCTACGCATTCATCATTAGAATTTTATAAGAATTTTTATGTATTAGATAGAATGCAAAACAAAAATTGCAATAAATCTTCAAATAAAAATGACTAAAATCTTTATATAATTTTTTTTATAAGTAAGCATATATTGAAATGTAGAATAGAAATTTATTAACGACATATGCAATGGTAAATACTATAAAAGATACACATACTTTAGAATGCATTAGAAATTTGACTCCATTGTTACAAAAAATGGCAACCCAAATTGAACAATTGAAAAGAAAAAATTGTAAATCTCAAAAGCTTTGTAAACAACTTAATTGTTGTGGAATCCAAAATCATTTAAATTGAATAAATTTCTCAAAATCATTTGGTAGTAGCAATAGAAAATTGAAATCATGAAAGCTCAAAGCTCCCAAAAGCACAAAATCATAGAAGTGCAAAGAAGTGTAAAGCCAAGAGAAGCAATGGATTTGCTACCTATATAATATCATCCTATGGATCCTCTTGCAACAACTATATTATTTCTGTAATATCACATTTTGTAAAAAATGATATTACAGAAGTGATTGCAAACTGCTATTCCATTTCTATAATATCACATTGTGTGAAAATACGATTTCTATGTATGCACGATTGAAAATATTTTTACAAAATATTTAAAATAATTATTTTAAAGACTTATTGAAATCATTATCATGCATTCCATTCAAATATATCAAAATTTTACCAATATGTGATACAATGAATGCGTAGTATAGCAAGCACGAGCCGCTAGTATTAATGGTAGCATTTGTGATATTACAGAGTGAGTAATGATTTTAGTAGTATGATGGACTTTGTATGAAGAAGAAATAGGCCACCGAAGTTCACTCTACTCCCCAAATGCTAGGATGTTGAACTTCAAATTACTCCCAAACATTCACAACAACTTGGATTGACATGAAAATTTTACCACAAGAACTAGACTTCAAGGGGAACAAAATCCAACAAATTTTATTGAAAATGAATGTTTTACAAAAGAAATCTAAGCCCCCGAAGTTGCAGCCCTAAATGCAGTTTGGTGAACTCAAATTGAAGCTGTGAACTTCAATTGGCCTCCCAAAACTCTGTACATCTTGGATTGATCTGGTATATTTTCCACACAAACTAGAGGAGAGAATACAACTTTCCTAATTAGTTTTATTGAATTTGGACCTTGGATGCAAAAGTTACAACACTTTGAACTGGACTTCAAATTGTGTGAGGACACTTTCTATCCTCTTTGTCATTTTGGGGTTAAGTAGGAACTCTAAACTAATACCAAATTCCCAATACTCAAGAGCCATGTTACCAAACATCCTTTTATTCTCTCCAATTGCTAACTAATGGCCAAAATTCACCATTCATAACATCAAGAGAGTTGGAGAGAAAAAGAGTACCAAACTTGTAAAGCCTTTCCTTACTAGAATCTCCACTACCACCTCATGGTGTGTCCAATTGATGTGAGTTAAGGCTTGTTAGAAGCCTAACTTGACTAAAATTATCCTACTAAAAATAGGATTAAGAATGGGATTCAAAATCCTTGCGGTCCTCTTGATTTTTTTCTTCAAAATCACTGCTCCAAATCAAGGTAGGAGTAAATCACTGTAACTAAATTGTCCACCAAAGCCTCGTCATAGGTTCATTTGAGATGAAACTAGTATTATTGAAAATCCAACTTAATTAATCATTGTACCAACAAAAATCACTTTCAAAATCGTCATTGTTCTTTTGATAATTTTTCTCAAAGTTGCCATTAAAAATCTAAGCAACCACAAACTATCCATGACTAAAACACCACTACCTCATCCTTGCTCAAAATGAAGTGAGCCTAGGCTTTTTAGAAAGCCCGCTTGAAGGCACATCATCCTATCGAACTTGAGCCTCAATGTCTTTGTAGTTTCTTTATCTTGACCCCCAAAGTTGTTGCTTCTAATTTAAGCTCCATCTCCTAACCCTAACTTCAACCAACCTTCTCCAAGCTCATAAAAATGATTAAGTTAAACCTACTTTGCAAATTTTCTAGGTTGCTATTCATTTTGAACTTCTCCCCTAGATCTCTTGTCCATTCTCCATTTCTCCTCTTCTAATATGTGTTCAAAGTTTCCCAAATCCAAGTGCAAGAAGAAAAAAGGAAGAGAGAAGTATGAGAGTTTTAAAAAGAAGAGAGGGAGTTTACAAACCCTACTCTCCTCCATCCACTACATGCCTTCATCTTCTTTGTTCTTTGTCTTTATCTTCATTTCTCCTAGTCTTCTTTTAGTCTATGTGTTTTGTTTTGTAATTGCACTCTCCATTCCTAGTTCACTCCTAAAGGTAATTCCTAGTCATAGTTTTATTTCTTTATCCTACCAATTTAACCATTTGTCTAAATTAATATGCTAAATTTTTCACACTTTAATTAATGAATTTTTTATTTTAAATTCAAAAAGTTTCCTAGGATTTCCTATTCATATTTGTATAATTACATTTAAAAAATTTGTACCATAGTTCTAAAGTTTCCACTCCTACATATTTGAATATTAGTTTAAGATTATTGCTTAAATCCATCTACCTAATAATTTATAACTTGCAATTTCACCTAAATTGTTTAAATTTACCTAATTCTAATTTATGAGTTAAGGTAGTGGCTCACAAGGACCTTCTAGCCTCTCTATTTAAGATTGTCATGGGATCATCTTAGATCTAAAATTTGAATGGTAAAATGTAGTAGTCAAGCTATGAAGACCTAGACACATGTCAAGAAATTGACATGCAGTGACAACTTATTATAAAAATGGATCTCAAATTCCTGTATTTGAAATACAATAAGTTGTGGTCAATTTTGGAGACTTAGGTGATGAAAGATATTATTTAAGATGTCACAAAGGATTTTAGTGACACCTTCAACTATTGGTAGTATGCTACACGGTACTTTAAAAATTAGGCATAAATGGGTTGGATTAATAGAATCAAACCAAAAATATATTAGAATTTAATAAATAGTATTATTGTCTCTTTTGTTCTTATATATATGATTTATTTATAGAGTGATTGAATACCAACTTAGATCTAGAGTCAATGTGGCCATGATAGAATTACTTCCTTTGGGCAAAGAAATTATCCAAAGATTCTTCAAGAATGTTATCATTACATTGAAAGTTGGTTGAAACTTTGTAATGTCGCAATATATATATATATATATATATATAATCTCATCAAATGATTGCACAAAAAGAGAGATATCATGGTCATTTTGTTGCTTGACTGTAGTTAGAAAGGAAGTAAACATTGCCAACAAGATGATTTTTGGCCTTGAAGTTTTTTTAGAGAAAATATTTTAAATTATTGGGATTTTTAAAATCCTTTATTTGTTGCATATTTTGAGATATTGTGTCATTGTTTTTTTCCTTTCATCACTACTTATTAAATATGTCTTCATAATGCACACTATTGACAACAACTTCCAATTGGATGCAACTTTAATGTTATCTAGTTGCATTGTCTATATAGTCTTTGATGTCACCAAACCATACAACTTACACAAACCATATGACCTTCAACAAAAAAAATATTTTGCAATATTGAGTTATCATTTTTGTACCTCTTTAAGGTTGCCCAATTGTTTTCTCTCATGGTTTCTAACACAAAAAGATATGATAAAATATTGAATTGTCAATTCGTACGTCTTTAATGTTGCTTGGTTATGCGATCCATATGACCTTTGACATGAAGAGACTTTTTGAGGTATTGAATTGTAAAGTTTGTACTTTTTTTATGTTGTCTAGTCATACTACCTTCAGATCTTTGATGTTAAAGGAGCCCTCTACTAACATGAAGAGTGTCTTGTTTAATGTTTGTATTGAATATGCTTTTGTGGTGCTTGAAGACAAACTTAAAGTTGCAACTAGCTTGAAAAGATCTAACTTTCTTTTCACATCTAATGACAAAGATTGATTGCCATGTGTCATTGACTAGAAAATACTAAGTGCTTTGCTTGGCTCAAGGAAACAAGTCTACAAATGTAATGAGTCTGTTGGCTACATGCATTAGATTTTTCCATCTACCAAGACATTCATGTTGTTGAGTGTAGAGGCTTGATTGAGGATGCTCTAAGAGCAAGTTCAATTGTGCCATTTTAAAGCCATGGTAATAACCATGCTAGTTTGGGTCCCAAAATAAAATTTTAAAAGAGCTAGGTTAGCTTGTCATGCATCATTCTACCTTTTTAGCCTACATTATATCCTTTACAAACTCACCACTTTTGAATTGTGTGTTGATACTACAACAATTCAAACCAATAATGTTATTCTATGATACAATCAAATGACTTCACTTGTCCATATTTGTGCCCAAAGGTCACAAGATTGTTATTGAGTAGTTTGTCAATGTCATTTTGACGCTAATAAATGTTGTGGTCACAAGATAATGCATTTAGTGGATTATTTACTTTCAAAAAAACTATAAAACAAATCATGTGCCTATTTGTTCAAGAATATGCATCTATGCATGATAATTCTTGGGTGACTTCCTTGGTGATATGCTGTCAACCCAAGGCCAAATCATTATTTCTATTGCCTGTCATTGCTACTTAAAGTATCCCACCCGTCTTGTAAAACAAATGGTTTATTGCCATTGGCTTGCAAAAAAATTAAGGAACTTACTAGGGGGATTATTCTATGGTTGCTTGCAAAATAGATGACTTGTTTGCGAGGTTAGCCTAAAAACATAAGCCAACTTGCAAAGAATGTGAAACATAATGTTATCTACTTTTCAAAAAGTTGAGGATTTATTGGGTTGAATGTTTTCTCACTTCTTGTTGCCATTCCTACAACCTAATGAGGTAGAATTTGTTGCGAAGTATCAACATATTTCTTGTTGATGCAAAGTATGAACATATTCAAGTTTCTCATTGTTGCAAAGTTCATTGATATTTTTACTATTTAGGTTGTGTATAGACATTTACATCCAACTCAATCTCTCAATCTCAAAACTCTTAATTTTCATTCTAGCTTTGAATTAGTCAAGGAGAAGGAGAGCACTTAGATTAATATCCTCAAATTTTTTAGCATATGACTTTTTTCAACTACATGAGCACAACTAAATGAATGGTATCTTGATAGTATTTAACCTCCAATTTTCACTCAAGATTGGCCTCTTAAGAGGTCACGGGTAGGACTATCTATTTTCCCGCAGACTTTAAAACGGATGCCCCACTTGTTTATAAGCCAAATCACCACCTTATTTTGTAAGCGAGGTGGTGATGCTTTAACACTTCTTCAAAAAACCTCATCAATAAGGACATGGAAAATGCCCAAAATTCTTCTATTCTATCACTTAAATCATATTTGATTTCATTACTTATATAATTTGACATTAAAGATAATTTGTTTTGGACATGGTAGTCATTGATAAGTGTTGTTTCTTTAATTTCTATTTATAATAAAATTATTATATACCTTATTAGTCACATAATTTGATACCTTAACTGAAGTTATTTGTTTTCTTTAGCCCTTGATTACCATCCTAGCCTAAAATGTCACTTTTGCATCCCATTATTTGGCATAGGCATGAAAAAAAAATGAGATTGCACTTTGACAAATTTGAATAGGAAAAATGAAGTAGATCCGTAGTCAACTATTGTATCATGGCCATCATGATCATTGGAAGATCTCCCAATGCATTTTCCACCTTACCTTGCAATGTCAAGATTGGTTTTCATTGTACATGGTTCTATATGAATTTCTTAGTGTAATATTTTAATTGGTTCTCAAAACTAATGTTTATGAGATGTTTTTTACTTTATAAAATGAAGAGTAAAATTTGATTTTCTTGCTATTACTTTATGGCAACCACCACAGAATTGATGTCATAGTAATAGCTGATTCTTGGCCCTAGTTAGCTTGTATATTCTCTCCTTTTTGCAATAAAGTTTTGAAGCAATAATTATAACATTGCAAGACAATTCTATTGGATGCACTATTAGCATTTTAAGTATGAATATTGATTTCTTCGATTTTGCTATGAATCTCATTTAATTTAATTTATCAAGGCTTTTGCTTCCTAACTATTCTAAAATACGCAACCAACAACTAGTTAAATATGGAATAAGGCATTATTTATTTATCCTCTATGCAACCAATTAGGTAAATAGGGATTATGATGCATGAGTCACATTGTTTATGGCACAAGAGAGATTGTTCATTTGGATGTACCTACTTAATTGCCTTACAATATTAGCATCCCATTGGAGGATTTCCAGGTGTGATTTCTAAATAGGACAATCATCTTGTGAATCTTATTGTGCATATATTTTTGAATGGATAATTTTAGGCATCATCCTCACACTCTAGCACAATAAAAGTATTGATTAACTTTGACAATTTACACCATTCATTAGATTAGAAATCTCAAAATCAAATCAATACATATATTAAGGGAAGTAGAGTCATTGCAAGAAACACCGGTACTATTTATTGTCACCTATTGAGTTTTGAAGTTCTATTGTCTTATAACTTTTGACTCCTAAGTTTAAAGAATATGAAATTTTTATTGGAGATGATTCAATGTATGCTAATGATGAATATAATTTTTTTTTAATTTAAAAAAATTAATTTTTATTTAAAAGAGACTTATATTAATATGTCACTGTTGCAGTTTTTGAGGTTTTCATTGCGTTCCAAGTACCCAAATTGATTGTATATAGAGCTCAAATTTGGATGGTATATTCATACACTATGTGGACATGTGCCTAAAAAAGGGCATGAAAAAAATATTAATTTTTATGTGTTGTACATGCAAGTGAAGAGGGATAATTGGTGTTTATTTTTTTTAACAATGACAAGTGTAAAAATTTAAAAAAAATTGGATGAATGTGAGTAGCATCTTACCTACACAAATGGCCAATTTTTATTTATTTTTCCTAAGTCACCTTCTTTTTTCCATGAATTAAAGTATTTAGTTTAGTGATTTTGTGGAAAATAAAATCCGTGAGTTGTCATAGTACTCATAGTACCGTGAAATACATGTGTCAACACTACAAAAGATCGCCAGTAAGATCAACGGCTATTAGTCATCATTCATAGTACTTATAGTACTCATAGTACTCAAATTCAACAAAATCCATAATCACAAGGAAGGCCCAAGAGGGGCTAGAAACGCCCGGTGTTTCTTGCAATGACCCAATAGATACATATTCTACACCTTCATCAAAAGATCTCCCGATGCAATTATGTAAAAATCTGCACATCTATGGATTTGTTTGAGGGACTTTCTAAACTTTTCTTGAATATTCACACTTTTCTTGAATACTGACAATAGTTTTGATGAAAAGACAAAGGTTTCATCCTAAAATTGTAGGATATTTTAATGCTTTTCATAGCCAAATTTCTAAGCTTCGAAACTAGTTTCCCTACAATACTTAGTAGAAACATGAACTGTATACTAGTCACTAAAAATCTCTTGATATATTGCCTATTTCCATGCATCGAGAGATTTGTACATTAATTAATTTTGGAATTAAAATAGTCCAAAAGTAGTTAAATATGGCATTCTAGCATCTTTATAATCAATCTTAAATTTTTTTCTCATTTGAAGAATTAAAATCTGTGAAGTATTACCAATTAGTGAAGAATTTTAATTTAAAAAAAAATCAAAATCTATGAAGAATTCTAACTCACACATATAGTTCCTAATTTAAAAGCCTAAATTCTATGCAACTTAAAATATTCAAACTCGTAAGTTTATAAATCTACAAAGTCCTATATCTGTGAGGTCCCAAGTTCTTGATTTAATGTTCTATTTCTTAACAAAGAAAACTTGAATAATACTATTCCATGCAATAAATAAAGTAGTTTAGAAAAAAAATTATGAAAGTATTACAAAGATATTGATGAATTGTAGTCTATCAAATAGGATTTATGTAAAACTAAATGTTTTAAATAATATCTTAACATTAACCCTTTAAGGACCATGGTTGATTCTAAAGGCCGGCAAGATGAGTTCTGATCATAGGCTAAACATAGAAAAAATACCAAACCATGATGCATTCTAAAGATCTAACCGTACCAATAAAATTGGCGTGTCTAGAGGGGGCTCTCCAATAAATTTTGTGGCAATTGAAAGCTTCCTATAGCATCATGATAGAAAGCATCACATTTTCGGACTACATAGAATGCTAGGTCAAGTAAAATTTTTTGTGAGTGAATCTAATATCATATAATTATGAATGTTCAAAATTCTCATGTTTATGTAGAATAAAAATTTTATTCCAAAAGGGTCCAAAGTCTGCTAATCCTATTTTATAGGAATAAAAAAAGAGATTTTTTTACTTCAAATGTTATAATCTTTCAATCCATGTGGTCAAATGAGCTGAAATTTTCCACATTATGGTAAAATACTTAACTTCAGTTTTGTATGTTTGAAGTTTCAAAAGAAAATTACAATTTTTATTTTTGAATAACATACCCCAAATCCATAGTTTTTTGACAACATCTCTTTGAAAAAACCCTTAGTCCTTTAGGGATTAAAATTTGAAGTGTAGGCAATTTTCCTACCATCCTTTTAACCCTTGGCAAAGTACAAGTTTGCACCTATAATTCTGAAAGAATGTAGCCTACACATCATCATCTAGCAACATTATTTTGACTTTAGGCCACTCATTAGAACTTGAAAGTACCTTCAAATCAAGCAAACATCTTGTAAATTATAAACAAATTAGTATTAAATTAGTTGTCGATTGGTGATGGATTTGAAACAAATGATGGAGCCTTCTAACCATGATTATGATTTGTTATTTCTAATTTTTTTTAATATTATTATTTTTTTTGATATGCCTCAAAACATTATAGCTTTTGTATTTCTTTGTAGTTTTTAAAATATAAAGTCAGTTCTAAAATTTGGTGAAGTATTGACTACATGATGAAGCAAATCAATGAGGAAGCAAATCAACAAATGAAATGAAGTTAACTAAATCTAACTTGAAAAAATTAGAGAATTAAACTATTTACATTTATTTGAGCTTTGGGCCTATAACCACAATATATTGATTTTTCACTTATAGAATGATGCAAAAGTTTAAATTACACTATGATGTTCTACACTACAATATACACCTATAATGGTGAAAATTTCAAAATTTTCAAGCATGTATTATATTTGATATGAATTTTGAAAATATCATTGTGATTTCAAATTTTCACGAAAAAATTTGAAAATTTTATTAATTATAGAAAATATGTGATTTCATCTTTGAAAAAAGAAATGAAATAAAATAATTCCCAATTTTACTTAGTGGCAAAATAGAGCAAACAAAGCAAGTGATATTGAGGTTGTTCACATGATCCTTTAACAATACCAATAGCAAACAAGTAAGGCAAGGTGTTCTTAACGTGACCCATCCTCTAAAAGCAACCACTAATAAAGATGTCTATTTTGTTTTCATCAATGTATCAACTATATACATTTGAAGGAGGTGGTTGCTTTTTAGTGAGTACTACATTTCAACTTCAAAATTTTGTAACTAATTCTACAAAGGTCCAAAACTTATGAAACAACTTTGGTTAGATACCAATTCCATTTTCCTTTTTACAAAAATTTACTGAAAACTATTTCAAGGAGTTTAGCTTCCCCCAAATGCAATCAACTCTTAACCCTGGAGCACTCTGACTTCCATTTTTTGGACGATGAACAAATTGTTTCTGTCTTGTTCCTACTTGGATGAAAGTCATCCTATTTTTTGGTGATACTTTATCAAGTTCTTGTCTTATCTAATGATTGGATTTGGTGTTACTAGAATACAAATCTTTCTAAAATTATAAATGCGGAAGTGTGTCAAGTTGTCAAATTGCATTGACTCTAGTTCAAAACTAGGTTTGCAAAAATGAGGTCATAGATGTAAAGAACACAAAAATTTCAAAAAATCACCATATCAAGAGAACCTCATTTTGAATCCATTCCAATAAGTTTTGCTCAAAAAATGATAACATTTTGCCTGTAATCAAATTTAGAAGGAATTTTGAAATTTCCCTTTCCAAATTTATAGAAAAATATTGGTGATAGCATTGGTGAATCTAATCGTATAGATGGGATCTAAAATTTAAAATCTACAACTTTCCTTTGTATATCACTTCTAAAATATTCTTCCAAATAGCACTTTATAATGATTTTCTCCAAATCGTCCATTCTGAAAAAGAATCCAGACGCTTAGGGGTTAAAAGTTGCTTTAAGAGCACACTATGTTGTACCTTATTCATATTTTCCATCACTAGGTCATATGGACTAATGGTCGTTGACTCACTGGATTGAATCAGGAGTGTTATTAACTACACTAAATAGTGAACAATTAGGTTGCCTTACTCAGGAGAGTTGCCTCGTGACTCACTACTCGTCCAGATGGAGGCACAAGCAATTCTCTAAACCCAAGTCATGAACCAACTAACTGTACATATTTATATAGTGTGGAATGTCGAGAATTTAGTGTGGGGCAACCTAATTTCACTATTTAGTGTACAAACAAAAGGTGCTGCAACGGAACTATTAAGGGAACGGATCACGAAAAGGAATTGACAATGAAAAAGATTCAAAAATGAGAAAGGAACTGGAAAACAAATCGGGATTGATCGGGATTGAAGAGGCATCAGAGTGGAAATTGAAAGCGGGAAATGGTGATCGGGAGTTGCAGCGAATGGAAATTGCGGTGAGGAGACAGATTATACGCTTCACAAGCATTGTGGCATCTGACATACGAGGCTGGGATCTGGCCGAGTTTAGAGTACCCCCCCCAGAACGAGAACGAAGAGGAATGGACTGACGGCAAGCAGTGAGTGAAGCGTGCTCGGAGTGGAGTCCATGGAGTTGTGTGGGGCATGATTGTGACTGTGCTGTGAAAATTCAGTAATGAAACTGCAGCCATGGCGCTGTTTTGGGGTCCAAGCAAGCGGAGGAATGTTTGAATTAGAGAGTGGTACAGGCGGAAGTGGTACAGGGGTATGACGTGTCCACAAAAATTTGTGCACAAATTCGCTGCCAGGTAAGGTAGAAACACCCAAAATCGTTACTTTAAGCAATTCACCATAGTTGGAGGCCTGTTTTTTCTAAAAAATAATATTTTTGTAGTATATGCAAGTGAAAATCATGAATATTTAAAAAAAAAAAAAGATTTTTCGGACATTGTATGTAATTTCTATGATTTTTCAAAGTGTTGGCATCAATGAAACTGTCCCATAGGTGCCCCAAAACTGAACCCTGCAAAAAGCAGTTGTCAGCAAATTTTAGTCAAACATGTGTTCTTCAAATGTATTGGCCAATCAATGTGAAGCATGTGGAGGACACATTCAGCAAAGTTTAGGGACATAATTGGGTGAGTTTAGGAATAGAGAATAGGAAGAGGTGCAATTTTTGGGTGTTTCTACCTTAATAGTGAAATCGTAAAACTTTTGGTCTCACAGAGAAGTGAGGTAGAAAATTCATAAATGAATTGTACCCCATTGTACATCCAACAATCATCAATGCTCTCAAAACTAGAGTTTTGAACTCCTACCAATTAATGAAGTTGCATGTATACCTATATAAGATAACTGCACCTAGAATGGACCACTCCTCATAATTGGCCCTTATTTTTGAAGGAAAATTGAATAGGGAGGATACCCAAAATGAAGAGCATGACTAGGACAAATATAAGGTGAATTTTGAGTAGTGTGCAACTCTATTTATAGCACTTTGGAGGTAGCAACCTCAAAAGTGGACAATTTTAGGTATACTTTCTTTTGCTTTAACTTCTTCTCTAATGTCATTATTCATGTGCATCAAATGCATTTTGGCATCACCTACATGACACTTCTAGCACCTGGCACCTTTCCATCTTTGAAAATTTGAAGCTGATTTACAATGTATCCAAAAATTATGGAACCACTTGCATTTTGATTCATAATCCTTCACCAACATGCAAAAAGTTGTTCATTTTGTAGAGCATATTGGTCATGCTACAGAGCTTATTTGTGCGATTTTAGATGTGGTTACTGTAAGGGGAAATGCTATCCTTGCACATTTCCATATAGGATGGTTGTGAAATCTTTCACTTTTCTACAGACATTCCAGGATTGCAAAGCTAGAATAGCTTAGGTCCATTTTCTTTAGCACTAGTCAATCAGCAGTGTTATTCAGTTGTGCTTGAATTCACGACTGCTCATGAAACCAAGGCATAATTTAAGCAGCTTTATACCTCCTGCCCCCATTCAATTGAAAGGACTTTTTAACAAGAGGGGGACACGCCGACTCAGCTAGAAAGTCCATCAGGTTTCTTAAAGTGAACCACAGTCGAACAACTACGAATGAATTTTACCTTCAAAATTCTGCACAATGCCGGAGCTGCTGGACTATGGTACATTGGTTTCGCTAACTAAAGGCGAAGCATTGAGTCTCGCAGGCCCATCAATACTTCCATTTGCTGGCCGTAAATCTCCTTCCGGCCTGCTCCCGTTGGGATCGCTCTTTCCAGTTGTTAGGGCACCTGGAGCAATTTACTAGGAGATCGTTAGAGGCTGACAAAATACTGAAATGACCACGTACTCTGAAAGGCAATTGGATGTTCTTCCTTCGAAAATCTCTGTAGAAAAAGCCGTATCAAAGAAATATACAAATCATTCAATCTGCAAATTAGCCATTTGCTTCTGGAATTAAAATGCAATACTTGTACAACTTTATCAAGACAGACAACTCCTTCAGTTTAACTGCATGCATCAGGATAAACTCCAGCCTGTCTGCAAGTCTTAGCGCATCGAGCAGCACATCGTGTAGTTCTTGGGCCCTCGTGCCGCAGAACAGAGGTGGCAGTGAGAGCAATTGTTGCAGAATACAGGCTATGTTCACATCCTTGGCTACGGGTTCAACAAACGTTTCCTGAAATGGAAAGGCAAATCACGTGAGACATTGTAGAAATAGAGTATAGATGGAGCTTGGCATAAAGAGATACGGTAGTGGCCAAAGCGACAGCTAAATAAATACCTAATCAAGTGACAAAGAAAACACTGATTAAAGGTACTAACCAAACATACGAGGCATGTAAGGTCGAAGTCCAACGTTGCAGACTCCAGCAGCTTGCAACTGATGGTCCGAGTGAAGTCTTCAAAACCACACGAAGTTTATCAACCCAATTGGGTTGATCACAGACAAAGTATTAAATCACTTTAGCATCAGTAAGGTTCATGTGCAGCGCTGCCAATTCAACAAGATGTGGCGACTTCAAGAGCTCACCAGGACTGCATCCGATAAGTAAAGGTTGTTGCCCAATTATTCATATAGGAGTCAAGGAGTTGTGATTGCTTTGACGGAGATTGTTGCAGGGTGCACTCCAATTGAATACGGTGGCAGGAGTCGGAGTTCTTTGGGTCAATTCCATGACAATGTTTTGAGCTGGGCAGTTTAAGAGGGAACTTCTTTTGAGAAGAGGGGATGTAGACCATGTAGAAGCACCCTGAGGAATGGTAGGTTGGATAAATTTATGATTCCAAGTGCCAGCAAGACACAACAAATGATGTCACACTACAGAAAAATCTTCAAAGTTTCAATATGTCGTCCAAGTTCAACTTCATGTTGTCACACACCCATACTAATTTCCGAAATTTGTACTTATTGAATGCGATACTCATTACGGTCAGGAGGTTCAAGTGCAGTGAAGGAATTTCACGCAGTTTTATCGATCTGGTGGAAGATCATTCTCCCCAGCCATTCATGTCCCGAAGCTCGGGCAGTTTCTTGTTGTCCACAGAGCGTGGCAGGCAGGTAGTCGATAACCTTGTGCACCTGCTCGAGGGGTTCACAACAACAGTAATTATGATTCATTTCAAGTAGTGCTTATGAGCCCAATAACACAAACAACTTTCAAATGAGGCTAGGGTTGGATTGACAATGTCGGAGGGCAATGTTTCACAGAACAGTAGGAGTGGAGTGATTCTACTACCTGAACAAGGGAGTCAGTTGTGTGTTTGGCACAAGGTTGAGGTCCAGTGTGAGCACCACATTCACGTCAAGAATGAGCTTCCGCAACCTTCCCAGACTGTATCAATGATGTGCCACACAAAAAGCTCGGTCCTCAATACAGAGTAAGTTGGCAACAAACGCAATAAATTTGATCAAAAGTGTGAAACTTTAAGAGCTGGGATGCACATTACTCCACCCCACAGATTCTTAACATTTGATCCACAATTAAGAGAATTTTCTGAGAATGATCAACATCCCGATTACCCAAGCAATTAAATGAGGGGAACAAGATTTCCTGTATCAGCATAAGTTAGTACCTGAAGGCTGTAACCCTTGAAGGGCCTGAAAGCCCTTTGCGGCTGTATACTATGTTATGAATTTGGTGGTATTCAACCAAATACTTTTCAGTACAAAGTAAAGTAAGGTAGAACTACCCATTACCACCATTTACCCAATTCCGTCACCTACATTGGCCCATCTTATTACCACAATCTTACTAATCCATGATCATGATGGTAGTGCACTAGGGAGCGGACATATCAGTCCACGCTCCAACAATGGTCTAATCATGCTTCAACAAGGGTCTACTCACAGTTTTACATTTCAGCTTTGAAAAATCACAAAAAATTAAATTCTTATTGGAATGTCTTCATTTTTTTGCAATTGACTTCTCTCAAACAATTCAATCTCTGAAATAATCTCTAAAATATATGAGAGCTCATAAATAGCTTCTCCAAAGTATCTAGATAGCAAATCTATACGGTAATTGGTAATCGGTAGTTCTATCTTAATGATCATGATAGTACGTAAATGACAAGTACATGGTTTTAGGGAATAATAGTATTTGAATGCTTTCCAAAACATTCAAATTTTCATTCTCGGTGGTAGGAAAGCGTCCCCATGAAAGCACATTACACCTCCTTAAAAAAACTTCATATAACTTCCTACCAGTTCTTGGTCCTACAAATCTCATTATTTGGACAATGGTCCATCCCATAGAATTCTCGAATGCAGGTTCTTTGCTTGCACTAATGACAAAGCTTGAAGAATTGCAACAATTTTCACAATATTCATCACTGAAAAGCAAGCAATCGCAATCTTCCACATGACTTCGACATCAAAAATTCTACAAAAAGAAGCTCAACAAGCCTTTACAAAACTTACAATCCAGCTTAGAAAAAACCACGCATTGTATACATTAGTACTAAAATTCCTATCAATCAATGGGCAACAAGAACACATATAGTAGTTGACATTCTAAGAAGTCACCTATTGAATGTGAATGCCCTTATAGCGATAGTCTTGTATTGATACAATGCTTGAACGGATTGAATAGATAAAGAAAGTTGTCGCAATAATGAAGAGTCCAATCGATGAATAGAATTTGTAAATTAGATTAGATTTTCTAAAGTTCACCTCCATCATGACAAGCATCTCGAAGCACTTGTTTCCTCCTTCCGGAAACATTAGAATCTTGTCCAAAAATTAGACAAAGCACACTTGAACAACCGTGAGCCATGGCAACACAATCACCAAACAAATTGAGAGATTAACTTACTTTGTAATATCTTCCAACTTGAGCCCATTCCTCTCCCAAAAGTGACATGCAGGGTAGCCTTTTCTTCTCTACTCTTAGACAATGATTTGCAGCATGGCTAGCAGGGTTTACAACTAAGTGTTTAATGGATGGCTTTATGTGAGATTATAGGCTGAAAAAAATTGTTTTTTCATCCAATATTGTTATTAGAGGTTGCTTTAGTACATTTCTAGTGATAAATATTGCAAATTCCCTCATTATAATATTATTGACTTTTCTAAAGGAGATACTTAATCCACAGATCAACCCTGTAGTGTATTTTGTCCATTTCTTGCTATTTGCTCTTGATGTGAACTTTAGAAATAAAAATAATATTTTTTGAATTTGATCCCAACTAATGAAATGAAGTTTATTAACTTAAATTTTTATTCCAATTATAAATTTTGAAAAATTAGTAAATTCTAATATTTTATGGCAATATGATTTTTGGGCCTATAACCATGGTTTGTCGATTTTTTAATTTTAAAGCAACAATAGCTTAGGTTTATACCATGGATTTAAGAAATAATAAAGATAACCACCTACTTGCAATTGTGTTTACATAACTAACTTCACCACATTCTTGCCAAATTTGTATACCTTTTGAACATGAATATAGTTTAAATATCAACATGTATTGGAAAAGGGGTTGGTCTGGCATTTGAAAATGCATTGAACCATTAATAATTAAAAATACTATTTGGAAGGATATCTTGGAATTCATATACAAATGAAAGTTGTAGATTTTGAATGGTACAATTAATTCACCAATGCTATCACCAATATTTTTTTATGAATTTTGAAAGGGAATTTTAAAATTCCTTCAAGATTTGATTACAAGCAACATATTATCATTTTTGAAGTAAAACTTGTTGGCATGGATTTAAAAGGAGGAACTCTTGGTATGGCAATTTTTTGAATTTGTTTGTGTTCTTTACATCTATGACCTCATTTTTGCAAATCTAGTTTTGAACTAGAGTCAATGCAATTTTGGCTTGGTCTACTACTTAATATACTTATATATTTTTAATTTTAAGACATATGAACTTTAGTAACACCAAATCCAATTGATAGATAGAACAAAAATTTGATAAAGTATCTCTACAAATTAAGATGACTTTCGTCCAAGCAACAACAAGAAAAAAACAAGAATAGGAATCTATTCATCGTTCATAAATTGAACGTCAGAGTGCTAAGGGTTAAAATTGGGATATCTAAAATAAATTTAAATTCATACCTCTTCAAAAATGTTGTCTACTACACTTTTATCATACACTTCTTCAAACATATACACACACTCCTTCAGAATGAAAGAGTAATTCTGAGAGAGGTAAATATTCACAAGCACTTATTCAAACACGTTAAAGTATAGTAATTGCATACTTTTTAGATCCCACTAAAATAAATTTGGCAATCACCATACAAACAAAATTTAAATTCTTCTCTACATAAATATAGAGACTTGCATGTTTTGAAATTTGGCTTGATTATTAAATGTCACATTAAGATTCACCTTAGACTTCTCCATGTAAATATAAGAGACTTGTATGTTTTATGATTTGGCATGATTATTAAATGTCATGTTAAGATTCGCCTTCAAGAAACTCAATGTGAAAAGATTTCTTCTTAAAAACTTTATTGCAATTTAAAGGTGATGAAATCTAGTTAAAAATTCCTTGTACCCCTTTGCAACAAAGTTTGTAGTCATTGGGTGGTGATATAAAACTTTGTTCCCATCACAAATTGAAGTGGTAGTTGAATTGTGCATTTATTATTTGATAATTGAAATGGTTGTTGTCTGGTCGTTGGGTTTGCGGTAAATGGCAAGTTTGCCTCTACACAATTCTCACAAATTTCATTGGCCAACTTGCACTTGTTCAAATTGTAACACAGTCCACTGATGTGCAATTAGAGAGGGATGCCTCAACCCTAAATCCTAAAACCCTAATTCGTTTTCCACAGCCGTTTCGAAACCCTAACGTCGATTGCTGGAGTTTCTTT
This sequence comes from Climacium dendroides, assembly GCA_950106755.1. Classification (NCBI taxonomy): domain Eukaryota; kingdom Viridiplantae; phylum Streptophyta; class Bryopsida; order Hypnales; family Climaciaceae; genus Climacium; species Climacium dendroides. The sequence continues at coordinate 31,774,497 of OX467086.1, forward strand.
CGTCATTTAAGTGCTCCCGATGGCGAATATGGAGACGCAGCCATCTGTTTCTTGCTCTTTCAGTGGGATTTCTTTATCTTTGCTCCGCATTTCAAGCCGTAGTGAGGAATGGTACCGCACAGGATATGGTCTGGTAGTGACTCTAACTTAGTTGACTCATTTGAGATCTCGGATTCTTGTTCAGATCCGTTTTCTTAACCTTTGTCGCGATCGCCGGCTTCCGGTCAATGTAGTAGAGTTTGTGTCGAGACAATGTGTTGGGAGACCTTGTCATGTTCTTCGAATATTTTGTTAACTTCTTTGAGTTTAGCGTAGTACAGGCACTTAAAAAAGCAACAAGAGTAGGGTTTCCTATGAGCCTTGTTGAAGAACGAGTTGCCAGAGTAAAGGGGCTTAGGCGGAGAATTGCGGCGCACTCTCTCATCGAGATCGTCGCCTGCCATGCTTGTCCCAACATTGCCCTCTGAAGTTTTTGCTTTGGGTGTATGCCTTTGTTAGATTAGTTACTCTAAACTTCGCTTATCAAGGCTTTCACTTGCGCCATTAGCTCTAAATTGGACGTCTTGTTATTAATAGAATGATGTTATGAATTTAGCTTTGTCTTCCACTGATTAATCAGAGCCAGCTTTGAAAGACCTATGATGATATATTCATGAGCTCCATCTTAACCCCTACAATGGTGTAATGATGTTTTCATGACACAGGATTTCTGAGGTTTCACCTGTTCACACTTCGTCTAGTTTCCTCTTCTGCTTTATGCGCCATCGTTCCGTGTTAATTGGTGCAACTGTAGCTATTCCTGAAAGGCATACCAGGACATTTTGAGCAAGCACTACTGTATCAACAACGGTATACTAATTCAATCACAGAAGTTGGAGTTTGATTTTTTTGAGAACCTGTCAATCGATCTGGATGTTACCGACATTGTTAAGGCTCATGTCAGGCGCTTCGAAATTGATGTCGTCTGGCGTGGTTTCAAAGATTAATAACAATCCAACTTTGCCAAAGTGAAGTGGATGTGGTGATCTGCCTCATTGATGAAAGGCAACTCTTAACCGTAGCCTGATATGAAAGGGTTGATGCACAACAGCGATTGATCAATATAAACCCAAGTCTTAAAAGCAGGAGAACAATTGATATGGATGCTACAAATGCTACTACCATCTCGTAAATAGCTTTAAATGCAAGTATCAGAAAAAATGGCTAGTGATAAAAATGGCTGGTGAATGAAGCAGGAGAACTCACAAGAGAAACGTCAAAACTTCGGCAGTAGAACGATTGCTAGCTGTTGAAAATACACTCTGATATTGAAGAGGTTTCCAATCATCGGAGAAGAGATTACTCCAGGAAGTAGGTTCACTTTTCTAGAGGATAACATGAATATTTTAGAATTCTAGGAAACTGAAGTGATGCATCGCTTGATTACTGTAAAAAAACTGCAGATGATACTGTGATCCGGCCTTTTTTTTACTTTTAAAATCGTTTTGAAGCACTGTATTTCTATGTACATTCATCTTCTGGACCCAAAACTCCTTTCACATATATTCATGCACGTGGGTTGCACAAAATTGATGACTTAGTCCACACTGTAAAGAGAAATGAAAAAAAATTGCTGAAAAAATATTTCTTTTACTTGGCAAAAAGTAGAAAATTACCTTGAAATGGTGTATGAGTAGAAACATGCCCCAAAAGTTAGACCCATTGCTAGTCAAATTTGTTATGTAGGGTCTTCTTCTTGTGAATCTTGTCTTAGGTCTAGGTGGCCCATTCTTTTACTAGTAGTGTCAAAAAAAAGATGACTAGGATGGTAGTAATGATAATCAAGATTATTGCCAAAACCAATTATGTTTTTTTGTACACACCCAGTAATATAACATTGGTAATTAACTTATAATAATTCCAAACCAATTTCAACAAATAATTGGTCATAATACTTTAGTTGTGCTCGTCCATTACTTCTTGGTGAGGTAAGCGTACCCATTATGGCCCCTATTCCAATGAACATCCATTCATCATTTCAGTCTACAAATCATGATCACAAAAATAAATGTAAATTTGACCTGAAAATTTATTTTCTACAATGTGTATTTGTTGTATATGATAGGCCAAAAATCCATATAAGATTATAACTTGGGCAAAACACATTTTTGTTATAGATCATGAAACTTCCATTTTCAAAATAGTTTGTTCTATAGATAGTTTGATGGAAAATAATTAATATGATAGTAAAAAATCACTAAATTAGTCTAAATACTTTATATTTGCATCTAAAGCTATATATGATGTACACTTTCAAAATTTGTGATTATTTTACTTTGCATGAACAAATTCAAAGTATAGGATGATCTTTGGGTTAAAAATAGGCAACAAAATCTTCTTCTTTAGTAATGAAATATCTATTTTTAACAGAAATTTTAGAATGATATAGTTATCTATGAAATGAGTTTGTTGTCCTATTCCTAAAGTGATTAGTCTAAAATGGTGAAAATCTTGAACAAATTGGTACATTCTTTATTTTTATAATTTCCTAAAAAAACATTCATTAGACAATTTTATTCCACATTATTAATATGTGACATTTTAGAAGTTAAGTTTTGTTAAAACTATAATTCATTCAAAATTTGGATGAAAACATAACCATCCATCTAGATGAGAACATGATAGATGAAATCTACACAATTTGTATTTAACCTTTAAATGGTTTGGGAGACAAAATGTATCTTCTATATTTATACACAACCCTTTTTTCCCAAATTTCATAATGCATTCGCCAAACATGTAAGCAATAAAATTGAAGGTGCCACCAAAGCAATTGATTTTCTCATATGTTTAGAAAATATTTTGGTTCTACCTATTAAAATAAGAGGCTTCAATCATGCTGAAGTTTGTATTTGTTGAAAAATATAAGTACTACACTAATGATGATATTTAGTGTTATGACCGGTACAATTATCTACCCAAATAAATTTTGAGTGGCCATGGACATCAGATTGGAAGGCTCGTGGTTCTACAAAATAATCTGAAAATAGAGTTTGATCCATCCACCCTTTAGGACCCGTACGATAACATACCCCTGGGATGTTGTCATTCAATCCTCGAATTGGATAACTGCTGTTCGGATTTGAAAATATCAACATAGGAGCTTCGATCATGGATCGTTGCCCCCCTGAGATTCTAATGACCATTGTCATTGAATCTCCACTCGATACTACCTCGGCATATTTGACTGTTGTGTCACCACGGAAGCCTAATGTTCTACCGTTGTCCATGTTTAGAACAAAATGGGTTTCGTCTATATTCTCCATTAGATTTTCATCAAAGGTGCCATCCTGAAATCCTCGATTTAAGACTCCTAGATGGTATGCAACTTGCATCTCAATTTCCTGTTCTTTTTCAGGACTGCAAGTGAGACGACCTCTTTGAGATAAGAGGACAATGTTTTAGATATGCATGAATTGCTGGATCCAACAGTGGATCAGTTTTTCAAGCAATAAAACATTGTCCTTAGGATCTCTGGATAGGGCTGTATAAGGGGATGTAGGGTCCACTAGGATCGTTTTTGCTAACTCAATTAGCAAACGGGGAGAGAATTTCACACCAGTTTTTTTGAAATGCTCGAATGCATCAAGTAAGAGCGGGTAGAGCCATTGTACCCATTTGGAGCGTTTGTGACCACGACCGGGTGCTGCCTTTGTACAGAGCTGTTTTTGTCCTCCAGATCGGCTGCGGGTGCATGAAATTGGTGGAAGCTCTTGGGGCTCTTCTCCTTCGTTGCAATATCGATCATGGAGTGCCCACCAACACGATGCACGCATCAAATTGGAGCTTCGTTGACCTCGAAAATGCTCGGGGAAAGCATGGATGGTACGGTTGTAGAGACCGGGGAGACCATGGATTGATTCGTTTTGCACCATCCATGTGATGATCCACTTTCGTGTGGCAATGGTAGAAACTTGTTGGAGACGTCGGGGGATTTCCGCCATAAGTCTGAGCCACAACGTGGAAAAAATCAAAAAATGTCGACCAAAAAAAAAACAATTTTTTATATAATGTAAAGGACAACAAGGCGATTGCAATGGTGTCGCTAATACCTGAAATGGACCTGTTGGTGAGAAGATGCGAGGACCTGAAAACGGAGCGAGCGGGGGGCGGGAGGTGGCAAATTTGAAATGTGCCGGGTGGGCGGGAACGACGAACTATAAACCCACCCACCCCGAAAAAAGCCCGAACTGGAGCTGAACTGAACTGTAGCGGAGCGCCGCTGAACTGCAGGAGCCAAAAGAAATCGAAAGAGAAGATGGCGCAACAAAGGCAAGAAAGCAAGGGAAGCCAAGGAAGAAGGCGACGCATTCAAGTCTAATACTAATTGTGGATAAGTTTAGATTTAGTGTTGTAGCTAGTAGGGGGGTAAAAACACTAAATGCCACTAAACACTAAATATCATCTTTAGTGTACTTCCACAATGTATACACATGTTCCTCTTTTGTATACACATCTGCCATGACTAGGTACGTTGGTTTATTGCACTTACAATTGTCTTTGTGACATCTAGGGACCATAACATGAGTAGGTTCAAACAATCTTTTGTTTTTCCTCCCCTTTAGTTCTCTTGTGTTGGATATAACAAAATTTTGGATTTAGTTTTTTTTACGTGGATTTCAAAAGATGTCACACTCTGAGTGTACAATTTATTTCTTTAGAATTTTAGGGCTGATTTAGAAATGCCAGATAGGTACTTCAATTGTAACACAAAATCAAGATGTTGCAACAACGGAAGCTTTGTTACAATTTAAGAGCTATGATTAGAATGAAAAAGAATAATTGAACCAAGGAAAGGGTAGAGATTGGGTAGTTCTACTCTACACTCGACAATGTGGCAACAACACATTCTTTACAACACATGATACATATTTTCAAATAGGGAATGGTTTAGAGCAATCTACGACTACTCTGAGCACATTGGCAAATTGCGGACAATCTGCCTACGTACCCTGCTAATTTGTAAGTAATACATCTTTCTCAAAACTCTTTCCACTAAATTTTTGTAATGTCAAGGATTAGGGTCCATTACTTCTTTGCGCATACTCAACTTTCAACGATATTCCATGATTGGCTGCTCTTATCTACTTTTGCATGCGTTCTTCAACTTTGTTCTTTCCTTTGATTTTTCTACCTTTCTTCTTGTTTTTGTTTTGGTATTACATCATACTCGATTAGACGAGTAGTGTAGGATACCAGCATAGTACATTTGTGGCTTCTCAGAGGTCCTCTTACGGTCCCTTAAATTCTACACTTGGAAAAATGAAAATACTGAGTTCAAGGATGTTATTGTGAGAAGGCCTAGAAAAGAAAACTTTCAAAGAGTTTTGCATTAGTGCACTTGGTTCAAGCTTGAGATTGATCAAAAATGAACAAAATAATAAGATTTTATACAAGTTGAAGGTCTTATTTTTGAGACTTTTATATGTTGATTTTTAGGATGTGGATTGATTTGAATGCCACATTGAATGTTGCAAAGAAGGAAGCTCCAACTAAGAAAATTTCATTGAAGAACTTCATCAAGGTTTGATCAGTTAAACTTTATCAAGTTCCTAGTCAATAGTGATTCCTTTGTGATGTTTCTTTGAAAAATTCCCTTGTCTATTGTCTAAATTGTTGACTAAGTTTGTGAATGTACAAGTTGTAGCCTTGGCATTGAAGAAGGCTCCACAAATCAATAGTACCTGCATTGACAAATACATTAGACAATAAGTGCTAATTTTACATGCTTTGGTTATCTTGATTCACTAATGAAGGACATTTTCCCATATTGCATTTGAAAGTTTCTAAAGTAATAATTAGATTTTTTTTGGAGATCCTAGCGACATTCTGAAATAAAGATTGATGTGGTATCTTATTTCACTATGGAATGGCAAGATTGTATTAGGTTTGTTCTAGATTTATTAGTAAAATCCATAAAATGTTCATCTCATGGGGAGTCTTAGGTCTAACAAGTAAAGAGTATCTTTGTTGTATGGTGTACTTTCTTCAACAAATTCTATTGTTGCATTAAAATAGGTACAATAATGTAAATGTCATAGTTATTATGCAAATTGACCATCGGCTACTGGTCCCTATTGTAAAGGTAATTTACTTAAAACTTGAACATTTGGACTTCACTAGTTCAACAACTATTGATTTAATTATCTCATATATTTGATTGAAAAGTCCTTTTCTATTTGATTTTGCTCTTCTTTTTGTGTATTCTAAGGTGCAAACAAAAAGGTATTGGTTACAACTACAAATGATGTGAAGTCATTAGTTGGCAAGGCAAACATTACACAAATTAACACTCACTTGAAATGTTTATTTTATTTAGTGCCGTCACTTTTATTCTAATACTCTTCAATGCATCAACTATGTAGGGTGGACCATTTACAATTTACAATCCAAAAGGACCTTTTTAGAATAAAACAATTCATGCCATCATCAATCCTCCACAAGTAGCCATTCTAGTTGTTGGGACCAGTAAGTTTCTAACTCTCACTACTGGTCTTACTTGTGTTTTTTATGCAATACATTGTATTCCCTCCTGTTTGAATTGTTTTGGAAGCACCTTGCTAAATGGTTGCAATTTCACATTTTCTAATGAATGTTTTCGTTGTTGTTTTGTGTGTAATTCCTTGTAGAATTGTGCATGACAATTTCATGACTTCTGCCACTATTTCTTTCAATTGCACTGACCTATGAGAAGAAATCAAGATCATCACGGCATAGGTTGTAATCGTTGGTGCCTCACTTCCCCAAAATGAGACCCTAATATCTTATTTAAACCCTGCTTACCTTCTTGCGCAGCTGAAGCCCAAATTGAAGTATCCACGAGGGAGCTTCTCAAAGGATGTAAACCTAAATTTTTTTTAGTATTGCTATTGTACACAAGTGCTTGGTTAAAAGGACTGTTATCAACTGTCAAAGGAGATTGTATCAATAATTAGAGTTTGAATTTTCCCTCATTTGCTTTTAAGGTGGGTACACTGAGCCTATTTCCTAATATTGGATTGGTCAACTTTTCATATGTTGTTGGCAAGTGAAAGGAGGTTCCAACGCACCAGAGAACGTGGCATTTGGATACTATATGCAAAAGTTATTAAGGAACAAAGTTTGGTTCTGAAAGCGTTTCTTCCACAGGTACAGAACTGATTTTGGAGATGTATATATGGTATAGATGGCGGTTTAAGGTCAGTGGCACATTTGGGTGTACCTACCTTACTATGGGTTGCAGGACAAAGAAGGAAACAGCTCTGCGCACCTCAGCCCCTCCGGACCTCCCTCGTTGAAGGGTTACGATAGCCATGCTTGGGGAGCTTCTACACTTTACTTAAAATCTAGAGAGCGACACACGCATGGAGCACCCACAGAGGCTCAATAAAAGGGAGATGGTGTAATCACACTTCACGTCCTTCAAGGAGGTGCAACTGCTAATACCACCAACACTGCGCATGTGCCAAAACACAAATGTTGTCACAAATGGAGGAACAACCATGAAGAAAAAAACTTAAGTTACTTAAGCAAGGCAAATGAAGACAAAGTTAAGAACAACAAAAATGAAGGGGTTTAAGTCTATACAAAGTATGAATGTGCCATGTCAAGGGTAGGCTACATGTGTCACTACTCGAGCCTAAGGAAGTGGTGGACAACAAGGGATTAACTCAAGCCTTCACTACTAGAAAATGGTACAAAAATTTAACAATTTTTTGTTGACTGAGATATTGTATTGATCATTTTAACAATTTTTTATTGATTTGATGCAAGTTAATAAAATAGTCATTGAATTTTTGCTGATTAAGATAATACAACATTTAGATAAAAAAGAAAAAAATAAGTTCTTTATACAAATGGGGTGATAAAAAGTTAAACAAACCATATAGGATATGTGAATCACTTATAATCTTAATTCACATATCCATATGATTTGTTCTACCTTCTATCACCCCATTTGTATAAAGAGCTTGTCTTTTCTTCTCATCTATCATCAAAGTCACCTATCTTCTAACATCAACTTTCAAGTTATGAGAAATTGATCTTCTTCCTTCTAAGTAAATTATAAAGTTTAACTTTTTATAATTAAATTGTAATGTCTAATTTATAGTTCTATCTATGTGTCGTTTTTTGCCTATGTGGCAATTTGTATTGGATTGATTTTTGACTTGCCAAGTGACGGCCATTCATTGAACAAATTTATAAATGAATTAATATTATTATTATTTTTACTTGACCACTATAACAAAATGAGTAACAATTTTTTGTTAAGTATTGTCCAAAATAACACAATTGAGAATACAAACAACATCAACACTTTGTTAATTTTTTTATTATGGTGGTCACTGTTTTTCTACTAGTGCTTGCAATTTAGCCTTAGGCCTTTTCTCTACAGAAAACAATAGCCTTGACCAAAGATGAGGGAGTTTCTCGGGAAGTTCTTGATACTTCATAACATTTAGAAAAAGTATGCTCATGGATAAAAGATTTAAAAGACAAAAGATGCTTATTGGCTAGTGAAGACCAACTTGCATTAGAATTGCAACATTGTGTTGACTCTATATTTGCAAGTGGACATAGCATTCTTGGCCCATTGAATGTATACAAAATCTATAGTGATTCAATAAATATTATAGGTCTATTTTCAAATTTTGGCAATGCCCACTTCTTCCTTGTCAAAAGATACAACCCCACTAACAAGATTGTTGGTTCAGTGGATTCTATGTGTTTTAAACCCCAATGAGCTATATGGGTGGACTTCTAGTAAAGGTTAGCTTTCACAAATTACAAGCTCATTCTTTCTAGTTTTCGCACAAATGAGACTCTAGTAGTGGTGACAAGTTGGATAATAGAAGAGTACCTAGAGCGCCAAATTAGGGTGTTAATGTTGATTGTTGGATTTGAAAGTGAGGAAAAAAAAGTTTATATTTCAAAAAAGCATGTATGTTTCAAATTAACTATTGAAAAAGTATGGCAATAATCTCATGCACCAATGTTGCAACATATAGCAATAGTTGCTATGTCACAATTCTAGTAACACCTTACAACTCTAATCAAACTCTAGAAGCTTTTTCACAGCTTAATGGGCTCACCACACTTCACTTCTAGTATCATTTGAATCACAATTCACTAACACTACACATACCATGCATTCACAATATTAGTTTTCATTTCCGATTCATATTGTCAAGTTCCAGTTCCTGAGACTATTAATATAAGCTTCACACATGACATCAGATATGTTACTTGGTGACATAAGATGGAACTTTCATTGATGTCTAAGCACTCGGTGGAGGCACTATTGCCAACCAGTGCTAACCGCCCTTGAATGTCATCCTACTCCATACTAGGCCCATTGTGTATTTGTTACTTTCACATCATATCTAATTAAGACTTATAACTCGGGACACATTCGGAATGGCTTAGCAAAGAGTAGAACTCAATCTAATGGGTGCCATAAGACACCTATACAAGTGTTCTATGTGCCTTGGACTCGGTGGTGAAGTTATATCACCAATCTTGAATGATTGAGACTTACTAAGGTTCAAAGAATGAATGAGGAATGAGACTAACCCTTCCTGTAGTACTTTCTGTGGAATTTGATAGATCCCCTTTTTGTGGTAAAAAGGGTTTTCAAAACCCACTTTGGTTTTAGAAAATCATTCATTTTCAACCAGAATCATTAAGTTATAACCTTGTTTAAACTCCCAAATTTCCAAACGGCATAACTTTACAGCTAGAGCTTCAAATCCCACATATAAGACCATTTTGGATAACTACGCAATAATTATGTCAATGTTCTGCTCACTTGTCTCATTTGGACAAATTTTTACAAGATTATAGCCCTCCAAAGATTCAGGATCACCGAGAGTGGCATCACGCCTTCATCATGAATTTTTTTTTGCCATAACTTTGAACTCACAGCTTAGAACCTTATAATTCTTATCATTATAATTTCTTTGTATTTTTATCTTTTCAATGATATGATACATGCTATATTTCATTGAAGAATTTATTGAGAACCTTTCACTTATAATCCTTAAGTGTCTCGGTGCCACCAAGACACCACCAACTTTGGACGGTCATAACTTCTAACCAATTAGTTCAAATCATACATTCTTTGAATGATTGGAAGCATCTACTTAAGAACTTTTCAAGAATGTAAGGTGCTCTACCATAATTCTCTAATTCAAGGTTTCTATTGCCCCTTATTTACTAGGAGTCTCTCATTTCTTTCTTCTTAAATTTTTACAAGACTTAAGATGTCACCTCCAAGGTCTCCCTTGCTCACTAAGGCACTTTGAGCACCTCAATGAGATAGGGGTGTGACACTTTACTTTCTTCCACTAAACATTTTCCAAATTCAAGGGGGATGATTAAAGAGGGGAAGTTATGGGTTCCAATGACAATCATATAATTAAAGGCATGGTTTGGGATTCTTATTTACATGGAGCTTGAAACCACCACCAATCATTAGAAAATATTGGAATTTGAAGATTCTAATGTTACAATGTTTGTAATCTTTAGAGTAATGAGTTGCAATAGGTAGGAGGCTATTTTGAGATGCCTCCACTTTATAGACACTTCTTTAGTCAAGCAAACTTGCAAATTTTAAAGGGAAATAAAATGTAAAAAATGAAAGGAAGGGAAGAAAAAAGAGCATATGGTCAATTGAGAGTGTGAGGATGCATCTATTTGCAAACCTAGTGAAGGTTTAGTTGTCATAAAAGCCACAAACAAATCTACCCTAAGAAGCACAACTGAACCAACGTATTTGTTAGAGGGAATTGAAGCATTTGACAAAAGATGGTTGGCCAAGACCTATAGACCTAAGGCTCACTTTAGTAGACAAACTAGTGTATACAAAGTGGCTTTTGGCTCATTTTGTTAGTGTTTTGCAATCAATATATTCCTTAGAGATTTGTATAACTACTAATAAACTAATCATTATCTATAAGGAAAAATATTGTAGAATATGTCAATATATGGATATAAGCTTTGTCAATTTAGCATCAAAATTTGGTGTTTTGCTTTAATAAAATTAGGATTTGTTTTGAATCTTATGTATATTAGGAAGTAGGAATGGGTTGTGCCTTAGGCCAATTGTTAGGGCAATCAATAATATTTCGCATAGTTTCCCAATTACACCATCACAATCATGTAGTTGTTGTAGATAACTTTTTTTTTCTTCTAGCTGTCTTTTCCATGACTTGATGTATTTCCATTATAGGGCAACTAGGGCTATATCAACAAACTAAATGGGGTTGTCAAAAGGCTTGGTTCCAAAAGACCCAAACTTATTACTAGGTAGCATTTTCATCAAAATGCATCGATGTAGACAAATTGTTGTATTGTCTTGACAAGACTCAATTCTCATGACATTTTTTTCTATAACAACAAATGCATTGAGTCCAGGGATGATTGTATAGTGTCATAAACAAGGAAAGGCAAGTAAGCTTGGGTCCTATTGACGCTCATATATGTCTAATATCAAGATTTTATGCGAGGCATTAATATAGCAAACCAATTGTAATTGAATTACTTGGTTCAATTGTCTACCTATAGATGGTAGCGTAATTTTTTTTGCTTTGTAGTAGATCAATCCATTATAAATTCCTATGTGCTTTATGCAACAAAGATAGAAAAACTAGGGTTCCCCATAAAGAACTATCTCTAGTTCAATTTGGCTATTGCAAACTATCTTGTAAAGTCAAATATTGTTTTCATGTTGTACATACATACATAGTAAAGAAATATATATTTTATATAATGTTGAGTAGCTTCAAGGTGACGTCTTCCTATTGAAATGCAAGTCATCTATATAAAAAAATCCACTTAAGAGTTTCATCGAATTGAAGTATTGTTATTTTTTTTTCACTTTAGATTTAGAATATTGAACTAGAGGGGTTTTTTTTAGTCTTAAGGTTTTGTAAATGAAATGAAGGTTATCTTGAAACTCTAGTTTTTTTTAACTCTAATAGGAATTTTCTTGATGTTAAACCTTATTTCCATACTTGAAGTACTTTATAAAAATTATATAGTGTGATCATAGTTGTAAAAGGAAAAGATGGCGATAGTTTACCTTTTAGGTGAATTTTAAAGTGATTTTCTTTCAAAGATAAAAATGAAGAAATAGTTGTGGGGCCAAATATGGTGGCCAATAATTATAAGTTAGCCTTGTGAGCAAGTTAGGAAGTGATGTCCACTTGCTTATGTGGTTGGATTAGATGATGAAGTGAAAGATAAGGTGAACACTATTTTTTTTTCATTATTAGTTGAAAGGACCCAAATGTTTGGAGGGCCATTCTATATAGTGTAAGATGAATTTTGAAATGAAAATTTGAGAAGTTAAGTATCATGATGTTGTATTTTCAAAAAGTCTTCACTTTCTTGATTTGAAGTTGGCATTTAAAAGTTGTACTAGTTTGAATGGAGAAGGTCTACTACCTTCTATAAGGAGCACAAATTTTGAATGACCATTGAAAATTATTCGTTCAATTTGGAGTTCATATGAATGAGTTGTGAGAGTTAGAGTAAAGGAGGATCTATTGTTTTCACTTTTAGAGGCCAAAACTTTGGGCCACCATAAATGATGGACAAAGTATTAAAATAAATTGAAATTTAAAAGAAGAGTAGAAAATTGTGTTAACTTTTCAAAAGCTATCACTCATTTCATTTGAAATTCTAAAGTAATGATAAAACTCATTCAAAATTTAGCTTTAGAATGAGAGTTAGAGACTTGAAAACTTGAAGACTTGAAAACTTGGAGTTAAAGTTGAAAAGTTGAAATTAGAATTGAAGACTTGGACTTGGAGTTGGAGTTAAAGGAAGATTTGTTTATAACTTGTGGTTTGTCTTTCATTATAAACCTTTGTTGTTGCAGGCGACTTGGATTAAGCCAATGCTTAACCTCATTTTGTGTCATGATGACAAAGTGGGTTTGATGGCCCCTATGGTCAAAACTTGTTTGTTCTCACAGTGAAGTTGAAACCTAATTAGAATTGATCATTGGGAGTTTGAAAATTTAGGAACCATCTTGGAAACCATTTTCATTGATGGTATCTTGTGATATGCCACCAATTCTACCCGTCCTATATCATGTAGTTTCTTATCCCCACTTTAACCTTTAGAACTCATAGAGTCCCAACAAGATAGACCAATGAGGAACGGTTTCACAATAATATAAAAAGTTTGACGTTCGGGATTGAAAATTTATTTACAACAATGTTTTCTTTGTTCTTAAATCATTATTGGTTGCAGCCAAAATCCTCATGATTTTTTGAGACAAACTTCTTTTTACTTGACATCGTAGAAAGAAAAATTCAAATTCAAGGAAGACATTTGATCAAGGATGAGTGTGGACATTTGAAATCAAGCCTCCAACATTTGTATACAGTCTATAAGAAAAAAAATCCATTGATATTGTATTGATTGTGCACATTTGTTGGATGTGTGTGCTTGTGTATTTCAATCTAGAACACAGTCAAAGGGCAAGTATTACTTTGGGATGACAGTTCCTAAGTATCTACATTATTTTTCTTGTGTTTAGAAAAACTATTTGACACTACAACAATGCAACTGTAAGAATCAACATTGAACAAGTAGGAAGGCATGCAAATGTTGAGAAGTTGGAACTGCCGAGTATGTTAGCTTTGAATCACTTTCTTACATGAAGGCCAAATGCCCTATTTCCCTGATTATATTGTTACCAAAAAGCGGTGCATGTGAAGAAGAGGAGGTAAAGAGTTGTAGGGACCTTTTGGCATCATCTCATTACTTGCGAAATATAGTCATTTTAAACAAATCAATTTTGGAGGGTACATGATGGAGTAGTGCATTGCTAATGATTGTTTCTTAGGTTTGCTTTAGAATACAAGGAAGGGCAATGTAGTCTTGACTAGATAGTAGGGGGAAGGATGAGTTCGTTGAAGATGGTTGTGCGCATTTTGGAGTCTTTTATTACACCATGTCGGGTGTTTGGAGGGGCTTAGTTTTGTTGAATGAGTAAACCGGCAAAGTATATTATTATTATTAGTTTTTCAATGCATGGATCACAACCTAGATGAGGATGTATTTTGGGTGCAAGATGTTACAAGAACTAATACATTGAACACCCATTGAACGCAATAGTAAGGATGCTTGCCACAAAGTAAGACCGATAATGCAAGAGACAGTGCAAGATTTTTTAGAATGTTGTTTTACGGAAGGTTAGAGTGTACAGTACAGTAGAAGGTTTGAGTGCTTGCTGGTGAACTTGATGAAAGCTTGAAGTACATAATGATTTGACACTCCGATGAAGTGTCAGCAATCAAGGACGTAGGCTAGGATAATTTAGAAGTGCATTTCGAAAGAACAGCCGAGCACTTCCCACTCCATTCTCACACAAAAGGGCACACGATATAAGCATGTAAATCATGAGAAACCAAGAGTGACAACGTACACAGACGAGATTTGCTCTTCACCGTTCGGAAGAAGAAGAAGTGAGAAAGAGAAGCATTCAAATGGAAGGATTCACATACGACATTCCTAACAGTCTGCAGACATTTAAGAGCCGGAGAATTTGATGTTTGGATGCCCTGTCGTCCCGCACATGCAGTATTGGCAGTTGCAAAGATAGCTTCGAACAGGCCTAGGACTTCAGTTGTTTTTAATAGTAAGAAGCATCTCGTGGCTTTCGGGAAGCATCTTTCATTCTTTTTCAAGTAACCGTTTGGTTGGATGCATATTCCGATACAGTATTCGCCTGGCTATGGTCCGTATTGTAATGTTTTTAAAATTTGATTTTTTAGAGGGATCAGGCTTTTGTGCTTTTTAAAATTTGATTTTACACAGATAGCAAAATGTAAGAGCGACGAGCAATTATATAAAGGCGCGGAGGAAACTGCAAAGGTTGCATCCACATCAGGTATCGCCGAAAGATAGGACGGAATAGTTGTTGAAGGAGGATCTAAGAGTTGCACAGAATTGGTGCGCGCTCAGATACTCTCGTCATTCTGTTTGCCAGCGTCTCACGTGTAGCAATGGCTACACTACCATCGAGTTGATTTTTATCTCTGACGTCTTCTCTCGAGCTCGAATGAGATAGGAAAGAGGCCCATGGGAGTAGCACGAACAGGATGATAAGTGCTCTTGCGAACTTCGTCTTGTGAGATCTCGCGGAAGAATGTTGCCAATTTAGAGCTTTAAACCATCGCGAAATTTCGAGTTTGGTATGTATCACAATTCTTTGTCGACTTTGTTTGGTGAAGCCTGCACTTGACCTTGAATATTAGAGGTAGCGCGGAGCTAGCTGTTTCGACCACGTCGGTCTGCATTCTTGAGATCATATCCATTTCGTAGGGTTTTAGCTTTTAAAATGTCGCATTCTGGAGTTCGGTGGTGTTCAGTGATGTTTTTCGTACGGAAGGTCAATAATATGTTGTGATCTACTATACGAGGCTTCCGAAATTGGAGACCGTTTAGCGTACCGCTAGGTCTCACACATTGATAGGCTTTGTCACCAGTCATCGTTGATGGTTGCGAATGATCGCGAGCTCCACATTGTAGCTTCTTTTCGAGTCTTGCCATTCTGAAGCTTTTGGCTAATCCATGGCGAGGTGCTCGTCTATTGATATTAATTACCGACGCTGTCAATTAACTTAGGTGTTTCAATGACGTTTGTGTCCGTCGCTGTGCACACTTGCTGTCAGAGGTGCGCATTAGTGTCACTCCAATCCCCAGCTGTTCCTTCATATATCTAAAAAATATTCAATCAGTTCGTTTTTCTTTGACAGCACGATCTTTGAGCAAGATGCTGGACAGTACTCCGTCATTGGTGAGCCGAAAGGCGAAGTCGAGAGAACCTTCTCAAATTCCAGATGAGCAGACGCTGATTGGCGAGACAGACATGCCACAAGCAATGCAGGCGCATGCGTTACGCATTGCGTCGGAAGCTTTGGACACGCACAGCGCGACGGACTTCAAGGAGATTGCTTGCTACATGAAAAAGGTACGACAGCGCAAAATTAATCGGCGCAACATTTTCTATCTTGTGTGGAGCCATAGCAACAATGCATCTATATTCGAAAGTCAACGAAATTAATTTCACAAATTGGATACGAACTTTAGTTCGAGCCTTTTTAGGACCAGTCTTATTTTGTATGTTAATAATTCAAGTAGTGCATTACGTAAGTTGCTGGTAACCAAATTGAATGTTATCAGTTGTTTTTTCAGTGCTTGTAAATTTGTACACGACTTATACTTTCTCGTATTCCTGCTTGGATTTGCCGTGCTGCAGCAATTTGACAAGGCCTATGGCCCAGGATGGCAGTGTGTGACCGGTGTTAGCTTCGGCTCCTACATCACGCATTCATCGGGTTCTTTCATTCACTTCTGCATTGGAAGACTGGCTGTCATGCTCTTCAAGGCTGCCACTTAGACATCGTGCCCTAATCAGGCCCTGATCAGACCCCGACCAGTACTCAGTTAGGTCGGATCCGGGCCCTCTGATGTCAAATTAATGCTTCAGGAGGTGCCACGCCTGAATTGCAGAACGCTTGCAATCTGCATATTCAGCTCAGAGACTTTGGATAGCAATCTGAGCTTGCAGGTATTGCTCAATTGCCTGGCATAATATTGATAAAGGACAGTATCCAGAATTAAGAACCAATTTTTTCTTGACGGATTATATGGTGTAGGAACTGCAGGTTTAGGGCTGAGTTGTAGATTTAGAGTCTGAAAGGGTTCGGATCAACTCTAGAACGACTCAAGCCTAGGGATACTTGCGAGTGCGGAATGTTGCTTCTGTTTCGATCATCTTGAAATCTGTTGGCAAACCATTCGTTTGCAATGCATGTGACACTTTGCAAATCTGCATTTGATGTCTCCTTTAAATTAGTTCTACAGGTAGATTGAACCTCTCTTACTGCATCTCCTCTTTGTGCACAACTTGCAGTGATGGAGTTTGTAGGTGGGTCCAATTTGAAAGATATTCTTTGAAAAGTAGTGTTGAAAGTTTACATATGTTAGGTGGCAATTTATTACACTTCTCTTGACATGCATAAACCTCACCATGTTTGCCTCACCAATCAACCCCTACCATGTTTGCCCTTAGGTTCACTAAATAAGTACACTAAATAATGGAATTAGGTTGCCCTCACTAGTTTCTTGACTCTTCATACTTTGTAAATATTTATTCTTACCCTAGAAGAATGCACTACTTATGAATTAGATATTGATGGGATTAGGACTTATGAACTTCCATGTGTACAAATGGAAATATATGTAGAAAAATTTGTAAAAGTATTTGTTGACTTTGATGGCTTGTGATGTAATTTTTGGAGGAAAAGGCAAGCAAATCTTACTATTTAATGTAATAAAATAAAGCCATTTGTTTTCCTATATTCTCTGATTGATCCTTCCAAAGGTGCATTGTAGGGGGGCTTGGAGGTCAAACACACAATAATGACAATGAGAATCTTTACAAAATGGACTCATTCAAAATTCCACCAACCTTAAAAAATGGTCTTCAAAGCTTTGATTTTGATGACCTTGGTGGACTTAATTTAGTTGGTTTTAGAGAGAAAGAAGATGTTTTGAAACCCTTACATTGGTCATCTTAAACTTGTTTCCTATACACATGTGGCAAGACTCTAAATCAAAGTTAACTATGTGTTTGTAACTTGAAACTAATTTCCTTGTCAATTGTAGATTTGTTAATGATAATCAAGGGTTTAGTTGTTTTAAAGGGTTTATTGAGTTTTGTATTAATATAATAAGATAGAATTGTATGTGAAGTGAAATTATATAAGTAATTAGAATTATCAAATACAAATCATGTAAACAAATTTTTTTTTTATGCCAATGGAGTTTCTTATTATTAATATTTAGTAGTCATGTTTATAACATAAGATAATTGGTTAGAAGAATTCAAATATGATTTGGCAAAATAACAAAGGATATGATATTAATATGGTGATATTAAAAAGAGATGGGGTATTGGGTACCAAAACAAGGCACCTACTCATACAAGCTTCTCTAATTTTACATTTATATATTTTAAGATTTTTTATATAGTAAAAAATATATGATTAAATAACTACTATATATATATTAAGTTTTGGATACATTTTGTAGTGCAATTGGATCCCATTCATCAACCAAGTCATAAAAATTAAACAAGGACTAGACATGAACTTACAATCAAACCTCTTTAAATTCATACTTTGTAACTAAACATTCCTTATATTTTCCAATAATCTTTGGTATTTGCATAGATTTGATTTGACAACATCCACATGTCAATTAATGAGCATACATGAAAGTGCATGTAGGAGCCCATTTGTCTATCTATAGTCTACCTAGATATTCCAATTAGAGATTACATCACTATCAATAGTCTACCTAGATATTCCAATTAGAGATTACATTACTATCAATAGTCTATAATTGTACATTCTTTGTAAATTATAAGAATCGCTCATGTTGTAGATAACTTAATTAGATAGGTGTCTTCTAAGTATCAACTTGCAAACACATGCCAAAGTACTCTAAGAAGCTAATATATCTCCTAGAGACTAAAGTCTTTTACCGAATCTTTGTAGCTATTGTAGAAAAAAAACTTGAAGAGTCTTATCTTATGCTAATTTTGTATGTAAAACCTAAAACTCACTTTCAAAGAAAGATCTAAAGATACTTGGAACAAGTAGGCATGTTGTGACCCGAATATGAGCCCAAATAAAATAACTAGATGTGTGTGTAGGAAGGCAATCTTGAGTCTCCAATACTAGATGAACATTATGGTATAGGGTGTTTTGGGGCTTCATTTCAAAAACAGATATTCTATTCATAAACATGAAAGAATCTCAATTTATATACAACAAGAAAACTCTTGTATTGTATCATTGTCTCATTATAGTTGACAAATTGTCAATTTCAAATAAAACCACACATAATTTTCAAAAGGGATACACATGGCATTATTCCATTTGATTAAGTTTTTTATAAAATTTCTAAAAAATGTACACACATAATTTTTCTACCAGTTGTACAACTTTTGAGCAAAACTCTTATGTGTTCAAATGAATTCATGATTTCAACATATGAAACCCAACCCAACCACCCATACTTGTATTCTTAAGGAACTTGGAGAACTTACAAACTATATGGGATATATCTAAATTTTTGGTTTATGAATATGTATGTATTTTGTATTCGTAT
Organism: Climacium dendroides; assembly: GCA_950106755.1. Taxonomy (NCBI): domain Eukaryota; kingdom Viridiplantae; phylum Streptophyta; class Bryopsida; order Hypnales; family Climaciaceae; genus Climacium; species Climacium dendroides. The sequence continues at coordinate 31,793,712 of OX467086.1, forward strand.
TTTGTAACCATATTTTGTGAGTGTATCCATATCCATGTCATGTATTTTGTAGCCCCCAATTGTATCTATATCTTGTAATCATATCTATATTTTGTATTCAAATTTAGACAACTAAGATTGTTCTATAGGCATCAATGGATTCTTTTTTCCAAAATATTGATGGTATTTAGAGGTGTGTGTGTGTGTGAACTCAAATCAATGGCTCTTGATTTTTCCAAGGGAGGAGAGGAGGAATTGAAATACAAACACCATGTTCACCATGTCTCATCACTTAAGAAACTTTTATCACACACATTCATGGTTCCTAGTTCTCATTTCTTCTTTACATGTTAAGGTAAGTGTAACCAAAATGGCCACAATCCATTTGTGATCTGTATTGTTGGGCCCCAATTGTGCTCTTTTGCATTCTAATGTGGTGAAAACTACAAAGGATTGGCATTAAACAACTTGGGAGTGGAAATAGAGTTGAAAAGGTTGGAATTGGGTCAGACAATCACTTTTTTATAACTTCAAGGAATACTTTCATGCATTTACACATATGGGCAAAAGTTCCTTTATTATTATTTTAGAATTTGAAGCAAAGCTCTTGGATTACCATTGCAGCCTTGTAGGGAATTTAAAGAACCACAATAGAATCCAAAAATACAAGAATAGTCCCCTCCAAGGATAACAATGGAAAGCTAATTATATATATTTTTTGCTTTGACCACCTATAACATGTCTTTTTATACTAAAAAATGAATTGACCAAACTACATGTGAAAAACTCTCTAATCATTTTATTGTTCTATAGCAACCAAAAAAATTGTGAACCTTGCTAGTTTGAATATATGCAATGACCAAAAGGACACAATGGGTGAAATAAACTAACCTACGGCATGCAAAATGATTAGTTTGCATTGTTTGCATTGTTGAAATTTAAAAAAAAAACTTACATAAAAACAAATGGAAGAAATGGGACAGTAGTTTAATTTTAATTTTTAATTTTGACAAAACATAAATGTGTTATGAATTTTTGAAGTGTGATGCCCAATTGGCCCTAAAGAGTCTCTCCCAAACCAACAAAAAGAAAGCATCCCTGATGTTCATCTTACAATAGTCACTGAAAGCAATCACAATTATATTCCCTAACAAGGCTTACAACACCAATGCCTAAAAAAAGTCAATTCTTGTGATGAATTTTACACTCAAAAGGTGAAATTTCTTATTGAAGCCACTAATCAGTCCATCACCAATTCACCATCACCGAAGACATTGATCTTAGCCACTAATGCAACGTAATATAGCCCAAATCTCATTTACTGAAAAAAGTCTGTCATAGGTTGATGCAAGACTTTAATGGGTCATTCCGTAGGTGCCTTTTGCCTGTCATAGGCTGGTTTAACACAGAACTCAACCTTATCTAAAACTTCAACCTCTGACAAAGATTCAGTAGTCTGCCTTTTTTTTTTCTTTTTTCTTTTTTCTTTTTTGACACAAGTAGCCTTTTTTTTCTTTCACCCCGTAACTGAGCTTACTGTGAATTAATTAATGTCATGACCTTCCATGTAAAATCACCATTAACTCCTGTAATATCATTCTCTGACAGTCAACACTTAAAGACGGTCAGTTGCCACTCTGCACCGAAGACTCAAATTTCAATGCAGTCTGCACTGCCCTGCCTGCAGCATCCGCCGTAAAACAAGCTCTCTGGCGCATTTCCTCTGCTGCAGCTGTACGTACAACGGATACTTCAACTAATGCTCACACGTACACCACTTTGTTGGTGCTTGGTGATTGTGTGATTCAATTCAGCTTCTCCACGCGCACAGTTGCGAGAACATTTGCAGTGGACCGTGCTGTTTCGTGCTCCGGACGTGCAGTCAAGCAGGCTACTCTTGAAGGTTCGCTACTGTGAAATCGAGGTTAGTTGAACTAGTCTTGTTATTTAGCTTTGAGTTTGCTGTCAAATTGGTGTTGAAGTTGGTGGTGACGATAGCTGGGTTTTTTCCCACTGTTTTTGTGAGGAGAGTACCGAAGGTACTGTGGTCCAGGATCGCCATTTTTGCTGTTGGGTATGGTGACTGGGAAATTTTTTAATTGACGTTCTTGTTGTTGCAAGAATGAGGATTCCAGCGCAGCAAACAGTTCATTGTTTGGAAAAGCTGTGAAAGGACAATGTTAGATGTTTTATAATCGCTTCTTCGACAAATAGGTACATTTGTACGTAGCGAGGGGTGCACAGGAACTGAGCTTTTAGGTGTTCCTATCTTAGGAAGGAAGGTTTCTTGGAATAGGGAATAATTGGAGCGCGAGGCCTAATAGCGTAGTTGGTTAGTAGCTGGATGTGCCTATGCATTGTAGCATAGAACCTCAGCGGTTCTTGGTTTCGATCACCCGAGGGTTTCCGAGGAATGAATGAAGCCGTTTGATTCCGTTCTCTGATTTGTATTTCAGTGACAATGTGATTGCTTTTTACGATTCTAATCTTTGCTCGTTTATTCACAGCTTAAGAACATGGTTTTTAGAAATGGAATTGAGAAAACGAAGTCTAAGGCAATTGGAACGCAACCAACAAATGATTTCGCTTTTTAGCAACTTATTTCCAACAGTGATATGCTCGAAGCAAATGCAAATTGTTACTTATTTGTGCAAACCTTTTTTTGCCCTTCACAGATAATGAAGATGAATCGATCATCATTTCTTGCTGTTGTTGCCGCAGTTCTCGTGGTCGTCATTCCCCAGACTCAAGCAGAAACAAGTACAGGTTCCTTCGAATTTCTGTATTGATTAGAAAGATGCATACTAAATAAACTTCAAAGTATACATGATACATGTCCCTTAAACCTTTAATTTGTGACGAAAAGTTTCTACAATTTCGAACTTTTAGGCTGTTGATTGAGCCTCTTAAATAAGTGAGACTCTGAATCCAATATCCTTTGAAGCTTTGGACGCTTTTTGTGTGAACTCGTTGAACTCACAAAGAACGGCTGTACATATGGGGTACTGTGTTTATAAATAGAGAGTTGTACGTGGTCGTTGAGTAACACGATGAGTACGTTGTACTAACATGACGCTCTTCATTCAATCTACATATTTTATGAGTTGTACATGACTGTTGAGCAACAAGATGAGTACTTCCATATTTCAAAGTTGTAATAATAAGATATTCTTCATTTCAATCTACATATTTCTATTTATTCTTACAGCAAATCTTTTGTAAGTCTAGAAGATACAAGAAAAGTGTGAATAAGTGCACACGAGGGGTTATTGTAGTGTCTTTGGAAGTTGATTGTATTTAATTAATGTATCTCTGTGCTGCAGGTGAAGTGTGCTCGGGAATCGACTGCCAACAGGGGACTTGTGTCCCTCTCAGCAACACCTCTTACCCCACCAACATCTTGTCACCGTACCTATGCGCGTGTAAACCAGGGTGGCAAACTGTGGAAGGGCTTTTGACCACTTTGCCTCCCGTGCTTACTTTGCCTTGCACTGTTCCCAACTGTAATTCCTACTTCCTTACCGAGAGATGAGACTGACTTTCTTTCTTGCATAACATTCTTGAACTTCAAGGCAGGGGACCCTTTGCTTTGCTTGAATCAAGGCCACTGTAGAAAATCTTGAATACAAGCTTGCCCATGTATTGTAAGCCACTATAACACAAATGTATTCTTGGCATAGTGATACTGTAGAAGGACCTCCCGCCTTCCCATTCAAGAATGCTATGTGTGTGTCTACAATTGCATAGCGTTTTGTCAGTCGTTTTTAAGTCAGATAAACTACTTTTATAAATATTGTTCCTTTCCAAAATTTAATTGCCATCCCTCTCCGAAACGAACTCATTCTCCCTCGACATCTTCATTCAACTCGATAACACCATAAGTTGCAGCCCTTGGCGTAAGAGCCTCGCAAATATTAATCGGCACCAATGTCAAGTTCATATTATTCTATGAATAGAACGCTAAAGTATTATGGGACTAATGTGATGCCTTGCGATGCAGGTACCCTGAACCTTGGCTGCAACAGCTCACCTGCTCCTGCTCTCCAATCTCCACCTACATTGGAGCACGTTTCTAGCCGTAAGTCTACTGAAGGCACTGTTTCAATTTATGGATACAGAAACTAATGGATGATGGACATGTACCGATCCATTGTACAGACCAGACCAAGTAGTCTTGCATCCGAAAATCCTCGAGGAGGGGAATAATGTAGGAGAGGCTACAGAAACTAAACTCCCTGAATTTGGTTTCAGTCAGATCGTCTTATTGGGATGTTCAAAGTCTTAGTTTATCAGGGTACTCAATTTTGGACTTACATTTCTAATTCTATTGGATGCCTTGATGATTCGGTGCAGCATGCTCCTTGCCTGGAATTTGTGGACAAGGCGAATGTGAAGTTACGGATTTGACGAAGTACCCCCCAATGTATAAGTGCAACTGCCTGCCGGGATATGCCAATGTCGGCAACCTGACAGCAGGCTACTGTCTGAAGGATTGTAAGATCAACTATATTCCATGGACTTGCTGTTCTGTAGGGTGATTTGTTTATGATATTAATGAGTTTTATGCAGTTTGGGTGGAAAGACCTCTTACTGTCGGAGATTTTGTTGTTGATTTTCAGGCGAAATAGGAACGAATTGCCGTGCAATTGGTGTTACTCTACCGTCCAAAAGCGCAGGTACACGTTGAGGAGCTCTCTTCTGCACTCTCTTTGGCTGCTTGCATTCATTGCTTCTTCTCATCTAATCGAGCATTGCTTTAGTATTGGAAGAAGTGCTTGCTGAATCATCCCTCTGCGCTAAGGTTTACTAATTTTTAAAGTAACCGTACTTTAAGGTATAGATAAACACCAATACCTCAATTTAACTCTAGATAGAAGCAATCATTATTTGAAATTTGAAATTGTTTGTAATGCACAATGAAGTTTCAAAGTCTCAATTTCTTGTACTACTATTGTGCGTCCACCTTATCTTGAAAACATCCTAGCTTCTTTCCTTCCAGACATTGACATTTCTCGATCAAGCACTGAATTAAGTCCCACTGAAAGTCTGCAATTGGATGTGGTCCCGTGCAGGATCATTCGAGGCTTCAGCCGTGAACAGTTTCCAAATCACTCTGGCTGTTGTTGCGGCCTCATGTTTAGCACTGCAGCTCTCCCAGTATGCGAACCTTAATTGATTTCTTGTAGAAACTCAGTTCGACCAGGAGCTGCTGGAGTTCCATTGGACTTTCTGCTGAATTCTGAGGGCTTCGGCAGCTGTGGATAGTTTGGTGCAACGTCATACATTCTCATTTCATGATCCTAGCTTCGTGTTACTTCGACAATTAAGCAGTTGGTGTTTTGCATCTGACAAACCAGGTCGTAGCAAGAAACTAAAACCGAGGATAGAGTTGGTTGCCTGCTAAAGCTCACTGGAATGTTTTTAAGACTATTGAGAGGTGCAAAGCGGAGGGCTCCTAATAACTCCTAAATAATCCTTCAAAACTACTAATACAAGTGCACTCCTCTTTGAGTTCATTGTAATCCTTCAAAACTACTAATGTAAGTACTCTTCTCTTTGAGTTCATTGTCAAAGTTCATGCACTTTTGGTACTGAATTTTGATGGGCATCAAAACAACATTGAAAATGCATCAATTTTGGTATCTAGGGATGTTTTGTATTGGATTATATAGGTGGCTTCAAAGTTTGAACAAGATAGGTGCAACTCCAAGGCAAGACTTTGTTCTCTATTTTTGGAAGTTGATGTGGTTTAGGAATCACACTACAAAAAACAAGGGTATATATGACTTGTCCATGATGATTGTAGTAGTCATTTCTTGTTCACAATGATTGCAAAACAGTCATGTAACCATTGTTATGTTTGTAGCCATTGTGAATAAGTCATTTATACCCCTAATTCTTTTGTAGTGATCACCTTCTACCAGTATCACTACAAAAGAATTAGGGGTATAAATGACTTTGTTTTGACTGTACAACGGTACAAGACACACCAAAATATGAGTAAAAGTAATTTTTTTTATTTTTTAGAATAAAAAATAAGTCGAAAATGCATAACTTTCAACTACATGTCTGAACGCCACGAAACCAAGCCAGTGCACCCCTCCTCATCGAGGGCTTTTTGACAGTACCAAGCACATGACCGGGGGACACACGGTCCGGAAGATCTCAACGTGACATACAAACAAAACAAACATCCTCTCTTAATGTATAGATGAATTTTACCTTTGATGAAATGATTTTGGTTGATACAATTCATAGTAAGGCCAATGAGTGGTAGCTTCTTCAAGTTTATTGCCATTCTTAAGCCATAATCATTGATTATATTGCTTGAACAATTTGTATCAAGCTAAGATGTTGAATCTTGTTTTTTGAACTTTTGTTTAAATTATGAATTCTAACTATTGAGGAAGGTTAATATTTTTGAAAAGAAAAGCTTTTATGGTAACCACCTAGAGCAGTGTAAGACTTTGAGTGTCTTTTTCTTTTTCATTCAATAAATTCTCCATCTTCTACCTTTTTCTTGTACAACTTGAAGATTGAGTCTTTTAGGGGGTCAAAGTCTTTCTTTTCTTTTCAAAGCACACATATTAAAACTTGCTTTAACATCTAGGAACTTGAAAACCCACTTCAAACATGCATGAAGAAGAAGACCTATGATTTCCTTTACAAGTTTTGGTATAAATGAAGAATTGGCTCATTTAAGATCCCCCACTAAAGTCTATAGGATAGTGCAAGAGAATAGATAGCATCTAGTTTAAACATCCATTAGTGTAAAACATTGTTTTCACACAAGCTAACTATTAAATATCAATTAGTTCACCCTACAATTTTAACAATAACTCACACTAATTTGGAAATTATGCAAATTTTATAATTGCACAAATATGGCAACTCGGGTATTTTAGATAAAACTAGCATAATATGGCCTATACTATATTCATCCCAAATAGTGTGATTATAATCTAATTTTCATCCCATTTTTATTCAAACATTCAAACTCTTAGATCACATTCATCCACAAATCATTCCATTCCATTGATTTTTCCTAGTAGTACATGTTACAAAATGAACTTACATTTGGTTATAAATTTTTACAATAGAAGAATATTTTTGTCAATAATGCTACTGATGCTTTTTCAACATGAACAACATTTGTACACATAGAATGGGTAAAAATATTCTTCCCTTGCAAAAAATTATTCCCTCTAGCTATTCCATTAAAAAATTCCAAATTTTTTTTTGCACAAGAGATTAATTGTATTTTTAGTCTTTGTGTTACTCATACATGCATTGAAAAAACAATAATCCATCTCTCAAATATATGCAAAATCTCTAGCTTTGTTTTAGTCATTTAGGTACTTAAAATCTATGCGATAAGTATCATATTTGAGTAGAATTTGTGAATGTTGCTGATTCATCATTCCTAATGATTTAAAGGTTGGTGGCAACAATGGGATTCTAGAAATATCTAAATACCTACAACAAGAAAACTTAACCTATTTTATGAATAAATCTTCATAGCACCTAAGTGGTCATCAAAACCATCATCAATACTATTTTATGAAAAAGTAATAAGTATAAGGTGCCCCGTATGGACAAAGCCAAGCTTGTTAGGAGAGGAATGCTCTCTAATTGCTTGATTTGCCCCCACAAAGTTATTCAATATGACCAATGCTTATTCAATGGTCGAAATCTAAAAATGGAACTTTTGAGCGAGATAAAATGTATGCTTGATTTGGAGTTTTTAGAATGACAAAGGGAATATTACCATATGTAAGTTCATTTCATGACATGTAGCCCACAAATCAGTTCAAACTAAAGTCTAATGGTAATTAATGGATTAATTTTTTTATAAAAAATAGTGAAATTAGGTTGTACCTCACTAATTTCTTGACATTTGACACTATATAAATATTTATTGTTACTTTACAAGAATGCACTACTTTTGAATTAGTTATTGTTGTAGTTGGGATTAATGAACCTCCAAATACAAATGGAAGTATCTCTAGAAATATTTGTTGACTTTTGATAGGTAAGGCAACCTAATTGTTAACCCCTAAATGCCTGAGGCATCCAAATTTGGTGTTTGCAAAACTTTGAAGTTAAATAAAACCTAACCAATTTGCTATTTTTAGTAGTTTATATTTTTGGAACATTTTTCTTGAAGTCTAATTTTAGTATCAAAAATCTGATCTTGAAAATAAATGATAGTGATTTTTCTATTCAAGATTTTGTGCAAGGGTACCCATTGCAATCTTGACTTCCTATAGTGTTGAGAGCTCTTGGAAATGAGCCTCAAATACACTAGATCTTAAAAAAAATCACATTCAAAATTCATTTAAAAAATTATAGAGTAGATTTTAAGAAGCCATAAATTGATTGGGGTTATACATGTTAGGCCTTTTAACCTCATATTTTTTTGGTCACCAACTTATTAAATTTGACATGCAAAAAGAGAGTTGAAAGATTTTCATAGTTTTAACACCCTCATGGTCAAATATTATAATCTTTCACTTCATAAGTGATATAGTTGTGTTTTCTTTTCCTATGAGATCTCTAACATGTCTATTTTGAATTTGTACAGTTACAAATCCAAAAAAATTGATACAACTTATCAAAATGTTGGCATTTTGTTCAATTTAGAGCAAATTCCATAGCAAATTCCAAGAAGCTCAAAACACCTTGGGCATTTAGAAGGCAACCTAATCTCACTATTTTGTGTAGCGTGTCACCACAATTTCTGGTACCCGCGATGAAAACCGGCGACACAATCCATGCCTAGACCTCAACCGCAACCTTTGCCCTTAAACCCAAAAAACGCAAAGACTGACTCCACCTTAGACACACCAAGAATTGCAGCGATGGCGTCGAAGGAGGCTGCTCCCTCGAAGTCCGATGACAGCGACGACGATACCTACTTCGATGCCTCATTTTTTGTTGATGAAGCGTAACTCTCCACTTCATATTGCCCATTCATTAGATTTTCACATTCATCGAGTTCTCGTAGCTTTGGAATCCTGTGGATCACCACCCATTTTATAAATTGAAGATCCGTTTCGTGTACCCAGATTGAAATAATATCTTGTTTCAATTACTCCTGCATTCAGATTGTTGTTTTATTTAAAACTTTTCACACTTCTCCTGAGTTCGGCTTCGGTGATGGGATTGATTCGTGGGTTTCGGTGGTAGATTATGAGGTTATGAATTCGGTACTGTAGTGAGCTCGTTTGGATTATTGGGGTTTGAGGGATTTTCAATTTCTGATGAGATTGATTGACTGTCCTTCTTGAAGAATTGTTTTTCTTGTTGTGGTTTGCACATTAGGAGTCTGATTAGATGTTTTTTTAATCCTAGAAGCTTAAACCCTAAGAGGGCATTGTTTTCATGTCTTGTTTGGGTTGCTGTGACGGTCGTGAAATAAAGAGTTTGTTTTCAGGTAATTACGCGTAAGAGCGACGCTGTGATTACTAGCGTTTGACTGACAAATTTTTTGTTAGCAATTGTATGGGGTCTCTGTGCACCAAAGTATGCTAAATTTGGATATTGGATACAAAATTTAGAAGGGTTCAAGTTTCATTGGTAGATTATCTAAAACCAAATTGAGTTCTGATGTTAAGCTGGTGTACATTATCAAATGAGTGTTTCATTTCGGTATGTGTTGCAATGGGATACCTCTGTCTTTTGTTCCATGCAAATACTCTTTCCCCTCTTAGACTTTCATGTATTGTGAAGTATTGACTATGTACTGAGTAATTGTTTTGTTGATGGTTATTGCAGATATATTGAAAAGGAATTCATTGTTGGCCCTCATACGATCAAAGTGTTGTGCCTTCAGTGTTCTTCTAGTAAGTGTACTTCTCCATTTAGAGAATTTTTTACTACTTAACGAAGCTACTAAGTACGGTTAGGTGCATCTAAAAATGGGTTAGTCTCTACAGGACCAAGCCCAAATTGAGCCTCGTAGTTTCCTAGTAGGCATTTGGGGACTTTCTATTTGTTAAACTTTATTGATTCCCTCATTAACGCATGCAATGTGTTACAGAAGAAATGAGGTCTAGTTAAGATGGTGCTGATTACAACTTCTGCATGTTTCTAGACATCAACATTTCTTCAAGCACTATGGGATGGTATGTGATCTAACTGTCTTGACATTGTGTGGGTTGGGGGCCTTGGTTGCAGCTGATTACGATCTCACAGGGCAATTAGTTTGGCCAGGAGCTGGAATTCTGAATGACTACCTAGTGAATCACTCGCATCTTCTTGATGGTCGCTCTGTAATTGAACTTGGATCAGGCGTTGGTAAGAAACCTTCCCTATTGAGTTTCTAGAGAGATTGCGAAGCATCTAGGATTCTATCTTTATAGTGCTCCCTAATTAGGATGAGAGTATCCACTGTGAGAATAGTACCGCTCCAGTTGTCATAGTTTACACCTGGGATAGTTCGATTTGTTATTAAAAAAATTTGAAGTATCCTCTTGCAAACGTTTTATAAAGTTAAAGTATGTGTGGGAGGTACGTATTAGGAATCAACATTGTGGGAGGTGGTTGTAGGTCTCAACGGTTTGCTATGTGCCCAATATTGTCGTCATGTCGTCATGACTGATCACAACACAACCGTATTAAAGGCATGCCACTCTACGCATGCTCTAAACCTTCACCACCATCAATATATATTGTCTTGTTTTCAACTCGCCAGACTCGTATCATGTTAAGAATCTTCACTGGTTAACAGTTGTTTATCAAAGTGGTGATTGATGTCTTAGGTCATCACGTGTCCCCCGTCTGTAGCTACTTGAATAAAATCAGAGTTTTAACACTTGATTCAAGCTCCAAAACTAGTATCTGAAGAAACAGCGGTGCTTCTATGCAGGTCATGAAGAGAAATGTGGAGTTGCAGGAGGCGGCTTTACAATCAAGTACGATATTATGGATCGTGCCTAGATTCTTGAAAACACTTGACATTTTGTTTTTGTTTTTCTTAGATTCCTTCAGCTAAATGCAACATTTCTACTCCGTACCCCATGTGCGCAGAATACTTGACGGAGCTCTTAATGTTATGACCTCTTTTTATTTGAACATGCTTAACGGCCAATATCCCCACATCTGTTTTTGTAGAGTTAGATTGCGAGGAGCTTGACTGGGGCAATGACGATCATTTACAACACATCAAGGACAGCTACCCTGACGGTTTTGACCTCATCTTGGGTGCTGACATTTATATCCTCCCATCAAATTCTTCACTTACCCAGATTCTGTTTGTGCCGAACTTTGGGTTAAAAAATCACTTCTAGAGTTTCTTGCGTATGCATGTAGACCCTACTTTTACATATGTTTTCAGGTTACAAGAAATGCATAATGATGTTTTCCTTAGGTTTTCTTTGCTACTACTGTTTGATTCTTGCTAGCATTCTGCCTTTCATTGTTTCAACTTTGCTGAATGTTCGTAGAATAAATGAGGGTTTTGGTAGCACTGGACCCGTTTTTTGGTATTTCTCCTTGACCAGCTGGATCCACGTTATCATCAAAGTGCTGTAAAACCTCTGTTTGCCACCGTGAAGGCCCTCATAGAGCTTCGCCCTGCAGGAGCCTGCAAGTTCATTCTAGGCTATGTTTCAAGGTTCAAGAGGTTTGATACCAACCATATCTGGGGATTGTTTTTCATCTGTTCAAGTAGAAGCCCCAGGACAGTTCATATTGATGACATGATTTAATTAACCAGAATCTTGTTCTCTTGAGTCGGAAACTATTTATCCCCCAAGTGCCCAAGCTTATAGTTTGGAAATCCACTTTGGAAGCTAATAGTTGATTATACTACGTAACTTTCAAATCAATTCTCTATCGTTTAAGAACGTACAATATGAATTCTACTTTCTATTGGTACATTTTGTTTCCCTGAAGCTTCCTTAATTGTTTAACTCAAGTCCTAAAGATAAAGAAGTCACCACTTTTGGCCATTTGGGCACTTAATGTTATCACTATCTGTGTGCATGTTGCTAGTCCCAAAAGTAAATTCTAACACTAAGTAAACCCTTTCTTCCTGTGCAGTAATGACTTAGCAGTGAATGCCGAAGTTCTTAGACTGAAGATGCATATTACAGAGGTTCCGGGAACCAGAAAGTCGCTGGCAGGAGGTGCGCATGAAGGCTGGGTCTATGAAATTTCAAAGGAATCTGAACTATTGTAGGTTTTTAATCAGTTTCAAAACGAGCTCTACTCTGCAACAGGAGAGCCTCTCTTTCTTATTTTCCCATTTCGTTACACCCAAGTTAACTTGTCATGAGCAGTAGTGACCAATCAATATAAGAACACAGATACCAATTTTCTTCATCACAATGTATGAATAGTCAAATTTGCAGATTGTTCCGTCATGTACAGTACAATACGTCCTTTTCATTCCTGGCTTGCTGGAATTTTGTTCTTCACAATATGTCATATCATATGTCATGTTTTAGCAAAAGCGCAGGTGCTGGAGACTGTACACCTGGACTAGAACGGATATGTTTCAAAATGCATTGCAACTACCTCCCAGGAGCTTCCAAAGCTTCTTGCAGACCAATCGCTGCCACTCTTCAGGCAGAAACGAAAACTGCGATGCAACGATTCAAGTTGTACCACTCTCGCAACGTTCATAACATTCTGCAATATTGTACTCAATATTGCATCCATTCTCATTGTCTCAATTGTTTAGCTAAAGTCCACATGTGAGCCCGTTATTTTTCTAGTAACATAGAAAGGGCCAATAGGAGAAAATAACATTCATGCTCATCAAAAAGACTCAAAAGTTTGTCATTCTCCGAGTAACCAACATATATTCCTTTTTTGGTACCACAACATTCTTGAACTTGAAGGCCAGGGACCCTTAACTTTCCATGAATACGAGCTCCTTTTGTTGTAGAATACCACATCTGGAATGCAAGCTTACCCATGTATTGTGGGTCACTGTAACACCTATATTCCCTTTTTGGTACCACAACATTCTTGAACTTGAAGGCCAGGGACCTTTAACTTTTCATAAATATGAGCTCTTTTTGCTGTAGAATATCACGTCTTGAATGCAAGCTTGCCCGTGTATTGTGGGTCACTGTAACAGGATTATATTCTTGTTATAGCGATACTGTAGAAGGACCCCATGCCTTCCCATTCAAGAGTGTGACCTTCCACCTGAGATGACCCCAGATTATGCACAAAAAGAAGCCGATTCCTCGCGTTGAGCAAGTCCCTCAAGAATGTTTTGGGCGAGTGTCAGCACAAAGGGCACAACAACTGCATTCAAAAGAGGAGTCTGGTGGTTAAACCGTGATTCAATTTCGAGGAGTATCTGACATAAGAGACGAATGCGAACACGAAACCCTAACCCTAAACCTGGACGACCTGCACGAGACCACCTAAACTCAGCTTTGCGAGTCGATGTATTGGTCGATGTCGGATTTGAGAGCACTGAGCTGCCCTTCCGACGCAATGCGCAGCTTGGCGTCGTCGATGGTGACCAAATACTTGGCCTGAAACGCCGTCGCATGTGCGTTCGGGTTGCAGAAGACCTCGAAGAAGACGCCTTCTTCCGTCTGGCGATACTCCATGTTGTCCCACCGCTTGGGCCGAGCGGCTTTCTCCTTCTCCTTGAACGTCGTCAACAGCCCCGTGATGGCGGAGCTCAGCCCTTTGGCCGAATCTAGAGAAAAGGGGATGGTGAGTGAAGTTTCCCCGATGTGGAGAGTAATCGGAGTCTTCGCTGCAACCACTGAGACATCTTTGTCAATCTAATGGAGAGATCTTGTGAAACAATAATCTAAATTCACAACCACTGATACACCTTTGTCACATTTCATGGTGACTTCTTTTGAAACAACAATCCAAATCCATGACCAACTGATTCACCTTTGTCAATCTAAAGGAGGCATCTTTTGAAACAACAATCCAAATCCACATGTCCACATTTCCCACCAAAAGAAGGTAAGAGTCTTAAGAGATTTACGAGATCGCAACACTCTTGCCGTGAACACACTCGCTTCACAGAGAAGAGTTAAGAGCGCAGTGAGGGAATCTGGAGTCATGGAAGGCCATAGACAACAAGAAAGAGGAGACAGAAGAAGATGCGAAAAAAGAGTCACGAGATCACAGCATTGTTGCCTACAACGGGTCTCACAGAAGCACTAAAGGGACAGTGAGAGAAGATGGACGAAGTGGAAGACAACAAGAGAGAGAGGCAGAAGAAGAGAAACATTAAGCCGCAGCACCAAATGCAAGCGATTTCCAGAATCTCACATAGCCAAAACAAACAGCAGCATTGGTTACGCACGATGACGCACCGCATTCACAGAAATATTACAAGTATGTACAGTCCTAATGGCGAGGAGCTTCGTTCACAAATAAGAATTCAAAGAAACTAACAAAAGTCACAATGCACTCAACCCTCTTTCACTATTCCATAGTTTGAATGTGTGGCAAATCTGCTGCACTCAATGCTAGAGTGGCAAGTGTGCATAATCTTCACGAATGTCATTTCAGAGAGGGTAATTACAAAGATGTTTGACTGTAATAGCAATCACCTTGCAATTGCGCGGCGCAGACAGGAAGGCGTCTGGGGATGGCGGAGATCCGAAGTTGCAATTCCGGAGCAGAGGAAGTGTGAGCGGCGATGAACGAGGAACCAAGAGTAGCAGCTGCTGGATGTGCCATAGCCATGGCCATCACCATTGCGACAGAGAAAGAAAAAGACAGAATGCAAATGCGGCTTTGCTCTCTGCGATGTCAAGACTCGAGACTCGAGAACAAAGGACTCACTGCAGTGGCGCAATCCACCTTATCCACTTGTTAGGTCGACTTGGCAGGAATAGACTGGTCAGCGTTTTTTAAGATTTTCATTCCGCAAAGATGATATTTCTGGATGGTCTGAAGGAATGGCGTTAATTCTATCAGTACCTTAAGTTATGCTGAACGACAACACTATTCATTAGGGATTTAGGATGTCTCAGTGTCGGATTGTGGCTTTCGCAGTTTCACGCTAGTTTGTAGGTTCCGGACTTCCGGTTGACCCCGAAATAGTACAAAGTTGACTAGGCTCCCCGAGGGCCTTGTGTTTCAGATTCATGGAACTAGTTTTGTCAGTTGGCAGATTGTGCGAGTGGGCCGCAGGTTTTTATTAATTGCGTGTTTGGCAGTCACGTTAGGAACAGTGTCGGTCCAAGTTTTGTTGCGGAGACGAGAATTGATCGAGCTCTTGTGGGCAGAAACTGGAACTGCAAGCAACGGCGATAGGGAGTCGTAGCGTTGAAGTAACCTAATGTGTCATTGTTGTTGTTGCCCGAATTTCTTAGTGTGGAATTTGACTGTGTCTGTTCAAGCCCCTGTTGCTCACTCTGTCGGTTTAAGGGCTTCGCAACTCTCTAATGTAGCGTGTCTTTCAGTAATTTCAGTACCAGTGAAGTTCTGCCTCCGCCCACTACAATTTGTGAGGAATGATGTCGATGCGCTTGCGAAGGTGGGACTCCCTTGCAACACCCTGAGCAGGACTGCGCAAGACAGAGAGACCGAGAAAGATGGAGAGATCTCGCATTTGAACGTGGACAGTCCCCGTTCCTCTGCAACAGATTTGAGAGTCGGCAGAAACCGCAACAATGGGCGCAAGTGAGAACGTGAGAGCGAGAGAGCGAGAGTAGCGTCCACTCACACCATGTGTCAGTGCTGTCGAAGTAGGGTATCTTAGCAGCAACAGGTACCTCTTCTTCAAATGAACCAGCGCGAGAGCTCGTGGGCATCTGACACTTAGGGTTTAGGGCTCACTGGTGACCCACATGAAAAAAATCGATGGACGCTCCAGTAGAAAGCTTGTAGAGAAGCAGATCGAAGTAGCCAAGCTCGTCTAGATCTACCTTGACAGGGACTGGATTCTGTGGGTTTGAAGCTGGCAACGGCGAAGTAGCCAATGTCGTCTAGATCTACCTTGGCAGGGACTGGATTTCTTGGGTTTGAAGCTGGCAATGGCAAAGTAGTCAAGATATTCTAAATCTATCTTGACAGGGACGAAATTCTTTGGGTTTGAAGCTGGCAATGAAGAGGTTAGTGATGTCGTGATCGACATGGCCTCCATGAGAAGATCCTTATCATCGCAACTCCGTGAACCTCGAGCAACAACAGCAACAACTGTCAGTTGCAAACTCGATTTCTCGACTCCAGGTGCGTCTTCTTCTTCATCGCCGTTTTTGAAGGCGGTGGTGATGGCAATGGCCATGGAAACTGGCCATGGGGGCGGGAAAGGCGCCCCCAAGATGAGGAGTTGGAAGAAGCTGTTGATCCAGTTCGGGGTGTGCTTCGCTATTGGGTTGGTGGTGGGGTGGTTGACGCCGCAGCAGTGGCAGTTGTATGTGCCGGAGTCGGACGCTGGCGAGGGGAATCAGGGGGACGCGTTGTTCGGAAGCTCCACGGTTGGGGATGCGTTCACTGAGACGAAGATTTCCGCTGAGATCAGCAACACTTTCGCAGGTGAACCAGCTATGAAACCTTGAGCCTCAAATTGTCAGTGGGTGTAACAAATTCTCTTTCAAAGATTGTCTTCATGCACATTTACTGAATGCAAGGGTTCTAGAATTCCTTGCAAGAGTTGCATCTTCGTGCACTTGTACTGATGTACATAGCCCTTTCACTGAAAATGGACCTGGCTAGCTCTACGTAGTTGTGGATTCCGTTTAGCTAGGCTCAGTCCAAGAGAAGTCCTCGGGAAGTATGTTTGAACTTCGTGCCAATGCTGAAACCGAAACTCCAGGTTCAGAAGTCGCGAGCTTAGATATCTAGCCTGCGCTGTCCGTCGAAACCTTGAACCTCAAATTTTCAGTGCATCTAACACCTTTTCGTGCAAATGCTATAGAATTCCTTGCAAGAGTTGCATCTTCATGCACATGTACTGATGTACATAGCTCTTTTCACTGAAAATGCACCTGACTGGCTCTACCTAGTTGTGGATTCTGTTTAGCTTTGCTCAGTCCAAGACAAGTCCACAGGAAGTAATAAGTTTGAACTTCATGCCATCGCTTTAAATGGAACTCGAGGTATGAAAGCCCGAGCTCAGGTGACCCACCTACGCTGTCCGTCGAAACCTTGGCCCTCGAATTTCCAGTGCTTCGGACAACTTGTTTTTTTCAGGTGCTGAAGACTTTTTAGCAAGAGTTGCATTTGCATTTATAAAGCGTCATATTCGTGCACATGGACGTAGACCTTTCACTGAAAGTGCGTGTGGCTAGCTCTATCTATTTGTGGATTTTGTTAGCTATGCTCAATCCAAGTGAAGTCCACTGGTAGTTAATGTCAACTTAATGCCAATGCTAAAACTGGAAGTTCAGGTATAAAAGCTGCGAGTATTGGCTTGCTAGAATCACATTGTTTTTAGCTTTCCTTCAATCTATCACTTGCACGGTTTGACCCAGAAATATCAAAAAATTGAACTGCTTGCTGGCTCTCTGTGTAGACTGCTATCATATTCGCCTGGTACTTCAATTGCTTGCTGTGATCTCAATACTTTGAGTGAGGAGGTTCATTATAACTCAGTAGAATTGCGGTTTTAGTAGCTTTCCTACAAGTTGTCACTCAAAACTTTTGGTTAAGTATTGAATCTCAATTTGAAATTTTGAGAACTCAATGGTCGCACTCGTATTTGCAAATTGAGATTTTGTATCCGCTTCTTAAGCAAGAAAATTCGAGTGATGTCTTGTTGGAAAGCCACTGAAAGTGCATCTTCTTAGGCTCGACGTCGTGGTTTGAAGGATGATGGGAGTGGATAGGTAACGCTGTGGGAAATATGATCACTAGCAGGTGGTGGGGATGTGGAGATGCCGTTGGAGCCTCGGAAGCTGCTCATCGTGGTGACGCCCACCTACACGCGGCCCTTCAAGGCGTACTACCTGACGCGTCTGGCGCACACGCTGAAGCTGGTGCCTCCTCCGGTGCTGTGGCTGGTGGTGGAGATGCAGTCGCAGTCGCTGGAGACGGCGGCCCTGTTGCGGGAGACGGGACTCATGTACCGCCACTTGGTGTGCGACCGGAACCTCACCAATGTGAAGGACCGGGGGACGCACCAGCGCAACACCGCCTTGGCCCACATTGAACAGCACCAGCTGGATGGCATCGTCTACTTCGCCGACGATGACAACGTGTATACGCTGGAGCTCTTTCAGCAGATACGCCACGTCAAGTTCGGTTTCATCTCTTCTCCCTCCTTTCGCCTTCTGGTATTCGCTGCTGCTTCTAACTGCATTGAAAAGACTTTGGTTAACCGAGGACTCATGGATTTGTCGTGACCCGTTTGATTGATCATATTGTGAAAATAAAAGAATTCAGATCGTACCACACTTACATGTCACCCAGATGGTATGTTCGCGCTTGGTTAGGAGCAGTGTTAATAGAGTTAACCTAGTCCAAATGTGCACCTGAATTCATTTTTAAAACTATTCTTAACACACCTTGAATAGAATAAACGATGTACTGATCCTGTGTGTGTTTGGGCAGGCGCTTTGGCACTTGGTTGGTGGGAATGCTGGCACCAGGAAAGTCCAGGGCCATCCTGGAAGGTCCCGTGTGCAAAGACGAGAAAGTGATCGGGTGGCACACCAATGCGAAAAGCAAGCGTCTGCGACGGTTTCATGTGGACATGTCTGGCTTTGCCTTCAACTCCACCATCTTATGGGACCCTCGGCGGTGGAAACGCCCCACCTTGGAGCCCATCCGTCAGCTGGACACCATCAAGGAAGGTTTCCAGGTCAGTCCAATTCATCGTTGAGACGGTCCTTATACATTCTCCCTTTCAACTCGTAAGTGACCACTCTACAATAGAATGTCAATTATAGGTGGCGTCAGAGTTTGCAAAGGTCTCTTCCTTCTTTCCTTTTTGAACCTTGCACAATTCTGAGCTCCAAATTCTCGTCAGAAACACTAGCACGCATGTTAAGTTTTGTCCCAACAGAAATACTTCTCTAATCTAAGAATCACTTCCTATTGTGGAATGCAAGTTTCGCCCTTATAGTAACTTTCAAAGCATATTTTATCATTCAAAAATGAAGATAGGCTTTCTATTGGGACATTTTGTTACCTTTCTTGATGATTTATTTCAACTCCTATGGAAGCAGCCCACTTTGGCCAACATGTTTCATAATTTATAGGTGCACAATTGTGAAACATGGTGCTGAAGCTTGGTCGCCACTGTTTGGTAAATTTTTCAGAGCAACGAGTGTGAGATGGGTACTTTACATATCGACCATGCAATAATTCAACTAAGTCTCCATATTTCTTTTGCGTAGCCATTTGTAGACGAGTTTTCTGCACTTGTGCAGCAGAATTCACGTGGTTTTCGTTTTAGCTACTCTGGCAGAATTAAGAAATTCTGAGATCTCCCTTGGCTTGTGCAGGAGACCACGTTCATAGAGCAGCTGGTGCCAGATGAGAGCCACATGGAAGGACGACCGCCGGGGTGCCTAAAGGTGATGGTGTGGCACCTGCACCTGGAGGCGCCCAAGGGATTTGCGTATCCTTCTGGTTGGACTCTCACGACCCCTTTGCACGCTAATATACCTGTCCGCAAAGACAACTAACCCATCTTCTCTTTCACACTTAAGTTTGTTGCCAACAATAGAAGACCCCAAACTGGCACTCAAGGAGTCATCTTCTCGTTGATGCTTACGAAGTAGGAGCACCTAAGAGCGGCTCTTTGAACTAACCTAGATTTATGTACAACGTTCTTGGACCGTGTGGGAATAAGCTGGTTCACGAATTGGGTAGTGCAACCTATCTGTGAGCCTGTGTCTATACCTGAGTGGGAACTTAGAGCTGCATTAGAAAGCAGGTACTAAGGCTTTTCGAATACTGAATGTGACTTGGCTAGTATAGGATGCTGCAAAATCATTGCATGCATAGATGATTGATTCAAGCTTAGTAGGTTAAATGTGATCAGGCCTGTGCCCAGTTGGTGATGCTGATCACTCAAGTGCTGTGAGAGAACCTCCCAATCGTTTTTGGAAGAGAGAACGTTGAATGTTAACATTCTGGCTCTCGACAGTGATTGTATTAATACCTTAATTTATTAGCCGTATTCTCAGGCTTCCACTTTCTACTCTTCTGACTTGAGTTAATGCGTTCAGGTGTTACCTTGACTGCAATTACCCGTTGCTGTTCAGTTTATTTGATATCGCTACACTGTTGGATGGGCTTGTTCTGAGCTATCAATTACCTGTAATTTCTTCTTTTCTGGAGGACATGAAACATCCAACAACTCAGAACCTCAGGACATCACTTGGCAGGGAATTGAGGGAATCAATCATTTCATTGAAAATTATGGTACAAGTGGAAGTATTAGAGACGCTGAGGCTTATGCGGGTGACATATTATTGCCATAATAAGCACACCTCTGCTGACACCCCCAAGAAGGAACGCATGGGACAGTAAGATGATCCACCATAGCCTCCATTGACTGCCACAAGGTGCGCCCTTCAGTTATCGTGCTGTTAGCTGTGGGTGTTTGCATCAGATTTTTCGTTGGTATGTACCACTCCGGGACCACACTTAGGACGTTCAAATAGAGCTACTGCTACGTCAAGACTCCTATACTATGACTCGGCTACCTACTTATGACTCGGTTTCTCATTAGTATGTCATTCCTGCAAAATCAAGCGGTGTTGCAAAAATTGAGCAGGAGAGCGCGGCTATTTTCTGCTTTCTAACTCGAGTAATCGCCGGTCTGAGAATCTGGTTCAGTTTAAATGTCCAAGAACCTGAGTAGTGTTTGGTGGTCCGCACTTTTGTTTGTCTGGTCCTGAGGACTTGGATCCAGCAGTCAAGTTCTTCAAAATAAGCTTTTTGGTTTAGTTGTGCTCTCCAATACTGAAAATCTCTTGGTGTCAAGCGTCTGAATATGGTCGATTGAAATCGGAACAGAAGTTAGTTGCTGTTGAACTGGGCTCCCTCGAAGGTCTGACCAAAGCGCCACTCAGACGGAACGGCATTCAAAGAGGTCACGGTCACACCATCGCTGGTCGTCACTCGGAAGGAGAGTGCCTGGCCAACCAATACTAAGTTTGTCTGCCAGTTCTGTCCCCAATTTCGATGCATGGGCTGCCATTCGGTGTTGGATCCCATAATGTCAACTGCGAGAACATCGCCTTTACCGCCAACGTTGTGAACCAGGATGAGATTGAAGTACTTATTCCCATTGATAGTGAATCTGATGCCACCTTTCTTCTGGCATGGTACTCTGGAGGACAATACAACAGTTGTCGGTGAGTAGCTTGAAGTGCTGTATGCAAGCTATGAACTTGAACAACGTGTCTGTAGTTCTCGTGATAGATTACTTGACAAAGACTGTTTCTCTTCCAACGTTACCGTCTGCAGGGGGAAGGAAACCTATTGATGAGACTTCATAAGACTTGATTCACATTAGCCTAGGCCGGAAAATACAATCCATAAATCTGTCTTAATTTCACCATAAAGCTCACCTTCTGAAGAGAACGGGGACGATGCCTGCTCTGTACGTGGCAAGTTTGGTGAAGCTAGGCTGTGCAAGATCGAAATGCCGCAACGGTGGATTGCACCACCCTGGCGTGCCGTCACCCTCACGGTTGGGAGGGCAGAAGTTCGTGGCTGTGACGGTAATTGCAGGTGTACCTGGAAGACACCATTTTGAACGGTAGCATTGGAGTGCAAAGCAAGCTCCACACTTTGCCCCTTTGTTAAAGAGTGCTGTGCTCAAGGCTGTCGAATCAACTCCATAGCCCGTGCTGTGGAGGTTTCCGTAACCGCAAGCACCACCTGAACAATATTTATTAAGGACTTAATTAGAATCCACCGACCTGCACGTCAAACTACATCAGCATGCTAACTCCGGATTCGATATAGTGATGGCTCTTGTTACAAGTGAGCGGGTGGTCGGGGATTCTTACTTCGTTATTATGATTATAGATCATCTCCTGATGTCTTTCTCTTTGACGTAGACAAAAATTTTACTTGCAAGTGGCGATTAGGTGGTCATCGACTCTAATTAGTAGAAGAAAAAATCAGTTTCGAGAAATGAACACTTGAACTCCAAATGGCAGGTTTGTGAAACTGTTCAAGGGACAAGATGTGGTACCCATAGTTCCTGATGCATCAGCACCCCCATAGAAAGTTGCGTGAGCTTTGCGCCAGTTTTGGCCATTTCTTACGTGGAATTTTCCATCGACGTTCTTGGCGAGCAGCAACAAAGTAAGAACGAGTGTACTCACGAACTTTGTTAAGTGTTGATCGTACACCTCCATCGCCTCTCGCAAAGTCATTAATTTACTGCAGCGAGGATCACATCACGTTTTCCCTGTTAGAGTCCAGTTAAGAATACACCATCTGAAATGGTCTACTTTTGAGTTTTAACGTGTCCAAGAACCTTCAAATTCACATCACGAGTAGTATGGAGGATTTCACTTATTCGTGCAGCCACGGCTTCATTTAGCCTCACGATAACTCATTGCAGTTTGCACTGTCCGTAACTTGGTTCCTCGTATGGAAGAGTTGGTACCGTGACTGAGACCACAAAGTTTGCTATGGTGCCTTGAAGGATTTCAAGTCTGATAATGGTAGCGGAATTCGAATGAGTACAATGAGTATAACAGACGAGGTGGCGAGGAGAAGAGGCAACATTTCGGGATGGAACGTATTGAAGGAGGTATGGAATGAGGGGAGACATGACGTATTTCCACTCGGCAGGAGGATTGAAAGTTTCTCTCATCGTAGCACAGGCAGCCAGGAGATGGTCGCTGTCCGCATAGTAGCGTTTCCCAGACAGCCTGCCTGAGTTTATCAAGAAATGATTACATATTTGAGTTCCAAGGGGCTTATACGCAGAACCGAGTATCATTGCGCTGGCGAATAGAAGCTACATACGTAACTATAGGTGATCAGAGGAACTTCGGAATCGATTAGCAGTAACCGCTTTGACATTCAGACACCCGTTCATTTAGCATTGCAACGAATCGCAGTAGGAGTTTATGATGATGTGTAGACATCGAGCTCGGAGAGTTGTAGAGACTTGACAATTGGAGCTAAAATATACACGTAGTCTAGTGCAACGGTGCAAGGATTTGGGAGGGACTAGAAGCTCTCTTGATGCAAAAATTACAGCCGGACACATGAGCTTAGTTGTAATTGAAGAAAGCTATCGTCTACTCTCAGAATACAGTGTTCACAGTTTTTCGCAGTGAAGCTTGCTTCGAGTAAGGATTTAAGCTATCAGCACGCATCATATTTGTAATTGCAGTGTTTTTCAGAGAGTATATTCCGTCGCATGCTCTTCATTTCTTGTTTTGATTTCTATTGGCATGAAACTGAACACGATACTTAATTTTCTAAATCACGCTAATGTCAGTTTGAACAAGAAAATGGTAAGAAGATGGCAAACTTTCAAAGAAGGGGAGAATTTACCGAGGCAAGCTGCTTTCGTGGTTTTCGTCAGCAAGGAGCACGACACGAGTCACGAGTCACGTCACGAGTCGCAAATATATGACACAAATGTTTCCGTTCACCTCTTCTGGCAATGAAGTTGAATAACGACCTCAAACTCCGAATCATGCAGACGAACAAGGCATCGCGATTTCATGAGGAAAGTCCAGCCTACGAACAGAAACTGAAGACCGGAGCTAGAGGGAAGACTTGAAGCACATCAAAACACCAGCTCAGCAAAAGAAAACCTCGAAGAAATCCTGCAGTGCCTCTCTACGCCTAGTTCACAAAACAACACGAGGTACATACAAGATGACTACTCACACCTCAGAACATTTCAAACGCACTACTCACTTTCACCATCAAAATTTTGAACAACTGTGACGATATTAATTGAAAATCACTGACAACAAAACACTCAGCACAAGATTGACATCGATTAAACAGCAAACGATCGACACTGACGACGACAATGTCAATTTTACATCGACTCGTAGAGGCAATGCCCTCCCAATGGAAGAGAGACACGAGAGAAATAACGCGAGCTCTCGCAACTATGGCAGGCAAATCTCTCGCAAAAATTCAAAACTCTTACAGGGATTAGAAGGAGAAACAAAACAAGGCACAAAATAACACGCGAAGGAGAAAGAAGCTAGAGCTCCGGAGCGAAAGGCAAACGCACGGGTTCCCGGGGGGATGAAACACAGCAAGATTTAACAGAGTAAAAATTATAAAGACGAACTGCGGGACATGAAGCTGCACGAGCGCCGACACTGACGCGACAGAGTGGACGGCCAAAAGCAGACGAGCGGCGACGGGGCAGCGAGGACAACGAAAGCAGCGAGCAGAGAGAGACGAAAGGCGAAGGGCAACGGAGGGCGGGGAACTGAAGGCGAAGGCGAAGACGAAGACGGAGACGAAGATGGCGGGCTGGCGGGCTTTCAAGGCGGCTGGGGGCGGCAAGGCGGTTGACGACAGTTGAACGTAGCCCAATCTTTTCCGTCGCTTCCCTTCCCCCCTCTGTCAGTTACAACTGACCCACTCACTATCGTCACTCCCGCCACTGACTATCGTTATCATGTCCGTTATCTATGAATGCACCACTTGACATCTTCATTCCACGAACATCCACGATGTTCAATTCTAGAATCTTCCTCACTGGAGAAATGGCCAAGAACAGGAGTGGACGACGATACATGGATCTCAATCCAAAGGAATCTTCAAAGAACCCAACTGAACTAATTTCATTGTGCATCACTTCACTGGGTTTGCTGCCATTTTGCAACAGCTAGATATGAATGAAAATTTTTGTATTTATTTTTCACAGATGAAGCCATATGTCTACTACAAGTCATAAAATTTTCAGGTTTGGGGGAAAAAAATTGAAATTACTATGAATTTTTTAAGAAAAAGAAGAAGAAAACTCATATCAAATACATAATATACTCGAAAAAATTGAAATTTTCATGATAGATGTATATTATAGTGCATAACATCATGGTATAAACCAAACTTATTGTGTCACTTTTTAAAAACTCATGGTTATAAGGCCCAAAGTTCAAATTGCTATAAAATATTGAAATTTATGAATTTTTCAAGATTTTTTTATTATAGTAGAAACCACACTTGGTAAGCTTCATTTCAATAGTGGAGTTAAATTTTTTTTTAAATGTCATTTTCATGGCTAAAATTCACATCAAGAATACATAGCAAAAAATCACCAAATTACATTATAAAAATTATCCATGAATTAAGCATCTTTATTTAACCTTTAAAGGATTTTGACTACATTTTCACCAAAAATGCTCCAAAACTACCAAATTTTGTGTACAAGTACTGAAATTTTAGGGAAAAAAAAATTTGGACATATGTACATGTAGGATCTTGTAGTATGAGAAGATCTTGTTGGTTTGAGAAGATTTGGAAAAAAATGAGAAATTTCCACCATGCAAATTACAAGATATTAGCATTTGAAGTAACAAAAATTATTTTTTGGATCCTACAAAAAAGCGGATAGTTGCACTTTACAAAGTCACATTTGTATGAATAAATGTCCATGTTGGTGGTGCTTCTTTAAATTCATTCTCGAAGGCAAATTGGTTACATGCTTAAAAAATTTTAAATCATTTGGAATTGTACACCATATAGGAAAAAAAATAGTAATTAGAAAGAAGTAGAGAATGATTCAAAATACTAAATTTTTGAGATATTAGTTATGACATTGAAAAATGTCAATCCAATAGTTGCAATGTTGTAATAAACAATCTACATCTTGTGATTTTATTTTTTCAAAAAATATTGAAAATTGAGTTAAATAAAGGACTTCAAAGGTTATTTAAGAGTAGATAATCATAACTACCTAGAAACTAAAACTCCTCATAACTTTCATCTCATTAATCAATATGGAATGATTTAAAGCTTTCCATGTATATATAAACCTTGAAAACCAGTTTCAAATTTTTATTTATTTAAAAAGGTGATTTTTTAAGAATTTTTTGAGCTACTCAATCTAGGAGCAATTCAAAGAAAATTACATATCTTACAAGTTATGTAAATCATGTAATCAAAAGTTATGAAAATTATTGGGCCTTAAAGTTATTCATGAGGGTCATGTGATGTGAAAATTTTAAAGGAAAAAAAAATGGAAATTTCATTTGTAGTGAGCTACCCAAAATCGCTATATTGCTAAAAAACATAGTTTGGTCCTTTTGGAGTTAACAACCTCAAATACACTAAATAGTGAAATTAGGTTTCTCCTCACTAATTTCTTGACATTTTACATTATATAAATATTTACTATTACAACACAAGGATGTAGTAATTTTCATCAATCCATGTGTGAGGTATGGATTGGTGCACCTGTTTACGACTTGGTTTAGAGAATCACATGCACCTCCCAATGGACATGCCATGAGTTATAAGGTAATATTTCTGGGTAAAGCAACCTAATTTCACTATTTTGTACAACTAGTTTTGCAAATTTTATCATTGAAGGTAGATAATAGGTTCTAGTTTTTCTCCGAGGTGACAATGTTCCAATCACGTAATGAAGGAGAATCTAGGACAAACACATTTTGCATCGAAGATAGGTTGATCACATGAATAGATTTATCAAATATTTTTGGATCTTGCAAACACTTGATAGGGGATCCAATGTACATAAAGGTTACATTCACACCAAGAGGGAATATTTTATTCCTATGAGGGACAAAATTCATCCATTTAGATAGGCTATTTGTTTTGTTTTGTTGTTTGTTATAGTGAAATCTTCTCAATCATGAGTCTCCCAATCGTGTGTTTAGTATTGTCAAAAAGCCTTCAACAAGGAGGGATGCATAGACTTTGATTTGTGGCATTTGACCTTGAAGCATGAAAGTTATTGAATCTTGAAGTTTCTATAAGTTGGAAAATTAGATTACTTTTACCTACATTTTTGTTGTGGCAACAACACAGGGCACACTAGTAGACTCACTAATAATCCACATTATATGGACTTTAAAAACATTACTTCAATGTCTACTTTGTTTTGACAATTCTTTCTTGCTTCTCAACTCCAACAATTACTGTACATACAGATCAGGTTCAGAAATAAGTAGGGAAAATTTGGATCTATCTAAAATTTTAAAAATTGTACAACTATTTCTAAAAATCTGAAAAAAAAATCATTGTTACTAATTCTAAATATCCAAAATTATTCTTGAGAAAATTTAGAAAAACAAAACAAAACATTTTCACATGAATAGAAAAACTCAATCTAGAATTAGGAGTGTCTTAATCCCTAAAGTCCCATTGTCTGCTTGGGGGACAATTTGGAGTTCGGGTAGGTTCTTCTAAGCTCAATTTATACTAGGATTTTTTGCAACTTTTTCAGGATATGTAGTTTTCCAAGAGGTTCGAGGATATATATAATTTTTATTTGAATTCGATGCCAAATGAAGAAGTTATAGGATTTTTTTCAATGAAACCGAACTCGAGGGATAGGCTAGTCAAGCACTTTTTCCTTGACTTTGAAAGAGGGCAAGATTTCCAGAGCAAACCCGACTATAGAAGTGAGTAGCAAATAAGGTTAGGCAAGGTTGGGTGACCCCTGGTCGCAACTGGACGACCACCGATCCTCAAACATCACAAGTGCTAGTTGAATCAAATAGATGAAGGACCTTTTGTGAAGACATGGAGCTCTAGCGTTCCCAATGTCGGAAACTCCATCGGGAATACAAATGGGAACATGCTAGGTTTTACAAGGAACAAAATGAATCCATTTTTTGAATTACCCAATGGCATTTTCCATTTAGCTAATATTTGTAGGCCTTTGAAATTGCATAGACTTTAGGGAATGTTGTTTTTTCCAATTTATTTTTTTGATCTTCTGAATCATGATTTCATCTTTCAATCTACCATTGGGATTTGTGAGATTTCAAAAAATGGGGTAGAAAATCTCATAGCAAAAAAAAGGTTTGTATTGTCATTTTCCACAACATAGTCGGATTGCAAGATTGGGGGGGGAGTGTTGTAAGTCTCCAAATCATTTGGAAATTGGTGAACATGTTCCTAACATGATAGATTTTTAAATTCAAAGTTTGTAATGCAAAAAAATTCAACCAATAGCAGTCAAAGTCATCTGAAATTTCAGGACAGCGCCCCCCAAAAAATTTCCCCAAACTTTGAATGCAAGTATCTTCCAATCCATACAATCAAACTTGATGAAATTTTTACCACATGATCTTTGTTAAGTTAAGTACAACATCTTATGATTAGATTTTTGAAGAAAAAAAAATTGTGGATTTTTAGGTGAACACAGCAGAAATGACAGTTTTCAGTGATTTTGGCCAGAAAATGGCCTTGGGACTTTAGGGGTTAAAATTAGAAAAAGTAAAGTGCCAAAAGTCAAGAAATCCAAATCAAGTTGGCCAAACTGTCAAACTACAAAAACTAAACTATTTCAGGAGCAGCAAGGTGCCAAAACTGGCCAACGTGTACGGTACTTCAATGCCTCCTGTTTCTTTCCCTGCTTCTCAACTCCAACAACTACCGAAAGAACAGAAAGCTGAAGGGGAAATACTCTCATCAAATACCCTCGTCAAATGCTCCCTCCGTTTCTGAATACTTCCAGTGTTTCCTTTGTGTTTTACGAAGGAAACACTGGGTGTTTTCAGAAACAGAGGGAGTAGAAAATTGCAACATGCTCACAAATTCCAAAGATGGAAACAAACTATCACCATCCCAACACAGGTACACAAAATACAACACAGGTACACAAAATACAACACAGATAAATGTAATCATTATATTTACAAGGAACACTCCCAGAAACCTCGATAAATGTGGCATTTGCCAGCGTCTTGTTCGACAATGATAAAAATGATAGAACTTTATAATTAAAGAATAAATGCTGATGTTACAATTAAACTGTATGGTCCCAATAGCTAAAAGATGACACGGGCTCTTCCAGAACCACCTCCACTTCAAGAGGAAACCAGATCACAATCAGCTTTGGCATCCTCAAATTATGGAACAAAGTAAATACTCTCTCGGAAAACCTCTGCAACTGGTTTTCTGAAATCTGGCTAGTTTACAGGAGAAGATAGCAGAGTAAGAGTGCATCATTGGCACCACCACGTCTCTACATCTGACTGTTATCCTGAAGAAATACATCGCTAAAAAGCAAAACTCCAGCTAGGTTAGTGACAACTCCAAAACGCCATCGGAGTTTCCACGTTGCCCGCGTTACATTCAAGGTAGTCCTGCGTAAAGCGAACAAAATCAGCAAACGCACAAGTCACCAGAAGTCCAAACCAAATTAGGAATGGGCAGAGATCCAATGAGAAGGGGTTCGGACCACATACTTGGAATCCGAGGACCATGAAGTTTATCACTGGTGTTGGCCATCAAGAACTCCAAATCCTGAGGAGCAACGCTCGTAAACTGGCAGGTAGGTTCAAAAATATGGTGTCCGCTTACAGTCTCCAGGTCAACCTCCGCACGAATAACCTCAATGCAGTATCAACCACTACGAAAACGGCAGGGGATTGATATGTACAGAGACCAAACTCTCGATCCAGATTCTTTTTGTACCTTTTTTTGCTGTTGCTGTGGATGGATAACTTATAATGTTCTAATCTGACCCAGAAACTAAGCTCAGCTGTAGAGAAATCCACAGCAGCGTCATGAGCAACATGACACGCTAGCTCTAGGCTCTGCAGAAGAAATAGAAAAAGAAAAGCAGAGTTAGATTTGAGCAGAACAGAGAGACCCAAAGAGAGTGGGATAACAATATCCCCAGGAGTGATTATCACCCTTAAGGGTAGAAAGTAACACCTTGATGCACATGTGGAGCGACCTAAGCACAGTTCAATTGAAGGTCTACGATCTACAAGAGCAAAATCTGTCATCCGAAATAGCTTACACTCCTCACAACAGTGACAGCACCAGCTAATAACATTGAAATGTCTGGGACAAATGCGTCAGACCACACCTGCAAACCATGACGGACTAGGACTGACCAGTTGAGGGAAAATTTGATTGACCAATAGTTACGGACAACTTACTTGAGCTTTGAATCAAGGGTTTTAGAGATGGTCTTGTAGTAATGACGATGAGGTTCATGGTCTCTGATCTTCCGGGGTTTGTGCACATTGTAAGCAGGGGTTATTATTGTGGATTTCTCAGTTTGAGCGCACTCTTGCAGGAGCTTCAGGCTTGCGTAGCTGCCAATGGCGAACTTCTGATTTGCACCGCTTGAGTCCAGGGAATGAAGAGGAGCGAGAGACTTCTTGAGTGTGGATTTCGGATTCTCAACTGGTGTTGAGTTCGCTCTTGAAATTTTGGTGACCATAGGGGCTGGTGACGGCTTGGGATGATGCTCTGAAGGTTTATGCTTCGATGGAGGCTTCGACAGAGGAGCAGATGCTCGTCGCAACTTGCTAAACAGTTTTCCAAAATCTCCCGTTAGTTTGTTGGTTTCTGTAATGCCACCACCGCCTGGCTTCAAGACCTGAGAAAAGCAACATTAATAACTTGGTGATTCAAGAAGGTTTGTTTCAATGGCAAGGTAACGCCTTCCCGGGAAGCGAAACTAAAAATCTTCACTACGACGATGTCCATCTTTATGTCAGTGAAATTTACAACCGATCAGCAGCATCCATCATAACATCTAACGCAAGAAACCATATATCCTAGCTTGACATAAATAGAAATATAAACGAAATTCGAGAGCTACAACCTACACGCCGGACGAATCCGAGATTTAGACGGGAATTACTTGAGAACAAGACAGAAAACGGGGAACAACGCAGAGGATACAATTTACGTACATCAACTTAGGAAATCTGAAGTTACAGAGATAGATAATTAAGACTAAAAATATGTTCAATACCTCGCCTCCGTTCTGCAAGTCGTGGTCGTCGTGCTTACGAACGCCATTGTTTCGGGGGAAGGAAGGACGCGTGGGTTTAGAAACGGTTCCGTTCGAGTGTTCCTTCTTGTTGTCCTCGGTTGAGATGAACGATTTGGAAATAAGCTGCGAGACGGAGTCGTACTCGCCTCCCCCGACGTACTGTGGATCCCAGGACCGGCCCACTGCCTCCCTCGGCAGGCCTTCTCTTGCTTTGAAGCCATTCTCAGTTTCAATGGATGAAGCGGACGCCCTCATAGCGGTCTTCGCCACACCACCTTCGCCCTTCTTCACTTTAATGCCATGCAAAGTGGGTCGGACGAACTTCTTGGGCATAGGTGGTGCTGGCGTGCCGATCTTCGTTGAGCTCTCCCAACTAGGTTTAGATTTGGCGGGGCTTTTGATTTGATTTGGACGCGAGCGAAATGGTGATTTGCTGGTGTTCCGAGGTGGGCTGGGAGAATCGAGCATCACATCGTTGATGAAGGAGACCCGGAGAGAGCTACCTCGGCTTGACCCCGTGGAACGTCGCGACTGGCTGCTTTCATGGTCGTCGAGGGTGATATCGAATGCAATTCCGCCCGTGCGCTGGGTAGGCGGAGGGGCGATTCCATTCACGAGACTGATGCTATGATGGTGGTGGGATACTTTCGGACGATTATCGGCATTTTCTGATTCAGTCGCGCGATTGTTGGATTCAACTTCCGGTTCGTCTTCGAGATCATCTTCGAGTCCATCCTCGTATGTCCCATTGTCGGGATCGTCCTCTTCCTGGTCCTCTGCTTCGTCAATTTCGTCCGAGGGTACCTTAGGGTGGCCATCTCCGTGGATGGAGGGCGGCAAGCAAACGTCCCCGTTACTCTGGACAAGAGGTATGTAGCCGGAGATGGGACGCGAACGCACGCTTCCCTTCGAAGAACTGTCTTTCTCCTTCACTGGTTTCCAGACACTGTAAGATGCCCCAGTGGAGTCCATGGAGGAGGCCTTCGTCTCTGACGGCTGCCATTCTTTGAGGGAAATGCAGTCGTAGGCATCGTCATCGTCATCATCAACATCTGGTCGAGGAAGCTCAAACACTTCCTTACTCTGTGGAAGAGGTTGCAGAGGTTTCAGCTGCGCTCCGTCATTCTCTCTCGATTTTCGCGACACATGCAGCTCCGTCTCTTTCTCCATATCTGCAACACCGACTAGGACTAATACACAGGTCAAAACACGCAACATGCTGCTCCGAGCATACGATCCCCGCATTTGTAAAATTCAGGATTATTCACTCGCTAGAATTTCCGCACCAGCGTCAGTATCCAATATCTATTCAATAAACCTTCAATACTAGTTCAAGAGCACTGAAGACTATCTAGCAAAGAGAAAAAAAACTGAAATGTTTCAAAGTAACATGTACAAGCGTTTCCAGGGGAGACGGTGGAATTAAAGGGGGAAAACGATGTGCCAACCCCCAAAAAAGATTTCCAACCTTATCGCACTTTTGTTTCCATCTCTAGTCCTCCAGAATTAATCGGCAACAGTAATAAGCCCTGATATCAGCTGGCAGAATCCACTAAATTACAATCGTGTTTTATGACACATCACCAGGACTTCGGCAAATTCGAAGTAAAATGACTGCTCAGAGCCAACCAAACAAGGCACTAACGAACTACCGTTTGATTCCACGAATCAAGCAAAGAAAGAGAGGAATGTTGGTGGTGTTCAGAAAGGAATCGATGCGCCGCCTCATGAGGCTTTTGATAAGCACCAGGCGCACAGCTATGACGTCGCCGATGAGCTAAGAAAAAACAATACAAGTCAATCTTCGAGAGTCTATCGACTCCTCACCGTCGCGACTAAAGCATATGCTGAAATCTAACGTCCTAAGTTAACGATTAAATAGTTGGCAGAATCAATGTCGCCACTTGCTCATGCTCAAACAGCAACGTCAGGCTCCAAAAAAGGGATTAACAATGTGAGATCATACAATGACGACACAATAATCGGAACTGAGCGCCCCCGGAACAAGTCCGCTAACACAACGGGAACAATGCATTGCCTCGCGAGGCTCCTTATAAGAGCTAGGCGCACAATTAGACAACCACAGCGTAGCCGATGAGCAAAAAGGAGAACTAAAAGTCCATCCACGAGAGTCTATCCCTCCATCACTCCCGCAGCTAAGCATTCACAAAAATCTAAAATCTTGAATATATCTACGTCGTGATAGTTATCAAGATCAATCGCAGGCTCGTGAAAACACAGATACTACGAGATCATATAATGACAGCAAGAAAATCGGACTTTCAGGGAGGCTACCGAAACAAGTGCGCTTCTCACGAAAAGAACATCTTACTAAACTCCACTCAAAAACTCACATTCAAACAAAAGTGCCAAAAGATCCACAGCACAGCCATTCCACACCACATCCAGTACCAAAAGAACAACGAAATCTCCAATCTCACCACACGAAATCTCCAACTTCTCCAACCTCGCCACTCGGATCCTTCGTCAGGCACAGGACTCACGCGCAGTGCGGAGCACATCCAAGTTCCCGACACTTTCTAATCCAGACAGAAGATTCTAAAACCTACGGCGCGTGATCTGGATCAAACTCACGCCGCCGCATGCACGAAGAGGAACTCAAATGCAAGGCGAGCGTGAGTTGGAGTGTGCGAGTGTGAGCATGAAATGAAGAGTGTGTAAGTTGTTAGCACCTAGCGAGGCGTGAAGGCGGCAGGCAGGGCAGCGAGCGACGGCGCGAGGGTGAACATGAACGCCAAGCGGAGGGGAAGCAAGAGAGGAAGGGGCAATGGAAAGAGATTGAGGAGATGGAAGTCTAGGGAGGAGGGGGGGCTTGGAGCGTTCCTGCTCTCGGGGCTGAGGTTGCGGAGCAGCGGCCACAGGGACGCCTGGAACGACGGCGACGACAGTGTTGGCTTCATGAGGGGATGGCCGGCTCTTTCTTGTTTTGGGGCGAAGCCAGGGGACGGGAAAGGGCGCGGGTCGGGCGGCCCCCCCTTCGGATATGGGGACCCATCAATGGTGGGGCCCGCCTCGGGTCTACCCTCTACCCTCTACAGGGGGTAAGGTCTAAAGTCAAGTCGCCCTCCCTGTCCTTCATTCCTCTGGGCCCACTTTCCGCCTCCGTCTCGCATCATCATGAGTTGCTTATCGTCACTTTCTGGGCTGCCCGTCGGTACTGTAAAGCTGAGTAGTGAGTACCAGTACTGGCTGTACTGTACAAAGGGTTGCTGTTCCCTGACGTTCCCTGACGTTCCCTTTGTTTCTTTGGGGGGAGTTGGTGCCATAAATTTTCTCTCCACTACCCCATCCATCTCTTTAATTTAAACCTGGAAATGATAAAGTGGATCATTTGGATGATGAATGCTTTCAAAAGTAGGCTTTGATTTCAAATATCAAAAGAGGCTCGAAGAAAAGTGAAGTAATGTATATCAATGGAAAGGAGAAAGAATGATGTTCAATATTTTGGAGGAATTGAAATTAGTTTTTATTTATTTATTTATTTCGAAGTTATGTTATTGTATTGAGTTTTAGATTTTTAGAGGTTGAATTCTTCTACCTACTTTAACCCCTCGTCGCCTAAGGGGGCCAAAAGTGTCCTCATATAGTTCAAAGTCCATTTCGAAGTGCTCTAACTTTTGCATCTAAGGTTTGAATTCAATAAAAACTTGTTGGAAATTTTGTAGTCTTTCTTCTAGTTTATGTGGTAAAGTTTTCATATCAATTCAAGATGTATTGATTACTTGGAAGCCAATCAAAGTTCACATGTTCAATTTGAGTTCACCAAACTACATTTGAAGACTACAACTTCAGGGACTTGTATCTCCTTCATCCAATGTTTATTTTCAATAAAAATTTATTGGGTTATGTTTCCCTTGAAGTTTGGTTATTGTGATAAAACTTTCATGTCAATCCAAGTTTGAATGTTTGGGAGCAATTCAAAGTTCAAAATCCTAAAATTTTCGGATTTCAATGAACTTTGGTGTCTTGTTTCTTCTTCATACAATGTCAATTTCCAATAATTTTTTATGAAAAAGTTGTATATACTAGTCTAGTTTATACGGCTAAATTTTAATATCAATCCAAGAAATTATGAATGGTTGAGAAGCATTTTAGTAGAAGAAGGTTCAATCTTAGATATATTTTTGGCAACTTTTTTTGCTATTTTTTGACATTTGAAAGCCATTTTGCAGACACAATGAGTCAATTCAATTATATTTTCTTTCAACAATGTATTTGAATGTTGGTTTTTAATCACTTTATAGTTCAATTTTTTTATTTGAGTAGGTTTAGAAATCAAATTTCACCTCCAAATGTGTAGCTAGGAAAATTTCAACATCTTTTTTCAACACTAAAACATTATTAATAATCTTGCAAGCTACATGACCAAATGACTCCAAATTTGATTCGTGTCATCTACAACATATATACTACAAGATTGTATAGTTGAGATCTCTATAACTTATTGACATTCTGAGTTATAACACTTCAAAAGCAATGATGTTTTCGAAGGGTTAAAGATTTATGTAAAGACAATGAAGCTCGTCGTTAATTAGAATTGTTTTAGGTGATGGAAGTTACATGAAAATCATTGTGTAGCAATCCCTTCAATGTATAGAAAAAGGAGTAATCAAAGTAGGAAAAAATTTGTGACATTAACTAAAGTTGCACACAATGTAATTAGTCTTACTTGCTTATTTTGCAATGTAGTTATATTCTTTGATATTGGCTTGAATTTTTGTTGAAAGTTTAGATGTACACAATGATAAGATTGTGTACTACTTTGATGAAAAAATTAATAGATTGGGTATTCAAAGTGTCCCTTAAAAAATTTACTACTTGCTCTTATCACAATGGCCTAATCAATTATTTGTTTTGTTCAAAGATTGTGGGGGGAATGACTTTCACTATAACAATTTTATAATATTAATGTACTATATTTAACCCCTAAATGTATAAAGTCTTCTCTAAAACTAACAATTTGAAAAAAATCATCATAAAGTATTATTTGGAAGAATATTTTGGAATTCACATACAAATAGAAGTTGTAGATTTTGAGTTTTGAATTCCATCTATACAATTCAATTCATTGATGCTATCCACCAATATTTTTGTATAAATTTTCAAAGGAAAATTTCAAAATTCCTTCTAAATTTAATTACAAACAAAATATTATCATTTTTTCAATACTACTTGTTGGAATGGATTTGAAATGAGGTTCTCTTGACATAGTGATTTTTTGAAAATTTATGTTCTTTAAATCTATGATCTCATTTTGTAAATCTAGTTTTGCATAAGAATTGGTGCAATTTTGGCTTAGTCAACTATTTGACATGCTTCTACATTTGTAATTTCAAAAAAGTATGTGCACCAAAATCAACCATTGGATAGGACAACAACTTGATAAACTATCTCCACAAATTAGGATTACTCTCATCCAAGCAGTAATGAAAAAGGAACAAGAATGTCAATCTATTTGTTGTCCCAAAAGTTAAAATCAAATCGCTCAAGAGTTAAGTCATTCAACTTATATGTGATTGTACTTCTAAATTACAATCCAAGACACCTTTTTTTCAAAGAGAAAGACGTATTCATCCTTGCTCTATCTTCTTCACAAGGGATCCAAGCTTTGGATTCAACACATCAATACCAAACAACTTCTCTAATCACAAGTCAAACGAGCAATTTCTCCATCAATTTTTCGATTTTCTTTTTGACCCCACAATTCAATCTCCATCCTAACATTGATACACCTCTATTTCTATTTATGGAGGGAGAGATAAATAATTGTAAATATATTCCTTTGTATTATTCAGCCCTTATATTATTCAATACATGATTGAACTACCCTCCATACTGACAAGGGTATATACGTAACAATACTACTACTGTATGTTCGCTTTTGGGTTTTATTTTCACAGGGAAAGATTCCCAATCAGGAGAGCATCCGTCACGTCCGTTCTCCAGCTCGGAGCTCATTTATTTCTTCCCCTCCCCTGGCTATGAATAATATGTGTGAACTACTCCCGGTTGTTGCAATCTCCTTTGAAGCTTAACCCATACACGTCATGGCGGACGGTTTTTTGTCCAATGAATGACAAAAATGCAACTATTCATCATCAAAATTGGAGGTGGTAAGGGAAAATCTTCTATAGTAGTTTCACTCACAATGAATATTGTTGGGTTTTTTTAAACTAGACGATGTCATACAATTCAAAAAGGGCTAATTTCCATGGTCTCCAACCCGGCGTTCAAGGATTAACCTAAGGTGACTATAAAACTGCACCCATTTGCGACACATTTCAAATACCAATCAAGTACAAACACTTGCCTAAAATCAATAGAGTTTGTATTTTGGAAGGTCTATTTGCAGCATTTTGAAAATTCATACTTTATTTGTACAATGCTTGACAAATATCCTTTCTTATATTATGCATGTTGTGTGGTTTTCTTGTTGTTAGCAATTGTCACAAACAACAACTATGTAGAGCTACTATTCTTGAACATACAATGTTCTTCCTAAATCTTATTGGCAATTGAAAGATGATTCGAATGCATGTTTGTGTGCATTATACTCACTTTGGAAGAGTAAGTTATGGATTTTCAAATGTACCTAAGTAAGATTTTAATCACGTTTCCTAAAACAAGTCCTAAACAATCCAAAGTACAAGTAGCCATGGTTCTTACACAATGTTCCAAAAGTGTGGATATACTAGGAATTAGGGCATAGTTTTTAGAAAATCCACCACTTCAGGTTTGTCTTTTTCCAACTTTTGCACATCTTATCCAAATGTCTCCCTTTGATTTTACACCACTTGGGTTGCAACTTTGTCTTCATCTAATTACAAAAAATAAGAATCTTTTGGACAAACAACATCAGTTGTTCAACGAATTCGCTTGCTTTTGGGTTGCAACTTTGTCTTCCTCTAATTAAAAAAAAATGAGAATCTTCAATACATACAATGTTGGTTGTTCAACGAATTCGCTTGCTTTTGGGTTGCAACTTTGTCTCCCTCTAATTTAAAAAAATGAGAATCTTCAATACATACAACATTGGTTGTTCAACGAATTCACTTGCTTTTGAGAAGATCCTATGTTGCCTTATCTCTAGGTGTACCCAAACTTGACATTGGGCTAACTTATCCTAAGCTCTCAGGATCTCACTGCGTAGTACACACCTTGTGTCATCAGCACCTAGGTTTTAGTGTCACTTTTTGGTCCAAATGCAGGTGTCACCCGCCCGGCCGCTGATGATTCGGGACCAGGGAGCTCCGTCATTCCTTCGTGTGAACTAGGAACTACCTTCAGCTTACAGAAGGTGGGATTCTGGGCCTCACTTCTGGGGACTGCAGTCAGTCAGATTCAGTTCCGTCATGAAGCTTCCGCCGATCAGTCGGTTCGCCTCCATCGATTCAGGTTAATGTTTGCTGCAGTCAGTGATGAGTTAAGTTACGAGAAGCGTTAAGCTTCCGTCGGTCCAGTCGGTGCAGCAGCTCAGTTAAAAGTGGTCATTCGAAGTCTGCATCTCTGTGTGTGTCTACATGTCTTCCTCCAATCCAAGGTAAATGTAAAAACATTATCTCTATTTTGTGGTTGCTTAGTGTCCTGCGTTCTTCATTATTGAGCTCCTCATGTTTGAAAGCAAGTGTAGTGCCTCTGAGTAAGAAACACCGGTTTAAAGGCGGGCTTACATGTTGGCCCGGTGGGCAAAGCTCCACCAACCTATTGCAAAACCAATTGTCTTACTGGGGGTGGACAACAAAAAAGGAGGAGCTCAATTGCCAATTGTCTTACTGGGGTGGACAATAGAAAAAAGAGGAGTTCAATTTTCAATTGCTATTGGTGAACAACCCCATTGAAGGAGGCTAGTCAATCTTGAGAGCATTTGATACATGTCGTATTCTTATTGTATCCCTCCCCACCCATCGGGGCCACATGAAAGTGCAATTGGCATTTCTTTTTGTATCACCCTTTGGTAGTCTTTGCCTACCATGTAAGTATGTAAGGAGGCCCTAAGTCCATGTACACATTGATTCATTGTAGAGTTCCCTTAACCTCTAAAGTCCCATGGCCTACTCAACACCTACTCAACACCTACTCAAAACTGCCATTTCTATTGCAAAGAGTAAAAAGCTTAAATTTTTTTGGACATCTGACCATAGGAGCTTATACTAGACTAGTATGAAAATGCATGTAAAAAAATTCAAAAACTTTGACCGTATAGATTAAAAGATATTTGCATTTAAAGTAAAGAAAACGAATTTATTCAACACCTTGATCAACTAAATTTTTTGACTTTGAATCTTCTTAATTAAATTTTTTTGTACTATTGATCTTGATTTTCTAATTTTTTATGTTGAAGAATTGAGTCAAGAATGTAAGAAATAAAATTCAACAAAAAAACACTTAATTTTCACTCATTAAAAAATTGTTAAGAAGAAGTAGGTTCAAGATTGAAGGGATAACTAAACTATTAATAGATATAAGATGGAATTGAAACACAATATCCCAATGGTGAGATTGTTCTAGGAAGAAAATTTAACCGTACCTAACATTTTCTTTTGATAAATTATAAAAATTGCATTAAAAAATGGATTCTATGAGTTATTTTTTTAAACATGCTTAGATTGTCCATGACTTTCTCATCATTAGTCCAAATAGTATGAGTAAAAGCTTTAGATGTAGACAAAATATAATCTTTGAGAAAAAAATTCAACTTTTTGTGATTTTTTTTGGGCCACCCTTGGAGTTGCTTTTTGGACTCATGGTGGCATAATTTTTGTTTCCAAGCACCAATTCAAATAAAAATTACATTCCCAAAAAACTAATCTGATTTCCTTTTTTCAAAAAAAAGTTTGAAAAAATTATGTTAAAAATTGAGATCACATTGAGCCTCCCTAAAATCCCAAGAGTCTCCCGTAGGGACTTTGGAAGTTTAGGGATTAAAGTGTCCCCAAAAGTACCTTCCATACTTAATTGTGGTTGGTGGGTGCTTATTTTTAAGAAAATCCTATGTCAAAATCAATGCAACATTACTAGAGTGTGGTTTTAGATGCCCCAGGGAACTTTGCTTTGAAAATTCACAAAAAATCATGGTTGTTATACTGGAC
Organism: Climacium dendroides; assembly: GCA_950106755.1. Classification (NCBI taxonomy): domain Eukaryota; kingdom Viridiplantae; phylum Streptophyta; class Bryopsida; order Hypnales; family Climaciaceae; genus Climacium; species Climacium dendroides. The sequence continues at coordinate 31,833,636 of OX467086.1, forward strand.
AAGTTACTATTCATTTCTTGTCCAGTAGGACGAGTTACTATTCATCAAATGTACCTCTCAAGTAAATATTAACTTGTCCAGTATGACAACCATGCAAAAAATAGATATCTTATCCCCCCAAAAAAACTTTTTTATTTTAAAATTCATGATATTTGATTGCCAGTACTGCATTAATATTTTTTTCTAGCAAAGGGTGCCTCTACCTATACTAAATTGCTTAAATGCACAAGAGCGGGTGCTTCTAAGGTAGAAACATTCAATTCCGTCCATGTACCTAATCCTTATTTCATAGAGTGCCCTTACAGTGTCCCTAGAGTTCTATTGATGAGTCTTGTACATGTTTAACTTTGATTTGTTGATGCACTTGAAGGACAAATTCTGAACTTTGATTTGCTGACCGATGATTTTTGTGTAGTTCAATTTGGGGTGCACCTATGGGACAACTCCAGTGGTTTAGGTAGCCAACACTTTGAAAAATCATAAAAATTACACACAATGTCCAAAAAATCTATTTTTTTTTAAATTCATGATTTTCACTTGCATATACTACAAAAATATGCCTCTAACTATGTTGAATTGCTGAACCCTTAAACATCAGGCTGGTGACCGTGGAAATCAACCCTTTTGGAACTGTGTGACATCATCTAGTTTAAAAAAATAAAATATATTCATTGAGAATCAAACTACTGTGGAAGATTTCTCCTTTCTACCCCTAATTACGAGGATGAATAGTTGCATTTTTGTCCTACACAAGAGAATTCCTTGTCATTCATTGGACGCAAAACGTCCTCCTTGACGTCATTACAAAAAAAACGAGGCTATGGGAGGGTTGTTAATTTGGGGTGGGGTTGGGGGGTGGAATGATTTCAAGTGCCCCCTAGTTGCTCATGCACATTTTCCAAAATCCGCGTTGGCACTACTGGTGCCAGCACAATTTCGGATGACACGTGGTCGTTTGAAAGAATGCCAAGTTGCAAGAAGTGTTGACTTGAATCTTTGGCGCCATTGAACTTTGCAATGGAGTTCTTTATATAGGATTTTGCAGTTGAAGAAAGTGTGCAACTCTTGAGGTTTGTGCCACATGTGGTTGACAAGTCAAGTGGTTAACTTGTAATAGTTAGATTTATGATTCCATCTACACCGTCCCTTCCTCAGCCCGATCCTGCACTACCCGCTTGTCAAATTGAGCGGGTATAGGGGAATACTCTTCTTGTAGAAAATACTAAGAGCGTTGAACAAATCTTCTTAACATCCCTCTCTAGGGCTCAAATTTTTTGTAATGTTAAGGGTTAAAGTGACGGTTTGGGAGTGTTTCTACCTTACCTGTATTGCAAATTCGAAATCCAAATTTCCAGATTTTATGATGGGCCGGGTGGGTGGGTGGGCGAAGAAGGCAATCCCAGTGCTTGCTTCGTTTTCTTCGTAGGGGTAGAGACTTCGCACGACCACTTTTAACGTCAGCCCGTCCCTGCGTCCAGTTGCCGTGCTGGGGCAGTGGAGTGCTGTACTTGTTACGTTAAGCTGAAGCTGAAGCTTAATATATATATATATACACTTGATGTCAGTCTCGTGCCTGCCTGCCTGCCTGCCAGCCATTGCTCGGCTTTGCCGGCCCGAATTTTCTGCTCCTTCCGGGAGTCCATGTTTCGTGCTGGATAAGTTTCCAACTTCATCATTCTTTTTTTTTTTTAAATTCTGAAACCAGCGAGGTTTCCAACTTCTCCCCATTTGTTGTTTAAAGCTTACTTGTGCTTCAATCTCCTCGGGAGGGGCGCTTCATGGGAGTCGATGCACGGCGGAATTGAAGGACGAAGAGTGGAAATCAGCTTACGTTACCGGCACAGGCACTGGCACTGGCACTGGGGAGGAGGGGCAGGCAGGACGCCAAACCCCTTCCCACGAACCAGGAATTTTAAAAAAAATTTCACACATGGTGAAATTTGCAAACTTTGAATTCACATTGGCAATCAGAGACCCCAAATTAGCTGTAGTAGGTACACCCAAAACCGCCACTTTTTGCTACTGAGCCTATTATTTTCTATTAGTAGACTGGTCAAATTTTCATATGTTCTTGTTGGCAAGTGAAAGGAGGTTCCAACGCACCAGAGAACGTGGCATTTGGATACTGTATGCAAAAGTTATCAAGGAACAAAGTTTGGTTCTGAAAGCGTTTCTTCCACATAGATATAGAACTGATTTTGGAGATGTACATGTAGTATAGATGGCAGTTTAAGGTCAGTGGCACATTTGGGTGTACCTACCTTATACATTAGCTCTAAGAGGTGAAGTAAGGTAGTTTGCTAAGAAACGACCATTTAAGGTCGGTCCGCCTTTTTCATAGGTTTTCGTGGATAGAAATATTTTCAAAACATTTTTCAAAGAAAGAAAAGTAGATGTGGAACTAAACACCTTATAAGTAATACTACTCGTAACAAAAGGTTTGGAAACTTATAAGTACTACAAAAATATAAATTAGCTATAAATTAGCTCTAAGAGGTTTTGTATTTTTCCAAGCATTTTTGAATTATTTATAAGTTTCCAAAGATTTAGAGCATAGTAGGCACTTATTCGTAACCATAGTTTTCTCAAAATCCATCCACTTGCTATTTGTAAAAAGATGTGAGGAAATTAAAGACAATGATTGGCTCTTGTAATTAAAAAAATATTTTTTTCCATTCATTTAGTGGCTAAAGTGGTTCGTTTAAGGATCACCTCATCTCTATTTTCTAGCTAATTACAGGGGCAATTTGAAGAAGATGGGTGATTTTAAAGGAAACTACCTTACATAGAATTAACTCAACTCAAAATAGGAGGTTCTTTTTTTTACAACTACCCAACATTCACCCTCCATGTCTTACTTCTTAGGATGGGATTAGTGACCTTTGGCAAATAGTGTCGTACTTTTCTTTATGCACAACTTTTTTTTAATGCAAGTTTGCTACATCCTTGAAAAAGAGATCCCCATACTGAACAAAATTGTCTTAAATGATTCTTTGGCCAACCCCAATCCTTGAATTAATTGATAAATTCCTCCTATATATTTAGCAAAGCGTAATACCTTCCTAATATAGGGAGGACCATTGTTTGGCTATACAATGATACGTATACCTTGTGAAGGAAACTTTCATTTTTTCCATCAAAATAGCCAAATTACTATTCTATACTATTTTTTTAATTTCACAACCTTTTCATCATCAATTTCATTGAAACCTAGCATTTCTATTGCAAAGTACAAAAACTTTAGAAATTTTTGTTTTTGCATATCTAATCATAGGATCTTGTCCTAAAGTGGTCTAAAAATGTGTGGAAGAAATTTCAGAAACTTTTACTACATGGCTTGCAAGATCTTTGCATTTGAAGTGGAAAATACGCAAGGATTTTGCACCTTGCCTACCTAAGGTTTAAAGGCTTTGAATCTTTGTAGCCTAAAATTTTTGCACTACACATGTTGAATTGACAATTTTTTATCTTGAAGAATTGAGTTGAAAGTCTAGTAAAATCATTTAAAAAAACAACTTGATTTTCATTCTTTAAAAAATTATTAAATAGAAGTAGGTTCAATGTTGAACAAAAAAATTAATCATCAATAGCTCTAAGATGGGATTGAACACAATTATCCTTATGATAATTAAACTTGAACCTATCAGAAAAAAATTTAATTATAAAAAATTGCATTAAAAAATGAATCCTATAATTTATTTTTCAAGAAGATGCTTAAATTGCCCCAAAACAAGATTGTTCCTAACTTTTTCATCACCAATCCAAATAGAATGAATCAAATATTTATATGTAAATAAGAGAATATTCTATGAAAAATAAAATTTTAAAAATTTTATTTTTGACTTTTTGTGATACTTTTGGTGTTGCCCAATGAACCTTGTTTTAGGCTCAGGATGGCATAAATTTTGCTTTCAAGTATCAATTGAATTATATTCTCCAAAAGCTAAAAAAATTGCAAAAGTTTCTATTTGCAAAAAAGTTTGTAAAAATCATGATGACATTTGACATAGTAGGAGCCTATCCAGAAATCAATTTTGTTCCGCAAGGGGACAATGACACTTTAGGGATTAAGACCAATCTTCAAAATTTATCTATATATCAATTGATTATAATAGATATCATAAAGTATCACCCAAGTATCACATGGATATTGAAGAGATAGATGGATATTTCTCTAAAATGATAAAAAAAAACCTATTGGGGTCAAGGGTTTGAGAATGGTCTTTATGTTAACCTTTAAAAGTCATTCCGCATATTTCTATTTGGTCAAAATTCATTAGTTTCCTATATTAAATTATACCTTTCTAGAATTTGATATTTTTCTCGTGTAATAATATATATACAAAATTAAAATTCATTTTAAAAACTAAAAATATTGAAATAGTATTTATATGATTTTAAAAATAATATCTTTATTTCAAAAATTAGAATGATTACAAAAATGTTTTAAATAATATGAATTCCTAAAAAATTTAGAGATGATAGGGATAAATATTATGGTGAATTTTGTGTACTCTTTGAACTCACACCAAGAGAAATTTGACATAAAATTTCAAAAGTGGTGTATTTTAAGCTTTCAAAATGCTACCTTCTTATTGTCATAGGAATTACAATTTTGTTAATTTTGGGAAAAGGAATAAAAAGTAGATTATTGGAACTACATTTTAGCGGAGTCGAGCTCCAAGACAATTAATACCAAGAACTATGTGGAATTTAAGTTTGACCCTAAAAATATGCCCCTCGCATGGATTTATCTTGTAGAAGGTAAACTTTTGTATAAATTTCTAACTTTTTCTAGTTAGTGCAGCATTGAGGTGTTGTTTTGTATTATAAGCTTAAGGTTTCACACCCAAGGTAGGATCACTTTAAACCAAAGCAAATTTGACTAGTAACCAAAGTATATGGAGTACAAAGGAACTCTCATTTTTTAGTCATATGAAGACAAAGTGCAACTAAACTAGTTGGAAATCCAAGAACAAACTTGAATTGATAGATTTTTAAAAATGCGCCCTAATTTTTGTATTTGCTTTTTGAACATTGAATAATAAGCATTTTGGCTTATTCCATTACTTATTGAGGGTTTGCTTTGGAGAACATGCTTTGATTTAGAAAATCATTCTTTGATTATGTTTAAAGACGCAATTAAGCATCACTTGTGTTTTTAAATTGCATACTTTGTATTGGATCTATCTTATTGGAAGTCAAAAGAGTATTCTAGATTCTTTTCTTGTACCTATTTTGGATTCTGTTTATATAAATTACAAATTTTAGATACAAAAAATAAATGTGTAGAAAATTGATTCAAAGCTTGGATGAATAGACACAATAGATTTTATGCAATAATTTGTAGGGGTTGGTTTTAGAATGGAAATATGATTAGGTATAGTTATTGCAAAGAGGGACATAGATTTCATCCACATGGATAAAGATTTGGGTTTGTATATTAGTAATTCCACTAAAAATACTATACCAGCAATTGTCAAAATTCCCCATAAAAGTGCTTTGATGTCTATATTTAAAATAATGAATAAAGTACTTTTTATCAAATTATGTTAGCATTCATAAAAGTTATTTTTGAATCTTTAAAATAAGACCTTTCTTTATAATCAATTTGATGAAACTAATAGAAATAATGTATTTGTACAAAGATATAAGCAAAAATGTAAAAAATTCCCCTAAAGGATATAGATACTAAAGTATTTTTAAACATTTCAATTCAATATGGCTCTTGTTAACTCCTAGAGGTTTTTGACTATATTTTCACCAATAAACGCTCCAAAACTGTCATTTCCAATACAAGTACCAAAGTTTTGAAAAAGAAAATTTTTGGACACATAAAAATGTAGGATCTTGTAATATGTTGGATTGAGAAGATGATGAAGATTAAGAAATTTCCATTGTGTAGATTGCAAGATATTAGCGTTTAAAGTGACAAAAATCTTTTTTTTGCTCTTGCCAAAAAAGGACAATTGTACTTCACAAGGTCACATCATTATGAAAAATGTTCAAAATGGTTGTAATTCATTAAATTCACTTTTCAAGCAAGTTGGCTACATGCTTGAAAAATTTTAGATCATTTGGAATTGTACAACATATAGGAAAAAAATAGTAAGTAGAAAGAAGTAAAGAATGATTCAAAATACTAAATTGTCATCCATTTATTTATGGAATTGAAAAAAGATAGTCCCAATGTTTATAATGTTGTAATAAACAATGTATATCTTATTTGTTTGTTTATTTCCAAAAATATTGAAAATTGAATTAAACAAAGGACTTCAAAGTTTATTTTAGAGTAGAGATTTCATTACTACTTCTAAACTACCTACAACTAAAACTCCTCATAACTTTCATCTCATCAATCAAAATTGAAAAGGTTCAAATCTTTCCATGTATATATAAATCTAGAAAACCTATATCAAATTTTTATTTTTTTAAGAAGTGATTTTTGAAAAAGTTTTTTTTGTTGCTCACTTTGACTAATACAATCTAATGGTTAGAAGTTGTTTTAGTCCCATGAATATACAAACTCCCAACCAAGATCTCAACTCCACTATGGTGAGAGGCCACCACTTCCCCGACCATTCATGACACTAGACTAGTCAACAATTTCCTGCAAGGTATAGGCATTCATTTCCCTACAAATTTTAGCCAAATCACACTCCGACCAAAACATTTTGAAGAACTCGTGAACCTCCAATCTATGGCAACTTAGTCTACGAGTTGGTCTAGCTGGCGAACTTGTGAATGCCTGCAAGACCAAATGTAGACATCAAGAAATTTGGCATGGAAAGATATGCCTCAAGAAAGTATCCAAAAGTGATAATCATCTAGAGGAAGATCGGAATAGGGACCCACCTCATTGAAGACATCGAGTTTGTGTACTTTCCAATTCAAGTTTGTAGCATTTGAGTCACCCACAAAGCCCACAAATTTTGTCGACCAGTTTGAATCTGATGAATCACCATCTTCCAAAGACTATTTACTCTAGCTCCATAAAAAGAGCAAGAAGTATTTTGGGTAGATTATCTCCATCATTGGTGATAGTGATGGTACCAACTGGGTATCTTTAGTGCTCAAAGGAGGCAACTCCAAATCCCCCGCAACAAAGAATTGCGTCAATCCTTCCTTTGACAATTTGGCTGCCTTGAATTGCGGCAGTAGTCGTTGCTAAGTGCCTCCACATCCATTTGGAGTTTTTGGTCTAGTATGTCGCCTCTGTGGAGCCCAATGCTCCAATGGTCTAGCCCCATCAACGCCTTCAGCAACATAGAGTTTCTTCAAAACTGCTCTCTCATTGATGACACCGTTGAAGTAAACCACAAACATCTCTTCCTCCGTTATTGTATGAATAAACTTTCTGATAATTTCTTCACGTATGACTTCGCTTCCATTCGAAGTTGGGCTCAACCCCAGTGACGCAGGAAGCACCGTCACAAATACATGAGGTACCTCCCCGGAAGGGGTCAAGCAATTCAATCCGCAAATAGAGATTCGATTGTGGTTACAATCCTCACTATTGCATGAATTATTCCAGCTTCTTGAGTTACTAGAGGTAAGCACCGCCCTCCCTTTTTTTGTACTTGTACATTGAGATTTCTGGGGTGCCTCCTTGCAATCCCTTGGGCTCACTACCAGTCCTTGTATTTGGGTGGCCAACGGCAACTAGTACTGCATGTTTTTGGTACTATCACTTCCATTTTCTTCCAGTCCAGTCAAGCGATGGGCTCTATGAGGCATCGCAACAACTTCTACGACATCAAGGAGGTTCCGCACTACTTGAATCTATTGAATGGTTGGTCTCAAATTTGGTGGAGAATCCCAATTCTCTAGGTTGATTGTAGGCGCCCTCCATCTTGGTGACATTCTCAAAATTGTAGGTGCCATCTTCGCTCGTCTGACACCTCTATCCCTTTCGCTTGCATTCTTCCCTACACATCCTCCTCCTCGGCCTACTATGCCCCAGGCCCTTCCATGGCCGTGCAGACTTCCTTCCTCCAAATTAATGTCTTTAATAGTGGTTGAGGGAGAAGCTGTTGTTTTTCCCCCTACTTTTCCCACTCCTCGGCCCCGATGTCTTATTGGTGGTGAATTTAGCATCAACTTCAAATGTAGACTTCTCCTATCGCTGTGGATTTCCCTCGGCCCCATTGTTTGCAGTTGTAGATTGATCTGACTCCTCACTGGAAGAGACCGTGTACTAGTGCTCCTTCTTCTGGTCTATTGGTAGTTTTCCTATGATAGTTGGGCCCTACTTCCCCTTGATCGCTGCATCGTGGAGGTTGGGGTCGAGCATTGCAAGGTGGGTGGTGGTTGCATCTCTGGACTTGCCTCCAAATTCTCTTGTGCCATGCTTTGGCTCTCAAGGCCGTTTACATTTTTTGTCACCACGTCATACATTTTTCTCTTGACCCGCCATTGTACTTTTGGGCTTCGCATTACAAGCCTAAATTTGGTGGCCACCCTTCCGGCCTCCTTCACCTTCATCTGTGATGACATGATCAGGCCAGATTTGCCGAATGGTGGCGTCAATGTGCTCTGGAAATGCAATTTGCTCCCTCTAGCCTAGGATCCAACTTACTTGAGCGCAGAAATAATAGTAGTAATTCTGATTGACAGGTACTGCCAGCCAAGGTGACTCTTGCCAACAATGGGAAGCACGTTAAGAAATTGACATCCAAGCAACTCAAAATCTTCATCCTTTGGCGATGAGTGCACTTCTTTGCAAGGAGTTTGTTGTCAATCACCCCAACTTTTGCCTCGAAGTCCTTGGGTAAGTCACGAAACCGTGCACTTCTTATAAAATCCATCACAGCTCAGATTTGTGAAGGCACTTCCATCTATCGCCACAAATCACCCTCCTTGTCTACCCCTCTTCTATTGCTAAATGCGTTGCATGTCTTGCAAATTTGCAAGTACTCTACTACTTGTCCTAGCGTTCTCATTTTGGGGGCAAGTGCCTCTCATTACAATTGAAGGAAACAACTTCTGACCAACTATTTTCGCAAAATTCCAGCACCACTCTATCCTCAATTGAAACAAGTGCATGCAATTACAACTGAATGGCAAGTGTATTGGAAAAAAAGATTGAAAATCCCTACGGTAATCGCAATCTCTTCTAAATTGCCGGCCCACTACCTTGCCTACAACTACTGCATGATAGGAAAAGTCTCTCTCCAAATTCAAGCAACATCGTCTTTGTCTTCGCACCCAAAACCCTTACTACTGCACCACATCATTCTCCATGGCAGCAGTCTCTAACGTTATGTCTCCGAGTGCATACTAGCCCTAAACCCTTATTTTCCCCCAAAGATGTCACCCTCACATCTTATGTGGCATGCTTCACAAAAATAGTTTTTCACTACGCCGAAACTTGAATTGTGACAAAAATTGGAGAAGTTCTCTGATTAAGGCACTAAAGAGCACATTAGAAAGTAGAGTCAAAGAAGAAGTAGACGTTCTCAGAACATTTTTGCAAAATCTTCCTCAAAGCTCCAGAATTTAGCACTCAAAAATTGGGGAGACCATTTTTTGGCTTCTTTGACACTTTGTGGTTAAGGAGAAAATATTTATAGTTTATTTGGATGTATGAGAAAATCATGCTAACTTTTTAGAATTTAGAAGGGTTGTAATATCTTTGAAATTGTCTAGTTTTCACTACTATGAGTTAGGAGGTCCATAAATTGCCTATTTAGGAACTGAAAATTAATTTGGGGAGGTTCTACTTTTTGAAGTATTTTTCAATGTATTCATATTGAAAGATAAATGAAATTGGCATCTAAGCCAAGTTGTTTCATATTTTTGGGATCTTTGTGGAATTAGTTACAAATTTTTGAAGCTATAGTCATTAAATGTATCCACTTCCTAAAATGTACACTACTCTTGAAATTGTACATTGTTGGTGTATTGAGAAAGCAATGTGTACTTTTATAATGAAAGACACTTATAGAGTTTGAATGTTGCATGTACCTCCTACCTCAATGCTATACAAAACAATGCAAACAATACTATTTGGTGTAGCACTCGTACAACATTTCAATTTATGGCAAATTTTGATGAAAATTTTACCTCACTTTGGTAGTGTCTACATTACACTAGAAAAGAAAGGGAGGACATATGGACAAAATCTAAAAAGACTTCTCCAAGAAATACAACACTTGCTAAATTTTGAATTCATTTTACTAATGTTAATCCTAAAGGACCAAAGAGACCACTTTGGGCTTTTCAAGAACTTGGGCAGGCTCTATTGACTTCATAATTTGGAATAAGTGCATGAATTTTTTATGATGGATGCTTCTCATCATAATCTATATTGTATGTGAAGCTTTCTTTCATGTCATTTTGCTAAATATTGCAAAAATTATAAGGACTCTTTCAATTTCAATGTCAAATCGGGCAACAACAATATATTTTAAAAAAATGTTATCTATTTTTTTGAATTGTATAGATTAATGCCTACTCAAAAAATTGAACCATTGAATTCCAAATAGTGGGATAAAAGTTATGAGGAGTTTTATTTTGTAGGCAATGAAGGTAGAAAAAGCATATGAAGTCATTTTTTCTCTCAATTTTGAAAATTTTCTAATAAAAATAAAAACAAAAGATATTAATTTTTGATTAGAACATTCTTACTATTGGAATTAACAATTGTAAAATTCTTCCCAAAGTTATTAGCACATTAGTTATATCTCTTATTTAATAACACCTTTTACTTCATAATTTGAAATGAATATTAATTTTTCTCTAGTTAAAAAATGCATATATCCTTTAACTTATGCATTTTAGTCAATAAGAAGGATTAGAAAAGTTTACATTTTGAAGTTTAGACACATTGAACTTATAATTGGTGAAAATATTCACTCTAAAATTTTAGGACAATGTACTTGAACAAGTTAACTAAAAGATCATATGGTTGATTTTGTTAAAAAATAAATATTGATGAAAATTTTTACCTCACTTTGGACACAAATATTTTGAAGCAATTTTGGGGTTCTAAACACAATGGGTTTTTTTTTAATCAATTGTGAACAAACGCAAATAGTCTGGCAAGTTTTTTACCATGACCTTACCTCCTTTCCCCGTTGGCTACCTTAAAAATCTATTAAATGGACAAAAAGTGAACGATATCTCCAAAATCCCTCTCAATGAACTTTTACATTCACAAATATGCAAAGAATGAAAGCCCCTAGTAATAGAAAAATCTTTTGAATGAATGTACCCATATACATACTCCATTTTCATCCCCTTCCATACATGCATTCTAGGGTTCATGACCTTTAAGAAAACTCAGAAACTAAATTAACAGTCTGGATTAAGTTATACCGTTTTGATGCATTTCCAACTTTCCAAGTTCCCATCACCTTACCCCAAATCTTTAATTAGCCCCAGCCCATAGCAATTCTAAAACTAGTGTCATCTAAACTATTTGTAAAACCCAGACTAATTATAGGATTTTGGCACCGGTATGCCTGGTCAGTGAATGGAGCAGCCTCGGCACGGGGACATGGACGGATTAGAAACTGAGGTAACAGGTCCCAAAATCGCCCACCTAAGAGCTGAAACTGAATTTTGGGGAGGTGAAGCTTCAAGGAAATTTTCCAGTAAAATTTCCTTGAAAGACAAGTGGAATTGCCATCTAACCCAAGTTGTTCCATAATTTTTGGAACGTTGTGAAATTAGTTGAAATGTTATAGAGCTCTAAAATCGCCCACCTCCTAAAATGTACATTGTTTGTACATTGTTGAAGGCTAGAAAAAGGCAATATATATACACATAGTGCACATTTGAACATGTGGGCAGTTTTAGAGCCTGTTACCTTAAGCTTAACTTAAGTGGAAGCAAATAGTGAGGGTGGAGAATAACTTAAACCAAGTTCCATGAAATGGGGATGAAACGAAGGAAGTGGTCTCCATGAGATGAGTGCCCCATGCCCACTTCCATGGCTTTGTTTGTCCCCAACTGAATAATCTCTTCTATTAAGACAGGTGGTTTGTTTTGTTTTGTTTTGTTTGCCACGTTGAGATCTCCCGGGCCGTGCGTCCCCCGGTTGCGTGCTTGGTACCGTCGGAAAGCCCTCGGTGAGGAGGGGTGCACTAGCTTGGTTTCGTGACGTTCGGACGTACGGTGTGAAAGTTGTGCATTTTTGAGTTATTTTTTGTTCTAAAAAAATAGAAAATTACTCTTTTTGATATTTTGGTCGCAATCTTGGTACCATTGGAAAGCCCTCGGTGAGGAGGGGTGCACCGGCTTGGTTTCGTGGCGTTCCGACTCACGGTGTGAAAGTTATTGAATTTTGAAGTATTTTTATGAACTAAATAATTAGAACATTAGTTTTACTTATATTTTGGTCACAATCTTGGTACCGTCGGAAAGCCCTTGGCGAGGAGGGGTGCACGAGCTTTGTTTCGTGGCATTCCGACTCACGGTGAGAAAGTTATGGATTTTTGAGTTGTTTTTTGTTCTAAAAAAATTAGAAAATTACTTTTTCTTATATTTTGGTCACAATTTTAGTATAGTTGGAAAGCTCTCGGCAAGGAGGGGTGCACAGGCTTGGTTTTATGGCATTCCAACTCACAGTGAGAAAGTTATGGATTTTTGAGTTGTTTTTGGTTCTAAAAAAATTAGAAAATTACTTTTACTTTTGTTTTGATTGTGGCAACGCCACAGGGCACTCTAGTCTCTTCTATTAAGACAGCATGTTTGTTTTGTTTTGTTTTGTTTTGTTTGTTTTATCAAGTTGAGATCTCCCGAACCGTGCGTCCCCCGGTCGTGTGCTTCGTACCGTCGGAAAGCCCTCGACAAGGAGGGGTGCACCGGCTTGGTTTCGTGGCCTTCTGACTCATGGTGAGAAAGTTATGCATTTTTGAGTTGTTTTTTATTCTAGAAAATTAGAAATTTATTTTTACTTTTGTTTTGACTGTGGCAACGGCACAGGCCATACTAGTAATGAAGTGAAATTGGGAGCCCCCCAACTTGCTGCATGTGGAAACTCAAAGCAGCCAATGAGAGGGGGGTGCTCAGATTTTAAATCGTGGGACTTTCTGCTTGCCCCCCCCCCGGCCAAGGGGAAAAGAAAAGCTACGCCTGGTATCAATGCCTTCCCTAGGATGCCCTTTTTGTGGGTTTTTTTAGTACCCTAATAAATCATGTTTGTCACCCAAAAAGTGTCAATGTAAGCAATTCAGTGCAGCTGGAGGCACCTTTTCGCAAAAATGATATTTTCATAGTATTGGCAAGTGAAAATCGTGAATATTAAAAAAAAAATAGATTTTCAGATGAGGTATGTAATTTCTATAATTTTTCAAAGTGTAGGCTCCTTAGACCACTGAAACTATTACATAGGTGGCCCCTGAATTGAAATATGAAAAAACCCATTAGTTAGCAAATCAAAGTTAAATATGTGTCCTTCAAGTGCGTTAGCGAATTAGTGTTAAGTATGTGGAGGACGCATTAACAAAAGTCTAGGGACACATTTAGTGGTAGTTGGGGTACAAAAATGGAAACATGGACACTTTTAGGTGCCTTCACTTTGGGACACATTTAGTGGTAGTTGGGGTACAAAAATGGAAACATGGACACTTTTAGGTGCCTTCACCTTGATCCACCACTTTAAGTGATTCCGTGCATGTTCTAAAGTAGTACAAGGCAATGGGATACAAGAATGGGAACATGGACACTTTTGGGTGCCTTCACCTTAGTTTACCACTTTAAGTGATTCCGTGCATGTTCTGGAGTACTACAAGGCAATGCAAATTTTCTGCTATGTAGGAAGATAGAAATCATGGGGATTGTAAATTTTTTGGTAATTTTTATGCCTTGAATTGAAATTACTATAAATTTTGGAAGCCTTGAGTTGATTTGAACCCATACCCAATGTGTAGAGTGTGTCAATTCCAATCATTCAAAATGCTTTCCTATTCACTACTTCCTACTTTCTTGTTCATTACATTGGGACATGTGTCATGACTTTATTAGTTTCAACCTTGGAAAGGAAAAAAAATCACATTCCAAGCTTTGGTTGGAAATCTATTTCAACCTTGGTTGGGAATGGATGGTTCTAACATAAAAGTCCAAACAATCGGAAGAGAGACAAATTGTTGCTTCTAAATTAATATGATTATGATTTGGCTTGAATTATTAAATACTTGGGTGAACATTAATTATTAACCCTTAAAGGACATGCAAGGTCTCGTCTATAGTAGTGCAATGAGCCTAATGTGGAGACCATTTTGTCCCCGTATTTTACCTTTAAAAAAAATACAATTTTTTTTTATCATTTGCCATGCATGATAAAATTTGCAAATTTTGAGTTCAAAGTTGTAATTAGAGGCCTCAAATTAGTAATGAAAGGTGTAGAAAATAGATTGATTGAATACAAAATAGGGGGCCTTTTCTACATTTACCTCTGGACCTCCACATTTGGCTCATTGCACTATTATAGTCAAAATAGACAAGTGGAGTCCCATAGCCCACAAGCTTGGTTTTGAGAGAATCATTGACAATATGTGGCTTTGGTTGTTTTTTTTAAGAATTTTTCAACCTATTCAACCCACTTCAAAACTAAATATGGCTTACTAAGCGCCACATTTAGGCTTCAAAGCACTATTTACTATTTACTTTTTGCATGCCATGATGGCACAAACTTTGGGCAAGCAACAAGCCCCATGTCTTGTTTTATGGAGATTTTTTAATTTCCTTTTGGACTATAATTTAAGCAAATGAATGTCATTTAATGATTAACCCTTAAAAATGACAGCCCTCCCTGACCAAGGTAGTCACAAAAGTATTCCACTTATTGAACCAATAGGTGCATTTTTTGTTTCAATAATTAATAACAAAATCAACCATTGGACCTTTTAGGCCCACATTGTCCTTACAAGGTTAACATCTAAAAGATTGAATGACCATTGACTACACACATGATTTTGGTTAGGTGCGTATGAATTCATTTTTTAATGGATGTTCTGTAAATATTGACACAAGGTGGGAACATGTACCCCTTAGTAGGAATATTTTTTTTTCCAATCTGGTGCCTAGATCAAAAGTTATGATGCTTTTAACTTTTAAGGCAGTCCAATCAACTTTGAGCAACATGTACAAAACTCCTCCTAGAATTTTGAAATTTGATAGATATGTAACTTATATGATTCAAGATGAAAATTTCAAAAAAATGAACATGAATAGTATAAAAATGTTACTATAGGAGAAGTTTAAGTTTGCTAGCCTTATGGAGCAAGATCAAAAAAAATTCTTCTAACTTCAAACATTATAATCTTTGAACTTACATGATCATTAGTTTCTAAGAAAATTTCCACACATTTCCACAATAGTCTAGTACAAAATCACATGGTTGAATTTTGAAAAAGAATTTTTTTTTCATTTTATTCTTATTGCCTTGAAAAGTGGCCCTTTTTCACATTTCAAGTAGAAATTGTCAAAACTACCACTTTTTAGGGTAGTGAGAAAAAATTTTGAAAGAAAAAATTTACGTATAAAAATTTGTACTACACTACCATAAGAATCAGTCTATGAAAAATTCAAAAATTTTGACCGGACAAAATTGAAAGATTATAACTTTTAAAGTTAAAAAAAATTTATTTCAACCTTGCCTAATTGGATCAATAGGCTTTAATTCCTCCTAGAGTGAAATTTTTGCAATATGTACGGATTTTTCACACTCATATCCTATGTCAAATTAGTTATACACTTACCCAATTTCAAAGGTAGAAGAGTAGTTTTGCACATGTTGCCCGAAGTTGTCTAATATGTCCAAAAAGTTCATGGCAAAATAACTTTTGATCTAGGCACCCAATTAGAGAAAAAATTATATTTCTACTAAGCAAGGATATATTCACACATTGCTTCAAGATTTTGTGATCATCCAATCAAATTGACTTTGTGCACAATTACCCAAGATTTCTTAAATACATTGAATAATCTTGGGTCATTTGGGGGTTAAGCATCTGGATTGTATGAAATATTGTTTTAAAAACAATTTAGATTAAGAAAAAGTCTATATGAGGCTTCTTTTCTTGATGAGATAAGTTTATGGAGAATGTAATGTTAACCCCTAAAAGACCATTGTCCCTTCGGGGGACAAATTGGATTTCGGGCAGGTACCTACGGGCTGAAATTTTGTCATGATTTTTTGAAACTTTTTTTGAAGATAGAAAAACTAATGAGCTTTGTGGGAATATAATTTTTTTCACATTTGGTGCCCGGAAACAAAAGTTATGACCAAAGTCCGGGCAGCAAAAAAAATTTTGCAAAATTTTGAATTTTTCTTTTTTGGATTTTTTTTCTTGTAGATTATATTTTTGTCTGCATGGGAAGCTTTGATTCATTCCATTTGGACTTATTATGAGAAAGTTATGGACAATCTTGTTTATTGGGCAGTTAGAGCATCTTCCTGAAAAAATAACTTATAGAATTCATTTCTGAATGCAATTTTTACAATTTTTCTAAAAAAAATTTTTTACATGATTTTGTGTGCTTGCTAGAACAATCTCACCATTGGGATTAGTGCATTTTAATTCCATCTTAAAGATATTAATAATTTAGATTTTCCTTCATTCTCATACCTACTTCTACTTAACAATTTTTTTAAGCATGAAAATTAATCTTTTTCTTAAAATTTTCTTTTTTTCTAGATTCTTAACTCAATTTCCCACAATAAAGATTTAAAGCTCAAAACTCTGTAGTGCAAAAAATTTAAGTTAAAAAAGTTCAAAGTCAAATAATCCAATCCCGCAAGGCGCTGAAAAAATTGTTTTTTTCACTTTAAACGCAAATATCTTTTAATCTATGTGGTCAAAATTCCTGAAATTTTTTCCACACATTTCCATACTAGTAAGGTATAAGATCCTACGGTTGGATGTGCAAAAAAAATAGTTTTCAAATTTTTTTACTCTTTGCTACAGAAATGGCAGTTTTGAGTATTTTTTGGCAGTAATAAGGCCTTGGTCCTTTAGGGGTTAAACCAAAATCCTATTATGAGAAATAACATGACTAGCCGTGAGGGAGGCAAGTGATGTTATTTCTCATTATGAAACTCTATTTTTCTGTTACAAGAATTGACTTCAATGTTATTAGATGTTTGGATTTTGGTCAACCATGCATGCTCAATGAAGGGTTCAAAAGTAGGGCATCATAATTCTAAAAGAAATCATTTCTTATGGAAAAAACATACCTCTCCTCATCCAATGAGAGACTACCATTTACCCTTGAATGGGCTCCATTAAGGTTATTATAATCAACTACTATAGTTGTAAGGCAAGTTTGGTAGAATTTTTTTTAAATAGATGCCAATTTTTGGAGGTAATTTTTTTTTCTAAAAATCTTTTTTATTATGAAAAATAAATAATCTTTTGAAATATCCTAAATAATGAAATTTGTGCTCAAAAAATTAAAAATAAAAATTCAATAGAGATGTGTCAATCTTCCCCTTTACTTATAGTAATTAAAAAGAAAGTGAATAACTTCAACTCTAGATTGGTTGAAAATCCCAAAATGCTCAATCATCTATCTTATGCATAATGAATGTTTAAGACATATCCTTTCATTCCATTAATAATCTTCAAGGAGAATTGTAAAGTATATCAATAGAAAGATTGAAGAAGAATTTTTAAAGTAAATCAATGAAATAGATCTTTGGGAGGAGTTGCAGCTATTTACTAAGATTTAAAAATCAATCTTTTTATTTTTAGTTTGAGCACTTTGGAATTAGGTTAACCATCTACATATAAAACCTACAAATTTTGTTACACCTTTGGTATATAGGAGAAAATATAGAAGAGTTTTTGCATATTTCGGTGAATGTTTATGAAGCAAAATACAACTAGTGATAACATTTCAAAGTTGAAGGTTGTAGGAAGCTATAACTATTACTATATGTGAATAAAATTTCATTTGATGTATTGGTAAGTACTATAGAGCTACCTATGTATATTGAAAACCTTGGGGGAGATATTCCCTTGTAATTTAGGTAGTTACGTGCAGAACACAATGTACTTAATACAAGGCTCTTATATCCCCTCTTTTAAAAAAAACAACTCATAGTAGATTTTTTCTACTTTTGGCAATTTTTGTAGAAGTATGAGCAATTTTAATATTTAATTTTTAATTTTTTGGGCACCTCTCTTATTTATATCTACAATACTTCTTGTTGTACAAAATACAATATTTTATTCTATAACTTTGTAAACAAATAAAAAAACTTAAGACAACAATATTTTTCATAGGGTATGCTAACAAAAATGATAAGAAGACAAGATGTTAAGCACCTTAGTTCAGTCCAAGACCCTATCTTTGTCAAATCTATTTTTTCTAATACATAACTAGTTTTTCATGCTTTGTATTACATATTAATTAATAAACCTCTACCAAAATCAACTTGGTTTTACAACTCTTTACTAATCAACAAGAACTCTAATTGAAATTGTAGATCTCATGTAATGATATATGAATTGCTAAAGCATAATTTGGAAGAGCCTATTATTATCCATAGAAAAGTTGTGAAAGAGTCTTAATTGTTTTTTATTTTCATTGTTCACCCAACCTCTTGAATCTTAATTTTGCTTCAATGGACAAAGATGGAAATAAGGTTGAGATTGACATGGTTTCATATAGTGTAGGATTGTTGTTTTTAACATAATTGAATATGTCTACTTTAGTAGAACACTATGGGAAAGAATGTAAGGCCTTCAAAAGGTCACACATCTTCATCAAGTTTTGAGCTAGGGTGCATTATTCTTGAGTTAATTAAAATGATGCCATATATACATGCAAAAAAAATGGGAAAAAAATGGAAAAAAAGAATGATTGTGAGAGCAATTTTCAACTCAAAAACCACATTTAATAATTATTATAGAAGCTCTTGAAATTTCACTTTTAATGGAATAAAAAATGCTTTCTAATTAAAAAAACTAAAAATACAATAAACTTCAAGTTATGTTGTTTTGGATTTGAGATTGGTGGAGAGAATGGGAAAAATATGGAGAGTATAGAGAGCGTAGAAGATGAAGTGTAAAGGAAGATGAGCCTTTCAAGTCCCCAAATTCTTTGAGATGCATGAGCATCTTCAAATAAATTAATCATCAAATACAATTTGATCTAAAGTCCACAAATATATAGCCTTGACATACTCAATTTATATCCTAAGATCAATTGTGTAATGAATGCAATCTAATATGTGAATATCATGTCATAAACTTAGGTTATAAAGGGATTGGAGGGCCAACAAAATCCATTAATTGCCTAAAAACATCAAAAGCACAAGCACAACAATCATATTGGGGTTTTATGCAAACCACAAATATTTGATTTAAATCATGATACAAATTGTCAAATCTTTGAAAAAAGAAAAGAAAAATATGTACTTATAGCCTATTGTATAGTTGTATATTGGTATTCTTGAAAGAATATAGTAGCATATAGTACAAATTGATACAAATCAAATTAGTTAAATTTTTTTTTTATGAAGTGCAAAGTAGTAGTATTAACTCCTAAAGTTCCATTGTCCCTATGGGACAAAATGGATTTCGGGCAAGCTCCTATGATCTCAATTTTTATTGAAACTTTTTGAAACTTTCTCATAAGATAGAGAAACTTCAGAGCTTTTTGGGAATATAATTTTTATTTCAATTGGTGCTTGGGAGTAAATGCTATGCCACAATAACCTCAAAATGGGGGAGACCGGGCAACCAAAAAAATCCACAAAAAATTGAAATAAATTTTTAAATATTTTTATGCTTGTAGATTATATTTTTTGTAAATAAGAAGCTTTGATTCATTCCATTTAGATTGGAGATGTGAAAGTTATGGAGCTTCTTGTTTTGCGGGCAATCATAGCGACTTCCTAAAAGAATTTTTTGGCCTTTTAATACTATTTGAATTCTAAGGGACAATGTAGGGCCCAATCCTTTGATGTGAATGGTTGACAAATTGCCAAAAAAACACCCATTGGTACAAATGAATTAATATTTTAGAAAAACTATAATACAAACTAATAGAATGTTGAATCTATTCATTGAATCCATATTTGTTGCAAAGGTTGGTCTACAATATGTATTTCCTAGGAGAATGAATGTCACCTCAAAAGGAAGGAATGACATTCTTCTATAATATATGGCACATTTCATGTAATGAAGGTCAATATTCATACAAGCATGTGATCACTATGTGTGTCTATGTACATCCCTTTCTACCAATACAAAAGACATTTATTTTGGTCTATAATCCTTGTTGTATAAACATTTTTTGAAAATTCCATATAATGGGTGGTATAAAATTATTACCACAACAATATTCATGACTTGCATATTTAATAATGAAATATTAAAGATTGACATTAAATTTTGAACTTCCCTCCACTGTTGACACCTTACTAAAGTCTTTGTATACAAGATATTATAACATTTTTCCTATTCTATAATATTTTTTGGATAATGCTTCTTGCTATTACAAAAACTTCAAAGTTTATTACAATAAGAATACTCACACTTTTAAGTGAACAAATTTTTTAAAACCATTTTGAACTTCCTTCTTCCTTCAAATACAACTTTGTATCCCAAAGCACACTTGGATGCTAAATTTACTCAAGTTTCTTTAGCCCTTGAATGCTCAAGGCCTTTTCAGAGCTTTATTAAAATTTGCTTTAAATTATACCTAGAACCTAAGTTTTGATAAGTTCATCAATTTTCGTTGAATTGTCAACATGCAAATTCAAACTAGATGTATTATAGATCACATAGGAAAAAGAAAATACAACATTATCACTTGTAGATTGAAAAGTTACAATGTTTGATCATGAGGGTGCTAAAATGTGAAAGTGACTTGAAGTTTATCAATCTTCATTTTACATGTCAAATTTAAAATCGAGGTCATGACAAAAATATGAGGTTAAAGGGCATAATATATATAACTGTAACCAATTGACAACTTCTCAAAAATCTACTGTACAATATTTAAAAAAAATTCCAATGTGATTTTTCTCCAAAGGTCTAGTGTATTTAAAGTTCATGATCTCAAAGAGTCTTTAACACTAATTTAAAAAAACAAAGATTTGCAATTATGGGCACCCTTGCACCAAACTTTCAATAGAAAAATCATTAAAGGATTAAAAAGGTAACGACAGTTAGAACAACTTGCAAGCTCTTTATATTTTGCCAAATTGCCTTCTACGATTTCTATGGAGCCACCATGGCAAGGGAGGTTCTCACAATCTTCTTTTGCATGCCATCTCCTCCTCCCAAATCCTAATTTTTGCTCATTGCTCATTGTAGGGCAGAACATTAAATTGTGCCAAGGAAGGTGGGTCCTAGTGGGGTGGATTTAACCTGGGGAAAACACAAGAATTTCTTATTTGCCACATAATTATGATTTTTTTTTTTCAAATTCTGAATTCATATTTTGCAATCAGAGACCCAAATTAGTTAGGTGAGGTCTACAACATACCCTAGACATGGCTCAAAATAGGGACTTTTTAAAAAAAAAAATTTACCCCTAAAACACAAATTTTACCCTGCTGGGCCCACCATTTAATGACCTGCCATTGTAGGTCGCCATGGATGGAGGGAGGCAAATGATGGAGACAAGACTAGGCACAATAAAATCCTCAGTAGCTTCAGCTGCTTTAAGAAAATTCTACCAAGACTTGAGGAAAAGGAGACAAGCCCTGTGCAGTACAGGAGTACTGTTTTCACAGATTTTATTTTCCATTTTTCAAAGTACAGTACGGTGACTTGCAAAATTGACTCAATTGTTTGTGAAGCCAACTACTGTATGTCAAAAAACAGATGCAGAGCATGGATGAAGCATCATTTATTCATCCTACTTTATGAATGTTCATCCAAATATGACAAAAATCAACTTACTTTGAATTTTTTTGATAAATCCTCGTGATATTGTTCATTTAATAAAAATTGAAGAGTACTTAGCAAAAGTATTTCAATTTTGTCCCCAATTTTTTTAGCGATGAATTTTTTAGCTAAAGATTCTATTCCACCCATACTTGTTATGTAGACCTTTTTATTTTCCGCCCTTGGCTTGTTGCAAAATCCACCATGGGTTGGTTTCAATATTGAGAGTCTTGTAGTCAAACATCATGCACCACAACTGCACCGAAAACTGTGCCATAATTAATCACTGTTCATCACACCATCCTGTGGTCCCAAAATGGGTCGTTGATCAAGAATGGGTTGCCTCCCATAATTTTGGCTGAGTAGTTGATGTTTCATAGCCTCCAAGAATAAGTTAAATATTGTCCCTCATCACTTCAATGATAATCATAAAATTGTATAGTCCCACAATGGTCTCCTCCATGCAGGGAAGACATTAATGCTTTACCAGAGACCTGGGAGGACTACCTCATCACTTAATTCACGGATTGGGGTTGGTTGGGAAGTCATAGAAACAAGGCAATTTTGTTCACTGTGGAGGTCCCCTTTTCAAGGATGTGAAATGGACCCCTGCCTCATTGGTAAAGAATGTTTATATGATCACAAGTTACACTACCTTGGAGAACTGAGAATAAAATTCTTGCTTTTCTAAGTCAACTCATACTTGATGCCACTCAATGGTGCATCCACTTCAAGTGGCCCTAATCTACACAAAGCATGCCTGGTGGCTGAAGTTGGTGCTCTTTCCAAACCACCAATGAGTTGGTTCCCAATTCAATTATTTCAGTTTCTTTACAGTTGCCAAGGTGCCATGGAAGTCTTGGTATGGTCCAATGGGTCTATCATACTTTTCTCCACTCAAAAATCATAAAAAGAAAAAAAAGCCCCTTGAAACTCATACATTTACTGTACTGTACTGGAGGTGCCCCTTGCAACACCAGGCAATCTGTTTGTATCATGAGATTCAAAGCGGAAAATGGCATGCTCATCTTGATATCTTTAGAACCCACCATCTCATATCATGTCCCACTTCCACCAGTAGATGCCCATACAGTAAGTTACACTCACCATTATTGTTGTACGGACTGACTTTTGCTCTCAATTTTACAAAAGAATATGAAGAATAAACTCATCGTGCCAGTGTGGTGTAACTTAGTTGTTGCAAGAGATAGAATCTTTTGAAAAGAAAATGGTCTCTTTTGATTTCAATTACAACAATGATCTGAGGTTGAATTCCACACTTTCTTTGTTGCAGGACCAACACTTTTGGAAGACTGAAATTTTGGGTTGCCAAGGACCTCAACGTGACTTGACTCGAAGTAATAAAAGAAAAGCAACTCAAATCTCCAGGCATATATGAACAAGTGGGTACACTTGGGAGAGGCTTTGTCCATGTAGCACTGGCTCTCAAATTTTGAAGTAGGCTGAACTAGGTTGTTGGGAATTTTATGGAATGAAATTGGCTCTGAGAGTCTCTCTTTCACTAACAAGAACATTTTGCATTCAAGGATGCATCACTCAAATATCAACAAATTCTCTACCGACCATATTGTATGTCAATGAATTCTAATCTTTTTATTCACATTTCACGATTTAGTATTAAACAAACTTAGGTCAAGTCCGAGAGTGGCATTTCAATGTTGCATGCAAAAGTTATACAAGATCAAAGTTCAATTCCGAGAGTGGCATTTCAATGTTGTATGCAAAGTTATACAAGATCAAAGTTCAATTCCGAGAGTGGCATTTCAATGTTGTATGCAAAAGTTATACAAGATCAAAGTTCAATTGGTAAAGTTTTCAAACCTGTGTCATGATTTCAATGTCCTTTGAATATCACTAGCAGTAGTGGAAAGGAGGGTCTCTGTATTTGTATTGTAGCTTGGTGCACATTGACCTCCTTTCTACTAGAGTAGACTCTTTTCTTGATCCTACAATAAAGCATTGTCCAACATTGTACTACCTACAACAGAAAAGTCTTCTTCAGAGAGGGAAGCTCAAAGCCTCAAACACCCTGATGACTCTAAACCCAAAATTTATTCCACCTGTCTAGGTACAACTCAAGTACTAAATTACAAAGGATATGAACTAAGTGGTCATCGGTTCAGAGGGTCACTTCCGTGCAAAAATTGAAATACAAAAATACAGTACTGTACAGTACATTGAAAGTAAAGTATTCCTGAAGGAGACTTCAACACACATTTTATGTGCACTTTCAAAGGAAAGTAAGTCAGATTCTTTAGAGTTTTCAAAATCGAAGTTATGTAAGAGTCAATCTCGAATAATGATGCATCCATTTTCACATGTCAGTGTGGTTTTTCATCCGTAAAGATCTGTCCAATTAAGACACAATTGAGCCTTTCAAGCACGTTTCAATTGAGTTGCACTAAGTGATACACCAAATGACAATAGCTAATAGAGCAAAATTCTAGGGCAAAACGTTGATTTCAGATGCAGAATCAGAATCTGAATCAAATGGACATTAATGAAGAGATACAGAATATTTCAAGACCATGCCATTCATTGGTGAGAACTAGAATCCGGAACTACCAATGATGAAGTGACTGAAGAATGGGGAACTTCTACATGCACAAATGGCATTATAGCAAATGATATATAACCATCATGAATTTTGTACAAAGGTGAGTGAGCATACCAGAAGAAGATTCAATCCCTAAAAGAAAGTTTCTTAAATTATTCTTCAAAAGGAGATTACCTTTGCCAAACTTTACAACTCCTCAAACATCCATATTTACACTCCTGCAATGCAGCACAACATGACTGGTTACAATTACTTTATCTGAAAATTGAAATTGAAAGTTCAAGTGCAGCAAACAGTCCAGCATTCTTCAAGAAGCTCCACTGAAACTCGCCTGCATGAAGCAAAGTGCCCATGTCCAATGAACTCACGAGCTAGTTTACAAAGAGTAAAGACTCTCAGTTGATTGGACAATTAGTATCCAATTAATGGTAAATGTTACTGCACATTGGCACATGATTATCCTTTCTTGTCATTTGTGTGAGTCCTTTCTTGTTATCTGTGTGAAGGTGGTTGTAGCTGCATATGAATGGAATGCAGACCAACACTGAAACTGAAATTGGCATGGCTTCCACAAAATTGGTCAAGAGAGGGCCATGAACACCTGGAGCAACTTGGAGAGCAGCCACGACGTGACTCGGAGAGTATGACATCTTGCATATGAAGCAGTGAGGACACACCTGTAACCCTCAGGATGAGAGTGCGCATCATTGACCAGAAACAAGGGGTGCCCACAAATTCTAAATTCTTTGTCAATAGACCTCCGCTGCCTCTTCAGTCCTAGCTGCTGCAGAATTCGAGTCCGCTTTAGAGGAATTAGGAAGCACTTTATAAGGGTTGAGTATGCCTTTCGGATCTAGGAGAGTCTTGAACTTTCTCATGAGCGTTATCTGCAGATTGCCACATTTAACACCAAATGTCTCTCAAGATGATAGATAACATAGAACTTAGTGCATAACCGGTACGCAATATATAAATCAAATGGTAAAGAACTAGTTGGATTTTATCGAAATTCAGTAATCTAAAATGTTGCTTTAAGGCTCTTGAGCTGGAGATGATGGCAGTGACTGTACACTTGCTCGTATAAGAGCAGCTCACAGACGTTATAACACTGAAAGGGACTTCACCCATACAGTTCTTGTGAGGTTTCAAAGTGTGTAAGGCAGAAAGTCGTTGAAAAGTCGAGACAAATTTAAACTTTCCAATTTCACATTTGACCATATTACATCTCAAATCTCCAATAGATGCATAAAGCATTGAAAGCACCAGTAGAATATTATTCTCTCTATTACAATTTTTGAAAGTGTTTATAAATTTGCGTACTATTGTAGTAAATGTGCTGGTTAAAAATCAAACAAGACTATGAAAACACTACTACAGTTTGTTGGGATCTTACAGCTTCGGCCGACTTGCTGTAATGAAGCGCATGGGGCTTCATCACACCGAGACCGTGCTCCGCACTCACGCTACCCTTGTGCTTAGCAACCCATTCAAATACGTACGGCTCAATTTTTTCCAGCAGCTGAATTGCAAAATAATCCACTTAGTCAACAGCACAAATTGTTCCTCAAGCAGTACCATCAACTGTACATTCAGCAATTTTCGCTCAGCAACGTAGACCTAATGTCACATACACACAGCCATCAATAGAATGATGGAGAAGTTAAGATCACCTGATCGTCATACTCTCGAGCAGAAATATTCAAGTGTATGTTTCCATCCCCCAAGTGGCCGAAGGCGACCACCACCGCAGAAGTTCCTGGAAGGCAAGAAAACCTCTTAATAATATTTCAAACAGCAAAAAGAGAAGCAAAATTAGGGACATATCCCATGCAGCCCGAACAACATAAGGAAGTGCTCTCACCAAGTCGGTCTCGTAGATCTTCCACTATTTTGTAAAAATGTTTTGGGGCTAACGAAAAGTCATATTTGTAGACAGCACCAGCTTTTCCAAGAGCTTCTGCAATTCCCTGAACGTACTCGAAGTATGTGAAAAAATGTTAAAGAGCACTATGCAAACGGCAAGAGAAAAGTAGAATAATCGAACAAACAAAAGATATTTCTCTGAAAATCAACAAATATGCATGTCAGTCATATACAACTCTGCAGCTAGAAGCACCAAAGTGCAAGACGATGACGCCCTAATGGATCAGGTATTAACTGACCTCTCTTAATTGCCAAAATGAAGCTGCCTGACTCATGTCTTGTGCAACGACGCCATCCGCAACAAGGCCCTTCTCTAAGGTGCTCTCTAAAAATGCATCCAACTTCTCCCTAATGTGGTCCACATACAACACGTATCCACTTTTATAAGAAACAACCGATTGATAAATAAAGCGATATATGCTACCGTCATCTCCTACACTTGATTTCATTTCTAAAAAGAAGTCAGAGTGTCTCAAAGACACGGTCGGGGCACAGCCAAGGATATTTTTGGCTACGTCCAGTATGCCCGTTTCCCGACATGCTATGATGCTCTACAAGAAGTGGCAGTTTTCAATATCCTCGTACATTTCTATTCTGTTTTTTTCACATGTATCGCAATATGTATCCCTCATATTCAGCATCTGAAAACTCAGCCTCCAAGAAACGGCACATGAGATACAAATCATATGCTGGAGCATCATAACAAGAAGATTTCCATACTTGTCATGAGATTCATTGCTGCCTGTTGTCTCTATCAAAAGGTAGAATTTTTTCCAAGAATGCGGCAAAGGATCCCTTGTTCCGGACAAATGAGTCAGAGCCTGCCACGTCACAAAAATACATCACATAGAATCGAGATCAGTAATTAACAGCCCGTCAGAAAAATGCTCTCGGTGCTATCTGTATCTGGTTCAGTGATTGCGGATGTACCATTCTGTGGTCATGAAAATCTTCGGATCGAAATGATGAACTGGAAATCACAGAAATGCTCCTGATTCTCATACTATGCAACCATTTGCAGTGAAAAGGACCTCTAAATAGAACATCAGATTTCGAGAAACTTCTTTTCTGCACTGAGTATAATATACCAGACACGCACAATGTCAAGAGCAGGTCGATCTATGAATTCAAAAGCTGATAGAATTTCACCCAATTGTAGCTTTGCTTCCTTCAATACTTTCTGCATCAAGAAGGAACAATAGAGAAATCAGTTTCTATATTTCCGCGTACTATTGAGAGTTGTTCACAATCTTGAGATCGAAAGGGTAAGATAGAGCTTAACCTGGCAGCTCACAAAGTCATCACACGCAAGGAATGCTGAGTTGACCGACCCAAGCTTCGAAGGCACTAGTATCGACACTTTGGTCACCACTCCCAAAGTTCCTTCACCCCCTGCATTGCCAAGTGAACACGAATAATCTCATCAGGTATTGGAGTGTATCCCTTAGTAGAAAGTGGTGTGCATTAGAGTGCCCAAAGAAGTTACAATTTGAATGCAAAGATGTGGTATTAGCTACCAATAAAGAGCTGCTTCATGTCATAGCCAGTATTGTCTTTGATCAATGTCCCCAACATGTCCACAACCGAACCGTCAGCCAGCACAACCTCAAGCCCTGCCAATTTCGAGCAACAATCAGAGACACAAACTTGTTGCTCAAGTTTCAACAGCTTATATATTCTCGAAACAAGACTCTAGAATCGTCTGAAGAAGTCTTCCCCACCTCCGTATACTCCAATCATGCAGAGGTCATAGATGATGCACAGACCGCAGAAGATGCTGAACAGAAATGACGAGTTATTTTATTCGTCATGAAGGATGATAGCGTTAAATGACGTCAGAAGTCTAACGAACTAAGAGAGACGAACTCTATACGTTATCGGTAATTAAGATCGGAAGAGGTGAAGATCAAGATTCTCTTCCACTTTTCGTGACGGATCGAATCATCAATCTGCCTAGAATAGCAGCAAGCAAAAAAAAGTAAGAAAATCTACCGAGGACATTTCCATGAAGAGAGCCGTATCGCAACAGTCTTAAGCCACCAGCGTTGGTGGACACGTTGCCTCCAATCTGACAGCTCCCTTTTGCACCCAAGTCCAATGGCATCGTGAACCTTCAATCATGAACATATGTGTCGAAGGCGACGAAATATCTGAGTTGCGAAAAAATAGGAACAAAATCGTGCAATCTAAACACCCAGAGTCGCTAACTTTCACCAGCAGCTCCTTCACGTAGCTATGTGCTTCAAAAGTAAAGAATAACCAACGGCTTAAGATCTGCAATATGAGAGGTTTCTGAAAGTGCCGCTGCAGGAATAAAACGTCACACTGGAGAACCCTAGCTTTTTGCAACGCAAGAAAGCAAGTATTTTTGCTTCACATGCATCAAAGAAAGCTTACCCCTTACTCTTAATAAAGTTATCGAGATCCTCCAAAATGCATCCCGCTTCACAAACCAAGATTCCACTGACCTACATCAAGAATAGTAGTTACAGCTGCAAATCAGAACGCAAAACATAAATGAAATATGTAGCAGCTACATGTCAAATCTTGAACTTGAGACTCTTTAAATATGGACTCTAAAGTAAGGTCAATCCACAGATTTCAAGTTAACTTACCTCATCGAACGATATAATCTTATTCATCGCTCCAAGGTTAATGATGACCTGCCAATGTTTAGATCTTCCTTATGAGAGACATAATCACATTGCACACCACAAATACATCAGCTTCAGCGTTATTAAAGCAAAGAGCTCCACCAACGTACTTAACAACAGATTGTGTAAAAAGTTACCTCGTCGTGAACTGGAACACTACCTCCCACCAAGCCAGTGTTGCCTCCTTGTGGCACCACTGCCAAATTTCTGGAATTGCAATGACGGAGGATCTCCGAAACCTGTCATCAGAGGCGCAAATTTTAACTTCAACCAACGCAAAGGCCTACGGGCTAATGAGAAGAGGCACATTTTGCACGAACAAAGAGGGCGTCACATTAAATAAACCTAGAAAAAGCAAGGCATAAACCAAATTCGCATCAAAGTTCACGTCAAAATTCAACACTATGACGTGCTATTTATATTATTCCCTAATCAGAAGACGCGAACTATCATTTTAGTAGTCGGATAAAATGCAGCCAAAGCGATCTGGCAAGTCAACTCTGGCACATCATCTTCGGTCATTGATGCAGGGATGCATGCCACTGTTGCATTTACCCATAAGAAATGCAACGAAACAAAAACAAAATCACATGTCTTCTGCATATCTTACCTGTCGGGAGGTCTGGGGTCGAAGGAGTAGCTTGCTATGACCTTGATACTTGTGCATCCAATCTATATTCGCCACAGCTAGCTCATCCTTGTCAGCTATAACGCCCTTCTCACCAACTGCAGTCTTAAAATATTGCACGTCCAATTCTTCGAGTTTGTCAAAGCGGTTAATTCGGTTGGTTTTTGTGGATACTGCAAACCTCCTGTTTTGATGCCTCATGCACCTCTTAAGCAAAGAGCCTCTACCTGCCTCAACGGACCAGGCTAACTCACCGTCTACCTCAGAAAGCTTCTTGTTGACGCTAACATCTGCAATTGACCATGGGAATAATGAGTGCTAAGATCTCAGCTCATGTCGACGATTTCTGCTGGACAAATAATTGCAGGAGCTCATGCGACTGAAAATGACCTCATCAATCAATCTATGGAAGTCAGATATCACAATTTGGAACTTAAAACATGAGATCTCTTCGGTAAACAGACGACAATCACGACATTTCGAGAATACTATAACAGCGTGAAGGATAGATAAACAAGAGCATTATTTGTACATTTGTACAACACAGGAATGTCATCATTTCCAGTCATTACAGAAACACAACTGCAAGTCACGCATAATTCTCCTACTGGAACCGACAAAAAATAGATTCCTGAATAGATAGCCGACTCCTGAATCAGCAATTACTGCCTTAAGAGTCAAATTATCCCAAGCAAGGTCCCCTGAAGACCATAAACCGTGTCCGGAAACAAAATACACACAGAAGACTGTGCTAGCAGATGGAATGAAGTCAAGCTTCACCTTGATCATTGTGTAGTCCACGATAAGGCACCAGCTGCTCCAGGTGGGAGAACAGCTTCCCAGAACTTTGTGACCATGTTACTGTCCTCAAGAGCCTTGCCCTAATAAATTTATCCGCAGCTCCCCTTGCCGAATGCATCGCTGATCGGTCTCAGAGCCGAATCCAGTTAACTCGATCCCTGAAAGCACACCGAAGCATGCCAGCTTGGTGCAACTGAATCCAAACCGAAAACTACAAACCGGTAGTGGTGCAAGGGAGTCCGAAACCCTTCAAGGCTCACCTCAAGATTCTGTCCCCGAAAATACATCAATCACTATGACATTTGACAACGAGCTGCTCTCAGCATTTGCGCAATAACAATCGAGACTAGTGCTTCCGCAATGGCTGAAACCTACATCCACAAAAAATCAATGAGGAAGGAAAAGACAAAAAGGCCATAAGTCAGGGCACGATTGCAGAAAAAATTCGATTCAGACACGCCTACCGCCGCAGATTCAACACAATAACCTAAGAAATTTTGAGCTGACAGAAACACACAAGGTCAAAAATTTCGAAATCAATTGAAGGTAAAATTAGTAGAAGCACTCGATATCAACATCAATTGAGAGTAAAATTAGTAGAAATATGCAATCTCAATATCACTGAAGAGCAAATTCAGCAACAACCTGGAAAAAAGTGAAGGAAATCGATCCAGAAAATCGACCTACCAAAATTCAAGCAAAAGAACACAAAGGCAAGATCGCCACCAATTGAGGGTAAGTTTAGTAGCAAAATGGATAAACACGGGAATCTCAAAAAACAACATTGAAGCACAATTATCCGGAAAAAAGCCACTTCGAGAAACCAAAAGCGAATTGCGACCGCACAGCAACTAATGTCCTCGAATCAAACCATTCAACATATCATTAGCACTAACAAAATTTGAGCTAAACCGAAACATGCAAAAACACCATGACTTGAGAGTAAATTAGTAGTAAGCTGGAAAAAACGCGGGAAAGCGATCCAGAGTCCACAATAACCTCACAAAATTCAAGCGAAAGAAAAACACGCAAGAACAACATCAATCGCAATTGAATTTACAAGAAACACACAATATCAACATCAATTGAGAGTAAATTTAGTAGCAAAAAGCGCGAAAAAGCAATCCAGGTTCAACACAACAACCTAACAAGATTCAAGCTAAAGAAAACACGCAAGATCGACATCATTTAAAGGTCAACTTAAAAAGAAACATGCAATATCAACATCTGTTGAAACCAAACAAATTAAGTAGCTGAAAAAGTGCGGGAAAGCGATCCTTCTCAACAAAACAACGTCTACCAAACAAGAATCCACTTCGCGAAACCGAATCTGAGCAGAGAGGGATTCTGAAAAGGAAGGTTACGTACAGAACCTGGTTCAAGAGCCAAGCAGCAGCGGGAATAATGGCAACGACCTCCAGCGAAAGGAATGTCTGCTGAGGGAAGTATCCAATTGCAATTGCCGTAGACAGGCTCCGGAGGAGTTCATACAAACCGATCGATCGGCATGCTGACGCCGATGTTGAGCAATCGCGGGTGGCGAATGCCGACGTGGTGAGGATGTGGACGCTGCGTTCGCGCCGCGTCCGGCTGCGGCTGCGACGAGGGTTGTCCTCATACCGGCTTCTCTGCCGGGTATCTGTATGACCGACTACGGCCATGGTATCGGCCAGTGTTGGGGCGGGTACATGGGCTGAATGTACTTGAAATGGACATTTAAAAAATTACTGTTGTTGTGCAATGTTGCATATTTCCAGATACCCATCAATGGGTATCAATCAACCTCTCTTTTTTTTTTGAAGAATGAGGCAAAATTGCAACATTTCATATTAAAGCATGAAACATTTGCTTGCTTTTTGAGTAAAACCCTCTTTCCATTGCATGCATGAGGCTGTGGAGGGTACTTTTGTAACCAATAAAAGTTTCAGAAATTGAAAATTCGTAAGGAATATAATTTTATATTTGAAATTCTTAGGTCAAGGAAGAGAGTAATGTGACAACATTCTCATCCTATGTGGGAATGAAAGTGTTTATGTTTTGAGTCCAGTGGAATTTGTGCTACACCTACCTTTCTAGGTGATCTTTGGGCTAAAATAATCATAGCTAATCATTTAGAAAGACCCCCATTATGATCAATTTTATAATTTAGAAATTATACTAAAATTGTAGATAAGAGCACTTTGTGATCACATCTTCCTATGCAACATCTACAAAGGCTGTAACCTTCAAAAGTCTTTCAAATGGACAATTCATGAACTTTGCAAGTTTTTTTCCAAGGCTTCTCAATCTAAGTGTGAAGAGGGTTAATGGTCCTACTTGAAGCTTCTCACATGTAGCTTTATTGGTACCAAGGCTCCCCACTTTGCTCCAAAAGCTCCAATAATTATATACTCATAAAGTAACATTATTTCGCCAATTTTTTCTATATCAACAAGAAATTTGAATTGCTAATAAAATCATCATTTTTGGATGAAAAATGCATGAATATAACTAAAAAGTGAAGTTTTGTTTAAAGTATGGATAATGCATAATAATATTGCTTTATGACATGTAAGTGATTGCTATCTTAGAACTATCTAAAAAATGACAATTGGTCTTGTAACAATAATTCAAACATGTTCATAATCTAGGTTCCAACTATAGACTATAGAAGGCAATCCATTCCTAATCAACAATCCATTTTAGCACAGTAGGGGGGGTAGTTTTGTGCATGAAGTGACTAATGATGATTAATTATGGCACAATTCCTGGCATAGTTGTGGCACATTATGAATGGCTACAAGGCTCTCAATATTGCAACTAGCCCTTGGTTGGAAATATAAAGGTCTCCATGATAAATACGAATTGAATAGAATTTCAAGCTAAAAAATTCATAGTAATTTAGTTTTTGAGAAATAAAAATATGAAAAATTATGGAAACCTTCTTAACTCTATTCTGCATATGGGAAAAATTTTCCATTGAAGAAAATTGCTTTGTAGATATGTGTATTTTCTTAAGACTAACAACGTGCACGCTTTTACAAGAGTGGAAGACACTAACCTCAAGTAGACGTACATTTGACGATTCAAAATTTTCTTTGTGGAATGTCCTTGGCTCAAACGAGAAGGCGGCAAAGGTAGTTCAAATTTGAAAACCAAAAAGTCATTCAAAAATTCCTTCCTTGATAATTCCATCCACTATTCATGAGGAAAAAGTTCTCGATAGTTGGTGACCTTTCGTGAATCCACCCTACTGTATAGCTACTAGGGTGCTTTCTAGATTCTATTTCTAAAATAAAAAAAGACAAGAAGTCCTTCATTTGCTGCTTTCTTTCCTAATTTCTTGAAGTCAAATTTGTTTTTGGAAAACTCATGGTCTATTCATAAATTTGAACAACCACGTTGTTTTCTAAGATTCCCTGACAATTCTAAATAGACATACTTTTCTATATACAAAATTTGACAACCAAAATTCTAGGCATTATACCTGAAGTTAGAACCTATACCCTAAATCCTAAACTCCATACCCTAAACTCTAAACCCTACAATTTAATTTCCCATAACCTTGTACTTTTATGATTTTTTTCATGATTGAATTTCATGCAATTGTCATGTGCAAAAGTGTAAAAAAAATTAATGTATAAGTTGGAAATGTTGGAAAGATTTGAAATTAACTAAAAAAATATTTTCATCATATGACTAAAATAATTAAATTTACTTAAGCCCTATACTTCATCTTTTTCCACCAACAAATATCATGCAATTTTAACATTACAAAGTTTTGAAAAAAATAATGTATAATTTGGAAATGTAGGAAACACTTCTAATTCATGAGAAAATAAATTGAACATTCAATTACAGTACACAAGAAAAAAAACTAAATTCCCTTGAGCCTTCTAGTTTATTTTTCCCATGAACAAATGTCATGCACTCATTACGTGCTACAATTTTTCTTAAAATAATGTGAAAGTTAGAAATGTAGCAAAAGACTTGAGATTGATGGAAAACAATTCATCATGGAACACATCCTTGAAGAGGACATGGCCAAAAATTACTAATTTCACAAACTTCTAAACTTTATTTTTTCCATGAATGAATTTTATGCAGTTTCTATATGCAAAAGTTACAAAAAAATTAATGTACAAGTTGGAAATGTTGAAAGGATTTGAAATGGACTAAAAAATTTTCATCATGCAATAAATTGTTTACGAAGCCATGGACTAAAAGAATGAAATTTACCGAAGCATTGTATTTTATTTCTTCCACCAATAAATATCATACGTTTTTCAAGTTACTAAATTTTGAAAAAAAAATGTAGATGTTGCAAATGATCAAAAGATTTAAATTTTATAAAAAAAACTTTCAATTGTGTCCCTCTTGATATTTTATACTAATCTTTCAATTGCATCCCTCTTTGCATATGCATGTGCATATGTGAACATTTAAACAAGATTGGAATAATCTATAATTTTTGTATTTCAAGGCCCAATCATTCTACTCTTATGAAATTGGTACGTGAAAAATGAAGGAAGAAATTGAAAAAAATGCAAATGATCTGTAAGCCTTTCTTTTAGGAGACACTTTGGAATAAGCCATGTTTGTATTTGGGGGCCCATTAATTTAAACCTATAAAATTTGGATGTGAAAAAGTGAGGAAAAAAATATAGAGGTTGCAAATGATGTAAAGTTCTTTATTTCATAAAAATATTTAGATTGTTCTTCTTTCTGCAAGATCAATGTGGGAATCTAAACAAAATTGGAACTTTCCAGCCTCATGAGTTTGAAGATTGAATGTTAAAGTATAGGGTAGGGTCAATTTCTTATTTTTTTGCTCTATATTTTGAAGGGAGACTTTGAAATTCATGGAACATGATTGTGAAACTTTGAAAGCAAAAAAATGTAGAAGTTGAAAATGCTCTAAGCCATTGTGTTCAATTTGCATAAAATAATCCATTTGATGGTGCACATATTAAAGAAATGCGTGACAAAATTTTAAAATATTACACATGCCTTGCTTTGTATGTTAAGGCCCAACTTTGAAATTCTTTATGAAAAGTGAAATCACTCATGGATTTTTGGTTAGGGGAACATGTGCAACTTGTTCCTATTTTTTTTCCAAGATTGCACATCTTTATTTATTATTAGCTGGAATTGTAACATGGTACTACTAGTATATATATCGGAAAAATAAGTTTCAATATAGGCCATTGATTTCATGGTTTAGGCTGTATAGGTGCATGGCAAAATGACAAAATTAAAGACAGAAGTTTTATATTCAAGATGGCCCAACTATGAAGATTGCTTGATCGGCTTTATGGAAAATCATAGGGTATGAAAAATATGCCTTCAATACTTTTTCATGTAAAATACACGTTCTCCAAAATACAATAATGAAATAACCTAGTCCCACATGAAATGTGGGACTTAACTTAGGCGTATAGTTGTATACCTTAAATTAAAAGGAGTGATCTCTACAAGCACGATTTTTTGTTGAACCATAGAATGACCTTGAGATTTCTTTAGCTTCAAGAAGTTTACTCTACATTGAATAAAATGTTGGATCATGGGGATGTTAAAACTATACAAATGATTTGGGTAGGTTTTATTTGGCTTCTTAAAATGTTTGAGGACAAATTTTGTCCCCAAGGTCATTTTGAGGTTAACTCCATGAGTACTGAAGCAAGTGAATGAATTAAAGAATACATGGTTTCAATTGTGCAATATTTTTATATTTGATGTTGAAGTTGCATTTGTGTTTTGAAAAAATTTCAAGAAATTTCTTATCTTCAATTGTATTCTAAGGTAATTCAATGTGTATGTTAGAATCCCATTCGTGGCCCATCCACGCTTGCAAGACTACAAATTTTAAGGCCTATTGTCTAAAGGATTGGCTTTTCTTTGGCTTGTATACCAGGGAAATAGGTCAGACAATTATTGAAACTTACAGTGTTTTTCATGCACATTTTGTAGGAACACTTTATCAATGTGGCACCAAGCAATATATTTCTCACGTTCATTTCATCCAAGGTTGCACTTCATTTTCCCAACCAAGGAAGGCAAGTTGTTTAGGATCAAATAGAATATGCAAGCGCTTCTTTGAATTTTTACAATTTCGAGGCCTACTCTTATCTTGAGCCTTTTATTTCCGTACAACTACATTGGCTTCAACACTGGGTTGCGACATTTTTTGCGAATTAGTGTCCCGAATAGTATGTAAAGAAGTAATCCTATTTTCCTCTTACCCAAAATAATGAATGAGAGAATAAGAGAAGTCGTAAACCTTGAGTTGTGAAGCCTATATACCCCACCCCAACTTGGAATTCAAATGTGAAGTCCAAGAACGCAGGGGTGGCATGGCAGAACTGTCAGGGGTGGTACTTATACCCCCGACAGGAACGCAGACGGTCAGGTTGGGGCGCAGACGGTCAGGGCACGGACGTTGAGCGCGGACGACAACGTCCCTGCCCCTTGCGTTCCCGCCCCAACTACGTCTCAGCATGGCCTACCCGTCCACGCCCAACATCCACGCCCTCCCTGAAACGTGGATGGCCACGTCAGGTACTTGTGGTTAGGTTTAAGAAAAATTTGGATTTTGGGTAGAATTTCCTGCCCGAATTCCGAAATGGGGTCCGGACCGTCCGTCCATCCCGTCCGGTTTGTCCGTCCGTCCGGGATGTCCGATGACCCCAACCCGCCCGATGTGACAACCTAGACATTTGCCGTACTTCTTTCCTTGAATTTGCTACTAAAGCTCATGGAGATACTTTTGCTAGGTGTGGCTTATGTGATACATACAAGCAATTGAGGAGTGCTTGTGTGTGTTCAGAGACACAAGATAAGTGGACCAATCTTCTAAATACCCATGTTGCGAGGCAGAAGGCCCATAGGGAATACTACTATGGAAATCGGTATTTTTCTAAAAAAAATCCAGAGAAGATGTTGTGCATAATTTATGACAAAATTGATCATTCAAAAATGGCTTCTCCACACTTTTCTCACAAGACCAAAGTAATAGAGTCCTTTATGAAAATGCCCGTTGCTATTACGGGTATAATTGCTCATGGTCATGGAGATGTGCAATATGCACACTATGGTATGGGCATCTTCCCAAGAAACTCAAATCATACCATTGGGTCTATTGCAAGGTTGTTGCATGATTTGGAAGGACCGCCCAAGAATTCATTGTGCACGTTATTTTCTATTGAGAGGGACCAATCTACCTTGATAAAGGCGCTTCTAAATGGAGCAGAGGTTTGCTTGGACTTTTTCTTTCCACCTCTAGCAGAACCGCTTCTAGCTCGACTTCTCCCACCAATATTAATATTGCAGTTGGACAATGCGTCAGGGGACAACAAGAACCAATACATTTTTGTTTTTTGCTCTTTGCTTGTATGCAAAGGCATTTTCCGTGCGGTATACATTAACTTCCTCATTGTGGGATACACTCATGAAGACATTGATGCTCTTTTTGGTCGATGGAGCTTGAGATTGAAGACAAATAA
The DNA here is from genome assembly GCA_950106755.1 of Climacium dendroides. NCBI lineage: Eukaryota > Viridiplantae > Streptophyta > Bryopsida > Hypnales > Climaciaceae > Climacium > Climacium dendroides. The sequence goes on from OX467086.1 coordinate 31,871,555, forward strand.
CTATCCAACACTTCCAAGACTTATGGAATCCTTCATGGATTGTGAAACACACTCCGTCATTCTTCATCTCATTGAAGAACTTCTTGATTTCAAGAAATTTGTGGAGGGTTACTTGGACATTAGTGGGGACAAATTAGGAGGGTACTCGAAGGCCCAATAGTTTAAGTTCTTTATGGATTTTTCAAGATGACCGTTGATGGAGTATAAGAATTTGTGTACAGATCCAAAGTGGTTGCCAGAACATGGCAAGAGAATTAGGTTGTGGTCTGAGATTGAGGATGGATTTTCCATAGTGTTGAGTGGTAGTCCGCCACCTTTAGCTCCTTGTGGTGTACACAAAATTCAAGAAAAGCGAAATAAGTGTAGGATAGGAGTTATTTAGTAGAGTTTTTTTCAAAACTTATTTAGGAATAGGAGAAAAATAGAGAATAAGTGCCAAACAAGAAATAGTGGAATCCAGAAAACTAACTGTAACGGAATTGGACAGAAACCGAGGACAAAATCCAGAAACTTCGGATCTCGCGGAACTACTATTTCTAGGTTCTGGCCTAAAGAGACTAGGAAAACGGTACGAGAACGATCTAGAGACCTGTATTCTTGGGGAATGTTGGAGAATCGTGGGGTACTTAAACCCACCGCCAAGAACTTCTTCTTCCTCTTTCTTTTGCACACGTTTTTTACATGTGAATAGTGAGTAAAAGAGTGGTAAGTTAGAGATCTGGATAGAAGTGAGAGGTGAAATTGGTGCCGATTGCACCTGGGTAGAGATGGTCACCAGAGTACAAAAGCTCGCGATATTGGCCCAGATGGTCATTCCGACTGATCCGGAGCTCCAGAAACAACTAGATGAGGATCTGATCCAAATGGGGTGCTTAGGATTTATTCAGAGATCTTGGAGTCTGAAAAATGACGGTATGGTTCAGGAATTCATTGATGGAGTTTCGAACTAGTATGAGAGAATGGTGAGAGGGCGATCCGTAACTTGATCCGCAGATATGTGGGTGGAAGTTTACGGGTTCGATAAGTTGGGATTCGGGTTTGCTTCCTGGGTAGACAAGTACACCCCTGGAAAATTCCAGAATCCTGTTAATCCAAAAGATGGATATGCCATCAGTGATAGTAAGGACGAAAGGCGGAGGAGGGTTTTAGAGTTCCTGATTTCCATCTTGTATCCAGAAAAGCCTATCCGAGTTACGGTCAGAATGGCCAATACTATTTTCAAATCCCTAGAGGATAGGCTAGTTAATTGGAGGCAGGTAATCGGGGCCATAGTAGCGAAGTTAGCCAATACTGTGTCTCATAGTAAATCGAGCCCCATCAGCCCCTATCTATACCATCTCTACCATTTCAATGAAGTACTGAATGATCCAGAATTGCACTGGAAGAAAAATGTATCCGCTGCAACCCATTGGAATGCGACTATGTGTCTTGTACAACTATCATACAACTGTTGCCTTCCATATTTGCACCAAATTGGTCGTGTACTTTGTTCTAATTGCAAAGTAATCGTAGAATAATGTGTAACTTTACGAGAGAGTAACAGAAGAGTGGATGTGAAGCATTTTACATCCGAAATACGTCAATGTCGTCGATGTACGGTCCTGAACTTCAATGTATGAAATTGTAGTCAGATGTAGTTTGAAAAATGACTGCAGTTCAACTAAAAAGTTTTACGAGAGAGTAACAGAAGTGTAGATGTAAAGCACTCTACATCCGAAGTTCATTTGCGTTGTTGATGTATGGTCCTGGACTTCAACGTATAAAACTAAGGTCAGATATAGTTTGAAAAATGACTAAAGTTCAACTACAATACAACTATAGTACAACTATAAAACAACTACAATGCAACTACAGTGCAATTACACGGCAACTACAATGCGATTGCAAATTAATTATAGTGCGACTACAAAACAACTACAATGCAGCTACAGTGCAAACAACTACAATGTAACTACAATGTAACTACAAAACACTTCAACTATACAACTACAATGCAACTACAAAACACTTCAACTATACAACTACAATGCAACTATTATGATTCAGATCTATTGTCACATTTACAAAATAAATAGATATTAGGCATCTATGACTCTTGTAGATGTTATGAATCTAGGATGGGTATAGATTTCTAACCATGTCATATAAAAAAATCGGATTGTTGTAGAATTCATATATGTAAAACAAGTTTAGATTTTAAAGATCCTAAAGAATTATAAGTTTAAATGAAATTTTACCATACTACTATTACAAAACAACTACAATGCAACGAAAACTCAACTATAGTGCAACTATAAAACAATTACAATGCAACTAAAAAACATGTATAATGCAACTAGAAAACAACTACATTGCAACTAAAAAACAACTGCAATGCAACTTCAAAATTACTACAATGCAACTACAAATCAATTGCAATGCAACTAGAAAACAACTACAATGCAACTAAGAAACAACTACTATGCAACTACAAACCAACTACAATACAACTACAAACCAACTACAGTGCAACTAGAAAACAACTACGATGCAACTATAAAAACAATTATAGTTCAAGTAAACAACAATGAGGATGCAACTGGAAGATGACTTCATTGCCAAAAAAACAAATTAAAATTTGAATACCAAATGATTACAAATTCATATGCAAGCGATTCGTCAGAATCAAGCTTCTGACCTCCTGTGAATTTTCAAACCCTGAAGTAATCTCAAAAATAAAAATTAGGTTCCTGTCCTATTCTCACCTACGAATTCAAAACCGTACATCGGCATGATATAATGTCTCTCAGATGGAACTAGGTTTTTTGTCCTCGCGCTCCTGCTCTCTTTTGCAGATTCAGAACCTTGCATTAGCATGAAACAGTCAATCTTCCAAATAGAGTAGTTTTCTGTCCTGCTCCCACCTGTGATTTTAGAGTCCTACATTACCATGATGCCATCAATCTCCAGAATGGAATCAACTTTCTGACAATCCTCAAATTCTTGCACCATTCTGATCTTGTGCCCTTTCTTTGTTTGCCCTTTCTGCGTCCATAACCATCCCATTCGCAGGCAAAGTGACGGAGCGCATGGACCTTTTCGATGAGGCGAGCAAGAAGTTGGAGTACACGGTGCTGAAGGGCAATCCGCGCTACCGTTACATGTCTGCCACTATGCAATTCAAGGATGGACCTCGCGATGGCACCACCACGGCTGTGTGGGTGGTCATGTATGTGCCCAAGGGCGACGTGGGTCCTCCCGAGCACATCAAAAACATCGTGTTGCTCTTGTGGCAAGCGATGGCCAGCACTGCCAAGACTATTGGAGTTCACTAGGGCTAGATAGTTCGATAGTTGGGGTTTTAGGGTTTTTTAAGGTTTAGAGTTTAGGATCACTTTTTGAGAGTTTGGTTGTGGATTCACTCGTATGGTTGTGTCCACGAATAAGCTAAGCTTATGTTTGGTTTTCGCGCCCGAACTGGTGTTGAATTTTTTTCCAAAGTGGCAGGTCTTGGTGTACTGTACTGTAAAAAGAATATGTTTGGAAGATCAATGTGCGGAGTTTTCTTGTCCCCGTAATTTGAAAGGGTGCTTTGTACTTTGAGAGACTACTCTTTGCTAGTAAATTGCATCAAATCATTCACTCATGTTCATCTGGAATTGAAAGATTACAACAAGCTAGAATGGCCGCATGTATACCGGGACCCATGGTGATGACACGAATGCTTCTAGGTTCGCCATGGCCCTGCTTGTACTCGCTCTTAGTGAAGAACTCTGGCATGTAGTCGCATAGAATCTTGTTCACATGCTTGCAAGCCTTCCAGATGTTATTAGAGGAGGCCTGGAGGATCTCGGTGTGCGAGAAAGTGTGAGACATGATTCTGCGTTTTCTTATCTAATTGGGCTGAATGCGAGAGGGGCAACTGATCGTTCAATCAACTAGAAGAAGTGCAGTGATGATCTTACATGGTGTGATTATTGTGGATGATAAGAGAGCTCTTTGTAGAGAACATTCAACTTTGAGTCATTACACAAACGAAAAGCAGTTTATACTTGATTAGTTAGTTTAGAATGTATTTTGACCATAATCGAGTGCTTCCAGGGCTTGAATTGCGGTCCTCCACAGACGTTTCAGAACGCCCAACTAAGTAGACAATTAATAAGTGCATAATTAACGATGCCTTTGACAATATGACGACTATATGAGGGATTCCGGAATGGCTTAGAGACAAATGGTGATCGTAGGTTAAACTTTTCAATTGCCAGCTTCGATGACTGCGTACATCGGTAATTGAGGTGAGTGCACACAGGTATGTATGTTTTCATGAGGTTCACTGCGTTCTCCATATTGCAAGCATTTCAAAAGATTCATTGTCTTTACAAATGCTACAAGTCATGTGCACTTTGATTATCCATATTACAGATGTCCACTGATGCTACAAGCCTTGTAAAAATTGATAGTACTCGGCCTATCTTCCAAATTTTCACAGTCCTATGCTTGTGGATTCCAATAGTGTCATATGTTGATGAAAGTTATTTACTTTGTCATTCATCCTATGATGAGATGACATGTGTGGGGATGATGAGGTGAAACATGTGGACTAGAGTAACCTAGTGTTTATCTTCTCTGTCTCCTTCACCACCGCTTTACTGTGTTCTTGCCGCCACCGCTTTGCTATTCTTATCTATCATCTTTGTTGTGATCCATACTAGTAAGCTAATGTTAGTTTAATGTTAGTTCACTCTTGAGGGAATATTAGTTTAGTGCTACATTAGTATTGGTTCTTTTTGGAGTGAACGCGAGTTTAATGGTACTCTAGTGTCAAAACTATGGTTGCAAAATTGTATTGTAAGGTAAAGAAATTGTAAGTTCTATTTATTTGAGGTGCTTCTTTCTAAAACCCTATAGTTGCGAAGAGAGTTTATTGTCTCTTGTTGATGCTTTTCCGTTGCCATGTATTCTTGATTTTGAACTTTGTTTTCAATCGGTGTTTATCTCATTGTTTTAGAAGGGCATTTTCTAATTCTTTCAATTGAAGCTTAACTTGAGGTCACATATTAGTCTCATTGTTTTTGGTACAGGAAGGCGTTCTCTAGCTCTTTTTATTGAAGTTGAACTTGGAGGTCATATATTTGTTTTGTTTTTTTAGGTGTAGGAGGGCGTTCTCTATATGTTTCGTTGTTTTTGGTGCAAGAAGGCGTTCTTTAGCTCGTTTAGTTGAAGCTGAACTTGGAGGTAGCTGGTTGAGTGATTGTGTGCACACGGATTCAAAGGAACATTCATTGTTGCATTTTTGGTGTTTAGTCTACACCTTTGTTGGGTATGCACCTTTGCTAGGCATGATATATATCACTTTCTGGTTTGTTTATTCTCACTCACATGGTAGAAAGTCAAGTTTGTTTTGGTTGGGGTAGGGTTGGTGGATAGTGTCTAGTTTGTGCTGGTGTTGGTGATGGAAACAGTGGCGGCAACTACTAGAGCCGTTGTGGTAGCCTTGTTTGTGTCCATTTTTCTTTTGGCTTGAGTTGCAATGCACTATTCACCCCCCTTCTAGCTAGATTCATTTTGTTATATAGATCTATCTAGTTATGCAAGAACAAGATGGCTTAACTAACTAGCAAGGTCACTCATTCATTCAAAGAGGGAGCGAGAAACTTTGTAATTGTGTGTGATGACTGAAGATCTAAAATTTGGTTGAAGAATTGATGTTGCAATCGATTAAGTGTGGTACGTTCATGATTTATGAAAAAAGAAAGATTTCATGTACACTAGGTTAGCTAAGTTTGAGGGTTTTGGGAATCAACAAACTTCGATTCCAAATGCGGAAATCAAAAGTAGGCCGGATTTATTGGACTCTTCTTTCCATGGTTTTGCGTACTGACATTGAGTGTTGAATTGAATTCCGACTCTCTAGTGTTTACTTTTCTTCTTGTTTGGGCTTCAATTCTTCATTTTGGCAGATCTCTTGATCTGCTTGCAGAGAATGACATCTTAGCTAGGTCATTAATTTAAAGAGGGAGTGTCTTCTTGTTTTGTGTCAATCATGATGATGAAAGAAATTTGGTTCTTAATTGAGGAAGTTCAAATGGATGTAGTTCACAATTCACGAGAGATTCCGGTCATTTGCACTCTAGATCGAGAGATTGTAGATATTCAAAGCAATTTGAGAAGATTCAACACTCTTTCCTTTTAAAGCATATAAATTTGCTTAATCAATCATATTGTGAAGTTGCACTAGTGATAGATGGCTGATGTACTAATATTGAATGGCTCTACTCCTAAACCACCGAAGAATTCAAAGAATCATAATACAAGAATGTAGTTAAGAGGAAGAGATGATCAAGGAAAAAAGGAGCAAGAGGTGAGGACAACTACCTAAGTAAACAATTTGAAGCTAAAATATTTTTAGTAACTTTTGATATTGATAAATTACTTATAATGATTGTAGTTAAATGTTGTAGAAACCTTTTGTTAGGAAGGAGATCTTGAGGAGGAAGAGGGTTCAGACCGAGGTTCAACCTAAACCCAAACCTCAGTCTAAACGGAGGCCAAAGGTGGCATTTTCAAAGATAGTCCTTACATTTCATTGTTTATATATTATATGTTAAACTTAGCTAAATTATTGATGTATACATATTTATTTATATATATTTATGTTTGCTCATTAATATTTTGTTTTGTATTGTGAACAACTATAGTTTTCAATTGGCCAACACCTTTCCCTTCTAAATTCAGCAGCACCTGGGTAAGTTGTGGCAGCTGAATATGTCACTAGTATTGGAGGAAAAGCTTTTCATCATACAAAGTCTATACCAAGCTGTGGTAGTTGGATATGTCACTAGTATCGGAAGAGAAGCTTTTCATCATACAAAGCCTAGCTATACCACAAGGGTGGTATAAGCTCAACATTGCACATGCGCTAGGTGGTTTTGTGGACTTGATGTGTCCTAACTCAGCAAGAGACCAATTAAAGTTGAAGGACATTGTAGGAGCTAATATCATATGGGATGAGCGATTCATAGTCGTTCTTGTACGTAATGACAAGTGAATTAGCAACTATATTTTTTGGACTAGCAATGTACATACTTATCTAATATATGGGTTTTGTATTGTTTTGTGTGAACAATGATTGTTTCTATCTCTATTGTGTTTTCTATTGCTTTGTATGAAAAATGATTGTTTCTGTCTTTGTTGGTTTGTAGTAGTTAAATTACAAACTAATTATGTAGTTAACTAGTTGCTTTCTTAATTGCATATAGGCTACAAATGGTGGAAATTAATTGCATATAGATTATATAGTAGTTGCATAGTAGTTATGTGCTAAATCAATGGTAAAAGTAGTTGCATACTAGTTGCATGTGGAATATATAAAAAATTGCATGTAGATTGCATGTAAGTTGCATGTAGGTTGCAAAATGAGTTGCATAATAGTTGCATGTAAGTTGCAAATTGAGTTGCACACTAGTTGCATGCAGGTTGCAAAATAATTTGCATATTAGTAGCAAATTGAATTGTATACCTATTGCATAGTTGTAAAATCAGTTGCAAATGAATTGCATATAGGTCACATGCAAGTTGTAAAATCAGTTGCATACTAGTTGCACATAGGTTGCAAATTGAGTTGCATATTGGTTGCATATAGGTTGCAAAATGAGTTGCATATTAATTGCATATTAGTTGCAAAATGAATTACATACTAGTTGTATTAAGTTGTAAAACTAGTTGTATACTGGATGCATATAGGTTGCCCAATGAGTTAGATATTAGTTGCATGCAAGTTGTAAAAAAAGTTGGATATTAGTTGCATTCAGGTTGTAAAATGAGTTGCATACTAGTTGGATTTAGATTGCAAAATTAGTTGCATAGTAGTTGCAAAATGATTTGTACACTAATTACATATACGTTGTAAATGAGTTATATATAGGTTGCAAATTAGTGGCATACTAGTCGCACAGAGGTTGCATACCATCACACATTACAGTTGAAAAAAATTGCAAAGTTCAAATTTAAGCCAAGTACATTAATTGTAAAGAAGTAGTTGAGCAGTGATCATTGAATTTATTAGTTTCACGCAGCAATGCATATCTCGTCAGAAGATATGCAGGATGAGGTTTCACAGAAAATCGTCTGATATGACATGCACTTACAACTCTCTTGCAACTTGTCCACTGCGACTACAAGCTCCAAATTATCACCTATTCCCAAATGTCCTTTGCAACTCTAAAACCAATTGTTAACTACAGTCGCAAAACCCCCTGATTTCTTTTAGTGTTGGTAGAGTACCAAACCAGACTTCAGATCCTAAAGTACGAGTTGACAGTGGAGTTTGAATCCAAACACCCACAGTCGGATCTAGAGGAAGTCCCAGAAGCTAGAGAGGAACCGACCAAACACAGGAGAAAGTCGATAGATTCGGACAGACAAGGAAAGCAGTCGGTAGTGGAAGGAGAAGAGCCTATTCAAATTTCGACACCACATGATGAGGCGGATTTGTACGAAACAATCATCCAATGGCTGCAAATCACCAAGATTGCATTCAACCGGTTGGCCTCCACCCTTGTCACAATCTGTGAAGTACTCGGGGGAGTAGAACTAGGACGGATCATCGAGGAGATCAAATAGAGGCCGGCCCAGAAGTCATGCTAGAAAAAGAAGAGTATATCCAAAGTCTAAAAAGAGAACGCAACAACCTGAAAGCACAATTGACCGCGACGGAGAAAAAGCTGAGTGTGGCATGACAATGCAAGGCAGAAGCTCTCCGGATCATCCAAAAAATCAAGGACACATTTCCCATCCAAGCGGAAGCAAAGATAAAAGTGGAGCTCTTCAACCATCGACCAACCACGAATGGACATGTCACCGGATCGAAGGTACTTAAGATGCTAGTGGACTTCAAAGCACGGATAGAGGTGATTTTGAGGGAGCTGCAAACACTATTTTAGAACATCAAGCACGAACACGTGTTCGACTTTTCATCATTTTTAGAAGTGTTGACTACTATATTTTCGGGTCTATAAGAGCAAGCCACGACACCACTTGGACCATCTCATCATATTTCCACGTCTTCACCTTCACCCCACAAGGGACAACCAGGGAATCCATCCGGAATCGATACGCCCATTCCAAAAGGTAAGCTCCAGACTCCACCCAAAATGGTTAAAACCTCAACTCCGAGGCCTAGTCCGACCAAGATGAAGCTATTCAATCTGTTGGGGATGTCAATTTCAAAGAAGACCTTCAAAACGCCGTCCCTTCCAATTTGTCTTGATTCGGGTACTCAGAAGGGAATTATAGTGAATCTGGCACGGGAATATCTGAAAAGCTTTACGCATATGTGGAGGCAACGGCTAGCGTGACTCCAAATAAAAACGATACAGTGGTGAACTTAGCCGAATACTCACCCATGGATGACAACGTGGAGATCGAGGAATCCGAAGAGGAGGTTGTTCTAGGTGATGAGACGGAAACGGACGAAGATGAAGAGGAATCTGGATCAACCAAGACTACGCGATTCGTCCCTGCAATCAAGACCGGATTAGCAACAAAGGCAATTACTACCAAGTATTCCTCCCAAAGACACTTGACGTACATGGAGAAAGGCGCAGGTGGTTTCCAAAAAGGTACGCAAAGATAGATAGGAAGTTAGTTTTAAGTAGTGAATTTTTCGGAACAGGTTTCCAAAGATGGGTCTAGATTCCGACTTTCAAGGGAGAACTAGCGAACAACTTTTTGCTTTTTCCACTACTAGAAAATTTTGTATTTCTGTTGTTTTGGTCACGTTGATCCGGTCAAAATCTGACAGAAATCTGTTGAAATCAACAGATTTCTGTCAGATTTTGACCGGATCAACGTGACCAAAACAACAGAAATACAAAATTTTCTAGTAGTGTTCTAGAACAATCTGTTCAGTCGTTGCCTTGTTTTTCTAGTGACTTTTAAGTTCTTTTCTTTATGTTTTAAAAGTCTGGGCAGACTTGTTGTCCAGGCATTCCACCTTAGTTTGTTCTTTTCCAACTCTTGATATCTGAGATGATTCCTTTGTGTTTGCATTCCGGATGTAATTTGAACAACCAGGCTTCCGCCCTAAGTACCTTGTCTCATATGGTGTTCTCATGGTTGTTCATCTAACTATTGGGGTGTGAGGAGGAACAAGCAAGGGCGGGATCCGGATCTATAGCAAATCGAATTCTAGCTAAGAAGGGCAACGGGTTGAAGATGTAGACTTGTGATTGAGGACCTGCGTGCAGTGCCTTTAAATTGCTGAAACGGTGATTTAGTGGTCGCCCGGAAAGGATGTGGAATGCGAGTCCGGAAGTCCAGAGAGGATTCCATGCAGAGATCAGCAACCACCAGTGGAATATTTCTACCCATCAGAAGATCTGCCAGCCACATGAGCAAGGCTAAAACCCAAGATCCGTAAATCTTCTAAGTTCCAAGTGTTTAGATCTGTTGTTGTAGTAATAAGGGATCCAACGCTATTATGTGTGACGTGCGGACCGATCCTGAAAGTTGTGAGGAAAGCCACCCCCTAGGACCAACGTGCGTTCTTGGTGTTTAGTGTTCTTTTGAGAGAATGAAGAGAGAGTGAGGAACATGAGTGGTAAGTCCCTACCCCTTTAAAGACCCTTTGAATGTAAAATAGAGGTATAAAAAACCGAGACGGATTGATTTATCCGGATTTCGGAACAGACTGGATCTGAGTGGTGTTCCGGATAGTTTTAGGATCTGGAAAATGAGTGAGAAGTAAACAATGGATTGGTTTTGAGGTTTAAGTTCTTTCAATTACGTTAATCCGGATATTTGAGTGCGAAATAACATATTAGAATTCCCTGGGACGATAATTTGTGTTATCTTATCATGTTTTTGTGGTAAAGATACTTACGCCTGGACTGCGACAACATAGCTTATAGAGAAAATTCAAAAGGCCAACAAGTAGGCATCCACACCATCAAATATTATTGAATGACTTGTAATTTTGAATTCTTGACGGTGTGCTATTTTGTTAATAACAGTAGGAATTACAGGTCCGGGAACCACTGAAGTCAACGTCAAAAACGAGCTCAAGTATGTAAACAACACAGAGTTTGTAGGACCAAATTCTTGCATCTTTCTTGAGAAGGACTCCCATTGATTGCACTTCATTCAATGTAGTGTGTGAGAGTTCATCTCAAAAGGGATGCAAGAGTTTGGTTCTATGTACTCTAATAGAAATAAAGTGGAGTTTGTAGAATCAAAATTTGCTCCATTTTTTAGGAAGGACTCTCATAAATTGCATTTCATATAATGTGGTGTGTGAGAGTCCGTCCCAAAGAATAGAATAGATTTTGGTTCTACAAACTCCATGCACAGCATTCTATTAGAATACCTGCACAAAATTCATAAAACCAAATTTTGTTCCATTCTTAAAAAGGACTCTCATAGACTGCATTTCACACAATGTGGTGTGTGAGAGTTCATCCCCAAAAGGGAGCAAAGTTTGGTCCTATGAATTCTATGCTTTTTCTTCCTTGAGTTCGTCTCTGTTGTTGACTTAGGTAATATCCGATCATTGTATAATTAGATGTAATTTGTGAATATTCAATGATATAAGTATAGATTCCATACACGTCCAATACATGTATATTTAGTGATTACTTTCTATAAAATGCTAAGTGTTGAGGAATTATTATATGGATTCCCAAATTTTGCATTTATATACATGTTTTATCTATCATTGCATTGTTTTTTTGGTATTTTGTAACAAAAAATTCTTTTGAACTTGTAGTTGCAATCACTCTAGAATCTTCTATTTCATTGAAAACTCCCAAAATAATGAATATGATGTTCAGAACGGATTCCATGTGGAGATAAGCATCTACTAGAAGAAAAGTTCCACCTACCAGAAGATCTGCCAACTACAAGATCAGTCTAGGGACTAGAAACAGGGACCTTTCTTAGTTCTAGGTGTACGTAGATCCGTCGTTGTAGTAAAGGGGACTTAACACAACCTTGTGTGACCTGCTCTCTAGCTAGCCATGCGGAAACTTGTGAAGGTGCCACTCCCTTGAATCAACTTGTGTTCTTGATATTTGTTTGTTTTGAAAGAGTGAGGATTACAAGTGGTGAAGTCCCTACCCCTCTAAAAAAACAATAGTAGATCCTTTGAGGGTAAAATAGAGGTATAAAAAAACATCAATTTGTGGAATCAGTTCCAGAAACCGGAATAGACCGGATCCAAATTGCAATTCGGATAGTGTTTAAAACCAAAAGAGTGTAAGAAATTTGGACAGATTGATATTTGAATGAATTAGATTCTAGAAGAGAAAAAATACGGATATCTAAGTTTGGTATGACATCTTGAAATCTTTTGAGACGATATTTCAAGTCATTTTACAACGTTCTAGTGTTGTAAGGATACTAACGCCTAGACTATGTGTACAACAGGTATTAGCACAATGGCTTTCAACCTAAATGGTTTTAACTTTAACCAATCTGTTGTTGACAACCAAGGTTGTGTAATTAACACATGTGCTGACATCATCAACTGTGCTAATCTTGGTATGGAAGTTATGTATGAACGTAACACTTACAACTTCCTTTTAGATTTAGCTTTTGTTGAAGTTCCTTCTGTAAATAGTTAATATTTTAGTTATAAATTTATTATAAATAGGATAACAACTTGAAAATAATAACCTTAGGAAATAAATTCCTAAGGTTATTATTTTTAATTTAAATATTGAAATTTATTTATTTTCAATAAATAAATTAGAAAAAAAGGCGGACGTAGCTAAATGGATTAAGGCAGTGGATTGTGGATCCACCACGCGTGGATTCAATTTCCATCATTTGCCCATTAGAAACAAAATAAAACAAAATAAAATTTTATTATCACATAAAAATAATTTAATAATAAAAAAATTTATTTAATTTTTATTAGTTGACAAAACCTTTTGTTTATGTCATCATAAATAAAATAATATAAATATATTAAATAAAATGATAAATATGAAAAGCTTTTAAATTTAAATTTTAGTTAGAATACTAGCTAATTTTCTTTTATAAAAGAAAGAATTACCATGTCTAAAATATTTAGTATTTTTATATAAGATAAAAATAGCAAAAAAACTTAAAAGTTATTTAATCAAAATTTTCATATAAAAAAATCTAGTTATTTTAAAGTTTTATCTAACTGCTATAAAAAAAATGAAACAAGAATTATCAAAAAACAAATTTTTATATAGAAGATTAAAATTAGAAGAAATAAAAGAAGCTCACTATTTTTTGAGATATGGACATAATCAAATTTAGTTAAATTTTTAATTACATTTTTTTCAATAAAAAAAATTTCATTAAAATTTTTAACTTTCGAATTATCAACCAACAGCCCATAATCAAGGTGAACAGGCCTAGCTAACTAATGACTATTTGGAACTTGGCAATGGATGAGTGAAAAGGATTGAGATTCATGGTCAAGGCGAACAAGCCTAATTGACTAACTACTAGAGGGAATGATGATTGATTAAAGGCCCACAGTTATGGCAAACACGCTAAACTAGCTAAAGACTACTTTGAAATTGGCATTGGATAATTGAAAATGATGGAGGTCCACGGTCAAGGCAAACAAACCTGGATAGCTAACTACTAATGAAAATGATGATGAATAAAAGGCCCATGGTCATGGCAAACAGGCCAAAACTAACTAACGAAGGGTTGGCACCAAGTGGTAAATTGTAAAGTGACTCAAAAGAAGACATAGATGATACAATTCTAAGTTTCCTTATACAAGACTACTAGCAATACTACAGGTGATGGATCCTACATGATGGACATGAGAAACTTGGGACCAAATCGAAATAAAATGAACTAGATAGTTAGATGCTTTTTAGCACGCAAGATCTAAAAATTGAGAGCTTTTGATGGCCACCAATTTGGAAGAACATAGCCCTCAAAATCCATGGACCACTAAAATATCACTGAGAAACCACAATTATAATGTTTGATACAAGAGTTGCTTCTTGCCTTTATACTAGAATCACAATTAACCTAGGTTCTTGCTAGCTGTCTGATCGGCGTTCTATAGAGTGGATACGTCGAATGTGGACAAGCTGGCGTATATGGTCTAGCACCGCTACACTAGTGTCTTCAATTTTACACTAATCCCAAAACATGTGTGTGGTCTATTTAAACAATTTCATATTTTTTCAAGACTTATATCCTAACATTAGCCTCTAATAGGATTGCATGAACGTTTGAATGTCCAACGTCACATCTAGACATCCAACAACACGTCTGAACGTCTAGTAGATGTAAACCTTTGACTTTGGATGTCCTTGAAGATTCACAAAACGATGTTTTTAGACAGGTAGCAAACGGGCAAGCAGTCGCAAACGGGCAGATAGGTGGTCCGCTTCATCATGATTGTCCAATGCAGCGGATACTCGGTCATCCACTGCATCGGATGGTCTCCATACGGTGGACAACCGAGCGGACGCTTCAATAGATGTCCGAATTTGGCAAACACTCGAGTGTCCGTTATATCAGCCGTCCGCTGAAGTAGACACTTGGCCGTCCAATACATTTGGACGTCCGCTGAAACAAATACTTGGCCATCTGGTACATTTTGGCGTCCTCCAAAGCAAATGCCTGAGGTAGGTGGACGGCTAAGCATTCGCCTCGTGCAGGCAATTGCCGGATACAAACAGTCGAGTGTCCACTTCATTGGAACCATCCAATGCGGCGGACGCTCGACAGTCTGCCACGCAGTTCGTTTCTCCTTCAAGATTTTTAATCTCATAATTTGCCATATTATATGTTTAGAGCTTAAAATCTTTAGGATATAGAATTTAGTTGAGAATCTTGGCAAAAAAAATTGAATTTTTAACCACTAAATTATTAACCCCTAAAGCCTCGAGGATGTTATCTGTCAAAAACCATTGCAAACTACCACTTTTGCTACATTCACCTAAGGAAACCAAAAAATTATGTTTTCTCAAAATCCAACCGTTAAATCTTGTACTTAATTTGTTTGAAAACATGTGGTAAAAAAATTCATCAAAAATGACTGTATAGATTGCAAGATATTTGCATCCAAAGTGAGGAAAAGAAGTTTTTTTGTAACTTGTTTGACTAGATTTTGGGGCTTTGAATCTTTTTAACTAGAAATTTTTGCACTATTAATTTTGATTTTCTAAGTTTTATGTTGAATAGTTGAGTTCAAAATCTAAAAGAAAAATTCAACAAAAAAACACTTCATTTTCACTCATTAAAAAATTGTTAAGTAGAAGTAGGTTAAAGATTGAAGGAAAAACTAAATTATTAATAGATTTAAGATGGAAATGACATACAATAATTCCAACAAGGAGATTGTTTTAGAAAGCAAATCTAACCTTCTCTAACAATTTTTTTTGAAAAATTATAAAAATTACATTCACAAATGAATCCTATATGTTATTTTCTTAAAAAGATGATTAGATTGCCCGAAAAAGTAAGATTGTCCATAACTTTCTCATAACTAGTCCAAATGGAATGAATCAAAGCTTCAAATGTAGACAAAAATATAAGATTTTAGGAAAAAAATATTTTGACTTTTTGTGATTTTTTTGTACTGCCCGTTGACTTTTGTTTTTAGCTTATTGTGCCATAACATTTTCTCCCAGGCACCAATTGAAACAAAAATTATATATTCACAAAGCTCTCAGCAAACTCCACAACCTCAAAAAATCTCAAAAACATTCATTACAAATTGAGACAATAAAAACCTACCTAGACCCAAATTGTCCCCCGAGGGTTGAAGGGACAAACGGTCCTTTTGGGGTTAATATCTCTAAAATGATATTAAAATGTATTAATCCCAATGGTCACACTATTTATGAAGCAAGATAAATCATGTAGAATTTTTAGGGAGAAAAAATGGAAAAATTGCATTTGAAAATGAATCCTACATTTGTACAAGTTATTTTTTTTCTAAAAAATGCTTTAATTGCTTGATAGACAAGATTGTTCATAACTTTCTCACATCTCAAGTCCCACATAAAATCCAAATGGAATGAATCAAGGCTTTTCATGTATACAAAAATATAATTTATAAGGAAAAACTAAAATGTAATTTTAAATATAAATTCCTGACATTCTTTTTGTTGCCCTCATTTCTTTATCTCTTGTTTAGTTTTTTTCAGTTTATTTGGGTATAGCATTTGTTCTTGGGCACTGATTGAAAAATCAATTTTATTCCTACAAAGCTAAACAATTTTTCTATCTTCAAGACAAGCTTTTGAAAAACTAAGAAAATATTTTAGTGCATAGGTACACGTCTAAAATGTCATTTATCCTCCAAAGGAACAATGGTCCTTCAGGGATTAAATTCAAAGTAAAAGAAGGTCTTAAACATATAATAAATCATAAAATATATATATATTTATTATGTAAAAAACTCTCAATCATTACAAGTGCATAATGAATCAACAATTCAGCATGTATTTTCAATTCATATATATTGGCATACATTGTTGGTTTAGGTGCACCATATATTAGTTAGAATTGCACACACACCCTTCCAACTTTATATTTCTCAACTAATTATAGAGTTTTATATAGCGTATTGAACTACTACTCTATTAATATGAATGGCGGAAGTGTTCATTTGGAATGGGCTAGTTGAATCCAATAGTGAATCTAGTCATCACATAAGCCAAACCACCACAATGTCTCAAACCCTTTATGCAAAGGCAATTCAAATATTGATGAAATACATTTTTCGATACATCAAAGGTAAACATGTCCATTCCTTCAGTCTCCCGTTGCAATTTGAAGTAAGCTTTCGATATGCATTGCCCACTGATCTTTTGAGCGATTTTACCAACCGCATATTCTTCTGATGTACGTGAATATTTTGGATTGTTTTCCACATCCACATCTTTTGGGTACAAATATACAATATCTGGGTCCACCCACCATCTCTTCTGCAAAGTTTGGGTCCTCTTACTTACTAATGTGCACGTACACAAGGACTTCATTGATTCAATAGCTAAGGTGAACGTGCTCCAATTACAAACTCTAATGTAAACATGTGATTCATCTTCAGGATAGTATAACATGATGTTGTTTGGAGATATATCATTGTACAGATGTTCAGCGATATGCACTACAATCATTATGTTCACAAAGGCCTATGCAAGCTCTACGCGTTTTTTTTAAATTGAGCGAGATAATGAATTTAAATTACGTTGACTTTTAAAGGATGCAAATAGGTCAAATGAATGTATATGTTGTTTGAATAATCATTATTCATGTTCAATATATGTTACAAGGTTCTGTCATTCTACCAATATGCATGGCCTTTGTATGTAATTGCATGCATTGCTACAAATCATATTACTTCTAGATGTGAAATTTTCACTACCATCGACTTATTTTGGTATTTCAACTTTGTAAGCTGAGATTGAGTATGGTGATAGATGGATTTCTTTACTGCAAATTTTTAGTATGAAAGTATCTCAAAACATTCTTCAATTCAAACCTTCTGAATTATTGTGTACCCACCTTTCATAGTTCTATCATCTACTTGAATCACCTATGCTATGTCTAGAAACGCTACAAGATGTTATCAACCCCTATCAACAACTCCATCATTGCTATTCCACCAAGATAGTGACCCGACTCTATTGCACCTTTCAACAAATGAAATAATACTCAACTTCTAAACAAATAACAATGGGTCTTGTAGTGTTGAGACATTCTGAACATACAAAAGCAAGTATGTACACACAAGAACACTCCCCCTTTGAACAAGTATGACAATCATTGAATCTTTACAATTTCTTCATTCCCAACGATAAATGCTATAAAATTCTATCAATGGTACTGTGGATGTCAAATGAAAACATACAAGTAGAAAAAAAAAACATTCAATCCAATTAAAAAAAAAATTGGTATGGAAGTATCTCTGGTGGAGAAGACTTTGACTGTGATGGGATTCGACAAGGTGGGTTCAAGAGGTGGTTTATTGCAACAAGGGCCTCGAAATGCTCATAATTACACACAACCTTTTATACTTTGGTGAAGCGTGCTAAGACCTTAGGGGCATGGAGTTGTTGAGCTTCAAGGAAGCCCTGTCCCAAGCAATTCAAAAAAACACCACCATAGCTGATAGCACTTCCAACTAATGAAGTGTAGAAAAATGCTCCAAAGTCACCAATACTCAACTCTTGAATGTGACCAATGATTGTCGAGTCTTGTTGCCACATTGATAGTCCCAACAACGGCAATCCTTCAAGAATCATGTACTACCAACCACAATCACATCATTAAACTCCTTGGTTCAAAATTTCAAAACAAACAAAAAAACACTCAATTATTGCATTGCTAGATAGCCAAGATTAGACTACTCACCCAACCAATGGCCATAACGAGATTGAAAAATTTAGAGACCCACCATACCATAACAATCCCAATAGCCATACTTTGAGCAACAAGCAACATCCACCATTCACAACTGTTCCAAATTGATCAATTTCCATCTGCAAGTAGAGCACTAGAACTTCTCAATTCAATAACACCTCTAGATGTACCTACAAAATTCACGAGACAACAATAAGTTGGGGAACATGACTATCTACAGTGCAATCAATTACCTAGTCCGATCCTCTAGTTCATAATCCAAGTTTTTACATCAAATTTTACGTTATGAAGATATCCTAGGATTACAAGGAAAAATGAACCTATGGAATCACATGAGAAATTATGTCCAAGGAAATAGAGGAATTTTCCTTCAATAAGACCAGGCCAATAACACCCAAACCCAACCCTACAGATTCAAGAGATTCTCCAAACTAAAACGGCGACCGTCAATGGCTGTGAGTCGATGATCACGTGTCCTATTTCACATGTGAACCGAACCCAGAAAGTCATGTCAGTCCACTATAATCTTCTGCAAACAAACTAGGTCGCAATAGCCTCGCCACAATATTTAGCAACTTTGTACAGATTGAGATCCGATAGAAAGTTCATCTTAACATTGCAGGAAGGGAGCCGATACGAATCTACACGATCAGTCTTGTTTTCGTTCCGAACATCAGCTACTTAATCCCGCCGAGTGGATCAGTGTAACAATCAACGACCTGAAGCCTTTCCAACCAAAGGCACGTCAAGAAAAGGACTGCCCGTTATGTTAAAGCAATGTTGGCACTTCCAAAGTTTCTCGTCAAGAAAAGAACTGCCCGTTATGTTAAAGCAATGTTGGCACTTCCAAAGTTTCTCGTAGTCATTTGGTTGCAGTATCAATTTCCCAAACTTATAAGACAACAATGAGTGATCGCTGCACGTCTGCATAGTAGCAACCTGAGCACAGGACTTACGAACCAGTGGCCAAGCTTGGAATTGCCCTTCCTGTAGAGCGGTGCGGTCGTATAGCTCCCCGGAGTGCGGCGCAGTGCAATTGCCCCACATCCTCTGTAGAAACAACACTAAACATTCCATCGTGGTGTCATATTGCATGATAAAAGAAACATATTTAAATTGTCGCTAAATTAGCGGAGAGGAGACTTCAATCCTTTGAATGTACAATACTTCGGCCGCAAATTAAAGAATGCTAGCAAAACCTAACCCTATTTCGCTCGACGGTAGCAAATCACAAGAGCTCCCGAAGAAGAAAGTCACCTGATGATGATCCAACAGTATAGCGCCGTAGATGCTGCGACACTCTGAACGCTGTCCTCTGGAAAACAAAACACCACCCCCTCATCAATCAGTGGCAACCCTAAACCACTTCTTGAAGAAATCTTAATACAGAAAATCTGTAAGAAAGAACGCCAACTGATGAAATCTTCCATAAAATTTCATAAAAATGTTTCAAACTGATCCGGTAACAAATTCGAAATTGCGCGTACTCAATGGCAAAGAACCAGATCATGTCCGGAAGAAGCATGCTGCGGGAAGCTCGCTAGACGTAAGGACGGAGCAAGCGCACTAGAGCGCACTCCATGAGCAGATAGGCTGCCTGATTGATGAGAGAGCAACCCGCAGGAAAACCTCCAGGGAATGATGTTTACTCCGATGTCATGTGAACAGAATCAATTTCGGAACCAAGAATGGCAAATTATGAAGAAAAGATCCAGAGGATTACAATGTGAAGTGTTGAGGAAAAAGAGCGACACGCGAAAGCAATAAAAGGGCTTCGTCATAGTGCTGCTTAGGACTTGAATGCAGCAGCTGCTGGTCATGACGGCTCGAAAGCCTCGTCCCCTCTTCTATTCAAGACACTTTCCATTGCCTTCGTTTGTATCTTTTTCTTATTGACAGTGTCAGTGCAACCTAACTCCACGAGTGGCCTCATTCCCACTGGTTTCGTCATTGCTAACAGTACAATGCTATGACAACATGCATTTTATTTTAACCCCTAAAGTTTCAAGGCCTTTTTTTCATCAAATCCTACTCAAAACTGTCATTTCTTTTGTAAAAAGCAAAAAACTTTAAAATTTGTCTTTATTGCATATCTAACTATAAGTTCTTGTAGTACACTAATATAAAAGTGCATGGAAAAAATTTCAGATATTTTGCAAGATATTTATAGTTTCAGATATTTTGCAAGATATTTGCATTTCAAGTGAAAAAAACTAGTTTATTTAATACCTTAATTGGCTAAATTTTTTATGTTGAGGAATTGAGTTGAGAATTAAAAAAAAATCAACAAAAAAACACTAAAGTTTCACTCATCAAAAAATTATTAAGTAGAAGTAGGTTCAAGATTGAAGGGATAACTAAATTGTTAATAGCTTTAAGATGAAATTGAAACACAATAATCCCAATAGTGAGATTGTTCTAGTAAGCAAATTTAATCCTATCTAACAATTTTTTTTTAAATTGAAAGAATTGCATTCACGAAGGGATTTTGTAAGTTTTTTTTTTCAAGAAGATGCTTAGATTGCCCAAAAAACAAGATTGACCATAACTTTTTCATCACTAGTCTAAATAGAATGAATCAAAGCTTCAGATGTAAACAAAAATATAATCTTTGAGAAAAAAATTAAAATTAAAAAATTCAACTTTTTGTGATTTCTTTTGGACTATCCTTTGAGTTGTTTTTTGGATTTATGGTAGCATAACTTTTGTTTCTAGGCACCAATCGAAATAAAAATTATATTCCCCAAAAGTTAATCTAATTTCCTATCTTCAAAAAAAGTTTCAAAAAATGATGTCAAAAATTGAAATTACACAAGCCTATCCAAAATCCAAAAGTACCCTATAGGAACTTTGGGACTTTAAGGGAAAAGAATAAATTATAATTTTTTTAAAGTGTAAAATTAGTGTAGTATAGACTTTCAACCCCATTCTTCAACATTAAAATCTTAAATTTGATATTAATAGTATATAAATTTGAAGTTAAAAAGATTCAAAGCCTAAAAATCTAATCATGAATGTAAGGTAAAAAAAAATTGGTTTTCTTCACTTCAAACCCAAACATCTAGCAACCTTTGTAGTCATAGTTTTTGAAATTTCATACACATTCTTATACCAATTTGATGCAATATCCAACAATAAAGATATGCAAAAAAATAATTTTGAAAGTTTTTTTGACTGTAAAATAGAAATGGTGGTTTTGAGTGGAATTTGACTAAAATAAGGTTTGGGGATTCTAGGAGATAGATTCATTTGTGAAATTAAATCTTCTAGAAAATTAAAAGTTGATCAAACTCACCAATTTTCTCACCAATTTCAAAATCTCAATGCTTCAGTATAAAATGGTACAGCTCAATCTTTCTAAATGGTGCAGCTTAGTATTGGAAAGCTTTAATAAAAGTAAATATTATTATTGTACAATTTGTGAGTTAAAACATAGGATCCTTTTATTCACAAAAGGTAACATTTTTGTCAAATTATAAAATTTTACATGTAATAAAAGGTGCTTTAAACTCAAAAAAGGATTAATTTGAAAATCTAATTAGAATATGTTTAGAATACACCTACAATATACCTCAAGTATTTCAAATATGTGATAGCCCCCATTTAAATACTTTCTTAATGCATGTGATTACAATAGATATATTTTAGTAATCCACTTGCGCTTTACAAACAACATTACTCAATTCCTAAGAATAATCTTCATCTACATGTAGCGAGACCAATTTATTTAATGTATACGTATTAGGATTTAGAGACCCCTTCAATTTTAGGGTTCCCCTTCCTTCCCTAGTATGTTGGACAATTCCTTTATAGTTTCAGCTATTATTGTGGAAAAACAATTCGATTTTTATATATGTTTAAATGTAGTGTTCAATTAGATTGATATGTGTAAAGTAGTGTGCTACAAAACCATCCATCTCCTTCAAATCTCTCCTATTTTTAACTAGAGAATGGTGATGAGGTGATCCTTAAATGGAACTATTTAGTAATTGAATGAATTGAAGAAAAAATATTTTTTTATTGCAAGAGCCAATCATTGTTTTTGATTTCCACACATCTCTTTACAAGTTGCAAGTGGGTGGTTTCTAGGGGACCCAAGGTTGTCATATCGGACAGGAATCTCATTGTTCACAGACAGAATCGGACCAATTAGGATTGACTAGCTGCAAACTTCAGAGGCTTATAACTTTTGCAAAAATATTTCAAATCGGACAAATGAGATGTTTTTAGGCATCTATAGTCCCCTGGGGACCTATAGTCACTACAAGAAAACATGTCCGAAATGACAGAAATCAGCCCCTCCTAATTGACTGAAAATTGACAGTTTTTTGTCAATTTGGACAATTTTCTGTCAATTCAGACAGTTTTTTGTCCTAATTGACAGAAACTTGTCAAATTTCTGTCATTTAGGAGGGGCTGATTTTTGTCATTTAGGACACGTTTCTCTTGTAGTGAGTCACAAATAGGTACCTGTGCCCCAAATTTGTGAAAATTTATAAATAATTCAAAAATGCTTGAAAAAATACAAAACCACTTGTGTTAGGTTCCACACTTATTTTTTTCTTTGAGTAATGACCAAAAAATATCTTTGTCCACAAAAACCTATGTAAAAGGCAGACCAGCCCTTAAATGGTTGCTTTTAGAGCATGCTGTTTCGACCTGCCATGAAGGCATTTTCTCTCCAGGATGTGCATTTAATAAAGAAAACTTAGTATCTCATAGTCTTCGAGCTCATTATATATTTAACCCCAAAGTGGCATTCAATATCCAGGGTTCAAAAACATCATTGCTTTTGAAGCTCTATAGGTCTAGATATCTTCAAGTTATACAAATCTCAACCGTACAATCTTGTAGTGTATATGTTTTAGATGATATGTACAAAATTTGAAGTCATTTGGCCATATAGATTGCAAGATCATAATGTTTTAGTGTCAAAAATAGATGCTGAAATTTTCCACAAAACACATTTGGAGGTGAAATTTGTTTTCTAAACCTACTCAAATGAAAAAACTTTACACTACAAAATGATTCAAAACTAGTATACAAACACATTGGTGAATTTTTTTTCATTCAATTGACTCATTGTGTCTAAAAAATAGCTTTGAAATGTCAAAAAATAGCAAGAAAAATTGCAAAAAACACATCTAAGGCTGAACCTCCTACTACTAGAATGCTTCTCACTCACTCATTACTTCTTGGATTGACATGAGATTTTTGCCTCACAAACTTGACTAGTATGCGCAACTTTTCCAAAAAACTTATTGAAAATGGACTTTGTATGAAGAAGAAATAGGCCACCGAGGTTCACTCTACTCCCCAAATGCCAGGATGTTGAACTTCGAATTGCTCCCAAACATTCACAACAACTTGGATTGACATGAAAATTTACCACAATAACTAGACTTCAAGGGGAACAAAACCCAACAATTTTATTGAAAATGAATGTTTTACAAAAGAGATCCAAGCCCCCGAAGTTACAGCCCTAAATGCAGTTTGGTGAACTCAAATTGAAGCTGTAAACTTTGGCCCCAAAAAACTCAGTACATCTTGGATTGATCTGAAATATTTGCCACACAAACTAGAAGGGAGAACACAACTTTCTAAACAAATTTTATTGAATTTGGGTCTTGGATGCAAAAGTTACAACACTTTGAATTGGACTTCAAATTGTGTGAGGACACTTTCTGTCCTCTTTGTCATTTTGGGGTTAATCACAGCCGTTCTTGTACTCATGCTGGTTACAATTTGCTCTTATGAATTAGTTTTTTCTCTTTCCTTCTTGGTATTTTACAAGCGGGTTACAATTTGCTCTTATGAATTAGTTTTTTCTCTTCCCTTCTTGGTATTTTACAATACCATTTTCTTGTTGGATGGTATATTTTACTGTTCAGAAGATGTAGAAAATAACTTTTGTTGTTGATGATTTTTTTTCTTGAAACACATGGATAGTTTCCATTGATAAAAGGAAACAATACATAGAACCAAAGGATTCAATCCTTAGTGGTAATATTTTCATTTTCTACAATAATATATTGAGATTAAATTTTTTTTCTTTCAAAAAGAGGCAAGAGAGACTAGAATAAGACAACTAGTCAACAAAGAATGGACTAACACACTATACCAGCTCCATGACTTTTCTAGATGATTGTGTTGTCAACTCTAGTAGCAATCATTAGGGATTGAAGGTAAATGGCGTCAAACTTAGACCATATCCTACAAGTTTGTTGGGGTCTTCTATGAGCATCTTGGCAAACCTTAAGCATAGTCACTCGACATATATCTAACAAGGCATCTCTAAGGGCACATTACAACTGGTGGCTAGTAGCCAATATTCCTGAGCAAATATATTTTTGCTCTTGGAGATCCAAATAAACCAAAGAGACGGTGCGTAGTATCTAATTTTCAAGCACAATAGAAAACAAATTAAATTGTACATGAAAGATACCTTCTGCTAATGAACTCATTTGAGTTATCTAGATGTAGGTGATATTGATTCTTTTCATATGAATGATTCCAAAACAAAACAAGTTGGCTCAATAGACATAGAGGAAGACCTCAATTATGATCTTCATGACATGTAGAAAATATAAGAATATAATGGTCAAGGATGCTAGCTAATGCAAACTTATGAGGATGTGAAATTACAACACCATTAAAGGAACCTATGCCGGCATTCAACTTTTTAGGGCCTATGAATTTGGTACTAAGTGACTAAACAAGGACAAATATTTCTATGATATGGAAAACATATGATATTGACAAACTTGTCAGGCAGGGTGATGCAAATATTACAAGGTCATTTCCATTTTAGAAAGACCCACTCTATCTCCAACTTTGTTTTAGGTAGTGTGATCGATCATTGGCAGTGATCACTATAGTCAATAGAGCATTGGATTACGCTGATCTACCCAGGCCATATCCTTCATTTGTCAAATTGGGTTTAAATGAAAATATATCCATAGATGGTACAAGGTTAGAAAAATACTCAATATAATCATCCATACTTATATTGAAAATTCAAGAGGATGCCATTTCGCAATAGAAGAGCAATACATGTCAATGTATTGTAGGAAGTGCAGTAGTGTGGGTACCTTGTGGGTTTTAAAAATGTGTTTGTAGTTGCTAAAGTGTATTTTCAATGTTTTGAAGGTACCTTTGACTAGTGGAGGTACCTTTGACTAGATTTTGATTTTGTGAATGAATCTATAAGTGATTGTTGTTGTAATTGTTATTGGTGATTTAGGGTGATTGCAAGAAACATTTGTCCTTATTTTTGTCTCTTTGGCCTTGGACAAGTGATTTTTTGCTCATAACTTTTTCATCGTATGTTTATTTTCTATGAAATTTGAAATGAAGGTACATGCGATAGTTGTAGATATTGAGTAGCATAACAATGTTAAACATTGGGGGTCCCTTTTGTTCTCCAGAAAAGTAGAAGGCCCCTATGCAAGTTATTGTATGTTTTATATTGTTGTCATTAATTGTAACTAATTTGGAGTTGCAATGTGCACTTTGTACCTACATGCCTAGCTACAATGCATTGTTCACCTTACATCAACCAATAGTGTAGTGATGAATTCTACCTAGCTAGCCAATAATTTTACTTAGATTATATTTATGTTTCTTCCCAAGCATCTAGGGAGGTATTATCCTTCTTTTGGAATGAAATGGATCAATCCAATAAATATTGTTATGAATTTTTTCCAATCAAAAAAAAATATTACACTATTTTTAAATTGCCTCCAATTAGATGTCTACCTTGGCCATTTGAGGGGTAGTTCTATCTCTGACCCAAAAATAAAAATTTGAAGGTTAAAACTGGGATTTCAAGAACTTCTACTAAAGTCTTACAAGCCTACAATTTTCTAAAAATAGATAATTATTCACCTTCCACCTTTGTACAAATGCAAAAAACACAATTTTGGTCCTCAAGATGCAAATGGTTGAAAATAAACATCTTCAAGTTAGGAATTCTTTTTAGTTTATTTTTTTGAATAATTTCACTATTTTCTAAAAATGAAATTCTAAAGTATTTGTTTTTTTAAATTTTCCATCACTCTTTCTTTGCGTATAATTTTTGAAGATAAATTTTTCTAGGCTTGAATTTTAGAACATGTAATATTTTGAATGCTTTACAAGTTATCCATATTTTATTTCATTTAAAAAAATATTCCAAAAGTCATAGTATTGGGCCCTTTTGAGCCAAAAGTAGCATGTGTTTTTTGCAATGACTCTTTACTAAATTGGCAGGAAAAAAATCATTTGAAAAAATCATTTTACTATACAATGATATAAATTTGAATCCTAAAAACAATAATATAAATTTGAGATCACGAAAGCTTTAATGTGTGTAGAAGTTTGGAATGAAGGAAAATGGCATGCTTTATCTAAAAATATGCTTTCATTAGTACACAATACAACATATCAACCACATTCTTGGAAAAACTAGAAGTACCATGGTTTAAAAAACACGCATTCTAACAAGCAATTGACCATACATTCAGTGCACTTGGTTAAGTGCAAAAATGTTTAATTTAGATTCAATAAGACTTTTGATGGATATGTGGATGTTTTTTTTAATTAAACTTTTATACTGCCTCACGCCACAATCAAATCTCTCACTAAAATTATTTTTCTCTTCTTTGAAAGGGCCACAGCAGATGCACTTCTAGTTGATTAGGCATGGCATCTACGAAAGTGGACTTAAACCAATTTATTATGGGATCTCACTTTTGAGACCTTGAAATCAAATAGGATATTGAAGCAATCAAGAAAGATGCTAGGGCAATATTGTTGGGTGATATGTGATACAAAGTATCACAAATTAAGAAGGACATGGATATGGACGTGAAGGAAACTTTGTCCATGATTTTTTGCTCAGAAGAAGAGATTTTCTAGAAGTGGATAGATTGTTTCTTTTTCTTTCACATACTCTAGATGTCTTGTAGACTTTTGAACCTCATGACAAGATCCACTCAAGGGTTTCAAATCCATAATTATTGGTTGTAGAGTTGACTTTGTTAAGATAGTTTGTTATTGTGTTGTAGAAGTTGGTTCGAGCGGAAATGAGTCTAATCCTTTTCTATCATTCTAGTTGTATGCTTTGAAATTGATGAAAAATGTCCATTTGTTCAAAACTGTTTGCCAAATGATGTTTGGTAATGGATTTTGGTAGATAGAGATGGTCATGGATGAAAAGGCACAAATTTATTTTTTATAAATAGGAAGAAAATGTGGCACTTTGCAAAATTCAGATGGACAATATATGATAACTCAAAATTGGAGGTAGATGGATAGACTGTAATTCTATCCCCTATAAAAGATAATTTTTTTTGCTTATATAAGACATCCATATGGTCAAACCACATCTAACGGATGTCTAACATTCAAACAACTCTAATCAATTCACAAAAAACATTGAAGATTTTGAATTATGAATTTACATCTATACTAGTGGTTGGTGCTTGCTATGCTACACATTCATCATTAAAATTTTATAAGAATTTTTATGTATTACATAGAATGCAAAACAAAAATTTCAATAAATCTTCAAATAAAAATGACTAAAATCTTTATATAATTTTTTTTATAAGTAAGCATATATTGAAATGTACAATAGAAATTTATTGAATGACATATGCAATGGTAAATACTATAAAAGATACACATACATTAGAATGCATTACAAATTTGACTCCATTGTTACAAAAAATGGCAACCCAAATTGAAGAATTGAAAAGAAAAAACAAAAACTTTATGAACAACTTAATTGTTGTGGAATCCAAAATCACTTCAATTGAATAAATTTCTCAAAATCATTTGCTAGTAGCAACAGAAAATTGAAATCATGAAAGCTCAAAGCTCACAAAAGCACAAAATCATAGAAGTGCAAAGAAGTGTAAAGCCAAGAGAAGCAATGGATTTGCTACCTCTATAATATCATCCTATGGATCCTCTTTAATATCACTATTCACCTTAATTGCAACAACTATATTATTTCTATAATATCACCCTTTGTAAAAAGTGATAGTACAAAAGTGATTGCAAACTGCTACTCTATTTTTGTAATATCACATTGTATAAAAATACGGTTTCTATGTATGCATGATTGAAAATAAAATATTTAAAATAATTATTTTAAAGACTTATTGAAATCATTATCATGCATTCTATTCAAATATATCAAAATTTTACTAATATGTGATACAATGAATGCGTAGCATAACAAGCCCAAGCCTTTGGTATTAATGGTAGCATTTGTGATATTACAAAGGGATTTATGATTTTAGTAGTATGATAATCAAATATTGCCTTGGTTTTGAGAAAAATATGAAGAGGATTCATGATATTAAATGTATAATATGTATGTAAAAATATTAAAATTTTATCAATCAAAATATAATGAGGGAAATCAAATATTTGTGTCATTCTATATTTTAAAACACAATTATAAATTCTCAACATTAAGGAATAATAAAATATTCATTTTTTACAATATTAAAATAATTTGAATACATGGATATAGGTCATTAATGTCAAAGAACAATAAAATATTCATTATCTCATGTTGGGTAGAATGTAGACTTGGAAGCTCTATTTTGCTGGTTTTGCAAAAAAAACACACACATTTTGAATGACAAAATCATAAACAAAATGCAAAAAACTTAATTAAAATGTGGTATATGCCAATTTTTGAAACAAGATTCACATATTATTAAAGAGATTTTGGTTCAATGCATGGACATGATTATTATTTTTGAAATTAAGATTTATCTTTCATTATCAATTATTTACTTCATTTTCATCTTGTCCTAAGTTTCTATTCTACTTTTCATTTTCATTTATATTTTAATGTCAAATGCATTAGAATAATTTTTATTTATTTTGACTCACTTAACTTTTAAATTACATCTTTATCATGTACTCAAAATTTATTTTTTTAAACTTATATTTTTCTATCCTATTAAATAGAAGCACTTTCAAATATTATGTACTTGTATCAATCATATATATTCAAGTAGTAAATATTTTATTTTTTTACATTAAAAAAAATTATTATTTGAAGATATTTGTTTTTCCAAATTGGTTGGCTTCAAATCTCTCCCTGAGCACTATGGGACACTCTAATTGACTATAGTTAAACTCAAGCAAAATTTCTCCCTAAATCCTGGACAGTCTGAGTGAACTGGCCCCCATGTTTGGCCACTCCAAGTCATTCTAGGGGTACAAGTAAAAAAACCTTCCCCATTTTTTTTCCCTTGCCCACCAAATGTTGAAAATGACAAATCAT
Source organism: Climacium dendroides (assembly GCA_950106755.1). Lineage (NCBI taxonomy): Eukaryota > Viridiplantae > Streptophyta > Bryopsida > Hypnales > Climaciaceae > Climacium > Climacium dendroides. Next base: position 31,901,199 of record OX467086.1, read on the forward strand.
GCAATAACTTTTTAACCGTGTAGTCAAAAGGCATGAAAATTGTTGGACCTTAAAGCTACTCCTCGGGCACATGTTTTGTGAAAATTTCAAAGGAAAAAAATGAAAACTCCATTCGTAGTGAGCTGCCCAAAATCACAATGTTGCCCCCAAAACGCAGTTTTTGCATATAGGGGTTAATTTTCCTTGCCTTGATAATTTGGGGCCTTTAATTGCGAACATGAATTCAACAGTTGCACATTTTATCATGCGTGAAAAATCAGAAATTTCAGCTTTTTCCTGAGGGGCCAGATGGGCCACTCTAGTTGACCACAGTTTGACTACAGTTAAACTCGAGTTATATTCCTCCGTCCCTGAACCGCCCCTGTGTGCTCTATTTGACTACAGTTAAAACCCAGGTAACTCGAGTTGAATGTTTATACATATTTGCAGCTTACAGACGTAAGCCTGATTGTGCCAATCCAATCCGCCTTTCCCAAGTTGATTGCGCTTTTCAAAACTAGAGCCCAAGAGGCCGAGCGGTCCATCCAGAGTACCGATTCTTTGGCTGCAAGTAGGGTTGGGTTGGACGCGCACGGCTTCAGTTGCCGGCAAGGAAAGGGGGGACGGGACAAGTTGTGTTCCGGGCGCGAGCGCGCGAGGGCCGGGAGGGAGGGATCCACAAGAAGCGACCGCATACAGTAGCGGCTCCCCGCAAGGCAACCAAATTTAGAACCTGGGGAATAAAGACGGACACATCGGTTGTGGGACGGAGTCAGGTCAAGTTGGATCAGAGCTTGGTTTCGGTTTTTGGTTTTTGCAGCAGCAGCAGCCACACGGGGTGGCGTAACCCTTTTCCATCTTCTGCAGCAACTCCAACTATTTCCGGCATCACCACAAACTCGCTTCGCCATCTCTTCTCTTCTCTTCTCTTCGACCCTCGCCATGGTGCAATCGGTGCTCTGACGCCGCCGCCGCACGGTCGTCCTTTCTTTCTCGTGCCGTGATTGTGGATCACAACCTTTTGGTTTTGGTTTTGGTTTTGGTTTGGCGCTGTAGTAACCCTTTCATTGCAGCTTCGACTATTCCGCCATACGCGCGGTTCGCCGTCTTCTCGTCGACCTCCGCCATGCTTCAATCGGTGCTTTGACGCGGCCACACGGTCGTGGTTTTCTTGTTCCGTGATTGTGGATCACAGCCTTTTGGGTTTGGCAAGAAACACGGCGTTGTGCAACTCTTTCATTTGCAGCTTCGACTATTCCGCCATCGCCTATTCTTTGGTTCGCCCGCTTCTCTTCGACCCCCCCGGCCATTCTTCAATCGGTGCTCTGAAAAGGCCGCAAGGTTTCCGTGATTGTGTGGCGACCGGACTCTGCGGCTGTGGGAGAGAGGGATCCGTTGGCGTCCGACAGGTGTGGTTTCTTTTTTTGTTTAGGAGGTTTGGATTTTGGAGAGCGTGTGATTTTTGTTCTTACGGCATTAGGTTTCGTGCTTTTGGTTGCGATGGTTGGTTGTGGCGCTGTGTAATCGTGACGGGCGAGGGGTTTTGGTTGGAGGGAGATCTGTTTTGGTGATTGTCATTCGGTGTGGACGACGATGTGTCGGTGTGGAGTAGAGAAGAGGAGAATGTTTTTGGTTGTGTGTGTCTGCTTTTTAATTTTGTGCCTGTGTGGAAGGGATTAAGAGTTCTGAACGGTTCTCTGGTTTTAGGATTGAGTTTGATGCGTATAGAGGAGCTACGTGATTTCGAATGGATCTCTGGATTTGGTGAAGTCTTATTCTTTGTGAGGAAGTCTGTAGGTTTAGGGTCGCTGAGTGATTTGTGTTGGTTTGGCTGGCTTTGTATGTTATGAGGAATGCACGATTGAATTGTTCATTAGTCGTGTTTTTTCTAGGAATGAAGGGCAGTCTGAAGAGCGAGGTTTTGGTAGTCATGTGTAGCAATCTTAGGAAGTGGATGCCTTAGCTCAGCGTGTCATGTTAATTATGTCAGTGTTCTATCCATTTTATTACAGCTTTGTAGAATACCCTAATTCTTGCTTTGGGGGGTGAAGGCTTAGTCTTGAAATTGAGCTGATTTGTGTTCATGTCGGTTGGCATGCAGAGTGTGAGTTTTTTATCTCATGAATCAGACGGAGATGATGTGACGAAGCACGAGAGTAGCTTATGGAAATTGTTTCTTTTCAGCAGTGTAGTGCTTGGACAAATCACGTTGAAGCGCGGCCACCTCCCAGGGAACACTATTAGAGAATCATGGGTGACGATGGGATGATTTATGGGAGTGATTATGGAGATACAGAATCTGAGGGGGATTATTTTGGAGACGATGAGGATTGCGGAGGCTACGAAGATTATGTCGGAGACGATGAAGATGTTTTGACTCATCAGGATGCACTAGATATCAGTCATAAGGTGCTGCTTCGGCCTTGAATTTGTGTATCTTCTACACTGCGAGTCCTCTGACTGCGTCCAGGCAATAATTCTGCATGAGAGTCCTAGTCATTTAGCGTGTTGGTTCCTGAGGTTACTTTTGGTGAGATTGTACTAGTTTTGCGTGGCTTTCTCAGAACCTTAGACTGTACTTTCTTTTGCGGATTTTGGTTTCTTTTTTTTGCCAGAGGTTTGAGCACTTAATTTGCGGGAGTGTGTACGGTCTTTAAAGTTCACACACAAGCCCGGAACATGATGACACTTAGATTTTCATGCCCCTTGCAACCCTGGGCACCTTGCTTAGTCATAAATTATATGAGTGCCATATGTGAAATTATGCTGATCTGTGATCTGGGGTGCAATTGAGCGCGAGGCAATGACCGTATGCTGCGATTACTCTTCTTCTGCCTGCTGCCCAGTTTTGACTCTGCATCCATATCCTGTTCCCCTGAGCCTGACGTGAATTATGGCTTTCTTTATATTGCAGGTTATCACAAAAGAGTCCCTTCTCGCTGCACAGGTTGGTGTTTGCTGTGCATACAGAAATTTTCAATCTTTATTGTTGGGAACACGTGATGCATGCTCTAGTCTTTGCTTTTGGGTCAATCCGTTGGGCTTATTCATTAGTAGACGACTTTTTGTTGTATATTTGGTGAGTGTAACTTGGAAGTATTTGATCCATCAATTACACTAGCGGTCTGATCGACGCTTACGCTTTTAGATAGTCAAAGAGTCTCTTTTACTATACCATTGCTGGGGTGTTTCTAAACCTGTGTGTTTGTGGATACTGAAATACAGAGTGAGGACCTAAGAAAAGTTGTGGAGTTTCTGGCAATACGACAACGTCAGGCACGAACTTTGCTTATACATTATCGCTGGAATGTGGAAAATCTATTTTGTGCCCTTGCGGAAAAGGGTACTGCTCCAATATTCCTGGAAGCTGGTTTGCCACCACCTGATACAAAATCTGCCGTACCTGTTGCTGGCGATACCAGCCAGTTTGTTAGGTGTGGGACATGTCTCGAAGAAGTGTCAACAAGTGCATCGACACGAATGGATTGTGGTCATGCCTTCTGCAATGAATGTGAGCATCTTTGACCATCTTTACTCTATCAAACTCTTGTTACGGATTGAGTATAATTATTCATTGATATAATACCCTGTGCTGTGGAGAGGCTTCACCATTTCTAATAGGTCTGTAGGATTAACTCTGAAATTTATTATCATTTATAACTCAGACATTAAATTTATTATCATTTATTTATTTATTTTGGTATTGCCGGGCTAAGTATTGGAAGCTACTTTTTCGTTCAGGTTGGACACAGTATTTTATTATCAAAATTAAGGATGGCCAGAGTCGACGTGTGACGTGTATGGAGCACCAGTGTGGTGCAATTTGTGATGAAGATAAAGTGCGAGATCTGGTGGGTTCAGAAGACCCGGAGTCCGTTGAACGTTATGAGCGGTTCCTATTGGAGTCTTACATAGAAGACAATGCCAAAGTGAAGTGGTGTCCTAGTACTCCTCATTGTGGTAATGCCATTCGTCTTGAGGGGGAGCCATACTGTGAAATCGAATGTATATGTGGGCAGCAATTTTGCTTCAACTGCATGGCTGAACCTCACTCTCCATGCTCCTGTCATATGTGGGCACTGTGGGACAAGAAGTGCAAGGACGAGTCCGAGACAGTAAATTGGCTCACCGTCCATACTAAACCTTGTCCGAAATGCCACAAGTCAGTGGAGAAAAATGGTGGTTGTAACTTGGTCAGCTGTATTTGCGGTCAGGCATTCTGGTGAGTCTCCTTTGTCAATTTTATTTATTTTTTGTATATTTTGTCGACCCTAAACAGAACAGATGTATTTACTTGGATAAACTTCTCGTGTGCGCTTGCAGTTGGCTATGTGGAGCAGCAACTGGCCGAGAGCACAACTGGAATAGTATTGAGGGACACAGCTGTGGTCGTTTCAAGGATGAGAAAGAAAAAGAGGCTGCAAGAGCTCAACGAGACTTGAAACGATACATTCACTACCACTCACGCTGGAAAGGGCATATGGATTCCTTGAAGTTGGAGCAGAGGCAGCAAGATGCTGTCAAAGAGAAGATAACTCAACTTGAAGAAAGTCATTGCCAAGTGAAAGATTACAGCTGGCTTACTATTGGTTTGCAGAGGCTATTTCGTGCCCGTCGGGCTCTGTCCTACTCATTTGCATTCGCCTACTTCATGTTTGGGAATGATTTATTCAAGGATGACATCTCTGAAGAACAAAATGCTATCAACCAGAATCTCTTTGAGGATCAGCAGCAGCAGTTGGAGGAAACTGTGGAGCGCTTGTCTAAGCTCGTGAAGCCTTTTGATACTCCTATGGAGCTAAATACTGATGACAGCTCCGTGCAGGATATCCGTCTTCAAGTTATCAACCTTACCACTTTGACGGATGGTCTGTGCAGGCGCATGTATGTCTATCTTTCGAACTCTAAACCTTGTACTTGCAATATTCATTCTATATTGTATGTCTACATATGTTTTGTATTCCCTTTCTGCTTTTGAAGTATTGTGGTTGTACTTATCTAATTAGTTCAATGTTCCTAGTAATTGGAAGAAAAGAAGACCTCCTACATTCGGGCCTGTCTGTGGTGTTTTTTTTGCGATTCGTCTGAGACGATGCAGGCTTAGTGTCTTCTGCTTTCTTAGTCCAGGTGCTCTGTCCCTGATTTCGAGTCTTTGCATATGATCTATGTCACAGGTATGAGGTGATAGAGAACGACCTTTTGGGTTCATTGCAGCTTGCTACGCATCACATTGCTCCTTACAAGACCGGAGGTGCAGAAAGAGCTTCTGAGATTTCTGCTGAAACAGTTCCTGAGAGGACTAAGAATGCAGAGTCCAGGTCCAAAACAGACTGCCCTTCTGTTGCAAATGGTGAGTGTGTACAGATACGAGCAGGTGTATGACAAGCTTACACCACTGATCCTCGTTAGTAGTCCAGGTGATACTAATTACGAAGACATGTTCGATTTGGAACATTGAGTATACCACATTTGTAATTATAATCATTTTTAGCATCCCATGAAGGAATTTTTCACGCTTGACAACGAGTGTGGCACCTTCGCTAGTGCTCATTCCTGCTGATTTTTGCACTGATCATTAGCTAAAAGTAGTATACTTTGTAGCCACCACTACTGTAGTAAAATATAGACATCCAAGAATGGCAGTGGCTCCTAATATGCAAGCACGCCAATCTAAGTTTCGAAGGACTTGTAATTATCAAATTTACTCTTGTGGGTGATTTTCTTCGTCCTCCTTACTCTGGACGTTCGCAGAAGTTGACCTGTGATCCTGAGGGGTAGGTAGAGCTCAATTTTTTCCACAATTTTTTACTATCGTTAGTGATTCCAAGGCCAGTATTTCAATCATTTGGCCCAATTTCAGGTCTGACCTTAATGTTGTTGCTGATCTTTCTGGAATAGGAAACCATGTCGATGCAGAGCTTGGAGGCAAGCAGACAATGCTCGAGGTCGAAGCTTGTGACAAAATATACAAAAGGCCGCATTTTGAACCTAGTTCTCCAAGATTCTGCAAACGGCTTGGTAAAGAGCTCTCTGTTTCTGGTCCTTCAGTAGGCGGGGAGGCGGGGAAGACGTTGGGCTCGACATCTGAAACTCCAATAGAGAACGATGCAGCGATAGGCTCTGCTCCCAGTTCTAGCTTTTCTACAACTTTGTGTATGATGGACACAATAGCTCTTGGCAGTGAAGATATAACTGGCCAAGAAAGGCTGAAACCTGCGGGCAGGTTGCTTCACCTTCATAACTTGAATGCTTCACCTCCTGGTGAAGCTGATGGCCAAGACGAATCAATGCAGCATCACAGTGATTCGACCAACTGGCCGTGTGGGGCTGTGAATGTCACCTGTTCCAGTGACTTTGACTCTCATGCAGGCAGACGGAAAATGAATATCAACAGGTAGTTGATCTCTTTGGTAGAATTCAAGTAGACGTACTTGATATTTTTTTATGCACAAATCATATTTCTCATGCATGCAGGTTCTGGTTTGGGGCAGTAAGATGTCATTCTCAGTGGTTGCAAAATGTAGGTGTGGTGTAGTTTGCCAAAATTAGTACTTGTGTGGTGGGACAAGTTGCAATCCAACCCATCCACGCAGGATAGGTTGTTGTCTGCTTTTTCCCTCTCCTCCTTAGCTTGGCCCGTGCTCACTGTTCGCCGTTTCGGGAGCCACTTCCGATCTGTAGTACGTTATTTGTGGGCTGTAGTTAGCCTATGTGAGTTGTGTGGAATGACTTTACGGAGAGAATGATTTGAATTAGTTGTGTTATGTGAGTTTGAAGCACTGACTACTTTGTCAATACCAGTAATGTCTATTCAACCGTGCTATTGCAATTATTATAAGGTACTTATGACTTGCAAGATGTTGCAATAGCGCAGTGTTTGATTCATGAGTCGCAGATTCAGACACGGTTTTGTGATTTGTCTTTTAAGTCTGGGTAGATGTATATGTACGCTATTTAACCTTTTCAATATTCAGCTTTGGTTTGATTTACAATTTCTTTTGTGCTCATGTTTGTGAGTTTGTTTGCAGGACTTGGGACGAGAGGTGATGCAGGTAGCAAACTGTCACGGAATAAGTGAAAGGTGAGGCCTTCTATTGAGAATTTTGGATGAGAAGACTTACTGTTCCTCTGAGTACCTTGTAGCAGGCTCAATGTCCATTCTGCTGCAGCCTTAGTTCTCCTGCTTCAAGGATCAACCTCCTCCAATCCATTTCTGAGGACGTTGTATTGTTTTGAATCCCACTCGGAATGAGAGCGAGGTACTCACTTAGTTTTGCGTCTCTTTCAAGGCCGATTGCTGTCGAATACATCCGTGTTTCTCGTCCCGCTATTCTTAAGGAGCGCGCAAACCGGGATAGGTGCAAAAGAAGCCTGCGACTACTGGCTGCATGCTGATTGCGATCTTTTTGCCAGAAGCACTATTACAGCCAGATATCTGATTTTAGGTGTGCATCACCAACCGTTTGCCTCAGACTCAAACTTATCAGGTCTTGATTCCCGGTGTATAGGGAGTTGCAACCAAGTTGCCTACCTCTTTTAAGGACATGAGCAGTTCGGCAGGTATGCGCAATAGTTAATATCTTGGCTCAATAGTGGTACCTTTTTTTATCGTGTGAATACATTGCTGTTTGACGGGTGCACACTTTAACTTGGGATGTTTAGGGAAGCAAGTGATTGATGCCCACACATTGAGAGGCATCATTATTGTGAAGTTTTCTGGGACCCAGCAGTTATTGTAGTTTTGTGACTACGGTTATTCTGTCTGCTTTGTACCAGTAGACTTCTGGGGTTCTGGGTTCTTCTGAAACCAGCACCGTTTTGAAAAAGAGAGTGGATGGCTTTTCTTAGCATGTGATTCTCATAAGGTGTTCAAACAAGTAGGAAATGGAATGCCAACCTGGGTACGAATTTTGTCATTTCTGTAGACATGTCGATACATTTAGGGACAGTGACAATGTACTACTTACGCAGTTGAAGCAGAGACTATTTGTCACCTGCGTACGTCTGTGATACGATAAATACTGAGGATTGGTTCTAGAACTGCCGGGATGTCCTCGTCTTCCTGGAAAGGAATTGTATCCTTTCAGACTTTCACGAAAACAAGGTGGTGCATTGAAGGCCTCCGTTTGGGGGGATCATTTTTTATTCACTGATACCGATTGTGGAATCAATGTCGTAGTGAAGTTTAGAGATGAAGCCATCAGTGTTTTCATGAAGGTAGAGAATGCTAGAAACCATTAGCGACCTGATCACCGTCTCCTGTATCGACCCCTATTACGAACACTAAGTTGGACTTTCCAACTCTTTGTTGAACTTATTAGTAAATGGTGAAAGCATGAATTGGCTAAATGTCTGACCTCTGATCTTTGAATGGAAATGGGGTTTGAGGGAATTACAGCCTACTGTGCACACCTTCACCTTGGAAGGATGAGACCTGTCACTAAGGTAGTCAACTGTAATTTATCAGATTCTTGTTAGTGGTGGTGCATTCTTTGTGTAGGTTCTTTGGAAGTCATGCATCGAACACTTCTTGTCCACACTGTTACACGATTAAGTTTGTTGACATAATTGTAACATATCTACGAGCTTTATTCTTTTTTATTGTGTCACAGCTCTATGTCATAATTAGGTTACCAGTTGTAGAGTCACTGTAAGCTCATAAAGGACTATGATGTATGAGCTCATATTTGCTCATAAAGGTGTACTATGATGTATGTAAGTATAAAGTAAGTTGCCAGTCCAAATTAAAGTAAAAGTATTTTTTTAAAAATTTTTAAAAATTTATTCATAAAAACTTTGAAATACACTTTCACTATATGTCCAAATGCCACAAAACAAACGTGCCAAGGGTTTTCCAATGGTATCAAGAATGTGACTTGGGGATGCACGGTCTGGGAGATCTCAATGTGACAAACAAACAAATTGAAACAAAACAAATAGCCAAACTTAAGGTATAGATGTACAAATGTCAAAGTTATAATGTTGCACTGGTGATTGGAATTGTCAAGAATTATCTTTGGAAATTGATGTTGGGATATATATGTGTCTCTATATAATTGTATGGGATCATAAAGACCCCTTTTATTATACAACATTTGTTGAATCTTATTTGTCAATTTTAATTAATTATTTTCTCATGGATGCCTTTAACCATTGGGTATGGCATATGATGTATTGTTCAATTGTACAAAAATTTGAAGTATAATGCTGTTGCAATTTGGGAAGTTATAGAGTTATAAATCAATTTCAAAGTCACATATATATAAATTTGCTTTTGATCGTTCTTTTGGTGGAAGCATTCCAAAAAAGAATTACATTTTCTCTTTTTAAAGTCATGGCAACTATGTTTTTCTTCCATATTGCCATAACTACATCATCAAGATCCATCTCCATCAACATTGTTAAAAGTTGGCATTCATATGAGGCTAAAGAATAGAATTCAATTTAAAAAAATATTAATGTATGGATATAGATCATATTTCAATGTCTTAATCCCTTAACTTGGGAATTTCTTTTAACTTTTTGCATATTTTTTTATACTACATAAATATATATTATTTACCTCAATTTCATCACATTCATCATATAAAAAGTGTGAATTTAAAAAAGTCAAGTATTAGTTTGAATAAATGAGAAGTATTGTGTTCAACAAAGCCTTTGGAACCCTTCAATTCATTGTCCATATTTTGGTCTTCAAAGCATTGAGGGGTTAATAGAATTAAAAGCATAAACCTACAAAAGCAAAATAATTGCTATATATTTGTACACAAGCTAATTCAACTAATGTGAGAGTTTGAATAGCATGATATCCTTTACACTAATTTGAGTAAATGTTTGCTTATTGTGTTTTAAATAGCACTAATACAAATCCATCCAAAGTTGTTTAATATGATTTAATATGAATAGTGAATAATGAATCCAACACATTTATTTATATGAACTAAAATGGTATGCATTGAATAGAAATATACATACTATCCACAACAACTCTACTCATTGTAACATCCGTGTATACTTCAATATATATATTATATATAATACTTAGTTTTATTATTATTGATAGGTTCATTCTCAAATCTCAATGAACTTATTGATTGATAGATTGGAAGAAGACAATTAGTTTTTACAAGTGGTGGTATGACAATGAACTTATTGATTGATAGATTGGAAGAAGGCAATTAGTTTTTACAAGTGGCGGTATGAGGATGACAATCCATACGGAATACATCAAAATGTAGTAATTGTGAACTTACTAAAATTTCAAACCTCATTTAAACATAGTAATTTAACTTTTCTTCAAATTACTTTAGTTAGGAAAACATGGGGGCTCATGTTTACTTTCAGCTACAAAATATGTTTGTGATTTGAATCATCCATTCAAAAATTATAGACAAAGTTGAGAGAGAATGAAAATGAACCTCTATACCCCTCTCTAAACTTTGTCCATAACTTTCTATTGAAAGATTCAAATCAAGAAGGGGCACTATCAAAAAACATAGAATCTACATGCGATAAAATATAGGGTCTAATATATTAATTCTAAGTAAAATTTGAAAAAAAATAATATATAATATAGGGTGCTTTGAGAGTGAAAAAACATTATTATATGTAATAGAGTACAAACGAAAAAACATGGAATTATATAAATAATACATCTAAAATAGCATGGAAAAAAAAGCTTAGTGATAAGCAAATATAGTAGGGTGCTAAGTGCTAACATGTCACTAGATCTCAATCATGGGATATGGATGAATAGTGGTGCTTTGTTGTGCAAAATGTGGAGATGAATGACAAACAACAACAGGCCAAAAGATCACATATTGCATATCCAAAGTGCAATTTTGTTTTGTGGGGTTGAGGGTTCCAATGTGTACTTTAGGGTTTACAGAAAAAAGAAATCACTGTGCATTTATGAAATTGTTGCTTGCCTCATTGATGCATTTGTGGTTTTGTTCTTTCTACGTGATTGAATTTTGAAAGTTGTTTTGAAACATTTTCTGGTCACTAGTTTATAATTAGTCTTTACGAAGAAGGCATGCATTGCAATTCCAAAGTAGGGTTGAAGTCATTGTAGCATTTTGAATCTACAGAAATGATGGCATCACTATTATTTTTGAGGTTTTCACTTATAGATCCTAATTTGAACGAGAAGTTTCTTATTAGAATTTTGCAATGTGTATTTAGGGTTCTTCATCTCAAGTCACAAATGTTGCTTTGTCATTCAAAATTCACATTTAGAGTCTCCAAGCAATTTCAAATTTCACATTCTTGGTTCTAAGGCCAAGGTTGGGCTTCACATATTGTAGAAGACTTTGAGGTTTTGGGCCACTAAGTGCTACAAAGATGAGGGTGAAAATTTATTTTCAAAAGCAAGATGAATCAGCTTTTGTTTTGGCAAAACTACAACATTTTTGAGAATTTGTAGGCATTGTAGATCTTATTGCCCAACTATAACCTTTGTGTGATGCCATTGGAGCAATTGTTGTAGGTACACCTAGGCCAATTGTGGAACATACTAGAAGTGTTTGGAAACAAGAAGCTACATGTGCCTATTGGATCAAAATTAGAAACCGTAGCTTTAATTTTGGCCTCCCTAGTACATGGTGGACGCTAGTGAGTTCTTGAACTTCCTCTATCTTATTTCTTTGGGTTTATAAGGTTGTTTGGTGTTCCCTTGTTCTTGTTCAAAGTTTGTTACCTATTGATCTATATTTTTGCTGAATTCAAATGCATTGTTGTAGATATGAGGACTGGCGTGGCACTTGATGCTTTTGGCTTTGAATGTAGTGTTTAGATTCACAATTGTTTGTAGGAATTTATGCAATCTCTTCTAACTTGTGGTCAATGGGTGCAAATGTTGTTGTTTCATTGCCACATTTGTACTTGTCATTGCAGTATTGTACTGACCTTTATACATCTTTTTGCAAATTTTTGGAGGATTTCATAGCATTGGAGATGTGGTTTTTCCTTTTTGTTTTTTCCTTTCCTACCTATTCTGACAACTTGTGATCATAGTTTTTGGCATGCTACAGATGCTCTAGGAATTTTTAATTCACTATAGCCTATAAAGGTGGAGGTCACAAGAGTTTTGTAGAATGTTCATTAATATAATATGTACTTGTGTAGATGAAGCATGACACCATGGCTTGTAAATGGTAGGATTGTTTCACTGTGTTTTTTAACACAAAACTACTATAACTATAGTTAATGTTTTGTTTCCCACCTATATGAGAAATCCTTGTATTTGACTTTGTTTGTTTTGTTTTTTTGTTTTTTTCTGTTGTATATGTGTTTGCAAGATGGCTTGTAGTTTGTCATCATTTAAGGAATAAGTATATACTAAAATTACTAATTTGCCCATGGTTTCTATAATCTCTTTATATGCGGGTGACTACTTGGTCCAACTATTTGTTGTACTATAGATTTGTATCCCCCTAAATTGTTTGTGTAGAACATGTTCAATGTGTTTGCTAAAATTCTACACCTTTGTCTAGGAATGAGCTACATGTTGCTATATATAAGTAAAATAGGTTACCTTTAAATGATCCCCCTAATGAATTATAAATACCAATAGGGTGCCAAAAAATACTAATATTTATCTTTATTTTAAAAAAATAGCATGCTTTATAATCCATTCTACAAGGTAAATAGCCCCCCATTATATATGATATTATTGCAAGTGTATACAAATTCTACAAGGGAGTGCCGTTCCCCCTAGTTCAAACCATAATAGATTTTTGGAGATAATATATAACTCGAATGAACACATTTTTTTGGATGAACAAATTTTAAATTTTTTAAAATTACAAAGCTTAAATGAGGTTCAAAGGTCCGCTAAGTTTTCAACTTTTGTGGTTTTAATATGAGTAGTTATGCTACACCCTTGCTTCAAATTATCTCATATTCTTTATATGTTTGCAATGAATGTAACGAGAGACCAATTCCATTGTGTTCAAGACAATAATCATAACTACATTAAGCATGTTAGACATAATTATATTGTCTGCAAGATTACTAGTATATTAGAGTTTTTGTTTGTAATAATATAGAAGTCAAATCTATACATCATTGCTACAATTGTTTTTAATGATTCAATTATGAACAACAAATATGTTGTTTCTATTGTGTTTGATATAGAAGTAGCATAATTCCATACAATTTCAGAATTAGATTTTTACAAGTGTAGTCACTAGTACAAATTCTTACTGGAAATACCCATTTTAAACCATGTCTTTGTGTTAAATTTGTGTATTTTTAAACATAATTGTATTAGTTTCAGCCCATATTTAACACAAAACCATGGTTTGAAATAATTTTTTCAATGTGCACTAGTAAGTGTGAACACGTTTGAATGCAATTTAGATGAAAATTGAATTAATTTAGATGAAAATGGATGAAAGTTGAATATAATTGAATGAAAATTGGATGAAAATTACATTATTTTTAATAGTGCAAAAATAGTAATAGCTGTCAGTAATTTCCAATTATTTCTTTTGAACAAGAGAGTTGGAATAGTTTTGGTATGTTTTCAGTTTCCACTTTATAAATCCATAGTTTATTTCTATGTATTAGTTTTTAAAATATATACTAAAAGAATCAAAAAAATTATTCAATTATCAACAATTCAAGATCTTATTCAATTACTTTTAGTTAATATTGGTCTATATTGGTATTATTAAACTTATTTAACCCCTAAGCACTCAAGTGACCATTTTTTGGTCGCTACCCAACTTCAGACAGCATTTTCGAGAATTTTTTTTTCAAATTATTTATTTATTTTTATTTTTAAATATTGGGCTATCTTTCAATATTTTTATACAAGACTAAAATCATTACTAGCAAATAAAAATTATAAGAGAAATAGCACAAAGTGTTTAGAATTGGCGTAGTGTTGAAAAACTTACTATTTGGGAAAAGTGTTGATGCTCTCATTATTAAATTTTATGCATTTTTTTACAATTCAATAGAAGCCACAATTTTGAACAATAAAAAAAATTCAAATGCTAAAGATAGAAATTATATTTTTGGTGAATTTTTAAAGTTATATCTTCAAAATTCATTTGAAGATAAACAAAAAATAGTTTTAAAATTCTAACTGTACAGATACTTTCTACTTTTTATTCTTCACATTATCTTCTTTAATGTGAACTTCAAAAGAGTTATAGAATTTATATTTTATAACACATTTGTGTTTTGTCCAAACCCCTTGGGCTTTTAGGGGTTAATAGTAGAATCCATACTCATATGATTATTTGATTACTTTTAGTTATAAGTAATGTAAACCCCCAAAAGACACCTCTTGTTTTCCAACACCCAAAATATGCATTTGCATAAACATTACCATGATTCAAAATCACAACATGTTTTCAAGAACAACCAATGAAAGGCAAAGAGTTTTTCAAAGCAACCAATAAGAGTTGAGACAATTTGTGTTTCAAAGATGTTCATTTAAGGTGAATCAGCCTCTAGCATTATGTAGAGGGTATTGGTTGTTCACAACTTTGAAAATTTGTAAAATATTATCTCAATGTCAAAAAATCACAAAACAACTTATGTTGGATTTTCTCTTCATTTTGCCAATAAGCTCATACAAATTTTTTTGGTCATGTGGCTACTAAGATAGTGGGTTCAAAAAAAGTATTGAAGTGCACATACCTTAGTTATCCTATATGACCCCTTAGTCAAAACATCAATTCTTGGGGAGTGCACTTAGTTCTACTACAACAAACTACGTGCAAACAAATGGTTTCTAATAAACTATAATTTTAACTTCAAATTTTGAGCATTGTTTACTAATGACTATAGGATTCTACTCCCAAAATTTCAAACTCAAATAAAATATGGAATGATTTCTAGAAGAGGTTAAAAATGCACTAAAATGGCATGCTTTTTTAACTCAAATATTTTTAGAGAATACATTTAGATTACCATTGCATCAATATTCAACTCAAAATGAGCTTTTAATAGAGAGTTATTTTTAGAAATTTTTTGTTCATTTTTTAGACAATTTTTTCTTATATAATATAGGGGTGTGAAAGTTATTTTTTAGTTCTACAATGTATATTTTTACTTTAAAAATTTGTAACTAATTATTATTAACAAATAAAAACATCAATAATTGAAAACATAAACTTTCAAAGTAGAAAAATCTATTCATATTTTTTAATTTAATTTTATTTAAAATTAAAAAAGTATATAGAAGGTCCAGAGTTTTGTTCACACGTAGTTTTTAATGAACTCTCTAAGTGACCCCTGTGAGCATCAATTTCCAAAGTTCCAAAGCAAGATTGGTGTATCTAAAGTGGATATATAACCAACATATGACATGTAGAGAACCCATCATATACACCTAGAAGATGACCCACTATAGTCTTGCATTAATCCATGACAAAATATTTTAATATATGAGATTTGGCCTACATTATGTATTAGTTAGAGACTACAACAATATCTTGGATGATGGTGATGAAGTGGTTAGTGAGTACAATAGGAAATTCCACCTTTTGAGTGTAAATTTATTATAGAAAGTGAATTTTATAGGCCTTCATATTGATGACATGTTAGAAAAGATTGTAGCTATTATAAGTGAATAAGTTGATCATTATGTTGAAACACTTTTTGTTAGTTTTGAGGCAATTTAGAGATTCTTTTGGACCAATTGAACATGCATTTCAAAAACCCATAACAAATTCCTCACATTTTTCTTTATGCGGGATGTTTTTTTCTTTTAAATTTCAACAATGCCAACAAAGCAAACCATTTGGTTTAAATTACAATTCACAATAAGGTCGAAGGTTCTGGAAGCGCACATGCTCTAAAATCACACACAAATATAAACATTTTGAACATGTTACCTTTTCATAACCTTCAACAATGTACAAAAAAGTTTACATTTTACAAGGTAGGCAGTTTTGGGACCCTATGCCATTTCAACTTCAAAATTTCATAACAATTCCAGAAAGCTTCAAAAAAATATAAGACAACTTGGGTTAAATGCCAATTGTACTTGTCCTTCAAGAAAAATTTACTGAAAAATATTTCGAGAAGCTTCACCTCCCAAAATTCAGTTTCAGCTCTTAAATGAGGAATTTATGGACCTTGTACCTTATACTTAATATATCTCACAATTTTGTACATAGTGTGCACACAATTATTCCACTCAGTAAATAATATTGAACTGAGGGACACATGAAATCTGCACATATATGAATTACACACATGTGTTGAACTCACATATTTAGAAGAATTGAAGATGTTCTTGTTAGATAAGGACATCTAGTTTCATGTCATCTATCATCCTAATTGCAAACTACACTAAATAGTGAAATTAGGTTGCCTTAACAAATTTTTCATTTTCTATGAAGTGCCATTGTGGCGATATTAAATGTAATAGTGATGCTCCAAATTTCAACATTCATTCACATAATGAATAGAAATCATCACATTAGCACATATCACATATCCATAATTATATTTTCATTCACAATTTGGCGATTTCATCCAAGATTTTTTTTAATTTGAAGTTTTATGGCGATTTATAGGATTTTTTTCATGTTTTTTTTTCTATAGGCATGGTGCCAGGCCAAAAAATTTGGCTTAATTTTGCACCAAATCGCTAGAAAAAAAACACTACTTAACAATTAGGTTGCCTTACCCTAAAAAAGTTACTTTACAAGCCATCAAAGTCAACAAATACTTTTAAAAATATTTCCATTTGTACACATGGAAGTTTATGAGTCCCAATTATAACAATACCTAATTCAAAGTAGTGTTGACTCTTGTACAATAAATATTTATATAGTGTCAAATGTCAAGAAATTAGTGTGGGGCAACCTATTTAGTGTATGTCATGTTTTCATCCATTTGCATGGTCAATTAGTCATGCATTCATTCTTTACAGTCATTCTCAATCATCTAAAATATGAAAGCATTTGTAAGTTTTAATCCCTTGAGGATCAAATGTTCAAAATTCAAACAACGGATGAACTCAAATATATCCCAAGCTTACAAAGCTACATTTTTCATTGATTAATTTTTTTTTTTATAGATTTTGACTTGTGCTAGTTTTTTAACACTTGAATGCACACTATAGATTTTAAAGACTTTGATTTGGAAAAAATTCTACAATTCAATGGATACTAATAGGCATAACTTCAAAATGTAACTTTTTAAGTTCAAAAAACGACCCTTCAAAAACAACTGGAATAAAAAAAATTAAGAAAGTACAGTAAAAATCATCAAAAATAACTAGGAAAAATTTGGATCAGATCTGAAATTTTAAAAATTGTACAACTATTTCTGAAAATTTTAAAATTTTCAATGTTTCTAATTTTGAATATCTATAAATTATTCTTAAAGAAATTTAGATAAAGAATACATTTACACATGAATAGAAAAAATCAATTCAGAAATGGGAGTCTTGAAAAAGTAGGAAGAATAAAGTGTTGAAAGCCAAGAAAAGCAAATGTGTAGGTTGCCAAATTGTCCAAATTCAAAAATTAAATTAATTTGGCATCAAAGTGCCGAAATTGACCTAAACATAAAATATGATTAGAGGTTAAGAGATTGAACTAAAAGGAAAAATATTCTTGTGAAAATCATAAATATTCAATCTGCAATTGATTTTTGTGTTGATTTTACAAGGGGGGTTTTCAATTTTTAGTTTCAAATTTAATTGAAAAATATTTTTTAGTATAGCAATTGATATAACTATATAGATATGATTTGTAAATCATATTTTACAACTATTGTTTGAGAGTATTCATTAAATTATTATTCTAAGTTGCATTTCATTATACATCTTCAAAATTTTTGATATCTAGATTACCTTTTAGTCTTTAAGGGGGTAATTACAATTATGAAAGACTTAAAAATTACCATGATTTTTATGGTTGGGGCATATTGTTGCACTGGTCGTAGTATTAAATTTTATTGTTGAATAAAAACAATAGTTAGTTAATAGTTAGTTAATAATTAGTTTATGGTTAGTTTATGGTTAGTTAATAGTTAGTTAATAGTAAGTTAATAGTTAGTTAATAGTTGGTTAATAGTTAGTTAATAGTTGAATGGAATATATATAACTATCACGATATAGAATGCAATTTTTCCTCCAAAAAACACTTCTAGTGCAAAAATCTCATTTACAAAAAAGTTGTAACTCTACTAGCCTTGTTGGACAAGTTTAAGAAAAAAATTCTACCCAATTTTCTATTAACTACAACCATTATTATTTTGAAATTTGTGTTCTCAAAATTCCTTTAAAAATATCTACATATTTCAAATGTTTGCCTCTAAGTTCTCAATATTTGAATTTTTTTAAAAATTCTCATTGCACTAGAAATTACTAAAAAAAGACTAGTGTATGCACAATTTATTTGGCCTCCTTGTATTGGATGGTGATCTAGGATAAAATAGACTTCTTATTTGCTTTTAATATTTTGAATGCATGAATCTAAGAACATTTAGTACTCAATTTTTTTAAATTGCACCCTAGTCTTCAAGGGGTTAATGCCTTAGAAAAGGTGTAACATGCCAAAATTATAATGTTTGTAAGCTAGTGTGCATTGATTTTCCAAAGACAAAAAATGATTTTTGCATTTGTTTAAAAATAAATTTTTGTATTTGCTTTGTATAAATAACTTCAACTACATTTTCATTTTAAAATGAAGTTTTCACATCCATTTGTTGCACCTCTAAATTTACTATTGTTAAAGTGACAAATAATAAAGATGGGGATTAGTGATCCTAAAATGGGTTAGGGTAATTAGCCAAATGTTCATTATTGGAAGTTTTTTTTGAATTTACACTAAAGGCATGAAAAAATTAAGTAAAAATTGAACAAAATTTAGCCAATTTTTTTAATTGTTGATGGGGACTATCTTCATCATTAATGAGATAGTCTAGTTATACTCTAAATCTTCTATCTGATTATAGCACATGCTACCATCAATGTAGCCATGGTTCCAATATCTTGTATTTGTCTAATCAACCACAAATTTAAAATAAAATTGAACATCCATTTATAATCTAGTGGTTGTCTATTTTTTGTCTTTAAAGTCTTCATCATTATCTTCATGTAGATCATCATGATTTCCATTGACTATATTTAGATCCTCATCAAGGCTTTCTTGTATATTTTCTTCAAAATCTTTTTACATATATATCATTATCTTTGTTTGGATGTCTACAACTTAAGCCACTTGTACACCAATAAATCTCATACTAAGTGTTTCCACAATGGAAGTTCCAAGAATTATAGGGATCTTTGCTCATTGGACAATTTGCAAAAAATGCAATCGACATAGCATATTTGGTGAAAACCCGAAAAAATTACAAAGTGAATTGTATCCATAATGGAAGATGACCATTATGGATACATTTTTTGGTGATTTGGGGGTAGTCTAGAAAGTGTTTGGGACCAATTGTGTAGCACACTTCAAAAATTCATAATAAGTCCATACATTGTCCCAAAAAATATAAAATTTCAATTGCTCTCTCCATTTCTCACATTGTCTTTATGTGGGAAAAAATTAACTTAAAAAAAATAATGTCAACAAGGCAAACTAGTCATTTTGCATGTCATAGGCTTATTTACCTTATACATTCAACACTTTCCTCTAGAATTCCAATCTTTATGAGGTAGTATGCTCTAAAAGCAATCATTTAACCCCTAAAGGTCCAAACACCATTTTTTGGCATCATAGTGATTTTGGGCAGCTTATTACAAATGGATTTTTAAAAAATTTGCAGAACATGTGCCAAGAACTAGCTTTAAGGGGCAACAATTTTCATAACTTTTGACTGCATGGTTAAGAAGTTATTGCATGATATGTAATTTTCAACATTTGGCGGGCAACTTAGGGAGCCCAAAAAACTTCTTTAAAAATCACTTTTTTAAGAAATAAAAATTTGAAATTGGTTCCTTAGACTTATATATACATGGAAAGCTTTAAATCATTCCATTTTGATTATTGAGATTAAAGTTTTGAGGAGTTTTAGTCTGTGAGTAGGTATGAAATCTCTAAACACCATTCCTACTCGCAAACTAAAACTCCTCATAGCTTTCATCTCAATTTCACAGAACATGTGCCCGTCGAATATTGAAAATTATATATTATGAAATAATTTTTTAACCATGTAGTCAAAAGTTATGAAAATTGTTGTGCCTTAAAGCTACTTCTCGGGAACATGTTCTGTGAAATTTTCAAAGAAAAAAAATAAAAACTCCATTTGTAGTGAGCTGCCCAAAATTGCTATGATGCCCAAAACAATGTTTGGACTTTTAGGGATTAAGGTCTAGTCCACCTTTTCATAGGTTTCTGTGGTCAAAAATATTTTTAGAACATTTTTCAGAGAAAGAAAAATAGATGTGGAACCTAACACAAGTGATTTTGTATTTTTCTAAGCATTTTTTAATTACTTATAAATTTTCAAAGATTTGGGGCATAGGCATCTATTTGTGACTTGCAACTTGCAAGTGCGGAAATCAAAGACAATGATTGGTTCTTGCAATAGAAAAAAAATTCCTCGATTCATTCAATTGCTAAAGTGGTTCATTTAAGGATCATCTCATCTCCATTCTCTAGCTAAAAATAAGGAAGATTTGAATGAGACGGTCAATTTTAGAGCATACTACTTTAGGACATCTTGATAAAACTTACAAAGATTTCAATCACTACAACACATTGGGCAAAAGCCCTTATAGCTTTCAACTTTAATGGGACATCTTACAAAACTCCATAGTATGTCTACCCCTCACATCAATGTTGAATGCAAGAATTTAAAATAAAAAAATTTGGATAGAATTTTATGAATTCGAAATTTTCTTTAACCCATTAAGAACTGGTCAACCATTTCTTGGTCGAAATTGACATTTTTTCCTTTTTAGCCAGCATTTGATAAAGAATTTGGGGTTGGATGAAAGGGGACAAGCGTGGGGAATTTAGAAATGAATGTATTGGAACAAAAATTGGGAAATTTTGTGCTAGCATGCACTTTAGGGGTTCAAAAAACCAATGACATATGGATTGAAAATACATAGAGATCCATTATAATATCTACATTGGGATGTTCAAATGCCACAAAATATATTGTGGAGCCCCAAGCATTCACATGGATTCCAATTGGTATGGGTAGATCTTCCAAATTTAGTATTTTTTTATCATCATACTACTAAAATCATAAGTCCCTCTGTAATATCACAAATGCTACCATTAATACGAGGGGCTCGCGCTTGCTATGCTACACATTCATTGTATCACATATTAGTAAAAATTTGATATATTTGAATAGTATGTATGATAATGATTTCAATAAGTCTTTAAAATAATTATTTTAATTATTTTATAAAAATATTTCCAATCATACATACATAGAAATCATATTTCACACAATGTGATATTACTGAAATAGAGTAGCAATTCACAATCACCTCTGTAATATCACTTTTTACAAAGGGTGATATTATAGAAACAATATAGTCGTTGCAATTGAGGTGATATTAAAGAGGATCAATATGGTGATATTATAAAGGTAATAATTCCATTGCTTTTCTTGGTTTTATACTTCTTTTGCATTTCTATGATTTTGTGCTTTTGTGAGCTTTGAGCTTCTGATTTCAATTTTCTATTGCTACTACCAAATGATTTGAGAAATTTATTAGATTGAACCGATTTTGGATTTCACAACAATTAAATTGTTTATGAAGCTTTTGAGATTTACAAGTTTTTCTTTTAAATTCTTCTATTTGGATTGCCATTGTTTGTAACAATTGAGTCAAATTTCTAATGCATTCTATTGTATGTGTATCTTTTACCGTATTCATCATTGTATGTATTTCATTCATTATTCATTAAATTTCTATTGTTTATTTCAATATATGCTTATTTATAAAAAAATCATATGAAGATTTTAGTAATTTTTATTTGAAGATTTATTGAAATTCTTGCTCTGCATTCTATCTAATACATAAAAATTCTAATGAAATTCTAATGGTGAATGCATAGCATAGCAAGCACCAACCGCTAGTGTTCCCTTAAAATCAAAAAAAGTCTTGCCCACCCCAAAAATCAACCACGGTCCTTAATGGGTTAATGAAATTTTATTATTCACATTTTATATATCTTTTTAAATTTATTTTGATGTTTCATTATTTTTTTATTTCAGTTTTTTTATATTTTTTGGTAAATTAATACCTACAATTTTTATTTATAGGTTTGGAAAATATTTTAATTTCGAATTCTTTGTTCATTCATACTTTAGTTTAATTTTTTAATTTTTTATAGATTTCATTTATTTAATATATTAATTAGTTTTCTATCATATTGATTTTGGATGAAATAATTCTATAAATTGCATTGTAACTAGAAATTGGTCAAAGCATTTAGGCCTTGAAGATGAAAGTCATGTGGTATTGGCCAACTGAGAGACCGGGAGTGTGAGAGGAGATAGATAGTAACAAAATGAAGTATATGAATGACATAGAAGTTGCATGGGAACCGTTTAGTGAAAGGTTTGTATGGGTTGAAAAGAAAGCAACTGTATATCTATAGGTGGATGTCCCTCTTAGAAGACGAAGTGGACACCTAGTAAGTTCAAACAGTGTAGTGCATGATATGCACACTTAAGGGAAGATGATTGTTCCATATAAAGCTAAATTGCATCTTTTAGAATTCATGACAATACAAATGGAAGACCTAGGTGACGGGTGCTTGTAAAATGATTTGGATATGTATTGAACAATAGTTTTGTGTTATTGAGTGCGTTTTAGACCTTGTAGTTATTGGCATTTATATATACTTGAATAGAAAATGCAAACTCTAATGTGCCTTTAAAGAAGTGTGGAATGAAAAAAATACAAGGTTTTATTTAAGTAATTATCCAAGTATAGTATATTACGACAAATATTCATCGAAATTTTTTAATACAAAGAATGAGTAATGTATTCCATGCCCCCCTAAATTTTAAAATGTTTTTTTGGATGGTATACAAGTCAAGTGCAATATAGCCTATAGTGCAAAAATGTCTAATTCTGTGTATATGATCAATAAAATAAATAAAAATTAACCTAATGACCTTGGATAAAATTTAGATCTATTGTAAAATATGTGTTTTATAAAAAAATTAATTAATTTATATAAAGAGATTAAGTCATAAAATATGAGTATAAATTATTTATATGGTCAAATTTAGAAATATAATATATAAATATTTTAACATCAATTTCAAAACATTTTTTTGATAATTATCTCAATTTATAATTGTCTTATGTATGATTTTTTTATGATTATCTAAAGATTTTTTTTTTATAAATTAGTAAAATAAATCCTATATTTGACCACTAAAACATTTTTATTATTTTTTAATATCTAATTTTAACAGGTTACTACTAATCTCTTACAATTTGTATTTATTTATCAATCAACAAAAAAATTCAACTACTAGTATACCAATTTAATAATTATCCATTTTCTTGGCTTAAGAAAAGTTGAAAAATTGAAAAAATATTCTTGCCGCTCAAAAACATTGTTCAAGGATAGGCAATGACCACTAAATGGTAACAACATTTATTAGTAATTAATATGGGGTTAAATGAGTATAGGAAATTATAAATACATTATCTTATTTCACTTCTCAAATGAGAATTATCCCCTTTGCCATCCTATGATCCAAGTCCTTTTTGTAATAATGAAAATATTTATGATTTGACAATGACTTTTTAATGCATATCACAATTAAAGGATTCTATAGTGACCACGATTAGTGTATTCTCAAGTATAAAACAAGTTGGCATGGCTATCAATTGTAATCAAAGAAAAATAAGAAAGGAAGAGGTTGCAATAGATACAATGTGCCACACATAAATAAGGATTTAGGCTTTATAGATGAGAAAGACTTTCTGTGCAACTATCTTGCCTTTTTTGTGTATTTAGATCTACCACAAAACAACTTAGAAATTGCTATGAAATTTTTTTTAAACTTTTTTAATTTATAAAGTCAATAGTAACTACATTTTTTGACCTTCATTTTATTAGATGATGTCAAAAACAAAACAAATTATCTTCAATCCTATAATTAGTTTTTAAGCATTGCTAAAAGGAACAAGTAATTCAAACAAATGAAAAAATCAAAAGACACTAGTATTACGTTAAAATGGCAAATGTACTAAAGTATGGCAGAACATACACCATTGAAATTATATTTCAACAATTAGCATCTTTCAATGGGATGTCTTTTAGCCCTTGAAGGGTATAGGGAACGTACTATGATGATTTTTTGGTATTTGACATAGAAGGTCCACAAATTGAGGAATACAATAGTGACAAAACATTTATTTTCATTTTGTATTTGATCCAATGACACATAGCACCACCAATTGGGATCATTATTGCACCTTCTACAGCCATTGAAGGTGCTTATGATATAAATACCTATATTATAGGCATTCTATAATCATGGAAGATTTCTATAATATAAACACTTATAACATAGGTGTATAATTAAACTAATGTGCTCATAGTTTTAGGCTCATATAATAGCATCCCTCTTATAGGCATTTACATTATAAGCACCTTCAATGGTTGTAGGGTATCTATTTATATCTAGCCTTAAGATTCATATGCTTGAATTTCCATGCTCACCCCCTAGTATTGTTACAATTTCAACTACTCAGATAAAAAATCAAGCCACTCTAATAATTATATAAAACCTTCCATGGTCTTTTGTCATGTTCTTTTTCAAAAGACCTTTTGTGAATATCCCAAAATTCCAATAGTTTTTCAAAACAATTGAATAGAAACTACTCAAAATTACATTAGATGTTTTTTGGGGCTCCTAAAAGAATGTTTTGGGGTTATTCCCCTTGTTGTAAACCCTGATAATACAATCAAAGTATAAAATATTAAAAAATTCATTAATTTTTTTTTAAAATTTAAAAAAAAAAATTGATTTTTTAAAATAAAAAATAATAAAAAATAATAAAATATTATTATCTAATACAATAGTCTCCTGACCACGTCAGATTGCTTATGTAGCTTTGATTGCTTACGTAGCTTTGTTCTCACGTTCCCTTAATCCTAGGAACTCACAATCTTCCAAAGCCCTAAAATACATTTAATGCATGAAATTTCTAAACTTGATTGAATTTTGGAACGCAAAAGTAGAAAAGACACCTACAAGCTTCTTAGATCATTATTTTTGCATTTTAAATGACTGAGGAAGAATGAGCAATTGACTCTCAACTTGAATCATGCTTTGATTTGTGTACTCAAAGCCTATTTGATTTGTGCACTCAAAGCCTCTAAGGTGCTTCCTTCTTTTGTCTTTGTCATTCATAAATTAGAAAATGGCTTCCGTGTTATTTAAGAGCTAAACACATGAAGATGTCTTGATTGCATCACCATAACTAAGGAAATAATCTTTTCCTTTTCACAAACAAATGTAAGAATTTTCTTGTTTCTTTTTATTTATCATACTTTACAAATGATAGCAATGATGGTTTGTTTTTTTATTGAAATTTGTGACGCGACGGCATTGATGTTGAAAACATCAACAAAGGACACCTAAAGTAGTCTATGCCCCCATTGAAGAGGTTCGAAATCTCACATTAATAATGAGGGGGAGGGTGACGATGACGTGGAGTGATGAGCGGTCACGGTCAACCTCGTCCCAAGAAAACGCGGAGTGGCAGTCACCATCAATTCGCCTCAATCTGCGGCGGCCCCGCCCGAAAAATAAAGAAGCTCCTTCCGTCCGTCGACGTCCACCAACGTACGTCGACGATCGTCTTCGTCGGCATCTTCGTCGACCGTCGACCGACGACCGACGACCGACGACGCTTCTCGTGGCGTCCTCGTCGCAGCATCTCTGACTTGCATGATAGCTTGAAGCCGCAGCTCCACTTCACAACTTGCAGTTGTTCTAGGACGTCGACGGTGGTGTTGCTGCGCGCCAGCCGAGGAATCTCGTGATGAGCCTTCTTGCGCTGTCGAGGTCTGCTGTTTCCAGTTCTCCACGGGACGTGGAACGAGTGTTTCGGGAGCTTCTCTGGCATTGCGAGCTTGTTTTGATGCGCTTTGGGTGAGCCGCTTGCGACGGGGACGTGTTGTTTTAGCATTCGCTTTGTGGAGAGATTAGCTGTTTTGTTGTAATGCCGGTGAGATTGCGTGTTTTTGCTTTTCATTTTTTTAGAACATTTGAACTCCGAGGTTTGGAGCTCCGTGAATCGCGGGGAATGAGTGCTGGTTTCTCGTCAATTTTGATGATTTTCGGGAGCATACAACATTGGTGAATGCAGGTGACGGAGCGGTCAGACAGTAGCCACTGAGGGTGAAATGGATCCGTTCATTGAGAAAGTTGAGGAGTTGAAGAGGGAAGCTGAACTTGTCAAGGAAAGTTGTCCTTGTCAGAATAACGCCACTACCGTGACGCCTCCGCGAAGCAGCAAAAGAAAATCCAAGAAAGATGCTAATGGCAATGCCAATGCCAGTGCTGCAGGAGGCCAATTGTCGAATGGCACCTGCTCCTCTTGGCCTTCCAACGTTCAAGCTTCTAAGGTGACGCATTATTCGCGCTGGTTGATTCTCTGCATTCATGTGAAGTTACAGGCATGGCTCTAATGAAATAAAACTCTAGTTAAGTTTGCCTTTCCCTCAACATGCAGACAGAACTCGTACCTACTCGCCATCAATGCTTAGGCCCGTACTGATGATGGTTAATCCCGTACCATTGATGTTCCCTGTTCACAGTTTGTTTGTGCTAGTTGTAATTATCCAGCGTACACGTTCATTATCATTCCTGTAGACCGTTTCTACAAATGCATCAAATGCTCTGTCGGGGAAACGCGAATGTATGTCAAATGCCTGGCTGGTACAATTCGGAGCAGGTGGGTTTCGAGGGGGAAGGAGACGGTGACTGGATTTCAGCATTTAAGACAGAAGCTGGGGTTTGGACGGGTAAGCCGCTCGTGGTTCTCAGTCTCTTTGACGGACTCGGCGGTATCTGGCAATCGCTTACTAATCTTGGCATCCCGTTCAGCGGGTACAGCTCTGAAGTGGTAAGCTCAAAACTCACAATTCAACAGGCAGCTCTACCAATGGAAGAGAATCCTTCACTGAAGAAAATAGTTTATTTAAAAAAAATCGAATTAGGGTTCATCATCTTGAATTTCTTCTCTGTATATCCGAGCTGTGATGCTGTGATGTATGTCTCTGTATATCCGAGCTCTGAAGTATGTAATCACAAGTTATTCAGTTTTATATTCATCAGTAATAACCCCGAAACCCTTTCAATGGGACTCTTGCCTGTCAGAATATCTTCTTCAAACACGATCTTTAACAATGCCAGGTACTTAGGTAGAGCAAACGTTTTGAAGTGTTGGTCAGCAGAGAGCGTCCTAGGGTCCGAATCGTACAGTCGTAGACTGGGTACTTAATGAATTGCGGACCGTAAACTCTGGGATTGACACAGGCAATCAAATCAAATGCGATCCTTCGAATCAAAGACCTGCATCATATTATGATTTTGTGCATATGTGAGTTGATGCCTGGGGTGTTTTGTCACAGCTAGGTGGAGCTATTGAAGTGGTAAAAGCCCGGCACCCTCGCGTCAAACATGTGGGAGATGTCACGAAGTTGCAGCTATCTGCCATACCTGAGAAGGTGGATCTTGTGGTTGGTGGATTCCCTTGTCAGGATCTAAGTATCATGGGGAAAAAAGAGGGGTGAGGGTCGAAACATTGCACTTGCATGGTGGATCTCAAATGTCGTTCGAAGGTCGGAATTGGTAAATGTCGTTCCTGTATTTGTCTTGTGTTTTCGATCTTTGCCTTCAAATTGATGAAGAATTACCGTAATATATGAAAGGCAACGCAATTGCAAAAGATACTTCGTTTTAAAAATAAGGCCTCTCAACTGGAGTACATTGCTGGAGCCGTGTCTCTTGATCTTATCAGAGCGACTGCCAGCTGAAAACGCAAACTACAAAGATACCGTAATCTGATTAATGCTAGGGTTACCGATCGGTTTGTACGACTTTGGTTTAACTTGTTGCTTTCTTATACGCCAGACTTCATGGAAAGAAAAGTAAACTCTTCTTCGACCTTCTCCGCGTGTTACAAATTTTCAGACCCAAATGGTAAGACAATGGCATCATTTTTAGTGCATGATGTTTTGAAGCAGGCGTTTTATTATCTTCGTGTGTCAAAGTGTGAACGTTTGGTCGCCCATGTTTCTACGCTGCAACTAATGTTGTTAGCCGACAGTCCTAATAAGAAGTTGGAGATAAGCTAGGTTCATCCAGAAAGTCGAGCGACCATGGCGACACACGCTTGTTTACGTCTCTTTATCGCAATATTTATCCCCGTCTTCGGTTGCAGGTTCTTGGTGGAGAATGTAGCATCAATGACTTGGGTTGACCGAGAGGAGATTACTAGACATCTGAAGGTGTCTCCCCTGGAGTTAGACTCCCAAGAAATTACAGCTAGTAAACGCCGCCGTCTATACTGGACAAACATTCCTCATCCTCCACGTCTTCCTCGCTTACGTGACCACCCATCCACGTCCCTTCAAAGCTGCCTTGATGGTGCACTTGCGCTAGAACAGAAATGCGGAGTAAGATTTCACATCTGAATTGAATAGATTGATCCGCATTGAGCTTGCATGATTTTGCTGATGACAGTGCCTGACTTATTACGATCGTTTAGGTCATCCTCTGCAGCAACTTGTACAAGGGTGGTACTGCAAGGCTAGAACTTGTGCTCGAAGAATCAACCAAGAAACTACGTTACATCACAATTCCAGAAGTTGAAAGACTTATGGGTTATCCTCGAGATTACACCAACGTGGTGGCACGAGATTTCAAGAAGAAAACGGAAAAAGTGGCGGAAAAAGTGACGGAAAAAGTGACGGAAAAAGTAACGGAAAAACAACAAGAACAAGAAAAAGTCGTAGAGACACCATTGTAAGCCTACTAATTTCTCTGCCCTTGGATGGTTCCTGAATTTTTTTTCTCCACTGTGCTCACAGGCTTTTGTGATATGTTGGTACTGCGTAACATACATTGGTAGCGGTGTTACTTATAGTACGTAAGCGCTGATAAGAATGTTGGGTTTTCTATATGTTACTAGGAAAACAAAAGCTGCTGAGCCTGAACCGAGCCCTGAACCGCCTTCCACAAGACAGCTGCGTAAGAACAGGGTGTCGCGGAACTTCTATGAACCGCAAGTTTGGGAGAAGAAACCTAGCACGAAGCCTACTCGAGAGGACAGTTTGAAGTCCAATGACAGGTGGTTTCTCCTTGGCAACACCTTTTCGGTAAGATCATCTTATCTTTTTTTGAAGTCGTAACACCTCCATCTTGGCTTATAGTTTATATCCAATTTTTAGAAGCAAGGAAGATCCTATGTTGGATCATTTTTTCTGATTCGTTTTGCACTTCAATTGGGCAACGTGGCATCTGGTACGAACTTCTGACTGAAGCCTTTTATGGAAGTAACAGGTGCAGGTCATTGCGTACCTCATCAGCCCTCTTCTGAAAAGTGAAGTGCGTTCTCAAGGAAAATCGGTGAATGTTACTGGCTCAGTGAAAGAGGCGGAGTTGTCAGCTATGGAACCTGGAGATGTATGTGCCTTTTCGTTTCGCGATTGATATCCCGCTTGAAGGATACTCAGTAGTGGGACGTTGAATCCATGTGCATCCCAAGCCAGTTGGCACTGCGTCCTTGTTGCATATTGTTAGCTTCAGTTATGTAGGCTTGAAGACAGTCTTCGATGTAATGGCTTTTCTCTCTTGGTCATTATTACAGAGTCGATGTCACTCTGATCTAATAGTCAGGTGGAAATTGCTTGTTGGCAGGTTTGGGCTTTGTTCAACGAGAATGGGCGACCGAATTGGTATGCTGTCATTCAGTCTAGGACGGGGGACAGATTCTCTCCAATAGCGGATGCTGGGAACAAACGCAACGTCACGAAGAGTCCCCTGAAGATAGAAATGTGAGATTTCGATCACTTCAAACGTTAACGTTCTTCCTCCAATCAACTAGCTTATGTTATTAACAGTGCAAATAATGTATACCGTTCATGTTTTCTGTTTCCTAAGGATTTGGTGGTCTACTTTTTCGATGATTTGACCATCCCTGACATTTCTTGAAATTGATGCATGGAATATGTCCTGACCGGGGATTCAATTTTGCTTATTGCAGGCAATACCTCGAAATGTCACCCAACTACCTTCGAGAGGAAGTGGATGAGTGGAACCCACAGCGAGGGTCTGGCTTGTTGAAGTTGCGTCCGGTAACTGATATTCAAGATTCGTGGCTGGCATTCTCTCACAGGTGCATATCATTGTACACTTGTTTGTTAAGTTCAACTGAATGCCTTAATCTACTGGCCGACGCACGGAATGAAGTCATACTCTCTCTGTGAAAATGTTTTATTCTTGTAGTTTTCCTATTAGTCAGCGTAGTATTTGTCTTTGCGAGGTTTTGTGTAAAACATATGTGGAAATTTGTTGCAAAATGAATTGCAACCTTGAATTAGGGTTTGATTGTGAATGGGGATCCACGTACTCTTTGACTGAGCTAATTCTGTAGGTTTCTCTTGAACGTCTGTGGGCTGACTTTGATGACTTCTTGGACAGGGTGTCGAGCGTCATCAAGTTCGAAGACTCTTATTTCGTTTACCCAGGAAATGATGAGGTTTGGGCTGTGTATCATGCCGAAACATGGAGCCGTTATTATGTGGTGAGTTCATTACTTGTACCTAGACCCTGCCATACAGTAACAATGAAGCCAGTGAGCAAGAAATAGAAAGTTGGCAGCATGCGAAAGTTGTACCGCTGTTACCATGGGACATGCAGCAGTGGTTGCTCAATGTGGATTTGGGATGTGTTTGATCCGTTTTGATTCTTGTTGTCTGTAGTTCTAAGTTGTGCATACTAGGATTTGCTAGACAGTCGAACTGATGTGGGGCCATGTGTGACTGGGCAGTATGTGGCGGGGAGCACTATCAGCTGCGACAAGCTGGAGGCAGACAAGCCAGGGGATGAAGGATTTTATGCGCGCTGCCTCCTTTTGCAGAGGACTTCGGAACACGAAGTTTACCTGTACGGTTCTCTCTGCACCTAGTTCTAGCTCTTTGTTTTAAAACCAGTTCTTTCAGTTTAACGAAATTTTCTATAAATGGGTTTTTAGTCGAGTGAACAAGCGTTCGTATATTCTATTATGGGCGGCCCCAAATTAAAGCCTGCCTTCAGAAATGCATGATCATTTTTCTAGAGTGTTGCAGGTTACAACTTTGGATGACGGGTCACGTACTTCTTTGCGTGCATGAATGCACCATGTTCTAATTAAATCTAGTGATTTATCCCCATGCATGTGTCGATCGCCAGGAAAACCTCCACTGAGATGATCTTCACGGACCTCCAGCGTTTCTGCTTCCGTGTGCCACACCACTTCCGGAATGAGGCCAATTTGATGAAGGTGGAAACATCTGGTGCGAAGAGCCGAAAAAGCATGGGAGCTGACAGGGAGGCGACGCCCGGGTACGTTCCTCCCCGAAAGAAGGGCAAGAAAAGGCAAGACGACTTGGACGATGATGACCTCATGGATGAGATGGTGGAGGACGGCTTCACGGCCGAGGAAATGATGGGCGGGGAGGAAGTTCTGGAGGCCATGAATGCTGATGCGACGGAGGGGGCAGAGTTGGAGCCTTCGACGCCTGGTGTGAATGGGACCCCTGCTACTACTGATGAAGGCGTCAGCGTAGTCGAGTGTTGAGATGCGATCTGGACAAGCAAGTGGGGCCTTCACTTCGACCGGCGTGCGCTCTGAAAATGGGTTGTAAAATTGCAGAAGCGGAAATCGTAAGGGATCTGGAATCAATTTCGGGTCCTGTATCATAGCGTGACCATTGTCCTGTCGAAGCAGAAATGAAATAAGTTAACATTCCTGAAATGTAAGTAGGTCACGAAGGTGGGCACATTGGGAAGTTGTACATACAGCTAGTCAGAGTCGGCATTAGACTTGGTTCCTGCAACTGAATTTGGTCCTCAAAAGTAATTGATTGTTGTGGGGATCAAAGGAGCATACATTCCGTTATCCGTCATTGTTCCTGCCAAATTATGCGTGATCTGATGACGAAATTCCAGTCTTTCACATCCTCTCTTCAATTCTTTTCCCTGACTCATTGGTTTTGTACCATTTGTTTTCGGTTTTGAAAATTTGTTTATGAATTCTCGTTTGTGGATGTTCGTTTCTGACACGGCGTTTGTCACGGCGCTTCCTTTTTTGTTTGCGATTTTAATTCAGGAACTTAAATTCCATTTCCGTTTTTGATTTTTCTTTTTTTTTCTTTTTTTTTTTCCATCTCGGAAGCATGCTGCAGTAGTCGGTCTAGCTGAATCAAGCTATAGTTCTTTCTGACATTTCATTTCACTTCTTTTTTTGAGTTCTTTTTTGAATTGTGAGTTAAATTATTTTGAACAAGTGGATACTTTATTGTCTACTATGTATGGGAAGGAGGCTTTGCATCGATACAACCTATTTCCGTCACTCTAATTTGCCTCACAATTGATTAGTTTGGGTTCATTTCCTTTGGGAAATGAACTTAGTGGAAAAATAATTAAGGTAAATCAGCCCATTGTGGTCAGAATGAGGGGTTTGGCATCTTGTTGATGAAATTTTTCAATTTTTTTCCCACATTAGTACAAGTGTGAGAAACAAGTGCAATTGAAATTAAATTTTTTGGAACAAAGTATGAATTTACTAGGAATTTCTGAAGCATTGAGCCCAAAAGAGTGTGCAGACTACCTTAAGACCAACAAAATCTGAATCTGTGACCAACAAAATCTGAATCTGTAATGCTCATCTCACTGCCTAATGTAGTCAAAATGTTTTCTATTCCAGAAGGCCAAAAAAGTCAATTTTTACAATGGACTTCACACTGAAAACTCAAAAGTTCCTAATGGGGTCAGTGTCCACTCCATTGCTGTCATGTAAGACATGCATTGTTGCGTACATCCCACATCCTGAAAAAAACCCCACAATGGATCATTTCTTAGGCGACTGCAATGGGCTGTCTTACCTTAATTGACCTCTAAAAGGAAATTATCTTAACCCCTAAAAGGCCACACCTCAAAGGAAATTACCTTAACCTTTAGAACGTCATTTCTAAAAAGAAATCATCTCAACCTCTAAAAGGAAGGAAATTATCTCAACCCTTAGAAGGCGACCAAATGGCTTTTGCAAATTCTTAATCCCTAAAAGGTCCCTAGTAACTTTTGCAAAAAAAAAATGATTTTAATTCTAGACTACCAAGTGGTTAAAAGGTCCCTAGTTGCTTAACCCCTAAATGCCCAAGACCTTTTTTGACCTTTTTTAAGCTCTTAGGAATTTGCTTTAACCCTTAAGGGCTATGACATCCAATTTCTAAACGACTAATAAATTGAAACTCAAGTTTTGTTTTCATTACTTCTTGGATGAAAGTCATCCTAATTTGTGGAGATACTTTATTAAGTTGTTGTCCTATCTAATGGTTGGATTTGGTTTTACTAGAGTATATATTTTTCTAAAATTTCAAATGTGGAAATATGTCAAGTGGTTGACCAAGACAAAATTGCATTGACTCTAATTCAAAACTCAATTTGCAAAAATGAGGTCATAGATTTAAAGAGCACAAAAAATTCAAAAAATCACCATATGAAGAGAACCTCATTTCAAATCCATTCCAACAAATTATACTCAAAAACATGATAATAATTTTTTTGTAATTGAGTTTTGAAGAAATAAAAAAAAAATCTTTCAAAATTTATAAAAAAAATATTGATGATAGCATTGGTGAATCTAATTGTATAGATGGAATCAAAAACTCAAAATCTACAAATTTAATTTGTTTATGGATTCCAAGATATTCTTCTAAATAATACTTTATAATGATTTTTCTCAAATCGTGAAAATTGGAAAAGACTCTAGATGTTTAGGAGTTAAATTGAATAAAAAACCAATCTTTTGATAAGTTATATCAATTTTTTTTGAATTGTAACTGTAGAAATTCAAATTAGACATGTTAGAGATTATGTTAGAGAGGAAAACACTATAGTATTACTTAAGGATTGAAAGATTATAATGTTTGATCATGAGGATGTTAAAAATTGTGAAAGTAATTTGAAGTCTTTCAATCCTCTTTTCACATGTCAAATTATAAAATTTGGTCACCAAAAAATATGAGGATAAGGGCCTAATATGAATAACTCCAATCAATTTATGTCTTCTCAAAATCTACACTATAAATTTTTTTAAATGAATTTCTAGTGTGATTTTTTTCTAAGATCTAGTGTACTTGAGGCTCATTTCCTAGAGTCCTCAATACTATGGAAAGTCAAGATTGCAATGCACACCCTTGCACAAAATCTTGAATAGAAAAATCATAATCAATTACTTTCAAGATTGCATATATTATACTAAAACTAGACCTCAAAAAGAATGTTTCAAAAATATAGATTATTAAAAATAGCAACTTGGTTAGATTTTATTTAACTTCAAAGTATTATTAAAATCAAAATTTGGTGCCTCGGACATGAAGGGGTTAATGGCCACTAGGTGGCTTTTGCAAAAGTTACAACTTCTTAACCCCTAAGCCACTAAAAGGCCACCAAGTGGCTTTTGCAAATGTATAGAAAATTCAAATTTTTTGTTGGATTGTTATTGCAATTCGATCAAGAAATGATTGATTGCAAATATTGCATATTCTTAACTTGTAAAAAGCTACCAAGTGGCTTCTACAAATGTGCAAAAAATTCAAATTTTTTATTGGATCAATTGTTGCAATTCAATGAAGAAATGATCTATTCTATGTGAATTTTACTAATATTTTCTATTGAATCTTTCAAAAAATGATCCATTGTATGATTTTTGTAGTTGTAGAAAAATTAAAATGTGAATATTATTAGTACTAGTGTGCCCTATGCCATTGCCTCAATATAAGAAAAGAAAAGAAAAAGTTCTTTTCTAAGTTTTTAATTCATATAAACTTGATATTCAATATCTATTGTTTCATGAGTTAGAATGACATGAAACAAAGCTAATGCATCCTTCCTTGCCAAGGACTTTTTGATGGTACTAAGAATGCAATTGAGGGACGTACAGTATCGGAGATCTCAATGTAATGAACAAACAAAGAAAACAAAATAAACAACCTAACTTAAGATATGGATTTTTTTGTTGAATTTGTTGGTGCGATCTACTCAAGAATTGATTGATTATGTGAATTTTGGTGAATTTTTGGAGAATAGAAAAGGCAAGAATTGATTGATTGTGTGATTTTTGTAGTTATAGAAAATCATTAGATGAGATTTGAGGCCTCCAGAAGGCCGTGAGTTATCATAAGTTGCGAACTCGCTGAATTGTACTGTAGCAGCAATAGCGTAGCCAATTGACGCGGCTGAGATCCAGGCACATCATTTTTCCAAAAAAAAATTAAATTTTTTTCAATTTTTTTTGCATTCTAAGAACTATTTTTTTTTTAAAATTTGAATTTTTTAAATTTTTTCTCCCTTGACATTGGTTGTTCCCTCGTTATGAGGGGAATAACGAGGAAATAGGCCTGAAACGGCCTTCTACAGGCTTCAAATCCCATCTAATGTGAAATGTGAATCTCATTAACATTTTTGGTCAAATTTATTGGTGCAATTTGATCACAAAATGATTGATTGTATGCTTTTTGGTGAATTTTTGGAGAATAGAAAAGGCACTCTAGGTTGTTACTTCAAGTCCTCAATTTTTCCACCAAAATTCTTATTCTTGCAAGAGGAACCCACTTTTTTTTAGTGTTAGCAAGCAACTTATGTTTACAATTCATGCAGCTTCGCCATGCAATACTTTAGCCACATCCTTTACATGTTCTTTCGTTTTGGAGAATACTAAAATGTAATTAGTTTCTAAGTGAAGGTTGAGAGTTCCAATGTGTGATAGAGAACCTAAGGGGTTAACTTGGAGAATGGGCACCATTGAGAGGACTTGCTAATATGGTGATTTGTTTATGGTGAGCTTAGGTGTGACAAACTAAAGGTGTGGTTGCTAAGCTATGAAGGTATTCCTTTGTAATGCATGTCTTGGAGTAGGAGCGCATGGTTGGCCAATCATGTCCCAAAGGGTGAACATGGTAGAAGTTTTGCTAATCTCTAACACATTTTAACCAACTAGTTAAAGTACTCATAATTTGCTTGTGGCAAAGCAAGATCTAGATGGGGAAAAAGCTTAGTTGGAACTCAAAAAAACATTAAGTGTTGGTCCAAGTCCGGATAACATTAATGAGATCTATTGCACAAAGGTATGCTAAGTATGAACATTAAAAGGACTTCCTATGAAAGTTGGTCATTTAAAAGTGATGTGGAATCAAACCTCCTAGGATCATGACTAAATGAAGAGGTCAGGAGGAGTACCATGTTGAACCTTGATGAAGACATCAAGGTCTCCAAGTGGAGGGTGTAACGTCCTTCAATGTAGAGGTA
This sequence comes from Climacium dendroides, assembly GCA_950106755.1. Classification (NCBI taxonomy): domain Eukaryota; kingdom Viridiplantae; phylum Streptophyta; class Bryopsida; order Hypnales; family Climaciaceae; genus Climacium; species Climacium dendroides. The sequence continues at coordinate 31,937,679 of OX467086.1, forward strand.
CTTTGTAATAGTTGGATTTGCAATGGAGGTAGAGACCACAACCTTATGATGTGAAATGGGTAGACCTTGGTTGGATACCTTGGATTAGGTAGGTGAACCAGTCCAAGTGGGAGGGAGGCCTATGCCATGGGTAGTATGCCTTGATGTTGTGGTGAAGATAATGATGGACCTCAAATTTCATTGGATAGTAGGGAATATATAAACTTTGTCATATCAACAATTTGATATTTCTAAGATCCTATTATATCTAATAAAAAAAAATAATTTAAATAAATAAATAAATATTCTAACAACAATGGAAGGTTCACAACAAGGGGAACAACCCTAAAATGGCCCTCCTATGCCCTCAAATCCCTTCTTATATTTGGAGCATGAATGTGGTGCGTGGGTAAGCCGCACCTAGGCTTGGTGAAGTCACCAAATGCAAGTTTCTATGGGTGAGTATTGTGAGATCCCAAGAGTTGGATTAACTTGGAGATAGGTGATTCTAGGTGTTAAGTTCATGTGATGCTTAACCCTTTAGTGACTAGTTGACCACTTTTTGGTTGATTTTTGGATTCTCGGTCTAATATTGTTCAAAATACATTTGATCACAAAAATCTCAAAGAGGAACACAATTAGAATGTCTTTGTGTGCTTCAAACAAAACCAATTTCAAGAGAATTGGAGCATTGATGAATTAGCTATGAGGTTGCAAACTCAAATGGCCTGGACCTTCAAATGGTAAGTGTTCAACAAAAATACAAAAAAATATCAACCAAATTGTGAGATTTTTTTGTAACTTGATGTCTTGACAAGGCATAAGTGTTGCTTTATAATCTCATGAATGCCCAAAGTAAACTTATGCATCGGTATTTATGTAGCGCAAATTCTAAAGGGCCATTCAAGTCATTGATTTTTGAGAATTAAAGAAAGCAACTCAAACTCCAACAAGGCTCTAGAAGCAAACATGATTTAGAGGTACATTTCACTTTCTTCAATGTACCAAATCTGCACATTTTAGAAGGGTATTTGTTTTGATGACCACAGATGACCATTTTTTGTAAACTTCAAAAATTTGTAACTAATTTCAAAAAGCTTGAAAAAATATGAAATGACTTGAGTTAGATGCCTATTCTATTTGTCTTTTGAGGAAAATTTACTAAAAAATATTTAAAGATGTTTCACTCCCCAAAATTCAATTTTAGCCTTGAAAAGGTTGATTTATGGACCTCCTACTTTATTTATAGCAATTTGTACCATTGGATGAGTTTGATTTTTTTTTAGGTTCAGGAATCTCCCTTATGGAATCACCTTGTATGGTTTGATCTAAGATTACATCTTTAGAATGGCCACAAAATTCATTTTCTTGAAAAATTGCACCCACCTCCCAAATCAACCACGGTCACTAAACGGTTAAGATGTTAACTTGTACGTTGTAGATTTAGTGTGAATTAGTTGCATTGACGGGCGACATGGGATGTGGCGGCTTTGGAGGTTGTTATATACTATAAGAAACTAGAAATATAATGATTGCAAAGATTGACTTCACAACAATCATTCTAGATAAAAATGACTTTGGGCCTAGAAGTCATAGTAGACAAGTCATTCTTTAAATGACTGCGATTGTATTATCGCCATCCATTTCTTCTTTAGATGAAGAAAGGATGACAAGGTTTACATGGTTGATGAAGAATTTTAGAAGAAGGATGGGCAATTGTCCATCTTTCAAGAAAATTTAGTTGATGTGGACGTCCACATCAACAGTCATTTTGGAGTCATTTTCTAGTTATAGTACAATTTTTGTGTAGTTGATATAGACATCCACATTGGCGTCATTTGGATATCATTGTCAAATCATGAGGGGGTGCAGTGCATTTGTTGGTGATTGACATGTAACAAGTCATTTTGTAGTCATAAAATTAGGCACTCAAAGTCATTGCCGTGTCCTCTGTGAGTGACATACTTCCCTCGTTTATGGAAATAAATCACCCTATCTTCTGCAAATGGGGCATTGGTTGGAAATTGGTCATATACCTAGTCATTTCTAAGTTACGCATTAGTTATAATGTTATTGTCAATATGCAATCTACGGGCCATTTCTTCAAGTGTAGTAATTTTGAACTCATTTTCAAGGACATTCACAGTTCCGGACTAGTCACAAAATTTGACTTTGCGCAACAAGAGTGGTTGTATAGTCCCCATATAGATAGGAATGTATACTCAATAGAAATCAATACTTCTGTGTCTCTGTCTTGTGACTACAATAGCAATAGAAGAATCATTACATGACTTCAAATCCACTGGACCACATAATAGAATTCATGCATTCAAATGGCGCTTTCATGTAAATTATGAAAACATTCTAGCAACACATCAACATATTCATTCAATACACTGATGCAGTCATAGATTTCATGCAACCTATGACTTAGACAACATTTACAGATTACCATCATGACTTGTTCCTTCAATTTTAGAAATTGCCAAAAAAAGGGATTGCTAAGAACTAAAAAGTTATAATTGTAGTTGCTTGCTAAAATTTACAATGGTATTGATAGCATAGAAGAGTCAAAGAATCTAGAAGTCCTTAACTCTTGCATAAAAGCAACCTTTGGAAGGCCACCTCAACTACATAATTTCATGTACTTTTGGTCCCATACAACACAGGTCCCTAGTGCATCTTCAATCTTATGTTGGTCTGCATCTTCATTGGGATACATAAATTGCTTCTAAGCTACAAAATCTCATATACATCCACCTTGAACCAAGACTCTGGAATGTCCTTGAAGAATCACATTAAAATCCACTTATATCATTGCTCTACTATACAAATTCACCTCATACATTTTCCTTGATGCTATTTTTTGCTTGATGCTCCTTAGATTCATGAAGTACACCTTCCAGCCTATGAAAAACTATCCCAATGATCTTCCTCTAACTAATAAAGTGGAACAGAAATACAACACCATATAGTCGTTGCATTGATTGTAATACAATCCGTTGACTACAATACAATTTTCAATTAGACTACAAAATGACTGCTATGGAATTCTAAAGCAACTTAAGAACAACTCAAGAACAACTAAAAAGTGATATACATGCAATTAGAAAGAAGTTAAGAAATATCTATGGTAAACATTTTGTAAACAAATTATATGATCTAAACCCGTTGTACAACCACAAATTTGCAATACTATTGAAGTGCTTATAGATTTGGAAAAGAAAGAAAAATAGCACTCACAAGTCATTGCTTACTTCTTGGACTAGCTTCAATTTATCTGCCAACTATGTACCCCACCTATTTTATGCAAGTTCATATTCAAATTTTTTCCCTTATTGGAAGGCCTTCGCCTCTTTTTCTTTTTAGTGGAAATTCATGTAGATTTCTTGTGTGGCAAACTATAGGCATTGAGGAATTAGGATAATACATAGTAAATCAAACAAAAAGGCAAAATATGGCATTGAGAAGTTGCAAATTCCACCCCCTCTACACAACATAGCTTGGTGCTCTATCTCTAGTGTCCTCTTGCTTAGCTATAGTAGAGTCAAGGGGCTTCACTAATTCTAAAGAGATATTGGTAAAACTAGAGACCCTTCCGTGGTCAATGTCAATAAATTGTCAACAAAAAAAAATTTGTTGGCAATTGCTATGTTTATAGAAGAGTAACAAGAAATAAGAAATTTGAGTTGTATATGAAAAATATAATTGTTTTTTTGTCGTGTCTACAGAGTACAGGGGGGCCATATGTAATGAAATGTGAACCACGTAACATAGTGCACTAGTGTGTGCTATTACATATCTTAGTTATACAAGATTTGCATAGGTGAGTGGTTCTTTGTGACTTCTATATGTGATGCCATATTGCAAAGTATTATAGAACTATCTACATTGCAAAGTTGATAGATGTTGTCACTACAAGAGAAACGGGTATTTTAAGTATAGTTCTAGGAGTATAGTTTTAAGAGTAATGACCTTTTCAGGAGATTTTTAGTAAAATTTTACTAAAAATAAATATTTTTTCAATAAATTATATTAAAACTCTCCTATAAAGGTCAATACTGTTAGAACTATACTCTTAAGACTATACTTTAAACACCCCTTTCTCTTGTAGTGTGTGTTCATCTCCCACTTTGTAGTAGTGTATGAGATGTGCTCCAATCATATCCAAGTCAATCTCATTTTACATTACCTTAATGCGACTTTCAAGTCACTCAGTTGGAGTCATTTATTAAGTTATACAACTATGTTGTACGAAGCTGCATCATACTATTCTCAATCGAAAATTGTCTTTCTAATGTGACATTTGCATAGTTGTTCAACGTGTTCTGTTTTATGGAAGTTGTTTGTTTATGGGCGCAAGAAGTAGATGATCAAAAACTTGTGAATCCAAGTACTCTGGCATTGATAGATTAGATTCATAGCAATGAGCGAGATTTTGAAATGGGCTTGAAGAATTTAGAGGACATGGACCATTTGTTGCTTAGTAGAAAGCCATCACATGGAACCACACAATATGCATGGATCATTGTGTTTGGTAATCACTTTTGAGTGGAGGAAAAGACAACAATGTAGTTGGTATGCTTCAACAATGGGGTACCTTCATTTTTTTTACTTGTCATTAGAAAATGTAGCTATGCAAGTGATTTGTTAGTGAACTATGTTAGAGTCTTGAAGGACATACTCAAGCTAGATTAAAACACACTACATATGCAAATCATTCTATTGTGATGTGAGTTGGTGAAGATTGAAGACAATTGTGGGAATTTTACATATATTAAGGACAATTCTAGCACAAACTACCTCGTATGGCAAAGCCCTTCATTTTTCCTAACTAGACCGCACAAGTTTTTTTCTTAGATGTTGAAAGGAGACTTAGTTGAAAAGTTGTATTACACAAAGAGGCGAATGTATGACAAGAGGTGGTGGATACATTGGATGCCTTCATTAGCACTGTGTGGAGAGCATAGGTTTGACTGCTCTTCACAAGTTGCTAGTTCCATTGGAGATGGTTAATCTAGTCAAAGTCATTGAATTGTCAATAGAAGAGAATTTACTAGCACTAGAGGAGTTCTACTAAGACTAGTTGTGGCTTGGTGCTCCTTAACTTAAACATGTTTCTTGCAGTCATTGACAATCATTATATAGTGACAATGTATAGGCACAACTCCACTGAGGTTTAGGCATCTCACCATTTTTTTTTTTTTTGGTGTCCAATGAAGAGATTTAGCTCATGTGTAATGCATTTTCTAGTTGCAATGTAGTACAATATGGTTGCAAAACAAGGTCTCCTTGTAGTCATTGGTAAAGAAACTCTTTTGGCTTATACTCACTACAGTCGCATTCCACTATTGTGCACAAGTAAGTTGTGCCCAAGCGGATAGATAGCTATACAATAGAATTTTTAGACATGCTTAGAAGCCTTTTGTGAGTGACAAATGATTCATGTTATTGTTGTATTCGAGTGCCCCCATTTGCAAGGTCTGACTGTGTGTTACTTGAATTTAACTTTGGAAATCATCTTGGAGTGGGTGCAATTGCGGCCCAAGAAGGGAAAAATTACCCACATCCACATCACTATAGTGCTTTCTACATCAATAGTACAAAAATTTATTTTGGCATCATTGGATTTCCTTGCCAGTCATTTTTTAGTTTCTTTGAAGTAAAGACCAATTATATTATATGACAGTTAAGTTGTCATTTGTGATTGAAGCCTCCACGTTGGATACCTCTAGTTTCCTTGCCAAAAAGTTGAAAATGCTATGAACTTAAAATTGTGGATGAATCTTGAAGTTCATCCCTTCTTCAACTCATAGTCAATCACAACTATAGAATCTCTTGGACATTGTGGACGTTTTCTATCTAATGCAATTATAGAAGCATCAATCATTCTAAAGTCAAATTGGACAACAAGTCGTTCTTGCCTAGTTGCAAATGTGGCTAATTTTTTGTAGTGACATGTGGTATCACTTCAAATCTTCATATTTTTTTCCATACTTCAAAATGATCTGAAAAATATTATACATCAAAATCATATTGATATGTATATGTGGAAAAAAATTAGAGTTTTGGGAGTAGTTTTGAACATTTTGATGTTAGTATATGTACAAAGTACTACTTGATTGAACATCTTTTATTAATCTTGTCAATGATGGAATTTTCTCAAATTTTTTGCAATTCAATCAATTTTTTTAATAAGAAAGCTTTATAAGTCTTCATTCATTTCAACAGTGTAAATCATCAAAATTATTCCACACAAATGAAGAATTATACTTGTTATTGTAAGAGATAGTCAAAAAAACACGAGCTTTGCTCAAATCCCCTAGTCCTTTGGGGATTAAAATTAGTTTTTTTTAGTGTCTATAAACACTTGAAGTAAAAGGTAGTAGCTTTCTATTAGTGTCCATAGATGTGTACTAAAATTGTTCTTTAAAAAATAAGAAACTAAGTAAATAGACAAGCAACTACATTATAAGATAAATGTACCCTAAACCCAAAACTTTTTCAAAGTAATATTTTTAAAATTTTCAAAGTTGAAAATAAAAAAGACCTAATATATAATAGTAGATGTAAGAAATATTGTTGAAGCCCAAAAAATAAATATTTCAATTCTTATCAGTAGTTGCTTCACAAAGGCTCTTCTTCTTTCATTGGTTGTTCTTGAATATTTTTGGTAGTTTTGAGTCATAAAAGTGCATAGATTGATTCATAAAGCCTCATTTTGTTTTAAAAATTGCATGATGCAATTAATTTGTAACCTCAAATGGATGTTAAAAACGATGCTATTATTCTAAAATGATAACTTCCTTGCTTGGGCTTTTATCTACTTAATTAGGCAAATTGAAGTTGTTGGTGTTCCCTTTGAAGCAAATTTGTCTCTTTGAGTGAAACATAAGTTCAACAATCTTCATTTGAACCAAATGAATTTTGATTGAAATTAGGTCTGAAATAACATAAAGCTATTTCTATATATGCTTGAAAGTATCTCTTCCATATCATCACAAAGTTTAGATCCTACGGTTTGTCAACAATTATCATGTGGTTATCATTGTTTCATGAGTTCGCACATTAATTACAATTTATCGCATCATTACGATGTATTACTTCACATCATTATGATACAGTTGTCAGTAATGCATTGTAACGATGCGATAATGATGCAAATTATTGCATTGTAATGATGTGATAAATTGTAATTAATGTGCGAACCCATAAAACAATGATAACCACATGATAATTATTGACAAACTGTAAGGTTTAAGCTTTGTGATGATGATAAGAGATTATGAAAGAAATTTCCTCAAGAGATTATTGAAAGATCATATAATCCATCTAATTTTTGAATAAAACTTTATATATAATCTTTACTTTAGATGAAAAATGTTTTTTAGGAATTGTAGTTAAGTTTAGATCCTAATCGGAATATCTAAACAAATAGTTTAATTCGTTCCTAGGGAGGCAATGCTAATAGGACTACTTCTACAATGACATTAGAACGTACTAATAAAGGCTAAAAGACACAAGGAATGCATACTTCCAACTAGTATTAATTTAATTCCTCACAATTTCTGTAATAATTAGTAATTTAATTATTCACTCCACTCTTAAAACCACCAAGGTTAAGTATCACCCAATTGGAATTGATCTTTAATCTTCAAATTGTATTCCTTCATCTTTCCACCAAATCGGAATTGGTGCTGCTACTAGTACAGGCTCGCTGCGGCACTCCAACTCCCACTTTGGAACAATCACCCATCAGCCTCGCAGTTGCCACCAACACAGGGAACACCAATCTTCTTTCACCAACTGGTCATAATTTCTTTAACTCCACAACTTGGCTTGATGTAATTTTTATCACCGCCCATTGACACTTCTTACACATCGATTTGAAATCAACCTTAACACTCTGCATTCTTCCTCATCCTTCCTTCTCAACTTGGATAATTATCTCCTTATAAACACTCACAGACTCTCCAAATTGTATATATCACTCTCTCCTTTACTAATTTGGAATTTTTGTTTTTTTATTTTTTTTATATATATTTTTGTCACAGTCTTCTCTGATTTCCTACTTGGATAAATTAATTCCTCACACCCATTCGGAAACTCTCAAATTTGAGACCTGTTGCTTCGGCTTCACAGACCAACTCGGGATCCTGACTTAGACAACATTCAAACTTTATGAAACCAATTTGGCTAAGCATTCATGACATCATGCATTCCACATACAGACACTCAACCTTCCAATTTTGTTTCACTCCCAGACTGCCAAACTCCAACTGGGCTGAATCAGCACTACGACTGAACCTCCAAATTGGCTCATACACACAACATACATACCAACAATAAGGAACAACAATTTGCTTTCAATCCTTCTTTATTCAGCCGAATTAGTGACATATCACCGTTCCACAAAAATAATGTTTCCTTTAGCAGTTAATCTTACTGCTCTTGCTTCACTCCACTTCAACTTCCCGATTTGGATCTCCTATTTGCTATCCTAGCAATTTACTCTCTGACTAATCCATCCAATCAAACTTCACTCTATTACCCAAATTGATCTTGCAGCTATAATCTATTTGGGCTCACATCACCCACATACTCTACAGCTCCGAATTGGGTCCTATTTCCATCACTTAATGCTTAACAAACTATCACTGTACTTTTCCAAATTGGAATTCCGCTCCTTACAGTGACTCTCACCACTTTGCATAACATTTCCGACTAGGACACACTTCCTAATCTGCTCCTCATTTCATCCTCATTCACTTCACTGATTAACTTCACATCACCAAATTGTTTCCGCTTCAAACTTCAACATCTGCACACTTCTCCGAATTGGATCGAACCACTCCAGAGACATATACTCACACTCACAGCACACCAATTAGAACACACACTCATCAAGCATCCGACTTGGAAAAATCACACACACACACACAAAAACATCAAATACGCAGCCACTCAGACTGGGACTCGCACTGGACTCTCTCAACAGTGGGTGCCTTCTAAATTGGAAAACTCGACTTTAAAATCCCAAGCTAGGCAGTTCCTTAATCAACTTGGCATCACCTCAAAACTTGCAAACTGCCCATTAGGAACCTCAAAAATAACCGTCCCTCCAATACACGCAAACTCCCAAATTGGCACCTGCAACACCCCGCGCAACCCTAACTGCCGACCACAGGCAAACCAACTTGGAAACCACAACAGCTCCGACCCAGCTGGCTACAGACAGTTCCTACTTGGACAAAAACGCAAAACATTCCAACTCGGAATTGTCATCCTACATTACAAATAGGAATTACCCTCAGACAACCCAAACTGTCTTCACTCTCCGAATTGGCTTCCCTTTCAATCCCTTCACCGTGGCTCATGTGTGACTGCACTCGGATAAACACTTCCAAATTGGTTAATAACATCCAAAAATCACCCATTTGGAACACCAATCAAACAAAACATAACTAAAACCACATACAAACACACCAAAAAAAATGACACTAAAAATCCGAATAGGTTATTCACATAGCCCCACACGAATCTGTTTGCGTCCCCGCAAACCACCTATTTGGCCTGCCGCTTAATCAACCGCTTCCCTGGCTTGAACTTCAAACTCGGATCCTCCTCTTCCTTCAACAACTTCGCAGCCAATTGGGCTCGCTCTTGCATCAGCAACCTCTGTCTATCATAGAAATTCTTCACTGGACCTGAACGTGTTCCAACTTCTTCATACACCTCGAGAATCATCACCTTATGTGCTCCAGGCAGAAATTGGGTAATGCACATTAACTCCAATGCACGCATCCTCTTGGCTGAGTGATAATGGATCTTAGAAAAAATCTCCATATCGGTACTCAGCCTCGCTCCAACTCGGTAATCCACCACAAACTGGTAATCATGACACAAATAAGCTAGAATACCTGCAAAAATACTGGCACGGAAACAAATTGGATCGCGATGAGTCCAATGCTCCAACGAAAACTTCATGTATGCCTCCACGCAACTCTCCAGGTTCTTGTACGAACCGGGGATCTTTGGCCAATTGTACCAACGTGAATCCAACTTGGCGCGATTCGACCACATATACCTCCTCGGGCAAGGACAGAACCTGGGATCCGACGCCACCAAAGGCGGAGGTGTAGAAGACCGTGAAATCCGCTCGGTGTGGTCCATTAAATCCATCGCCACAACTGGGGGACTTCTGACGCCTTCATGGTCTTGGCCGATCCACAGCAACGCCTCCCAACTTGGAAACGGCACATCACCGAGCTCCTCGAACAACTGGTCGTAGTTTCCCAAGTAGAGATCGTCCTTGCCTGCAACTGTTGATGGCAAAGGAATTGACCATGTAACCCACTTGGACAGCAACCCTGACATCTCCAACGTTTTATCGCCAACTCGGGGTCGTGGAAACGCCAGCTCGCCCGAAAAATCCCAACTTGGAATCGCTACAGGCCCCCCAACCTTCCGCTTATCCTGCAGTCTATCCCGAGTCGTCTCAAATTTGTACACATAGACGGATGGGTGCACGTCCATGAGCTGGCTGTGAGTTGCCCTATGTCGGGCATTCTGCACCATCTCCGTAAGCCAATTTGAGCCACTCAAATTCCTTTCCAACTCGATTATGGTACGCATCCACTCCACCGGTGTCACCACTGCTTTCAACTTGGTGTTGGAAACCGTCGCCCGAATAGCTGCAGCCACGCCATCTTCTAACCGCGCTCCCATATTGGGACGTCGTTTACCCACGTAAGATGCAGCCACCCGCCTTCGCTTGGCCAACAAGTCCTCCAATTCGGAATAAAACAACAAACACCGCGCTCCGTAATCGCCAATTAGGGTGAAAGCAGTGACATTGTCTTCTAATACCACATCACCGCGCCCCACAATCTCTGTAAAGAGATTCTCGCACCGAAGTTGAACTGCCCTTGCTCAAATAGTTTTAAATCGCGATTTGGAAAGGTACTCCTTCAATGCGATTCCTGTGTACAAGAAAAACACCTCCCGCTCCCAAGCGTAGGCAAACTCAATATTATCTGTTGGGGGAATCAATTCGGACAAGGCCTCCAAATTCTCCATATGAAGCACTCGCTGCCGCTTCCTCGCCACAGGGACCGCTTCATTCTTCCCCTTTGCACTACTTGCTGCAGCATTGGCCTGTTTTTCAACTCGGGCCAATTCCTTCTCGAACCCCAGCAGGTCTTCTTCCGAATCGGACTGATCTTCCATCTTGGCGCCCTCCAACTTGGCCCGCAGCTCGTGCACTTGCTGCTCCAAAATAGCCACCTTGCTCTCAGCAATGCACCGCAAGCTGGATTCCAAATCGGCCTTTCTTTTAACCGTGTCAAACCTCCCTTGCAACTACGCCAATTCGTCTGCTACGTCTTGGTAATTGGCTACCATTTGGATTTCGTATGCCACTCTCTCTTCCTTGGCTGCTTCCAAGTCGGCCTTCACACGCTGACACTCTGCTGCCAACTTGGTATTTGCCAGTCGCAACCCCGCTACTTGGGAAGGATCAAAATCCTCCAATTCGGTCAAGGTTTGGGCCAACCTTGCCTTCAGCTGGGAAACCGAACGCACTGGAGCCTCAAAATTGGGCAACCTCCCGACTTCGGATGAACCACCCGGATCTTGCTTGGGCTCCTTATGCAACTCGGGCAGTGCCACACAGCTGACCTCCACCAATTCGGAAAGAAATTGCGCCCCTCGCAAAGCTCCATCTAGCTTTTTCTTATATTCAGTCACAAAAGCATGAAGCCTTCGTGATACAAATAACGCCCAATTGATCACAACTCCCTGCTGTACAGCCACTACAACTTGGAGATTCTTCTTTGAAATACTCAGTGTTGCCTGCTCCAACATGAGACATTGCACCACCAATTTGATCCAGGGCTGCCAACTTGGCCTAAGCCACAGCAACTCATACTCCGACTTGGCTTTCTGCTCCTCTGTGATGCCCTCCACGAAGCATTCCTCCACCAAATAGGCAGTTGAATCTTGGACCGTCTTCACCATCACTCCCGATTTTGGAAGTTAGAAAACCTCCTCAATCTTTTGAGGCTGCAGTTCCACCAATTCGCCCCGCACGCAGCTCTTCCTTTCCGCCACCGAATAGGCCATAACAAAAATCTCCAGTCGATTGGAATCAATTTGCGCCCATCGCCGTCTTCCTTCCACGAACATCCAAAGCCCAGCCTCTTGAAGTTTCAGCTGCTGCTGCTGCTCCCATTTGGCATCGTCCAACTCGGTCACAGCTTCAAACTGAAAGTTTGTCTGCGTAACCTCGATCGGCGCCTCCTCGTTCTCTTCCAACTTGGGCTTCTTATTCAAGTGCTCCTCCTCACACACCAATTCAGTATCCTCATCAACCGGGGCTTTACCTTTACCCAAGTGGTCTTCCATTGCACCTGCAAACCACAATCGCTCCTACTCTCGGCAAATGCTTCCAAATTGACAAAGAAACCTCACTGTCGCTCGGAAATGGCTCCTGCTTTCAAACTCCACAATCTTTCAAATAATAAGAGTCCACAGCCCGACCAGCCAGCAACAATTTCTCCCCAATTCGGAACAGAACACCGAAAACAAACCACAGCAAAAACCCTCACTTTCTCGCGCTCTTCGAAACACAAATTGGGATCACTCAAACTTCAAATTGGACTAAAAAGACAGAACGCAAACTCCAAACCCTAATTGGTTTTAGTGCGCGCAATCGCGCCTCACCCTTCCAGACCAACTCGGATTCGCTCACAGCTGAAAGAACTGGCAACCACAACCTCTCTTTCCCAAGAAAACTCAAAGACGACACATTCTCCCTCTAAACCCAATTTGCTCACAACGCACAAGATGCAAAAAACTTCACGCAACCCAACTGTGCAGCCCAATTCAGCTCTTTCGCCTTCGTCTGCAATCTCCCAGTTGGTGAATCTCTCGCCTTGCTCCCAATCCGATTCGGTTTTGGATTTTTGGCGGCTTCAAATGATTCCGATTTGAAATGATTCATCCCCAGGGGTACGTATCATCATCATCCAAGTTGGTTTGTCACCTCCGATTTGGCACTCATTCACTATGGCATTGCCATTTGTTTGTTTTTATTTATTTATTTTATTTATTTATTTATTTATTTATTTATATTTTTTCTTTTTTCTTTTTTTTCTTTTTCCCATGTTTCAAATTTTTTTTTTTTTTTTTTTTTTTTTTTTTTTTTACATTCCCTAAAAAGATTACCCCCCAAATTGAAAATGCCGCCCCCGGCATTTCAAACAAAATACGGCTTAAGCCGGTAACCATTAATCCTAGTTGGAAGTAAATTTCCCTCAAAGTCCTTGAGTTGCAATGACCCATTAGGATTGACATCTACAACCTCATACGGACCTATCCAATGCATTTGCAATTTACCCGGAAACTTGAAAAAACGGCTATCATATAGCAATACTAAACTCCCAACCTTGAACTCTTTAGGACGCAATTTAGAGTCGTAATATGACTTCCTCCTATTTTGGGTAGCTAAAGTGTTCAAATAAGCTTCTCTCCTTTTCTCATCAAGAGCTTCCAAATTGGTTAGCCTCACTCTTAAACTCTCCTCATCTCCCAAATTGTTTTCTATAGCCACTCTTAGGCTAGGAATTTCAAACTCGATTGGGAGTATGGCCTCTTGGCCATACACTAATTGGAATGGGGAAAACCCCGTAGTTCCTTTGTAAGCGGTCCGGTAGGCCCACAAAGCACTCCAAAGCTTTTCATCCCAATCGGTAGATGCACCACTAATTGTTTTTGTTAGGATTTTACATAATATACCATTCGTTTTTTCGGTTTGCCCATTAGCACGTGGGTGGTAAGGGGCCGTTTTACGGTGTTTAATTAAAAACCGATTTGTTAATTCCTCTATCGTGGCATTCAAAAAATGCGTGCCCCGGTCACTTATTAACTCTCTTGGGCACCCAAATCGGGAAATTATATTTTCGTACAAAAAACGTGCCACGGTCTTGGCATCATCGTTACGGGCGGCCATTGCCTCAGCCCATTTGGTAGCATAGTCAGTCGCGACTAAGATATACTTTTTACGCCCATACTTTGTGGCTAGGGCAATAGGGCCTACGAAATCAATTCCCCATTTTTCGAATGGGGCCAATGCCATTAGGGGAATTAGTGGCATTGCCGTCGAAGGTGAGGGTTTACCTATACGTTGGCAAGGATCGCATTGCCTGGCAAAAGTATGGGCATCCTTAAATAAGGATGGCCACCAATAACCGGCCAACAACACCTTTTGTGCCGTGGAAATTCCTGCGAAATGGCCGCCACACGAATCTGAGTGGCAACCTTGGAGAATATCCTTAACTTCACTCTTATAGATACATCTCCTAAGGACACCATCTTGACCCAACTTATATAAGGTTTTGTCTAATAAGGTATAAGGGGCACTTTTTCTTATAAGGGCCGCTTTTTGTTTACCACTATAATCTCTAGGAAATAAACCGGTAGATAAATAATTCAAAATATCTGCATACTCAGTATGAATAACATCCACCTCAAATAAGTTGGCATCAGGAATATCATCCTCAACCGGCGACCCATTTGGATCTAACGGTTCTTCCAACCTAGAAAGGAAATCGGCGTTGGAGTGTTGCTTACCAGGACGAACAATTATATTAAAATTAAATTCCTGGAGAAGTAATACCCACCGCGCCAATCGGCCACTCAACTGAGGCTTATTAATAACGTACTTAAGCGCATTGTGGTCCACATAAAACATGAACTTATAACCAAGTAGGTAATGACGGAATTTTTGCACCGCATACACCATACCCAATGCCTCCCTCTCGGTAGTGGTATAGTTTCTCTCCGCGGGAATAAATTGGCGGCTAGCATAATAAATGGGGTGGTCTTTACCATTTTTATCTTTCTGGCTTAAGACACAACCCATAGCGACATTACTCGCATCCACATATACATGGAATGGCTCACTCCAATTTGGAGAAATTAAAATAGGAGCAATAACCAATTTTTGTTTTAACTTTAAAAACGCCTCATTGCATTCACGAGTCCAAGTAGGATTTGTGCCTACTTCTAATTTTTTTAGAAGGGCCGTTAATGGTAGCGCCACTTGGGCGTAATTTTCGATAAACCTACGATAATAGCTAACATGCCCAAGAAAACCCCTTACTTGCGTTATGGTGGAAGGAATAGGTAAGTTAGTTATTTTTGCTACTTTATCGGGGTCTGTACTAATACCTCGTTTGCTAACAATGTGGCCTAATAGCTTCCCATAAGGGACAACAAATTGGCACTTAGCCGCATTCAAAGAGATACCAAATTCCGAGCATTTTTCAAAACATTTTTTTAATTGCTGTGGATGCTCCAATTTGGTTCCAAAGACGCAAAAATCGTCCAGGAAAATTTCCATAAAGATACGAAGAAAATCTTGAAAGGCTAGCGTGGCTACACGTTGAAATGTGGCTGCCCCGTTACATAATCCAAACAACATAACCCTACTCGCATAGATCCCCAAATCGGTGACAAAGGCAGTTTTAGCTTGGTCTTTTTTCGCGATTTGGATCTGATTGTATCCCGAGAACCCGTCCATGAATGAATAGCATTCATGACCGGCGACAGTATCTAAAATACTATCGGTAAATGGTAAGGGAAATCCGTCCTTTTTAGTGACGGCGTTCAACTTCCTAAAATCCTGGCAAATTCTAATACGTCCGTCCTTCTTGGGAACAATCACTATAGGACTTACCCATTCGCTATTTGGGGCTGGATAAATAAATCCTATCTTGATCAATTTTTCGATTTCCTCCTTTACCAAGAGGGAATACTTTGGATTTAGCCGATGGGGCCTTTGCCTAATTGGGCGTGCATCATCCTCTAAATCAATGTGATGTTCACATATACTAGGTGATACCCCTCTTAGGTCCTTATATGACCATGCAAACATTTTATTATTTTCTTTAAAAAATTTAACCCACGTGGCTAACTCTTCCGGACCGAGCCTACTAAATAATTGTATGTTCTTTTCCTCATCTCCAGACCCAAGATTTACGGTCTGGCAATGGCCTTTAGATACGTAAGACCTAATTGGAACATTGTCCAACTCTCTCTCATAAATGCTTTCACTATCTTCACTCTTCTCCCAATCGGAATCGACTCCATACACGGTAGAATCCGTCATGGAGTCTGTTAACCAATATTGGATTGCCCTGTCCGAGTTGTCATCATCCTCACATGGGATGATGTACTCTCCTGGGGCTACTTCCTTAAACGTTGGAATCCCAATCGGTTTATTTTCATGTGATTTAATATTAATCCTATTAGCTGATAAATCATCCCACTCGGAATCATACCCAAAATCGCTAGTATCACCCGGTGATTCCCATTGGGTTTCACCTTTATATTTAAGGGGATACATAGTGATACTCACCGAATGATTCCCTTGGAATATTTTCATCACGCCCCTACCCCAATCGTCTTTCACTCTAGCTTGATAAAGCCATGGCCTTCCTAATAGGATAGGGTACGATGTGTTAGGTGTATTAGGTTGGAAAATAATATAATCGATTAAATATACCAATCCCGCTATTCGTGTTTTTACCTTAGGTAAAATACCTAGAGGCTTTACTCGGCTTTGGTCCGCCATGCGCAAAACCAATTTAGTTTCTTGAAGCCCAGTTAGATGGAGGCTTAGCATAGTATTGTTATTCATTAGATTTACGTTAGAACCGCCATCTACTTGGACGTTGGACACAATTAGTCCTTCAATTTCTACGTCGATAATTGGCGCACCTGAATCAGGGCCTAAAGTCACTTCATGGACTTGTCTACTTCTCTTTCTCACTAAATTTGATTTCAAGGCTGATCTACAACTAGGGGCTATACCCAATAGTTGTTTAATTGTTATGTCAGCCTTGACATTTCCCAAATTGTCTATGACATTATATGGGTTATTTTCGTCAATGATCCCAATTTGGTTGTTACTGTCTTTTCTCTTTCTCAGAGATGACTTGACAAATTTTCCAAATTAGTTTCCCATCTTATACTTTCCTGTATTATCCAATTTGGGTACTGCCTGTTGGACTGAATTGTCCGGCTCTACCCTAATTGGTGGAATAACAAATGGCTCCTGACTATTTAGGCTGATTGGTTGTACCGAATTGGGATCAGGATTTCTCTGGGATGCTACATCTCGATTTGGTTTATTAATTCCATTTGGTTCGGTCATGGTTATGACTGGACCAAATTGAACTGACTTCCCATTTGGTTTACTTGCCGACATCGTGTCATCAGCTCTAGTCTTGCTAGACTGAGCTTCATTCTGAGTTGGTAAATCTAACGAAGGACCTGTACTGGCCTTTAGCCGATCAGGCTGTCTTTCATTACGAATTGGACTGGGCACTGATTTAGTTGACTGTCCAACCAATTCGGAATTAAAGTTTAAGCCTAATTGATTTTTCTGCTCCAGCAACTGCTGAGCTTCTTTACGGGTAATTTCCTTTTCCCTTAATATATCCAAATTTCCCGGGGGATTCTGCTTTTCAATTTGTCCTCTAGTCGATACCTTCTGAACTAATTTTTCTTCCTTATTTAAATAAGGGAAATTTTTATCTTCGACTTGTATTAGATAAGATGCACGATCCTTATTAGACCTTGCTGCATCTTCATCTAATAGTACTATCTTGGGACTATTATCCCTCTTTTTATTATTATAGCCCTCTTGGGGGTCATTTTTACGCGGACCATTACATTGCTCAGCCGTATGACCGACTTGATTGCAATTACCGCATAAAGGTACGTAATCTACACTAGCCCTTGCGTTCGGACAATTAGTGGAAATATGGCCCGGTTGTCGGCAATTATAACATATGACTCCTTTGCCTTGGGACCAATTAGGAACTTGTCCTCCATAAGTAGGAGGACCTTGGTTCACATTGCCAAATGGCATTTGTGACCAACCTTGGTTATTATTGGTTGGCATTTGCGCCACACCACGATTAGGATTATTACTAAATCCTCCTTTATTAAAGTTCATAGGATTGAAATTTGGATTGGGTTGATTATAATTTTGATTATAATTTTGATTAAAATTTCTTCGCTTCGGTCTATTTACCTAGTTGGAATTTCCTCCTTGGTAATTGTTATCCTCAACTTGATAGACTTGACTACTCCTATTTTGGCCAGCTTGTTGGACCAAACTTGCTTGCATATTGCGGCAAGACTCGGTCTCGTGTTTAAGACCACAAAACCTACATTTAGGAGGCAAATTGGGAGGAGATGGACAATCGGGCAACATGTGCCCTTGTCCCCTACAATTTGTGCACCATATGTGGGCACGGTCCTGATTAGGTTGATTTTTCTTTTGAACCGAGTTTGCTAAATTTACTTGGAGGTTGCCTAATTGTTTCGTGATCTCAAGTAGATGTGACTCCATTACCGCATCTCTTGCATTAGATTGTACTTGGTAAGGAGGAACACCTACTTGGTTGCTCTTAATTGGTTCAACTGGAACAATTGGCGGTGCTTGGACCGGTGCCATGGGTACCACATTTACATAACTAGGTTGGACATAGGTAGGCATGGTAGTACCTCCTATATCCTCCCTAGTCACGCCAATTTGGTCCAAGTAACTAGGTTGGCTTATAGTAGGATTTATATACGTTTTGCCCAAATGTACTTCTTCCCATAATTTAGCTCTTCGAACTGCGGCTGGTAAATCCGCAGGAGCAACTTCTTTTACAAATGCTTTTAATTTTGGTGGGTATAACCCATTTATAAATTGTCGCATAAAATGCGCATCCGGATACTCATTATTTGGCAATCTAAGCATTATGTCTTCTAAACGGCCATAATAACTATCGATACGTTCACCACTTGCCATATGTAATTCGGCCAACTTTTCAAATAATTTTTCCTAATAAGCGGCAGGGCGAAAATGGGCTAGGAATGCATCACGCAATCCCGTCCAAGTATTAAAATGCCCTATTGGCTGTCTTTGGAACCATTTCTTAGCTTGATCCATTAGCGTACTTGGAAAAATACTTAAGAAATGCGCCTCTGTCCTAGCGTTGTTTGCATTACAACGAGTTAGGAATTCATAAAGGTGGCTATCGGGGTCATCGCCCATTCTACCATAAAAAGTCGGAAACGGCATAAGTGAATAAGGCCTGTCGGCCTCATCACCTGGCCGCATTACCACTAGGATTACATTTGCAGGATCAGCCATAATTCTATCCGATTTTCCTACTAAGGATTCTTCGCTAGATGTAAACGAACTACCTAATTTGGATGATTTTCTGAAATTAATAAATTCAGTCTCATCCAAATTGCGTATTACAGCTTCCAAGACTTGGTCTTGCTGGAAAACAGAAGGGATTTTTAATTTCCCTCGTTCCGCACTCCAAACTGGATTGTTTAACCAGATTGGACTTTCTCTAGACACCTCAACTGGGGTTGTCTTACCATGAAAAGAACCTAATGGGGAATCAATAAGAGGAGTTAACTCAGCCCCCGGCTGGTTTTCCTCAATAATTTCCAATTCGGTTTCTTCCTCCTCACCCAGTCCTTTTGGGGAATCCTGAGGTGATGGAGTATTCGACACACAAATCGGTTCACAGTGAAGATGAGGGAGATCAAATCCCGTTCTCACTGTGACATTACTTGTCTGTTCTTTTACTACTTGGCTAACGTCTTCCTCATTAATTTTTTGTTTATTAGTTTTATCCTCTACGCCATGGCCGCATTCTTGCCTATGCCGTGAATGACGTCCTAATCGAAAGGAATCCTTCCAACTTGGTGAAGCTGGTTCGGATTCTGCTTTAGAAATAAATTTGCGTTTTTTATCCGCAGCTCTCTTCTTTGCTCTCTCTTCTCGAGCTTGTTTGCTAATTTCAGAATTTAAAGATGTGCTACTCATTAGAGTGCAACAACTTCTTAAACTCCATCAAAAAGATAAAAGAAGAAAACTAAAAACCTATTATGACGCCTCCCCGGTAGCGGCGCCAAAATGTAGTTAAGTTTAGATCCTAATCGGAATATCTAAACAAATAGTTTAATTCGTTCCTAGGGAGGCAATGCTAATAGGACTACTTCTACAATGACATTAGAACGTACTAATAAAGGCTAAAAGACACAAGGAATGCATACTTCCAACTAGTATTAATTTAATTCCTCACAATTTCTGTAATAATTAGTAATTTAATTATTCACTCCACTCTTAAAACCACCAAGGTTAAGTATCACCCAATTGGAATTGATCTTTAATCTTCAAATTGTATTCCTTCATCTTTCCACCAAATCGGAATTGGTGCTGCTACTAGTACAGGCTCGCTGTGGCACTCCAACTCCCACTTTGGAACAATCACCCATCAGCCTCGCAGTTGCCACCAACACAGGGAACACCAATCTTCTTTCACCAACTGGTCATAATTTCTTTAACTCCACAACTTGGCTTGATGTAATTTTTATCACCGCCCATTGACACTTCTTACACATCGATTTGAAATCAACCTTAACACTCTGCATTCTTCCTCATCCTTCCTTCTCAACTTGGATAATTATCTCCTTATAAACACTCACAGACTCTCCAAATTGTATATATCACTCTCTCCTTTACTAATTTGGAATTTTTGTTTTTTTATTTTTTTTATATATTTTTTTGTCACAGTCTTCTCTGATTTCCTACTTGGATAAATTAATTCCTCACACCCATTCGGAAACTCTCAAATTTGAGACCTGTTGCTTCGGCTTCACAGACCAACTCGGGATCCTGACTTAGACAACATTCAAACTTTATGAAACCAATTTGGCTAAGCATTCATGACATCATGCATTCCACATACAGACACTCAACCTTCCAATTTTGTTTCACTCCCAGACTGCCAAACTCCAACTGGGCTGAATCAGCACTACGACTGAACCTCCAAATTGGCTCATACACACAACATACATACCAACAATAAGGAACAACAATTTGCTTTCAATCCTTCTTTATTCAGCCGAATTAGTGACATATCACCGTTCCACAAAAATAATGTTTCCTTTAGCAGTTAATCTTACTGCTCTTGCTTCACTCCACTTCAACTTCCCGATTTGGATCTCCTATTTGCTATCCTAGCAATTTACTCTCTGACTAATCCATCCAATCAAACTTCACTCTATTACCCAAATTGATCTTGCAGCTATAATCTATTTGGGCTCACATCACCCACATACTCTACAGCTCCGAATTGGGTCCTATTTCCATCACTTAATGCTTAACAAACTATCACTGTACTTTTCCAAATTGGAATTCCGCTCCTTACAGTGACTCTCACCACTTTGCATAACATTTCCGACTAGGACACACTTCCTAATCTGCTCCTCATTTCATCCTCATTCACTTCACTGATTAACTTCACATCACCAAATTGTTTCCGCTTCAAACTTCAACATCTGCACACTTCTCCGAATTGGATCGAACCACTCCAGAGACATATACTCACACTCACAGCACACCAATTAGAACACACACTCATCAAGCATCCGACTTGGAAAAATCACACACACATACACAAAAACATCAAATACGCAGCCACTCAGACTGGGACTCGCACTGGACTCTCTCAACAGTGGGTGCCTTCTAAATTGGAAAACTCGACTTTAAAATCCCAAGCTAGGCAGTTCCTTAATCAACTTGGCATCACCTCAAAACTTGCAAACTGCCCATTAGGAACCTCAAAAATAACCGTCCCTCCAATACACGCAAACTCCCAAATTGGCACCTGCAACACCCCGCGCAACCCTAACTGCCGACCACAGGCAAACCAACTTGGAAACCACAACAGCTCCGACCCAGCTGGCTACAGACAGTTCCTACTTGGACAAAAACGCAAAACATTCCAACTCGGAATTGTCATCCTGCATTACAAATAGGAATTACCCTCAGACAACCCAAACTGTCTTCACTCTCCGAATTGGCTTCCCTTTCAATCCCTTCACCGTGGCTCATGTGTGACTGCACTCGGATAAACACTTCCAAATTGGTTAATAACATCCAAAAATCACCCATTTGGAACACCAATCAAACAAAACATAACTAAAACCACATACAAACACACCAAAAAAAATGACACTAAAAATCCGAATAGGTTATTCACAGGAATTCCTTTGAGGTGCAATTGTATCATATTCTTTATTTGATAAGGTATGTGCACTCATAATCTTCACTACCCAAAACAAAATACCTATATTGAACCAAAAAATGTCACTAAAACCTAAATGTTAATGACAAAATCAATAGTGAGCCTAATGTCAATTTCATGTATAACTACAAACAACACTTTGAAATTTCATAACTTCTTTGTATGGTGTTTAAATAATGCATGCTAAAGTACATTAGAATCCTTTTTCACTAGACAATGCAATTAAATAAGAATAACAATAAATATCCTTAATTATCTTTAATTACTACTAAGGTGAAGTCATTTATAACTGATCAAATAAACAATTGTGGACATGATTTGGAGTAGTGCAAGGCGAAGCAAATATTTCGAGAGGTGCAAAGATGGAAATGATGGGGATTGCCAAAAATTTGGTCATTTTATTACTTGATTTGAAACTACCATGAATTTTGAAAGTCAGAAGTTGGTCTAGACCCATGTCTAATGTTTAGAGTCATCTAATTTTGATCATTCAAAAACTATTGTCCTACTCATTACCTCCTATTTTCTTGTTCACTACTTTGAAACATATGTCAAGACATTACTAAATCCACCCTTGAAAAGGAGGAAAAAAAAATTCCAACGTTGGTTGGAAATAACTACACTGAATACATCACAAAGTTTAAACCCTACGGTTTGTCAACAGTTATTATGTGGTTATCATTGTTTCATGGGTTCACACATTAATTAGAATCTATCACATCATTACAATGCATTACTTTGCATTGTTATCGTATCTTTACAATGCATTACCTGCAACTACATTGTAATGATGTGAAGTAATGCATTGTAATGATGCGATAAATTGTAATTAATGTGCAAACCCATGAAACAACAATAACCACATGATAATTGTTGACAAACCGTAGGGTTTAAACTTTGTAATGTAGGGGATTTAAGAGGATCCATACTAATTAATCAACATTACATACTATATAAATATCTTCTTTTACTATAAATCAATAGTTATTGAAGTATGTGGAGGTTGTACAATATGTTTCAAACATCTATAGTTTTCCACAATAAGGTGGAAGCACCTATTACCAACCACTGCCCTATACACAATCAGCATGATGTCTCAAATCTAAGAGAGGGTGGGATTCATTTGTATTAATTTTAAATTCAAAGAAACTAGGTTCTGTAACCAATGTGGTCCCAGCATTGCTACAAAACTTGTGCCTCCTTTTGTGTGCGTGAGTTAGCTACAAGTACTTTCCAAGTGATCAATTTTGTAAGACTCTAGACATTGGACATGGGTTGAGCCCAACTTCAGGCTTTCATAATTCTTAGTAACTTCAGTTCAAGCTGTAAATTCACCAAACTTTCTACTACAACGCCATTTCTATCTTTGCACTTTAGTAAATATTTGCTTCGCCAAATACTGCTGCAGATCATATTTTCCATGGCTTGTTATCAATTATGGATGGCTACACCTTAAATCCCTTTAATTTTTTGATCCCCTTAATACCCCTATTTAGTATACAACCCACAAGTTGGGTATGGGTCTCTGCTCAGGAGTAGGTGGTCCCACCTTAGTGTTGATTATGGGTGCACTTACTTCACACAAGAGTCCTTCTTCTGAAAGGCAGGATGTTAAATCATGCCAACGAAGGTGGACCTAGTAGGGTAAAATTTGTGTTTTAGGGATAAAATTTTTAAAAAAAGAATCCCTTTATTTTGAGCCATGTCCAGGGACTGTTGTAGACCTCACCTAGCTAATTTGGAGTCTCTGATTGCAAATATGAATTCAGAATTTGCAAAAAAAATCATATGTGGCAAATAAAAAATTCCCCGGGTTAAATCCACCTCACCAGGGCCCACCTTCGTTGACACGATTTAACGCCCTGCTTCTCAAAGGGCCCATTACCATTTTTGCCAAGTGGCTGCCACCTCATAAACCCACACAGGCTACACTCTGACCTTCTTCAGTCAAATGCTCGGGGCTTAGGGCTTACACATGTTCCTGAAGACTCAGTGCTGTTGCGCAGCTCGTGTTGCTGTGCATTCTGCGATTGGGATCGAGATTGTTCCTTCTGCGAAGACCTCGTTCGTGATTAGCATTTTGTGCAGGTATCAACAACGGCACTTACCCTCTTCTTCTTACTTCTTTTGCTTTCCGTTTTCGCTTTCAATCGACTGCTGGCGATGAAAGCGTCTTGATGGAGAGAGATGAGAGAGGCTTTGATAGCTTCATCTGATTCTTTCAGTTTCAACTGCGATTAGCTTTTTGAGCTAAGAACTAAGCTAGCATTTTCAATCGGCACATTAAGAGCGGAGTATTGTTGATGTTATTAGAATCGTCAAATTTTTATAGATCTTTGTTATCGGATTGATAAACGATGGCTTTTTCCTCTTCTTCTTTCTTTTTTTTACCTTCGGTTTCGCTTTCAATCGGCAGCTGGCGATGAAAGCGTCTTGATGCGTTGATCGAGAGAGAGAGAGAGAGGAGAGATTTTGATGCTTCATTTGATTCTTTCTGTGGCGACTGTGATAGGCCTTTGAGCTAACAAATAACTTAAGCTGACAACCAAGCTAACACCTAAAATCTTCACAGTAAGAGTTGAGTATAGTGAATGTCATTAGGATCATCAAATTTTTAAATATTCTTGTTATCGGATGAATGAGGTTTCCAATGTGCCAGAGATAATGTCTTTCGATACCGTATGCAAACGTACACCGTAAGTGATCAATTTTTTATTTGTTGATGGCGGAAATTGGACGTTAGTTCTTTGATTAAGCTGATGTACATTCTCAGAATCAATATACAAGATTTAGGGTGTCGCATTTTGGTGCTTATGTCAATTACGTACCTCAAGCTTATACATCAAGAGAGAGGAGCCGCTGCGGTAGCCTGAAAAGATTGCGATATAGCAATGTTGAGGATCCACTGATGGGTTTTCATTTTTGGATAATAAACTGAGTTTCGTCTTGTCGCTGGAGTCATCGGTTGATTTCGTGTCTCTCTCATTTTGTGGCATTGTAGATATGGCTACGGTGTATTCGACTCTTGCGGCTTCGCACTTGAAGCCTATTACTCCGCATGTGGCTGGATTTCGAGCTCGCAATGCCGCTCCTTCGGTATCCGCAGGGCAAAGACTTCTTTCCAAAAGTGCATTTCCAGGAGAGCAAGTGAGTAAACGGCAGTGTATGCCACTTATTGAAAGGAGAAATAGATGTGTGTGTGCACCGAGAGCGAGTTTGGACGAATATGCTCCTTTGACTGCCGCTGTCTATGGCGCATGCCTTCTTGGCGGTGGCCTCTTTGCATGTAAGTGGTTTTTCAATGCTTCATTCTAGCTGCATCACTTTTCCATATAGATCTCCACATCTTCTTAATCTGCTCCTTCATTTGTTTATAGTTTATTTGCTTAGAACGCTTCTTAGTCACGTGCTTTCTTTCTTTCTTTCTTTCTTTCTTTCTTTCTTTCTAGGACGATGTTCTTTTACCAAGTGTGAACATTGATAAGGTGACCACACGTAGAATCGACACTTTAAGCACTGAGAGTAGTTAGCTTTTTAAAAACATTCTTGTTAGCGAGTCAAAGAGGATTCCAATGTAACAGAGAATGCATTATTTGGAATTTATATGCAATAGTTTTAGGGTCTCCAAGTTTATCAGGTTCATGACCTAAAACTGACAGGAGTTCTGATGTTGAGGTGGTGTTAATTCTTGAAATTGAAATCAAAATTTACTCATTGTTCAAGATTTTGGGGTGTCTCTCGGCTCTACCTTAATCCTCTTTGATTGAAACTGGATGTGTCTCAGCGTAATGAAGTATTTTCCTAATTAGATTTTGTTCAGATTTTTGTGAAGCTTATTAGTTAATCTAGGCATTCAATTCCTTAGGTACGCACTTAGTTCATTCGTAATACTGATAGAATAGCTGTTCAGTGGGTTAATGATAGCGGAAACAAAAGCTTTCGAAATGCAGGCAATGATGTTGGTTAATGATCGGATTCATTTTATTATCCCTGTTTACCATAAGGTATATCTGAACTTGAAACATAAAGATTCGATCAAGAGGAATTGTCCGGATTTTGAAATTTGACCCCTAAGTGCGTAAGTGACCAGTAGTGGCTGCTGTGATATGATTACTGTGAAATGTATAGGTGTCGAAATAAATTTATTATTTAAAGAGCTTGAAGGACGGTCAGTAGGAAGAAGAAATCATATTCTACATTTTTGAACTATAGAAATCCATATTTTGAAGGTCATCATGATCATCTATTACCGGTATTTACCTCCCAAAGTAGAATTTCAATTTTTAGCTTGTACACATTAGGGTTAATGTGATTTGTCACTAAATTTTTGGTCAATACTACAGGGGTTGCCGCAGGTCTTAATAGAGTAGCCCGTGTGAGAGATGCATTCACAATTTGGCAAGGCACATTGAAATGATTTTTGTAATTCTGAGCACTTAGATTTGTCTTCTCTTGGGTTTAGACACGAAGACTGGCAGCAAAGGCTCCCTTGGAGGTGGTCTGACTGGTGGAATCGCACTAGGCGTGGTGAGTTGGATTGACCACCTGAAGCATTATTCTCTTTGTAAAAATGTAGGTAGCTATAGGGCTTCCTTATGTCTGGGATTTGTAGGAAATGTTTACATTTTTTTGGTCAAAATCTCATGTTGTGTGAATTTTTCTTTGGATTACATTTTAGGGCCTCTCTCTATACAAGCCCAATTCCCAAGTTCCACTATGTTCTCTCATCCAATCAAAGTTGAGAAGGAAGGTGAGACTTGGGACGTAGTCTATAGTGCTCATTAGTGTTGACATTAGATTCACGGTAGAAGTCACTTATTTAATTTGGGGTTGGGCGATATGTATGTAGGCATACTTTTTGATGCAGGTACCTGAGACTCGAGATCTAGGCGAGGCTATTGCATTTGGTGCTGCTGTGGTCTTTGCTGCCGTCTTTGGTAAGATGTACCTCATTTGTATCAATCTTTTGGTTGTTTGAATTACAATGAAATGTTGCACTGGAGTATCTCTTGCATGAATTCTGTAGACTTCTAAGAATAGAAGAGCTCTTGAAATGTTTTGACATGTCGTCGTAGTTTCTGACGAAGGCAGGTCAGCTCTGAAAAACATCGTGCGATGCAGTAATTATCCTGTTTGTCTTTAAGCCATCGTTGTAGCACACCCTGTCTTAAATCTTGCTCCACATAAAGAGTAACTCTGCAAATTCTTATCAAGAGCATACTTATTTGTCTCGTATTGTGTTTCACCACTCAATGAAACTTGATACTGAAGGGCTAGAGTTTAAATGAATGAACAGTGCTATTTAGTGTTGGATATATTAAAACGAACCATTTACACTAATTTTCCACAACCCATTAGTGTTATTCTACAGTAATTATCAAGAAATGGAAATTGCTCTCTAGAGCATCAAAAATCTCCAAAGCTAGGTGGCGGTGATCCATAGTTTGCTCCGGGACGCCCTCCCTTGGCACTTCATAGTGTTTTCCTCATTAGTGCAGTCCTTGTCTACACATCACATAGGCCGTTCACTAGAGGAGTTATCCATATTAGCCCCAGGACTAAGAGGGGCCAGTGGGCTAAAACCACTTGGGCTGAGGGGGTGGGTGCTAAATCACTGTGAGAATTGAAGATACCGGATTAACTTGGGGCTGAAAACCAATTTTAGCTTTGGGCTAGCAAACTTAAAAGGGGTTGAAACATGCCCGTAGAATTCCTGCGCGACTCTCCCAGATTTTTTTGGAATATTCGTTAGGATTGTGTCAATGCTTTGTTCAAGTACTAACCAATTGCAATCATCAGTACTAACAGTGGATTTAGGAGTATAACATTAATTGTTAGTTCGTTTCTTTTTTCTCAAGGAAATTAGACTTTGAAATGGCTTCTGACTTGTACTTGGGTGTTCTGTGTTGGATGTATAGCTATTCGATTGGCAGCCACAGGAAAGCCTGTTCCTTCAGGACCGCTCTTGGGTTTGAGTGCAGCGACCTCAGTGGTCTTTGCTCTTTCATATCTTCAGACGAGGGTTCCTCTACCGTGAAGTATGAACTCGATAACTTATAAGAACTGGGAGGATCAAGAAGTTTATAGGAGATAATACTGAGGTACTCTTGAATCTGGATCGTCTAAAAGCAAAGTGCAGTTTTGGGATTAATCTGAGGCTCACATTGAATATATCGTTTTGGATTACAACTCTCTCGCTCTTAACCTAAGAAAACTCGACATGTCTGCGTAATATGCATGCTATGTATCGGTATTTTCAGCTTTCTTGAGCAATCATTGGTGAAATAATGTTTGAATATTGGTTGAAACACCATAGGCGTTGAAGTATCAATGGAGAAATGCTTCAAACAGGTTGCGGTGCATCCAGGGTTCTTGTAGATCCGAAACCAAATTTGATATTGCATCACCCAAGCATGGTTACCTGAAGCTTCTTTGTCCTTGGGTCACTGTATGTTTAATACATCATGGAGCATTGCTACAGTTTGACATGGCTACCATTTGTAGAGCATGTAGGAATAGGTTTGCACTAGAAATAGTGTAGCTTTGAATACTGTTACAAATAACACTAAGAAATAGTGTAGATTTGAAGAGACAATCTCTTCAAATCTATGAATCTTGTAATGCAGTAGTTCATTTTTAAAATCTTTGTGTATGTTATTTTAAATCTTTACTTTAATTTCATCAAATTCATTTAAAAGGATGATTTCTTTTTCAAGATTCCATCACCACTTCAAATGAAAGAAAATTTATTTTAGGTGAACATCACAAAGTTCCCTTGTCACGAATTGTCAATAGTAATTATATAATTATCATCGGGCATTGTTTTCATGTTACATTCATTCATTTGAAAATATTGTTATAATATGAAATTGTCATTCATGATTATAGTGCAGTTTAGGCATATCATTCATATTTGAGTTTGAAGTGTTAAAGTTGCACGATAACTATGCTTGACAAAAGGGCATTGTTTTCATGTTACATTCATTCATTTGAAAATATTGTTACAATATGAAATTGTCATTCATGATTATAGTGCAGTTTAGGCATATCGTTCATATTTGAGTTTGAAGTGTTAAAGTTGTACGATAACTATGCTTGACAAAATATACGCAATTTTAGTAGTTTAGTGATGGGTTACTAATTTTGTACAACATTCATACTTATTTAAGACATATGAAGTTAGTGCAATAATCACACAACATGAAGTCCATGTATAGTTATTGCACTAACATTTCATTTTTTTTGCTTTTACAATTTTAGTACTAAACACTACAAGGATTGCAGCCTTAGATGACAAGCATTTCACAAAATTTTGCTCGAATTGACAGCAATCACTTTTAACAACCTTATTTTGTCAATTAGGACAGACTTGTCAACAATCATTTTTAACAACCTTATTTTGTCAATTAGGACAAACCTGTCATTATTTTGTCAATTAGGACAGACTTGTCAACAATCATTTTTAACAACCTTATTTTGTCAATTAGGACAAACCTGTCATTATTTTGTCAATTAGGACAGACTTGTCAACAATCATTTTTAACAACCTTATTTTGTCAATTAGGACAAACCTATCAATTTTTTGTCAACTTCTTGTTGATTATTTATCAAGATCTTTATCAATAGAATTCACAAAACTCAAAGAATCCAAAACCCTACTCAAACAACAAACCATAGAGTGCCACCTAAACAAATACAACTAGTGATCAAGCCATTTAAGCACCCAACAAGTATCAACACTCACTTGTTAAGAATACGAGTGTTAGCTAATATATACAAGGCAATAGAACATTTACCAATACATATGGGATAAGTGTGTTAGGGGAGGAGGAGAACCAAGTGAATTCCGAAATTGTTTAAAAACTAAATTTTCAGACCGGATTTAGGCATAGTAAATTAATTTTTTTCAAAAAACTTTTAACTAAAATTAGTTGGAAAATCAAATGAAGTTCCACCTCCAAAAATCCGTTTGAGATTTCAGGTCTCCAATAAAAAATTATAGATAAATTTCAGACCGGGTGTTTGAAAAGTTTGACAATCAAACACCCGGTCTGAAATTTGTTTATAACTTTTTATTGGAGACTTGAAATCTCAAACGGATTTTTGGAGGTGGAACTTCATTTGATTTTTCAACTAATTTTAGTTAAAAGTTTTTTGAAAAAATTAATTTACTATGCCTAAATCTGGTCTGAAAATCTAATTTTTAAACAATTTCGGAATTCACTTGGTTCTCCTCCTCCCCTAACACACTTATCCCATATGTATTGGTAAATGTTCTATTGCCTTGTATATATTAGCTAACACTCATGTTCTTTGACATGTGTGTGTTGGTACTTGTTGGGTGCTTAAATGTCTTGATCACTTATTGTATTTGTTTAGGTGGCTTTATAGAGTTGTTATTTGCTTAGGTAGTTGTGCCATGTGGGCTGTTTGTTGAGGTGACTGTGTTATGTGGGTAGGTGTTCTTACTCGGCAATTTTCTATACTTAATTTTGACATGGCATATGCCACGTGGTAGCCTCTAAGCTATGTGCGTGGGTGTGTTTACTCGGTAATTTTCTATACTTAATTTTGACATGGCATGCTACGTGGTAGCCTCTAAGTAGTCAGACCCCCTATGTGTAATTTAAAATTTTGAAGTTATAGAATGTCCGAATTGACAGAATTATGTCATGTGATTGACATAATTTTGTCAATGGTGTTACAAAATCTTGTCAAACAGGTGTCCAAATTGATTTGAATCAGCCCCTCCTAATTGACAAAGGAATTGACAAAATTTTGTCATTTTTTTGTCAATTTGACCACAATTCTCCTTGTAGTGAAATCAATTGAAAAGCAGGAATTGTATTCAAAGTAAAAATTCAGGCCTCATTTAAGTATAATAGAAGAATTTTTTTTTAAGCCTCGAATTAAGAACAATTGGGAAATTAAGCCATATTTCATCTTCAAAAATCTGTTTGACATTTCAAGTCTCCAATCAAAAGTTATAAACCAATTTCAAAGAGGTGTTGGAAGGGAATTTTTTTTGACAATTTCTAATGCCTCTCTAAAATTTGTCCATAACTTTTGATTGGAGACTTAAAATGTCAAACGGATTTTTGGAGATGAAATATGGATTAATTCACCACCTTTTTCTAACTCAAAGTTTTTTTTTTATAAAAAGTTATTCTACTATTCTTAAATGAGGTTTGAAATTATGGATTTAACACAATTTTTGCGTTTTCAAGTTGACAATGAATGGTCAACCAAGCCTCTCATCCTTAAGTTATTCCATATTCTTTAAGTGGTCATGACAAACAATGAATTTCAGTATAAAAAGAATCTCTCTACTCTCCATTCACACCAAGTGCTAGTAAAGTGAATCTATCATTACGCCATCAAGTTTCTTGTTGGTCTAGTCATGGATTTAATTCAAATATTTGGTGCAATTATAAATTTCTATCACTACATCGTCAAGTTTCTTGTTGGTCTAGTCATAGATTCATATCAAACATTTGGTGCAATTATAAATTTCTATCACTACATCGTCAAGTTTCTTGTTGGTCTAGTCATAGATTCATATCAAACATTTGGTGCAATTATCCAGATGTAAATTATAATTTATTAGATTATACTAATCAGTTGTTTACAAATAAAATAAAATAAATTTAATTAAGAAAAAGATTACTACTAATTATTAGGATGATCAACAATTTAACATTGACAATACTTTTTCAAACATTGATAACATTTAATAAGGGTTACTCCAATACAAATAGCAATGACGTTATTGTCATGAATTTTTCTTGTACTTTAATGTAGATAAAATGCATGACAAAGATAATAGTTTTTTGTGCATAATTTGTGTCATTAGTGCACTTGTGATTAATGTATAAAGGTCACATAGTTAATACAGATGACAAAATAGTGTCACTTCTTTGCAGTAATCGTGTGCATTGTTAAGATGCGATAACTTACAAATTAACGTATGCATTCATGAAACAATAGTAATTGTATGGTAATTGCTAACAATTCTTTGGGCCAGAACTTTGAGATGTATTCGCAAACTAAAACTCCTCATAACTTTCATCTCATTAATTGAAGTGAAATGATTCAAAGCTTTCCAATTATATATGAATGTAAAAGAATCAATTTCAAATTTTTATTTTTTTAAAAAGTGATTTTAAAAGAAGTTTTTTGGGTTGCCCAACTATCCGCCGAATGTTGAAAATTACATATCATTCAATAACTTTTCAACCATGTAGTCAAAAGTTATAAAAATTATTGCACCTTAACCCCTAAATGACCCTGGAGTTTCCGGGCAGGATCATATTTGAGAGACATGCGTACATGTTGTGAATTATAGAATCCAGACTTCTGCTATTTTACAATATGTAACCGTACAGATTGGGAGTATGCTATGAGGGTTTGCTACTAGAATTTTTGGAGAGCGAAAATTTCACCAATAAGTACATCAGATGCACCTGCAAAAGAGTACAATCGAGTGCCGAATCACATACTTTCTGGCAATGTGCTGCCAGTTTGATTCCACTAGTGTTTCAGCAAAGGAAAATAATGAGGCGTGAATTGCTCAGTTCGATAGGGTTCCAAGTGTACATTAGGTGGGCAAATTTGTCTGGACGCAAAACAACACATTCTTGGATATCAAGCACACCGAAGGTACATGTGTCGAACAGTGGTTGTGCCTGTTAAATGGACTTCGGAATAAACTGAAAAATGTGCATGATCACAAATGGAAATCCACGTGGTGGGCAACACATTCATAAACACGCTAAGTCACCTAAAAAAAATTGACCAAATCGTACGGTGTAATTCGCCTAAAATCAAGTGCAAAGTGTAGCAAGCAAGTCACCTGGTGAAGGAGTGGGTCTCTGCAACGGGAAGCACCTGTGGCTGCTGACACTTGCGCCCCTAACACGCGGGAAACGTGTGCTGGCTGCACGGAGACGCAAGCTTGCACTGCGCCAACGAGGCAACTTTTCCAACCGTTTCTCGCGGGAATTCGAGACAGTTAGTCTAGCAAACAACGATGGAAGATACTGGCACTCCAGAAGACAAATGAATCTGCTAATGAGATTTGAATATGAGCAATGGACCACTTATAATTTCTAGCGGCCTAAAGGAAAAGAACCGACATGACCATTGGGTTCGGTATGGTATTAAATTCAAAAATCTCCCAAAAAATAGGGTACACAAACAATATAGTCCAGCCACAAAACTGCCAATTGAAAGCGGGCCTAAGGCAAAGTTCTACAAAATTGCATTGCCTAAAATCCTACGTTGTTGCTTGCAAAACAACAACACTCTCACTAAAACAAAAAAGACCTGCAAAATGAAAGCAAGCTCAAATATGCAATAAACGCTATACCTGCTACATAAAACCAAGCCAAGCTAAATATGACATCGTCTCCACTGAGAAATCGCCTTCCAAGTGACTTGCGGACTCTTCCACTGAATGGAGCAATGAAGCCCCTACCCCCGCTAGGGATTGCATACTCTCTTCACTGAAACCTGCAGCAAAACGTCACCTCAATATTTTTGTAGCATATTTCGGAATGGTATGAACCTTCACATAACATTTCCCTTCACACATGTACGCTCCCCCACACCCTGGGCAGTAACGAATCTGCTTGCGACCACATATCACACACTTTGCACGAAGACGCTCGTGCCTGGCAGAGTAATGGAGGCCGTTGCTGTTGCGGTTGAATGCTGCACCTGTGCGTCCTGGCCGCACCTCAGGGGCACACAAATAATTTGCAACCTCATAATGGAATGCCACACGTGACATCACCCGCTTCTGTCTCGTAGCTACCGCATGAGTTTTATATAAAATGTATGCATTCTCAAGGCTTGTATCTAGGATGAAAAGCAACAACCTATGCCACCACTTATGGCTGCGAAGTTGACCAGTGTACTCTTGACGGCATTGATCTACAAGATCAACCCCACGCATCATTTCTTGGTACTCAAGAACAATAGGAGACCTGTAAAACTCTGAGCGGCCTTTACCCCTAATCCACCGAAAGCACAATGTGCCTTCTCGTATCGGGTCCATTGATGTGCTAAGGAGACACACAGGTATCGCATCAAACCAAACTATAGATGCCATGCGGCGTGACCTATGCATTTGAACAATAACCCCACCCCTCTCCCCAGCTACATGAGTATATGTTGCCATGCTTGGTGGCATCCCCACTCTATTAGTCATAACCGTACCAGTGGCAAGGAAGCCGATCTTCAAAAGGTCATCAAAAAGCTGTGGTGAAGTGAAAAACCTATCTGTGACTACCACGTGACCTAGTCCTTTCAAGCCAAACACTAAGGATAAGACTACCTTTCGTCCAAGGTCCTTCTCACTCTTCTCTCCTTTTCGGCCAGTATACACTTCTAAATCATACACATATCTAGACTTCGAATTGGCCATACACCAAACCTTTATCCCGTATTTGATAGGTTTATTCTTCATGTATTGCTTTATATTGCACCTCTTTCTACGGTAGGGTATCATTATTTCGTCAACACATATATACCTCTCACAATTATATAGTCGCTTGCAAGTTGACACGAAAGATTCTAGCAACCACCGCACTTTTGCAATCTTATCGTAACTAGGATCTGCCTTATCGGTCACTAAAGTGGAATTCTCAACCAGATGAATATTCCTACAAATCTTCTCAAATTTGGCTCTTCACATAGCGGACTTGATAAGGGGACAACCGAAAAAATTCCTACGGTCCTAATACATGCGAACATTTGGGAGCTTTTTGAGTCCCATCAATATACAAATGCCCAACCAACACCTTAGTTCCTGGGGTGACACATCTTCCCAATTCAAACCACCATTGGTTTTGAGAGGGTTACGGTACCTTGGGGATCTGGCATACATATTTGTTTGCTCACATATTCGGTTCAGCATGTCTAATGGCCAATAGGGCTCAAAGAATTCATGCGCTTGTACGGGACGCCGACTAAGACGTTTCACAGGCCCGGGACTTGGTCCTGTGAAAGGAAATCGATCTGGCAAAAGGGTTGTACTAAGCTCTTCCCAGTGTTGTGGGGCATAACGATGCTCAAATTCTAGGGACTCGAAATCAATATCAGGTTGGGAAAGGATGCTATCTTCTACTACTTCAGGATCACTCCCCTCATCATCAATGACCCAATCGGAATTACCTAAGTCGGAGTTGCCTTGCCAGTCGATGTATTCTGCCTCCTAGTCAAGATCACTTGCTTCTTCACCACTATCGTTTGCTTCATCCTCGAGATAATGGGGGAGATCCAATGTAAAGGTACTGTCTTGAGTTGGCAAATTGCTACGGTTGTTGATTCCACCCTCCATTCTCGCATCAAGCACAGCAACAGGTAAGTCCACTTCGATATGTGGTTCACAATTCTCCTTTGGAATGGCATGTGCTCCCACTACCCCACCAAAATCAACCTTGTAAGTAGCCACACCCGTAATGGAGTGCTGAAATTCTCGAAGAACCTCCCCAAACAACAGGTTTTCCACCCCCACAACTGGACTCAATCCCAATGATGAACGAGGTACCCAAACATGTGTGACGATAGATGTACCAGTTTCAACCAATGCACCATCCACACGGCGAATGTGCATGCAGTCTCCCTCATTGCCACACCAATTGTACCAATCGCGGCTGGTGCGATCTCGTTCAGGACTACTCACGTCTGAGGCAAACGAAATGGCCCGTTTGCCTTCCCGAATCATGCGGAGACACTTGGCACTATTGCAGCCAGAGCCAGGTGTTTCCTTACAATCCACCAGTGTCGGTGCCCCTTCGTCATCCTCTATGCCACCTAGAGACAATTGATTTTCCTCCTCTATCTCACGTAATTGTAACCTGTGCAACCCATGGCGCTCATCTTGCATCCTGAATATGAGGTTCACGGAGACATTGTTTCGAACTGGCCGCGGTGTATGTTGCCTTTGAACATTAATTTTTGGTCCGAACCACCCAGGCGGTGTCCCAATCTCTGTCAACTGTAGAACTGTCGCATCCTTTGCCTGGCCTCCTTTCTTATCTTGTCCTTGCCCTCGCCCCCTTCCACCCAAATTTAAGAATTCTTTTTCCACATCTTCAACTGAAATTGTAACCTCCCCCCCACCCCTTCCACGCCCCATCCGCCTTCTCTGGACACCCACTATAGTGTCATCCCCACCCTTCGCACGCCCCACCTGATCTACCAAAGCATCCGAGCCTCCCACTCTAGAGGGTAGGGGAATCATCCCTACTCCCTCTCCTCCCTCCGACTGTTCGCCCAACAATTCTGCATTGCCTTTCCTTATCCCCTTCAATTGCGTACTTGTCTTCCGCCCTTTTGCGGCAGAATTCTTTTTTTCTGCGATGTTTGGAGCTTGCGGTGGATTGCGTGCTGTCGACAGACTTTGAATTGCTTGGATGTCGTCTGTCCCCACTTGCGGAGCGATGGCAAACAACTCGAGCCTCCTGCGGTTTCTTGGTGGCCGGATTAGGGGAGATGAAGCCATGAGCGTGTTGTTGCACATTGCCCCCACTGGCGACATGGGAGCCAGATGTGAATACTCCCCCGCACTGCTTGCGCCCAATTCTTGCGGTGCCTTCACCCGCTCTCTCTCCCTGCGCTTTACTCGCCGTTTGCATGCCGGAGACCTCAACATTAGCCTGCCTTGTGTTGCTTGGCGGACAGACTCTTTGATCGTCAATTGTGTACTCATTCTCGTCTGGCCACAACTCCCTTGCAATACGAAAAATGTCGTCAGGAAAATCACGACGCTTCCTCCACCCTAAAACGTAAGCAATGTTGCTATAAAACAGAATCCTGAAATTGGTAGCCCTCACGATGTTTGGCAAGCGGTGTATCTTCTCGCACCGAGGTAAGGCTAACAAGTAACCATCGTCCAAACAATTCAGAATA
This sequence comes from Climacium dendroides, assembly GCA_950106755.1. NCBI lineage: Eukaryota > Viridiplantae > Streptophyta > Bryopsida > Hypnales > Climaciaceae > Climacium > Climacium dendroides. Next base: position 31,974,746 of record OX467086.1, read on the forward strand.
CGCTTCTCTTGATCCTCGCTTGCATCAATGCTACGAAGCCAAGTGTGAAGCGCTGTAGCTTGTTCCGCTCGAGAATTTGGGAATTGGCACCCTAACACGCTGCATAAATTGTCCATGGCATCAATTTCTCAAGATTGTCGCAAGTACACCCAAATGCACTACTTGAAGGATTACAAGTAGTGTGCCTCCACCAAAACTGGCAGCCCTCTGATCAAAAACACCACTACTCCAATTGATGAGTTGATTGTAATCAGGTCCTGGCCATGGATTGTGACCTCGCCACCTTCGCCGCCTCGTCCAATCAATTGTCGCCATCGCCAAACCCTAAACCCTTGCCTCCCTCCCAATTTCCACTCCCCCCACTCAAGCAATTGTCGCCATCACCAACAGAAACCCTTGCTTCCCTCCCAATTTCCACTCCCTCCAATCAAGCAATTGTCACCATCGCCAATAGAAACCCTTGCTTCCCCCCCAATTTCCAATTGCCCTCCTTAGACGTCCTTGCCTGATTCCACTCGCCCTACTCATCCGTCCTTGCCCGAATCCAAAGCCTGACTACAGCAGTTCAAAGCAATCTCGCACGATAGTACCATCCCCTTGTCTTCTCCAAATGACTATATTGCTTTCTCCACTGCTGGAGAGAGAAGAGTCTTGAGTGTGCACAGACAATAGAGTATACTAAAACGCGGGAAGGGTGTCATACAGGACGGAAGACGAGTGTCCCAACGGTCTTTCTCCGAGTCGGCCCTCTCCTCACCCGGTGTGCGACGTCTGACGTGTCATACTCCTTTCTGACCTATTCCAGACCTCTATGTCACATTTTCCTCCACCCTAAATGAAGTACACATCTGCTTCAAAAAAAAATTGCACCTCTAAATTCCTCATTTTGAGCTCTATAATCCCATAGTTAACAATTTCCTGAAATTCAAAGCTGATTTTGCAATATTCTGCTTTGAAAAAAGCTCGAGGACACATTCTGTCCCCAGGGTCATTTAGGGGTTAAAGCTACTCCTCAGGTACATGTTTTGTGAAATTTTCAAAGATTGAAAAAGAATAAGAATTCCATTCATAGTGAGTTGCCCAAAATTACTATGATGCCAAAAAAACAATGTTTGGACCTTTAGGGATTAAGGCAAGTTGGCTATATACTTAAAAAATTTCACATCATTTGGAACTATACAACATATAGGAAAAAAATAATAAGTAGAAAGAAGTAGAAAATGATTCAAAATACAAAATTGTTAAGAATTTACTTATGGAATTGAAAAATGCTAATTCCAATGGTTGCAATGTTTTAATAAACAATCAACCCCCTATGATTTTATTTTATTTTCTAAATATATTAAAATTAAGTTAAATAAAAGATTTAAAATTTTATTTTAAAATAGAGAATCTATAACTACCGGCAAACTAATACTCCTCATAACTTTTGATTCATTGATCAAAATGGAATGACTCAAAGCTTTCCACATATATATAACTCTAAAAAATCAATTTCAAATTTTTGTTTATGAAAAAATGATTTTTTTATATACCCAAATTGCCCATTTATAAAAAAAAATAACAAAATAGGCCATAACTTTTGACTCATATTTTCAAATGTCATGAAATTTAATGCATATGAAAGATATTCCTCATCCCCACCTTCTATTAAAATTTTAGCCTAAAATATTCAAATCTCCATTCAAACATATGTACCTAAAATTTCTATGTTGCCAAAAAATACATGCTAGTCCTTTAGGGATTAAAAAAATGCAAAAACATTCATTGGAAGTCAAATATTGTAAGAAGGGAAGATCTCATACAAATGGCACCAACCTTTAAGGTAATATGCTCTAAAAGCGACCATGTAAGAACTGGCCCCTCTTTTTCAAAGGTTTCCATGAATAGAAATATATTTGGATTATTTTTTAGAGAAAGAAAAATAGATGCAAAACATCACACAAGTGGTTTCATATTTTTTAAATCATTTTTGAATTACTTATGAATTTTCAAAAAAAACTGTTATAAGCACCTATTTATGACCCTAAGTCTTTCAAAATCCAACCACTTGCAACTTCTAAAGTGATTTGAGTAAATGAAGGCAACAATTGGCTCTTGCAATAAATAATGCTTTTCTCATGATTCTCTCAATGGCTTGAGAGGTCCATTTAAGGACCACCTACTATCCATTTCAGACCTAAATATATAATTTCAGACCTAAATATAGGGGCGATTTCAAGAGGCCGCTCGCTTTTAGAGTTAAACAGGCCTCGATTAGAACAGCTGCTCTGACCCTGAGATTAGTATCTAAGTGCTACTCATTCAAGAGATTGTTTTCATATTCCTAAATAAAGGATATAAATGATCGCCATATAACGAAGAAATTAGGCGACAATCCAAAAACCTGTTTCCTGTAACAGATTGTGTCATGCAAAAAGTATGTAGTACATCGATCTCAGAATAAAGAATGCCGACGTTCTGACCACTTGAATCCAAAAGTGCCAGCTGATCACCCTTAATTATGCACTACCAACAGCCAACTTGACCAATATTGAAAGATAAACGAAGTTGTCAGGAGTTCATTCAAAACGGCGACTAAACTCCGTTCAATTTGTGTCAAAAACTTTAAAAAATCAGTCAAGTCTGGGATCTGCTCTCCAAAGCTAGAAAATTCACTTGGGGTGATACCAGAATATAGTCAGAATCCTGTGTCCTAAAACAAGATGTTCGGCACCTCAACTACCTGACGCAATTCATCAGAATGAGAGGGTTTAGTATCTCACAAGGCCATAAATATACTAGTTCTTGATTATCCCCAAGCTATAGAGCAAGCGTAATTCACCACCAACTTCCCATCGATCCCAAAATTCTGCACGCCACATTATTAATGATATACAAGTCATGCATCCGATCTGTTCTTTCTTTACATTTTTAAAAGCAGATGTAAATCACTTTCGGGCTGATAACTTGAGAACAAGATCGAAAGCGGCGCTCATAAAAGACAGAAGGGACAGTAAACATACCTCAAACAGGTCCCAGATATTTTCATCGGGAGTTGGGGAGAAAGCACTGTTTATATACAAGAACTGCCAATACCACAGAGATGAAAATTAAATTTCTTCAGAAGGTGTCCCTTGGAGAATGTTATTTGGAACAGTAATCCATATTCTTTTGGGGCACAATCTTGAGTTCTTCTCAGATGGATAGAAACTAAAGGTATAAGAAAACAACAGGTGTTGGGGACTCACTAAGCGCAATGCATGCTCTACAATTAATGTCAGAAATTTGAATCTGTAGTTTAAAGTTGCCATTGACAGTGGAGAAGGGTGGTAAGGCAGCGAGAAAATTTCAGCAGAACCAGACCGTCCCCTACGTCCGAGGAAACAAAAGTGAAGGGCGAAGTGCGCACAACTCACCAACGTCTCACGGTGAAGCTGTTTGCGCAGAAAATCAATAAGCTTAGAGAATTTTTCGGTGCCTCCAATCTGAGTTTGGGAAAAAAAATACTCACTATAAGATGACGCAACAATTGTACAGTAACTAGAACAATCTTAAAAAAATGAAACACGACATATTCAGCTGTCTCTTAAAGATTTCGAAGGTTCATCACGCCCGACAAAATTAAGACAAAGGTAAGAACGCACGTCTGAGTGCAAGGAGGATTACAATTCTATATGGATGTATTCCACACACCTTGAACTTCGATTGCTTCATAATCGGCGCATCTCCTGTAGCCCTAAAGAGCACCACCACTGAGATACAAATTCCATACCAAGAAGTTGTCAATCCTCACAGATCACTTCAGCAAGCAATGAAGCCACATACTTTGCAGTTTTTCAGTTCAGGTTTAGATACTCAACCCCACTAACCTCCCCAATTATGACATATGTGACCTAAAATCATCTTCAACTTTACGAGCGGTGAAACATGGTTGAAAAGCAGTAAAACCTGCAGAAGCCAGTCTTATTTCTTTTTGAAGACTACAAAAAGATGCACATGAGGGAGATTAACATTGCATCCATGCAAACGGCATCTACGAGACCTGACTTTGAGAATTCAGAGAAATAACAAAGAACGTTACCCAAAAAATTCTAAAATCTTTCGTGAAAATTTACAATTCCCATTTTGCCTGCAAGTATGCAAATCCTCTGATTATATATTCTGACAGTATAATTCGCAGCTTAAAGTAACAGAAATAGATGTCTCTCTCTTACGCTACTTTGCGCTGAAATCACAAGACCACCATATACTAGTGCCCAAGGTCAAAAAAAACCTCTTAATTCAAGTCATCCAGAGTTGAAATTTAGTTGCACGCATAAATTTCTTCTAACTTTACATGGATTTTGTACGTGAATCATACGGATTATGTGCACGAGAACATGGAATATGCCGACTTCAGCACATGAAATCGCTTAAGGACTACAGTTCTTCAACAAGTGCTCCCACTTTACCAAACCGACGATCTCTACGACAAACTCACATCTAATAAAAAAACGAAGTTTCGCAACTTGAAACATAATACCTACCTTTGCGAGGGCCAGGAACGGCTGGCGACTCCACCGGCGTTGACATGGTCTTCACAGATCGCTTTCTCGATCACAATCCCAGGCAATTGTCTTCGATCAACTGAAAGTGTTGAAACAGAAAATGAAAGTCACTAAGGGCGCGTCCCGATCCCTTGCAACGCAGAGCAAGGAGCACTGGATTCGACATTCAATCAGAATTAGAGAACGGCAAAGAAATCCTCTTGACAAAATATATTCAGCTACTCATATCGATTTCTCTCGTGACTTTCAAGCTTGCAACCGATCGACTGCAGTTCAGGTTTCTAACTGCACACCTAACTGTAAGTTCGGTGAGATCAGCTAGAAAAAAGTTACTTCGATCCGAACTGCTCAAATCGTAAGTACGTTGGCTAATGTCCCCTTGCGATTCAAATGGCAGAAAGAGGGCCAACTGCAAAGTAAGAAATCACGAACAGAACTCGTGTCTTTGTGGGCACGCCAAGTCTAAACACAACTTGTTCACTGGAAGAACTGGTTGAAACGGTCATCGCTGGTCCTCACTGTCAATTCGGTCTTCCTGAACCTCAGAGCTCACAAAATCCTCATCAAATCAAAGAATCTCCGGAGAAAGTAGTCGCGGTTCACGAGGAAAATTGACAAGGAAGTGCTACAGAAAGCGAAACAAAACTGCCAGAACGTAAACCAAGTAAACCCGCATTGCCGACAAATAGCTCCCTCAACCCAATGCTAACAAAACGAAGGAAGCACACTCTCGCGGCTAAATCACGGTTGCAATAACTCGAACTGTGATCAAGGAGCACCCAGGAAAATCTCTCCGAGATCTAAAACGGCAGTGCAATCCCTTCTCTGTGCCCTAGAGGCTCGGCAATACGCACAGAGCAGAAGCATTCGCAAGGTCTAACACTCTCTTTGCCAACCAAGATACCGCACCACAGCTGTATCCCCTAAGAATCGCCGTCTCATCAACAAGCGCTCGTCGCATTGGAAAAACATGAGTCCTACTGAAGGCTCATCTCTCTCCACTCTGAGTCACAAAAGAATTTACCCCAACGTACAACCATAGTCCACACGCGTACTTGCGCTTCCTTCCTCGATGCGGACTTCCAACCAAGGAGATTGCGGAAACTGGAAGAGACGGCTACTGCGGGGACTCCATTCGACGAACTCGCACAGCGTTCTCAAACTGGCCACCCAATGAATCGAAGGACTGCTGCAATTTGCTTCGAATTTTCGCTACCTTTGAACTGTGCCTGCCGCGGGCGATAATTCGTCCCGTGAATCTGTTCAACCGACACCCCGAAGACGCTTGCGAACATGAGCAATCTTCCCAATTGCATAAACGAATTGTAGCACCACCAAACCCGTCAAAGCAGACAGAACACCGTCGAAAGGAGGAGCAATAAGCTTAACAGAGAGACGACAATGACGACAATGAGATGGAGTGTATGAGAGAGAGAAACCCTAAAGATTGGGATCCTCGTTAAACCCCTGTTCACACTTGGGAATCTTCTGAGACACATAACCCCTTGTTGTCACTTTCTTTGCCACATGGCACATTGCGGTTGGAAAGAGGGATGGTGCATAAGGTAGTCTGCTCTAAAAGCGCCCATTTAAGGATTGGTTCACCTTTTTTATGGATTTTAGTGAACGGGTAGATTTTTATCTTATTTTATTTCAAACAAAGAGAAATAGATGTGGAATGTAACGCAAGTGATTTCGTATTTTTCAAAGCATTATTGAATTCAAATCCAGAAATGGCAATTTGAGTGTTTTTTTATAGACAAATGGCCTTGGTTGGGCCTTTAGAAGTTCAACCATGTCAATGCACAAGTATTAAAGTTACCCTAGGATTATAGTAATTACCCTTTTAAACTTGATCTATTTTGACCTATCCAATCTACATTTAGGCTCAACATGAATGAAAAAAATTTCATATATATATATATAGTTCATGGATGAAAATTTTAGTATCTATCCAATACATGGATGATGGATGGCAGATAAATGTTCCCTCCATCACATAATACTAAGTCTTTTTTTGTAATAATGAAAGTATCAAGGATTTGGCAACAATTTTTTAATACATCTTATGATCAAATGATTCTAAAGAAAATATGCAATGAATCCTCTCAACTACAAAGCAAGTGGATATGGCTATTAATTGCAATCAAGAAAAGATCAGAAAGTAGAAGGTTGCAATAGATACAAAGTCCTACAAAAAAAAAATAAGAATAGACTCTAAACGAAAGGAAGATTTCCTCAATGTATTTAGCTCCAAGATTGGCATGGAATTCAATAGAAACAATGAAAAGTTCAAATAGTGGCTTTTGGTCTTGGACCCAATCAACTTCAAATTGCTATAAAAAATTCAATTCTTAGAAATTTATAAAATTTATGAAGTAGATAACAAACTAAACTTCTTGTACTTCATATCATTAGATAACTCTAAAAACAAAAGAAGTCATCTTCAACCCTAAAATCAAGTATGAAGTACAAGAGACAAGTACTTTAGGAAAAATGGAAAAAATAAAAAGGACTAATATTATGGGATGGAAGGAGTAATTGACAAGATCAATTTAATGCACACCAACATTTTTGTACTCCAAAATATTTGGAATCATTTTCTATTATTAATTATTCTCAAATCTATTGTTAAATTTGTAGAATCCAAAAAATTGTGAAAGCGTTTGAAAGTTATGAAATTAAATGTTTTGAGCCACGAATACAATAAAAACATTTAAACTAGATGTAATAATAGAATATGCACCGTGATCGAAATGAAAATGGTTTACTATTTCAAGATATTGAATCATGCATATTCAAATTATTATTAATCAATGGTAGAAGATGCCTTTTGTTCCCTCCAAAAGCAAGAGCAACCCTAGAGCCACGACTCTCAATAGATTTAAACTAAATTCACTCCCAAGGATCCATAGAGGAATTAAAAAGAATGGCTAGGTTGGTTAACAATGTTATGCATGTTTGCATTAAAAAAATACCAAAAATATCTCCCATTAAAAAAATAAAAATAAAAGGTCTATTGTGCAACAATGTGAATTTTTAAGATACACTTTCCATTTTGTTTTTTAAAGATATTAGCATCTCCCAAACCACCTCTATAAAGCCCAACTCTACAAATTGTGTTGAATAATGTTGGAACTAACATCTTCAAGAATTTTTCTCAGTAGTCACCAATATTAGAGGGGAATGCTTGGTCCATGATTATGTACATTCTCCCCATCACAAGTTAGATACTACTTCATACGAGGCTTGGTTTATAATTGGGGTTGGATTCAAAGCCAACCCAAACTCTCTAAATTTGAATCAATAGGATCACTTGATTCTTCCAAATCTAGCCCAAGGGCTTTATATTAGAACGCAATAACTAAGAAACACATATGAACATGTTTTCTTTTTGGCTTTCTAGTGCTAGTCAGATTGCACCAAAATAAATAATTTGGCTAAAAAATGGCAAAAAATCATGAATTTTTTTTCCAAAAAACTTTGAATTGAAGAGAAGCTTGGATGAAATCGTCAAACTGTGGATGAAAATAGAATTAGAGACATGTGATATGTACAAATGTGATATTTTATATCCAACATGTGGATGAATACTCAAATTTGGAGCATACCATACCATTTTGTATTGCCACTTTGGCACTTCATAAAAAATGAAAAAAAAAATCCTAATGAGCACTTGAATTGGAATCACTCTATTTCTACAAGTTTTGCAATTGAAACTAAGTGAGAATCGCCAAGCACCATGAAAGGTGAATTCTAGTAATGTGAAGGCTCACAAGAAGAAGAGTAACTCCGATCATATGACCAGTGTGAATAAAGAGTCTGTTTGGGGGATAGTTTGAAGGCTCACACAATTAGGGCAGCGTTTCGAACGAAGCCAGACAACAGAAAATCAGAAGTACAACACAGACAGACGTTGAATGAGTTCAAAAATCCAAGGAACGGAGGCTGAAAAAAAGCAAGTATAGAGAACCCAATGCAGGTATACCGATTCTAACTTGGAGAGATGCCAGAATCTGAAACTCAGAATTGCCAGACGATGAATGATCGACTCGTGAAAGAGATATCCATGTAAAAAGCACACAATGATGTACGCGATTCCACAGATTGAAGCCTGTAATTAAGGAGAGAGAAATCAGAAGTAGAACACATACCTTGAGTGAGGCTCAAAATCCAGGGACACTCAGAGGATTATCGCATGAATGATCGAGCTAGACTCTGTACTTTACTTGACGACTAGCTTTAAGTTATTGCCCTACCGGAGATGATCAAATGTGGTCAAGCAGGCGATGAATACACTAGGAAAAATTGTGATCGAATGAACCCTAACATTGAATAGGAGGACGGCACACACACTATACACACATCGAAAAATCGGGATTCCAGCTACAAGAGGGAGACGACAAGAGAAACAGAGGAGATGAGGAGGGCGGTGCGAGCAACGCTGGCCACGACATGAGCGGCGTCGTTCGAATCTGTCTTCGGGGAGGAGGATTTCGGTGTGGTAGGCGTGGTAATCAGACCAGGCGCTAGGGCGGGAGTCCCGGCCGCAGGGGAGGCTTCTGGCGGCACCATGCCCTTGTTGTACTTCGCCGTGTTGAGCACGGAGCTGATTCCTTGCACAGACACTTGGTCAGCGTTGTAGATATCCGGGTCGGTAATGGCGACATCGTCGAGGCGGAGGGCATTGGTCCCCGTGCTGGTGACGAGGATCACGACGCCTGGCGCGGCGGTTTGAATGGTGGAGTTCAGCGGGAGGGCGGACAGCGCTTGGTAGCTGTAAACCGTCGTTGAAACGTGATAGTCCAGCGTCGTCATCAAGAGCTGGCTGGAGTTCATGTTGAGCCCGACGAAGGCGCTGTCGTCGGGAGCGAAGAATGTGATGCCTTCCTTGATGACGGCATTTTCCCCGAGGCTATCAAGAAGCCCAGCGATGGCGCCATAGTTACCTACTGCTCGCAACGCCGCCACGACTTTCCCGTGGAGCGTCAGGGGCTTCGCAGGGGCCGGAGCCGGGGCGGGGACGGCTACTGCTGGTCCTGGCGCAGGAGCGGCCGTTATGGCTGCTGCTGAATGCATGTCAGCCTGCGCCGCTGAAATGAGAAGGATGCCATACATCGCTGCGACTACGGCTTGGCCCAAGACCGCCATTGCGTGGAGTCGAGAATCGCAGGGCTCTTACTTGCACTTGTAATCTACTTCTTGTGCTTGGAGCTCAAGAGCATAGGCTGTTGGAGAATGCGACTGAGAATGAGGCTGCTAGAAGCGCTGCACAATTCACGACATTGATCGTATTCAGTCATTGGTCGGCCGATTAAAGTATCGAAGTTGAGATGGATCGGCGAGCATATATAAAATAAGCCTGTGAGAAACGCGCCTCTAAATATCAAGAACCAATTCAGTGATGGAGGCTTGCATGATTAGAACCGCAGGGAGACGAAAATAGCAGGGCTCTCACTAAACACAAGGATATCTGCTATTGAAGGATGCCGCTGTTAGTACCGCTACATAATGCACGACATTAATTCACCGTTGATCGTATCCAATCAATGGCATGCTCACTCAAAGAGCGGCGTTCTAAGAGAATGTCCTCGCTTTCTGGCGCAACGTCAGCTTGAACGTTTTTCCAACGCTTTCCTCGCTCACATCTGAGAGTTTACAGCTCAAGATCACAAAGTACAGACATGAATGCAAGAACGCCGTCCAAAAACAGTCGAATCTGGAAGATTAATCAACCATTCTTCGAAACTTATCAGTGACCAATGGCCGGTCCTCCGTGACCGATCGAAGGAGCGCAATTGAGATGGAGAGCATGTATACAAGAAGATCCCCGTGAGCAAGGCGCTCCTAATTAATTACCAGGCACTGAATCAGTGGTGGAGGCCGAAGCGCCTTGCTCACGAACTGAACCTCCATCAGGACATGACCATCATGAAGGCAACGATTAAAGCTAGGAGCAAGCGCTTGGCTCAATCCAATATTACCTCACTATTTTCACCGGCAACGATCGGAAATGCAGGAGTAAATCTAAATGCAAGAATGTCTACATATTTCACTGTACGACTGCCAACTTTGCATCTGAAGGATAAATGAGAAGAAACAAGCTCGATCGTCTACCCTAAATCACAATTTCTTCGTAGTTTGTAGCGGGATTAGTTTAGCTTCAATTCACGGCCATCAGCATGAACAAGAATAGCTAGCTACTGCGTTGAGTCAAGGATTTATTTACTAACCACGACATTAGCGGATGGCCGGCGACTTCAATACACTCGTTGAATTTAGACACCAGAACAGGGATCTCGCAAAACGGAAAATAAGCAAAGACTAGATCTGACTAAGAAACGATGACGACCGATCGGCCAACCATGTGCACTTGGGCAGAGTGCAGATGCAGTGTCGACCACAATCGTCTCCAATCCAATCCATTCAATTGAAAATTGGTTGCTGACCCACGACGACTGAGCTACTGCATTATTGGTATCTGAACGAGCTGACAGTAATGTTTCAGAAGAGGATGTTGACCATTAGGTCAGATGCACAAAGCCAACATGGGCGCAAACTAAAAATATGCAGAGTATGACTAACTGTCGGAGAACCCGCTCATCTGGATCCGCAACAGAGGAAATACAAAGATCGAAGGGCAAGCATGTAGTTCTAATATTTCATAGTCTTTACATCGCACTGTTCAATCCACAGGAACTCTGCAGGCCACTTTAGACTATAGTCCCAAGAGGCCAAGAGTTGGAGCTAACCAAACTGGAAACCCACTTGGCCTCCAAGTCCCACTTCTAATGTCACTTATTGCACAAGGGAAAGTGAAGCTTCGCCTTGTTCGAAGTGAGACTTGGGTTAAGGGTGTTTACAAAGAAGCTCTTTCAAGATCACATTGACAGATTTCGAATGTATTTTCAAGAATCTTCCAAACTCGCTGCTTCCAATAGCTTACTATACCGGCAATACTCAAGTCAGCCTGATTAGGAAGTGAGTTACGTTGGTTCCTACTTTACGGCTGTATGTGATGTCAAAGTCCAGTGTTATAATACAACTTTTTCACGCACAGACTGAATACATCAGTGGCTAATCCGAAGTCAGTGGATTCTAACCCATAACCCTCGTCCTCATTACAAGCCCTTTCATCAGCCAAAAACTATTGATCTAGAAGTTTTTATTGAGCAGCACAGCTTCACATTACGTCCAATAATGCCCAAGCTCAAACTCCCAGCTCTCGAGCGACTTACCATACCTACTCCACGAGTTCACGGCGACTTCGACAACATTGTTGGACGTCTCCACTACCGAGCTTTGGGGAAAACAAAAACAAAAACAAAAACAAAAAAACAAAACAAAAAACTCCGAAGCAACGAGAAAGCTGGATCTACTGAATGGTTCCATTCGAATGACAAAGTGCAACGCAACACTACAGCGGTCTAGAGGAAAACTCATATTTTTTGCACCACTAGCTACAATCACAGAGCTGATCGAAAGGACACGATGAGAGTCCCGGAGTAGCTGACGATCACATCCACAGCGAGCTCGGATCCGTGGTCGATCTCACACAACAAAAGATAGCAGCCATAGAACATTAAAGCAGCTAGACAGATCCAAGCTTACAAAAGCAATAGGAGTGAGTTGGGCAAGGGACAAAGAACTAACCACGAGGAACGGCTCCATTCGCATGCTGCACATGATCGGTGCTGCAAGTGCAAGGCCAACTAGCTGGTCGAGACTCCACTCCCAGCAGCAGCTTGGATCGAAGAGTGATCGTGCAAGGCGAAGGCTAGCGGAAGTAATGGAGGAGGACGAGCTAGCGAGCTAGCAAGCAACACGAGTGCGGCCGTACTATTGTGGGCCAAATTAATCATACCGGTGGCCAGGCCTGGCCAGGGCGACCTGCTTTAATTTTGCTTTCCTTTATTCCATCCCAGTGCATCTGCACTTGCAAGAGCTTGGATAACTTGGATTCCGTCGGTTGGGACTAGCTCCAGACTCTAGCTGGAACCACTCCTCCTTCTAGAGGTCTAGCACTTGGTGGATGGGCCCGTCTTCTCGTCTGATTGCCTTGCCTCGCGACAAGAGCCTCACCCAATTATGTGTGCCTGGGTTTGGAATTCTTTGGCATTGATTTAGAGGTGGTGCGCTTTTAGGAGGTGCTTAGAATCTCAAGTCGCCTCAGTCAGTTTGGAAAAAGGTGGAGTTTTGATTCTTGCCAGGGCTGCATGTGCGACATTCCGTCTCTTATTTCGCAATTGTTGCAGGTTCTGTGAGACTTTGGTGATCGTCAAAATCATCCCACAGCTAGCTAAGTGTTTCAAGGTGTGCAACCAGTTTGATGAAACTCGGAATCCGTGTTACTTTGTGGAAACCCCACATTATTAAACTCAACGCATTGATAACTCTTTTTCTTGATAGTCTGTGAGTTCTTTTATTAACCCACAGTTTGATTGATTGTGTTTGAAACAGCAGTTCCAAAATTAAGCAAATGCAAATCCACCACCAAGAAAATTCACCACTGTAGTGTGAGTAAGCTTAGTAGTGATTGATGGGAGTTTCCAACTGTCTCACAACTTTTCTGAGCAGTACGTTTGACAGTCGATCAAGAGTACCAGTACCCGTATCATCTTCTCTCTGCAAACACATACCGTTACTCTTTTACAGCATTTCATTAGCACCGCAAACAGATTCTTGGATAATTATCTTGCTGTGGGGGGGGATTTATAACATGATTTTTGAAGATGAAAAAGTTCTGTTATGAAAATGTAATGTATTGTGTTGGACGATGTCCACTGGGTAAGTTGTGGTAATTTTATCTTAAAAAACACAAATGGCAGATCACAATATTAACAGTCTCGGTTCGTAACTTCGGCAACCAACATGATGTTCACGCCCACAAATTCCATGGTTCGGTTTGCCACACACAAGTTAAAAAAAAGTTGTTGCTTCGTCGTCAATGATCGGTTCACAACATTATGAAATCAACTCAATTTTTTCTTCCTTTACTTGAGTGATTCCTTTACTTGAGTGAAGGATATTCTTGAGCTGAGATTCGAGGGACTCACAGAGATCATTTGCATTCAAATCAACGAGTCGATTGACCCGAACTTCTTCTTTTTCATCCGGAAACTGCATCAATTGATATTATACTTATATATGATAATATATTATTGCACATTAATAGTGTATGCAAATGCAATTTTCAAGCTGTATTATCACTACAAGATAAAACACCAAATGGGTGTTTTAAGTGAGTTTTTAAGTATAGTCTTAGACACAAGATTACAAGTAATGAGCTTTCAAGAGATTTTTAGTAAAAATTTACTAAAAACATATGTATTTTTAGTAAATTTTTATTGAAAATCTCTTGAAAGCTCATTTACTTATAATCTTATATCTAGGACTATACTCAAAAATTCACTTAAAACACCCCTTTCTCTTGTAGTGTATTTGAAGATCATAAAGTTGGGATTTATATCACTACAAGAGAGAGGGGTGTTTTAAATATAGTCTTAGTAGTAATGACCTTTTTAGGAGTTTTTAAGTAAAATTTTACTAGAAATACATGTGTTTTCAATAAAATTTTGCTAAAACTCTCTTATAAATGTCATTACTGTTAAAACTATACTCCTAGGACTATACACCTAAAGCACCCCTTTCTCTTATAGTGCAATATTATGATTGACCTCTTGATCTTGTAATAAGGGCATGAGTTAGTACTGTAGTTGTATATAAGCCTAAAATTATCCTAAACCAAATATGGATTGCATTTTCTTTAACTTTAAAATCCTATAGGAATTTGAAGGGGAAATTGTATGATTGATTGCAATGTGTCATTAGAAAGGTTGGAATGTCTAATTTCATGTCCAAGTTTGCTTCACTAAGCAAAAAAATTTGTTGTGATCTCTACATGGTTGTAAATACAAGTAGGTCTCTAAATAGCAAGTAAACTATTCAATCACATGCCTTGCAATATACTAAACTTGTTGGAATGTGCATCATTGGATGCGCGCAAATTTGACATATCATAATACAATTAAGTGCACTTCTACTTCTTATGGTTGGAATTTAGGTATACATTTCCATATTCTAAAAAGAACAATGTATGTAAGTACTAACTAAAAAAGTATTAAAAGAGTGTTTTTTGGAAATAAAAATTGTCTTGGATCTACAATTATGGCTTTCATAAGTCTTTGTACACTTCAAAAAGTTCCATAATTAATTGAAAAATTAAATTTTTTTCAACAAAATTTGGACATATTCAAGTACAAGTAACACAATAGTCTAAATGATTTTTTTTTTAATTTCAAAAATACTTTTTTATTTTTTAAAAATTTAATCAAACTTATTAGTAAATTTTTTTTTAATACAAGTAAATTTTTATAAGAATTTTTAGTAAATGGAAGGAGAATTCTTTTTGGAATTTTTTGGTAAGAAGTTTATAAATTTAAATTTTTATTGAATGAAATACTATTGACTAAAATATGATTCCAAGTTTTTATGTCTTTTATAATATATAAAATTTTACACATTTTCCAAATTTTCTATATTTTTGGGAGATTTTTGGAGTGAATTATAAGAAATAAAAAAAATTTAAGCTATATTTCAATCATTCCACTTACTACAAAATCTTGAAAAAAATTTACATACATTAAAAGTTTTTTCTCTAATGAGTTTGATTAAATTTTTTTTAGAAAAACAAAACAAAAAAAAGTTTTAAAAATATTGAAACTTTATTTTATGTAGGTGTGTTACTTGTGTCACAACATATCCAAAGTTTCTTTAAAATCTTTAATTCTTCAATTAGCTATAACAATTTTTGTAAGTGTACAAAACATTTTGAAAGCCACTATAAGGGACTACTTTCCACACATGGTTATAAAATTAATGTGTCTAGATTATTTACTCTTTGAATGGTTCACCTTGAAAAAATTAAGAACCAGTCAAATTCTTGGTGACATATTATTTCAAATAGCTATAGGTTACCTACACCTCTAGTTATTAACCTTGTAAGGACATTGGGCAAACCTAAAAAGTCCAATGGATGGATAACTTCACTATTAAATGTAGAAACAAAAAATACACATAATAGTTCAAATAATTAGAGTATTTTGGTGACTACCTTGGGTTATAGGTGGCCGCAGCCTTCCAGGGTTAATTCTATCATACCATTAGAAAATATTTGCTTAGAAATTTCAAGACAAAAATGTTTATAAGGTAGGATGCTCTAAAAGTAACTCTACTCCCAAAGCAACCACTAACACAAAAGGCACATTTTGCTTTCTTCAATGTACCAACAGTGTACATTTCAAGAGGGGGCCGCTTTTAGTGCTTCAACTTCAAAAATTCATAACTAATTCCAGGAATGTCCAAAAAACATGAAACCTATTGGGATTGATGCCAACCAATTCCATTTTTCTTCCTACAAAAATTTGCTGAATTTTTTTTTCTAAACGAGTTTAGGTTCTCCCAAAATGCAATGAGCTCTTAAAAGGTCGCTTTGAGAACACTCTACCTTATACCTTTGGAGCCACTCAAGTCCTTTACTTCCATGTGGCGATGCTGGCAATTTGCACATGCTTCCTGTCTGCAATTTTGGAGTGGTATGGACACAACTGCTCATTTGTAAAGGAAGAAATAACTTTTTAAAGTGTCAGTTTCTCACTGGATGGATGGCTTTATAACCCAGGTCTGAAATGTTTTTAAAGGTATGCCAATTGCATCTTGAATGCACCCACCGGTTTTTATCTGTCGAACGACGAATCTGGAAATTCTTGGAAATTTTCTAGGAATTGTGTGGAGAAATAGAGAAATAACTGCAACCACTCTAAGTAAGTTAGTTGGCTTTTAAAGAAAAAAAAAAAAAAAAAAAACTTAAAAAAACTTGTTTGTTTAGGGTCTCACTTTGGGCTTTGAAAAGTTGGTTTCATGTTGACATCTATTTTCATTTCAATATAAGAGAGGAAAAACAAAATCAGCAAGTGATTCTGAGGTTAAAGAAATTGTCTTTTGGGGGTTTGAAAACTTTGGGCTTCGTTAGGCGGTTAAACTTTTATTGAAAGTACATGTAATTTTTCAAAATTCATACTAAAAATCTCCTTTTAAAAAGGTCATAAATTATAGGACTATACTACTAGGACTATACTTAAAACACCCCCTTTTTCTTGTAGTGCCAAATGTCACGTGTTTTGGTGCGTTTGAACCTCGTTTCACTTGCCGACAAGCAAATACAAAAAATTTGACTAATATACTAATCCTAACCAGACACAACAATGGTATGGTAGAAAGTGGCGTTTTGGGGGGTGACCACCTTAAATACAAAGAAATCATTAGAGAAGATGAATAATAAGTTATACAACAAGTTTTAATTTTTTTTGAAATATGAGTTGTCTTCTATGGACTCAAATCACACACACCTCCAAACATTTTTTTTCTTAAATTTTTTTTTTAAGCAAATGAAACTAAATTTCATTGCAATTCCTCGCTCCAGATGTTGAATTATCAGTTACGGATTTATGATGCTCCTCCTGACCCCCAAATTTATTATTCAATCGTCTTATGATTCAAGTTTTGCAGCCATGGCAGACCCTGGTCGAGGCCAGTCTACGGACAAGAGTACTCATTTCAGTCTCTGTTTCTTTGCTTGTTTCTTTTCAGGGAATGATGATGTCCATGTCCCTTGCCATTGCGCACACATTAATTTAAAAGGTAGTCTGCTTGTAAAGCGACCTTTTAAGAGCTCATTGCATTTTGGGGGGGAGGCTAAAGTACTTTTAAAAAAAATCAGTAAATTTTCATAGGAAGGAAAAACAGGAATTAGTTGGCATCGAACCCAATCATTTCCTTGTTTTTTTGGACCTTCGTAGAATTAGTTACGAATTTTCAAAGTTGAAATGCAAGGGGGCACTAAACAAGTAGGACACTAAATCCATCGCACGAAGGTGGACTAGTAGGGTGAAAAAACAGAGGTTCTCTGAGGTAAAAGTAAAATCTTGCCCCCTATTTTGTGCCGTGTTCAAGGTATGTTATTATCCTTGCTTAGCTAATTTTGGATTTTTGATTGCAAAGATGAATTCAAAATTTGTAAAGTTTTTCATATATGAAAAAATAAAAAATGTGTAAAATTCTTGTATTTTCTTCTTGATGGTCCCATTTTGTGAGATGGATTTAGAGTCTTGCACTAAACATGTCCCCCTCCTAAAATGTATACTATTGGTACATTGAAGAAAACAAAATGTACCTTTGTGTTCATGGTCACTTTGAGAGCACCCTATCTTAAGACATGCAATAGTAACTTTTTGGTCAGTATATAGACAATTGGTTGTACAATGTTTGGTACAATAGAGGTTATTATTTTACAGAGGGGCTGCAGCATTAATGACGTTTGAAGATTTTTGGAAGTCATGTTCACTAAAGCAACATCTGAATTCCAATCCAATGAAAGTTGCTTCTCTTTTTTTTTTACACATTTTGTACAACTTCAATGTATTTAGGCCAAAACGGAAAGAATAATATTGGTTTAGAGAGTTTATTGGCTTACAAATGTTCACTTTATAGAAGTTCTACTACATTCAAGTCTTGCAATAGAGTTTTGAGCTCCCAAATTAGGAGAATTGGATACTTGTCATAAATGAGTCCAAACCAAAAAAGCATAATATTCAAAGTACTCATTGGTCAAAAATTTAGAAATAGCCATAGTTTGACTAACAACGGTGCAATATGTGAGCCCAAAAATGTGAGCTTGTAAGCATTGAGCCTACAATACAGGTATCTATAATATAGATACCATAAACTATAGAATGTGTATGTATCATGAACACTTATAATATGGGTATTTGTAATATATATACCCTATAATCATAGATGGTTTCTATAGTATACACACCTATAACATAGGTGTGTAGTATTCTAGGCTCATGGGCTCACACTCCTATGCTCACATAATAGGACCCTTATTTGACTAATGAGAATTTTCAGAATTTTTATTTTCTTGCCCAATAGTTAATCCTATAATGTCGTTGCAAACACAAAGTGACTATGTGATGGATGATATAGAATCCTTCTATGTAAGATAGAATTGCAAATGTTCATTTTTGAAATTTTGTGTGAAAAGGGGGAGGTCTTGCACTATAGTTTAACTTCCAATGAGTGCTCTTTGGATTTTTTTAAGCAAATAATTCATATGGTACCCAAAAGGGTGATTTCATTAGAAGAAATTTAGGGCCTCAAGATGATTGCAAGTTCTCGGGCTCTAAAAACTATCTCAACCGTGTAGGAATGCTACTAGCTGCGTAGTCTGACATGGTTAAGACTGTACCACATCATTTTTGGAGAAAAAATTGTCAATTTTTTTTTGCATTTTAGAATTTTTATTTTTTTATTTTTTATTTTGACAATTGGCTGCGTTCTTTTATTGCTACAAGATCAAAATCAAGAACAAGTCTGAAACGGTCTTCCAATGGCCTCAAATGTCTTCTAATGTCTATAGTAACCAGTCCAACAATCCAGGATTAAGTAGTTGGCCTATGGTTGGCCTACTACATACTAATTGTGTTATTGCATATAATTATGGCCTATTTCTAAAATCAATCCCTACATATTTCTTGCCCAAATTTTATAGCATTTAATTATGAAAGCCTTAAGTCGATTTTGGGTACAATTATTTTCAACACTTTGAAAATTCAAAGTTCATTCATACCCAAAAATGCATTCTAAGAGAATCACTCTCAAAATTTCTCTTTACTACCAACAAGATCAAATAAAAAAAACTTATAATTCAACTATAGGGACTATGTTCAATCCTTTATTTGAACAATTTTAGGTGTAGTGATATGGTACTTTTTATAAATAAAAAACGTTATTTGTCAAAATCATGGATGTCTATGATAAGTTAAGTATACTCCAAACCAAAAATGAAACTAACAATCACTATAAGAGAAAGGTTGGTATTAAAAATAACCAATTAGTTAATAGTTACTAAAATGTTGTTTCTAGTACTAATTAGTCAAGTTGGTTGCATATAATAAGTATGATACTAATCCTCAATGCAAATCGGTCATTACATTAGTAAAAATTTATCTTTTTTGGTCACTAGTTACTAAAAGGTCAATTTTTTTGGTTATAATAAGTATATATGAAGTTCACAATGCTAATTGGTCACTACATTACTAAAAAATTATCATTGTTGGTCACTAGTTACTAAAAATTCCTCTTTTTTGGTCTCTAATTACTAAATAGATACCTTATGCCATATAAATTTCTAAAACATCTTTGATTTCACATACGAAGCAAGATGTAGCAAGGTGCTAATTAAAGGTTTCTAACTACCAAGCATTAGGTGAGCACTTCAAATCCTATGATTTGTGATTTTTTTTGAAGTTAAATTGTCTTTTAAAAATGCTAAAAGGTACTTTAAGGTAAGTCCTAGACACATGTTTTTTCAATAATTTTTTTTAAAATTCCTAATCTTTCATTATGCAATTTTTAATTAAATATTGCACTTGATACCACCCTTTTTCTTGTAGTGAATATAGAGTAGTCTTGTATAGTTAATAGTAACAAAAGCCTCTAATTTTTTTACCTCCCATCCTTACATACAAAATGTATCTCCTAAATAGTGAATTGACTAAAAGCAACAACAACCCACTATGGCCAAGGTTTGACATATAATCAAATTGGATGAAAAGTGTTTTGGACCCTTCAAATATTCTTTGAGCATTCTATTCTACTATGTCAAGGACAAACATGCCAAAAATTTAAGTTTGGACAACTTGAAGCTAAATACGACTTATAGGGTCATGTACATTCTTCCCCTTAGTTTTAGACTACCCCTTGTGTAGATTTATAAATTATGTACTATGGATCATTACTATATATTGTATAGTAGTTGTAATATATAGTATGCTTCAAAGAAATGATGCTATAGTAACTTGAATTTTTTTTTCATTATTAGCTTTAACATTTAAAATGTACCCCGTAGTAGTTCTCATATTGTTTTTAAAGTAATTGCTAGTGAAGTACTTAGAAAAGTACAACCATGTAGGCATTGGGGAGTAATGGAGGATTTGAAACATAGTGTGAAGCTCCAAGTCCCAATTATTAGCTTTCTGCCAATCAAATTTTTTAAAATTTAGTGGAACTTGGAACATAGTGTGAAGTGGCCCAAAGACGGAGGTCTTTAAGAATATTTCAACCAATGCATGTGTTAGCTCCACCATGCTCAAGTAGCAATTCTCTAAGTCTCTCACATACTCTAACACAAAACTCAATCCTTTATAATGGTCTCATAATTTTTGTTATACAAAAAAGACAAGAGTCAAAAATTATTAATGTCAAAATATTTCTATCAACAATACTGTTGGAAAAAACCCAACAGTGTCTATTTATATAAATACACGAATCAAACACCATGATAGTATGAGTCTTTTGTATATTATGTTGAAGCTGGAACAAGGTTGGCATTCACATCATTAGCATCAAATTGCACCTATTGTTGAAGAACAATTTTGAGAACGTCAACCAGAAAAACTTTGATCCCTTATTATTTTTGTATCCAATATCTAAATGATGCATTCTTTGATGCATTGGAATCTCCTTTCAATTACTAGTTAGAATATAATTTGTTTAGATAAGTCTAATAATAAAAACTTTCCGTTTTTACACAAAATTTGGAAGAAGAATAGTTGCACTTCTATCCTACATACAAAGATTCTCTATTATTCATTGACCAAAAAATGGCTATAGCGTCATTTATAGGTTAAAGAGACACTCCTTAATCCAAGATGACCCTAAACTACCGGATGATGGTGGTAAGGCACCCAAACCGAATGGAGTGGTTGCAAGTTTGATACCTACACTACAAGAGAAAGAGGTGTTTTAAGTATAGTCCTAGAGATAAGATTTTAAGTAATGATCTTTTTAAGAGATTTTAAGTAAGAAATGCGTGTCTTTCTAATAAAATTTTACTAAAATGACACATATTTCTTACTTAAAATCTCCTAAAAAGGTCATTATTTAAAATCTTATCTCTAGGACTATACTTAAAACACCCCTTTCTCTTGTAGTGCTAGCAATGACAAGTGATTTATTTAGCATGAAATCAACCTCTCAACCTGATGGAGCCCCTTGCAATGTGTTCTTCAGCATGCTTGTTTCCCCCAAAAAAGAGACACTCCTCACTGCACCACCTATCTACAACTGTCCAAGATTTCAAATTGTAAAAAAAGGGACCCAATTAAGAGAGTGTCTCTCTTTTAGGTGCACATACCTGAACACTGCCTTTGGTGGTAACTTATAAGCTTTGATGGAGGACAGGCTGATCTGCTGCCTGTTGCGTACGGTCCTTGCTTCGTACAATTTTTTCTTCGGTTGGGGGGTCGGGAACTTTGTATGGATTTTTTTTTGGGTTGCGGGGGTTTGGGTAACTTTGTACGGATTTTTTTTTCCTTCTTTTTTTTCCCTTTTTTTTTTTGGGCGTTGTAATCATATCCCTTACCAATTTTTATGAGTCTTCTGGCTGTCTTTCTCTGCATCGCACAGCTCAGTTAGTTAGTGGGTCCGACCGACTCTCTCTTGCTCGCTCTTCCAAGGCCGGTGCCGCAAAATAATGCTCCCCTTGGCCCTTCATTGAGTGAGCCCCGCATTATTTGGGGAGGACCTGTCAGCCAGCCCACAGCAACGCACGGCAGGAGTCCCTCCCCCACCCAACTAACTTCACTTTCAAAGGAAGGGGCAACATGTGAGGCAACATTGGACCGCTTTTGACCAACGGGAGGACGAAGAAGAAGATCACGGAGCACTAAAAAAAATTGGGGCACATGAAAAAAAAAAAGAAAAAAAAAAGAAAAAAAAAGAGAGCTTGGTGGGGGGCACCGACATCATGGGACATAATCTATCCGCAACGTTTGTAAGAATATTCTCATTGCATTATATAAAAGACTACATGTACACCATGATAGATATATGCACACGCATAGGAGGAGGTGCAAAGGTAATGGTGCTAGCTAGCGGTTGAGCTTAGAAATGTGAGCCTACCGAGCCTTGAGTCTAGGGTGTAAGTAGGTACCCTACAAACCATTTGAAGGGCTCTATTTATAAGGTAGTATACTCTTGAAGCGACCATTTAAGGGCTAGTCTGCCTTTTTCATAGGTTTTTGTGGACAAAGTTAAACACAAGTGGTTTTGTATTTTTTTCGTGTATTTTTGAATTACTTATAGATTTTCAAAGATTTGGGGCTTATGCACCAATTTGTGACCATATTTTGTCTCCCAAGATGCGTCCACTTGCAACTTGTAAAGAGATGTGCGGAAATCAAAGACAATGATTGGCTCTTACAATAGAAAAGCCATTTTTTCTGGATTCATTCAACTACTAAAGTGGTCCATTTAAGGATCACCTCATTTCCATTCTTCAACTAATAAATAGGGGTGATTTGAAGAAGACGGGCTGTTTTAGAGCACACTACCTCAACATATCATGTACTTATAACATAAGTACTAACAAAAGGTGCTTGTAACATAGGCATCTGCAACAAGCATACTTATAACATAGGCATCCTATGACCATGGAAGGTGCCTACAATATAGGCATTTATAACATAGGCACCTACAACAAGCATATCTATAACACAGCTACCCTATAACCATGGAAGGTGCCTATAATATAGATGCCTAAGCTCCTAGGCTCATACCTAAGCAAATTTGGACACAAATGCAAGGGCACAAGAGTGGGCACAAGATAGGAGAATCGTGTGAATGATGAATCACAAGAATGCTTGGCGTGCTTTAGGTTTTCATTGTGAAAATTGAATGAAGTTATTTGGATGATATTTTCTAATATGAAAATATGATGGATTTTGTAATAGGGACCATGAAAAGGGTTGTGATACTATATACTCAATATAATAGATGTACATGTATATGGTGTTTTGGGAGCATGTATGGTAAACAAAAACCTAGATATTGATTACATAAAAAAACTCAATCAAACATGAGAACATGAGCCAAGTGTTGGTTTTTGGTAAATCTAGAGATAGTACTTTTTTAAAATCATAACTAATGTAGATGGTGTTTAGATAATGCATGCTAAAGTGTTTTGGAATACTCTTTCAATTTGTAATAAGGCAATTTTAAAAATAAATAAATTTATATTAACAATTATACTCAGTTGTTGATATTCCCTAGTACTCCATAATATGCACATGTCAAAAATTTGAGAATTGATTTAATAGTTTAAGTAATTTTGATTTGAGCACAAATCAGTACTAATTGCAATTCAAGAACATATTTAACCCTGGGGGTGTACTACAAAAGAAGTTTATGGGTGAGGAGCGACCAAATTTTGAACCCCATATATTATATCCTAAAATTTTATTTTTTTTCTAAAAAAAATATATGAATAGATTTTCCTACTTTGAAAGTTTATGTTTTGAATTGTTGGTATTTTTTATGTTAATAATAATTAGAAAGTAATTAGGAAAAGTAGAAATGGGTAGTTAGGTTTGGTCACTCCTCACCCATGAACTTCCTTTGTAGTGCACCCCCCGTATATTTAACAATTGAATGCTTTGAACTAAGTCTTTATTTCAATCAGTAAACATATAATTTGAAGGTGATGCTTTATCCAAATAACTTTCCAGATATGGTTATAGAATACAAATATAGTTTAAGATACGAATACGGATACGATTACAAAATGATATGATATATGGATACGGATACGGATATAAATACAAACATGGGTGCTTTGAGTGGGTTCCACATATTGAATTTATTTCACATTAGGGGTTTACTCAAAAAATTTACAATTAGTAGGAAGATTATGTGTGTACTCCTTCAAATTTTTTTATAAAAGCTTAACAACCAATGGAATAATGCTACCTTGAATGCTACATGTACCCCTTTTGAAAATCATGTGAGGTTTTATTTGAAACTGACAATTTTGTCAACTATAAACCTAGAAGATGCAATAAATTCACACTACCAATAAAATTTCACACTAGAACTCTTTAAATCTTAAATATCCTTGTTATAATTGCAAATGATTGAATTCCAACTTTTTCTACATCCATAATAGCTTTCATGAACTATTCCAACCTTGCACCATCTTTTGATGGAACCCCATAGTATACATACTCCAAAACCTTCTCTACCTTGGTGTATGCCATTAGAGATGGCACACAATTTGATATTGTACACCTCTTATAATAAATGATACTTGCTCAAATGTACAATGTCCCTCTTTCTCCATCCTAACAATGTAGTACTTCCTACACAGTACATAGCTACATGGGCCTTCCATCTATTGTCCTTGGATGCCATTGATATAATTATATTCCAACCTACACAAGCAACCAGGTGCAAATCTTAGTTCTATACATTAAAACAAACCCATGAAGCTATACCCTTTTTGTTGTGAAGATGAAAATTGAAATCAATTGTTCCTTGTAAAGAAGCTCCCTATAATGCCTACTAAAATAAAACCACCATCACCTTTTTAACATGAACATCTAGAAAAAATTAGAAAGACACCCACCTTTTTTAATATATTTTTATTTTAAAATATAAAAATATTTTTCTAAACATATTTTTGGATTGCCATCATTGTTGCCACCATCCATGTGCACAAAAGATGTCCACCAAGATGTCCACCAAGAAATCTTATAAAATTGATTTCAAAGTGGAGAAATGACCTTCAAAAGTGGAAAAATGTTTGGTAGTCACAGAGAACAAAAAAATAGACAAATTTTTCATCCAAATTTTTCCTAAAGTTGTTTGAATCCATTTTCATTGGGTGTTGTTGTAAATTTCTTCATAGTCATAGTATCATCATTGACTTGTTGTAGAAGAAATGCATAGTGAGATAGAGGCTATCTTTTGAATGCATAGTGAGGTAGAGGTTTATCTCCCCCCAACACAAATTAAATATTTTTTTTTAATTCTCCAACCCACCCATCTAGCACAAATTAATTTTTTTTAAAAATTCCCCAACCCAATCCCCCAACTCAAATTAAATATTTTTATACTTTCCCAATCCAAACCAAACCCTAATCCAACCTCCCCCCAATTTGTAATTTCAGATTGATGCGAGCTTTTACAATTGATATGGGATTTTGTACCTCTTGTCCATATTCATAAAATGTATATGTACACATCTTTGTAGCCATACTTGTATCCATATCTATATCCATCTTATGTATGTATCCATATTTGTATTTGTATTTTGTATTCATATTCTAAATCGACGACAAAGATGCAGAACTGCTTTGGAGTTGAGATCGATAGCTAAATTCCACCTTCAAAACTTAAAATTGATGGCAAAGGGGTGGTATTTCCTTCCCTCTTTTAAGCAATTGTTCAGGGTTTTTTTTTCCAGGAAAGGTGTTTTTTAATTGACGGCTCTTGTTTTTCTCACCAAGAAGAGGACTTGTTTTTTTAACAAGAGAGGTCATTTCTATAATCACAGGAGATAGTACACAAATCACCTTCTTGCATATTTTGACCACTTCCAACTCATAATTCTTAATTTGAATTGAATCCAAAAAGTGATGTTTTTTCAATTGGGATCCAACTAATTTAACAAAGCTAACCAAATGTAATTTCTAATCAATTTTAAATTTTAAGAACTCAATAAAGTTGAATACTTTATTTGAATTTGAACATTGGTCCTATATCCATGATCTATCAATTTATTAGTTTAAAAAAAAATTATGTATACTTAATGTTGGGTTATATATGATGTTTGACATTTTTATGCAAATTTATGGACAAAGAATCTAAAATTAATAGAAGGCATATTATTTCATCTTTGAAAAATAAATTAAAATAAATTCCTTCATATATATAGGCATGCATGAAAAATGAGAAACTATAGAATGAAGGATTTTGAGATTCAAATTCATAAAGTGATTAGTTGACCACTAATAGAGCTCAAGGCCCTTTCACGGTAATATTCTAAGGACATGAAGGCCATAAATGGTTGATAGATGATTGTTTCCAAAATAAAGTTTAGAAATGAAGAATGCACCTATTGGTCCAAAAACCATATCATTTTTGAATGACTACCTTGAATCCTTGACATGTTCCAAGGTTAATCTAGGAAAGATGCCAAGGATGTTTTGTATCCTTTAGATGGTCAATTAGGCTTTGTGCATGTTGAAGTATGGATGATTTTCATTTGATTTTTTGTTTGCAACTTTATTGATGCTATAGTCACACTATTGAGTTAAGTTCAAGACATTTTAGTTGTTTTTTGATTCTGTATGGGATAATTTATCAAATTAATGATAGACTATCTAGTGTATTTCAATTCTTTGAGTTTTTTCCCTTCAAATTTAATTTTGACATTCAAAATAACTTCTTTTGCTATTAAGAAAAACTAAAAAAATGAAGCTTTTGATGTGCAATTTGTATATTTTTGGAGAGTTTGAAAAATTCCTTAAAATAAGCATTTGAGTGAATTTTGAAGTTGAAGATATATAATCATGTTTCTAAGTATGGAGTGACTCATAAATTTTCTTTATACCACAATGTTCTACTCCATAATGCACTTCTATTTTGAAAATTTAAGATTTTTTTAACATAATTTGTCTTTGATTGACAAATATTAGACATGTGATTTCATCTTTGAAAAATGAAAAATAAAAAACTCAATGATAAATAGAAAAGAAATGGAAGAGACAGAGTAAAGGACTTTTAAGTTTGACTATATAGTCATAGATTGTGTCATATAAGGATTAACCACTAAAATCCCTAAACTCTCCTTAGGGGACTTTTGAAGGTTTGGATAGGTATCCATGATCTCAATGTTCGGCAAGATTTTTGAAACTTTTATTCAAGATAGAAAAATTGATTAGCATTTTGAAAATATAATTTTTATTTCAATCAATACCTGGGAGCAAAAATTATATTACAATAAGTCCAAAATAGGCAAGAGCGGGCAACCAAAAAAATTTTGAAATAATTTTCTTAAAAATTATTTCTTTTAGATCATATTTGTGACCATGAGGAAAGATTTGATTCATTCCATTTGGATAGCAAATGTGAAAGTTATGAAGCTTTCTATTTTGTAGGCAATTTTAGGAAATTCTTGAGAAAATAATGTATTAGATTAGTTTTGAAACTCAATTTTAACAATTTAAGAAAAATAAAGATTTGTACATGATTTAGTTTGCTTTCTAAAACCATTTCACTATTGGAGTTAGTGTGTTTCAATTCCATCTTAGAGCTACCAACAATCTAGTTTTTCCTTCTATCTTGCATGTACTTCAACTTAATAATTTTTTAAAGAATGAAAATTACAGTGTATTTTTAAAAAAATTCCAAAACTCTCAATTCAATTTTTCAACACGATTTTTTTTTAAATTTACAATTTGTAGTACAAAAATTTTAAGTTAAGACAATTCTTATAATTTAGTTCAAGTTATAATTTTAATCAAGTTAGAAATAAAATATACTTTTTTTTACTTTAAATGCTTAAATTCTTCATTTTGTAATTGATGTGGTCAAAATCTCTAAAATTTCTTCTACACATTTTCATACTAGTCTAGCACAAGATCCTAGCACAAGATCCTACAATTGGATATGTAAGAACAAATGTTCAAATTTTTTATTGTTTGTATTGAAAATGACAAGTTTGAATGATTTTTGACCCAAAAATGGCCTTGGGATTATACACAAAATATTGAAATTGGTTTACTTGAACATGCAATTAGATCACTTTATCCTAAAAAGTTACTCCATGGCTCATTACTTTTCTACATGAAGGCACATGTGACTCTCTAAGCCCAAGCCATGAACCAATGTACCAACCCATATAACACACATGGTTTATGCATTCCTACATCAATCTATAGTAACAATACAAATGGTCTACAATGTCAAAAAATTAGTAAGCAGCAATCTGATTTCATGTAGGGATTATATGACTCACTTTAGAATGTTCTGCAATTGAAAACTTGCAAACTTTAAAGTAAAAAATTGCCATCAACATTTTCTTGCAAGAATCAGTACGGAGGGTTTTAATTCTATCTTGATGGTCAATCTATACCTTAAGTTACATTGTTTATTTGTTAGGTGAGATCTCGTAGACCATGTGTCCGTCAATCTCATCGTTGGTGCCTTCAGAAAGACTTTGCTGAGGTCTTTCACACCGAAACAAGGTGTGAAAGTTTGATTGAATTTCGAAATTGTGATGAGTTAAAAAATTAGAAAATTACTTTTCCTTTTATTTTGGCTGTGGCAACGGCACAAAGGCATGCTAATCAGTGCGAAGTGGGTTACTTGCTATCTGCTAAGCCTGAAGAACACCCTCAAACATTCCTGGGCTTGGTCATCAGGATTGGCAAGACAAGAAATTATGCTGGCTGCTCTCAGCAATTTCAGAAAGGGTAAACGATGTGTTATGAATCGAGCATGGCTTGCAAGTTTCGCGAGGGAAAATCACACTACTCAAATCTAGAGGTAAGTGAAACAAACGGTTTATTGTTTCAATTGCATGTCACTTCGCTCGCCAGCCATACACCCATCTCCTGATTGGTGCGACCTGTATTCCTCCGACATTTCACCTCTTGCTCTTAGTGCAGAATTTACGCGCGAAGGTTTTGCTTCAGCGTTGACAGTTCGACACGCTTCTAAAAGCATTCAAAGAGAGTAGAATTTCCTTACCGTCGAGGAAAACTGTATCTTCATATCACCCTGTGTCAGTCTCCTTTATGTAAGGGGTGTATTCCGCAGCACTAAGAACGATAGGCAAACAATAACGTATCAACTAACTATGCAAAAATGAGCCATTGCCAAGACCAAAGATTAATGAACAAGTGTCTTTGGATCTTTGCACGGTAGATTGCAACCTCAGACACTTTCACACTCTAATCGCACATCAGCACATAAGAAATTAACTTTCTGCTCTCGGGAGTACCTTCCAACCTTCCTATTTTTAGGTCGTTGTAATCTATATGCATCGAGGAAAATGAGTGCCACCAACGTAACCGCCAGCCAATGATCTTCGCACACTTTGCTCAAACTGACGAGGATTATCTCTCAAAACTTCTGCAGCCTCGTGATTGAGGGGGTCATCAGGATTGGGATCCTGAGAAACAAGCACTTATTAGGCACCAGCGATTGTAGTTATACTCGACTCCACTTACGTCCCCATAGAGATACAAAATCAACATCTCCTTGCGTGTGTTGTCAAACATCACTCCCGGCTAGTAAATAGGAAAGAAGGGCTTACCAAAAACAGATATTGAAGGCCATAAATGATGGAGTTGATACTAAGAACGGGCTTCCAATCCTCACGGAGAATATTCAAGCAGACATTACCCTCCAGATCTATGTTTGGATGGTAAACCTGCACCAAATATTATTTCCTTGCATCAGGATAATCTGTTGTCAAATAATCAAAGAAGAATAACTGAGTTTACTGCATCTCTCTGTTCACCTAAACAATGAGAACAGAACGGTCTTTCTGCTCGCTTACCTTCGTCTTACATTTCACCTTGGGTGCTTCATGAGGATAAACCTGTGAGATTGAGAAACTGAAGACAAATGTGCCACCCCTGTAACCCACAAGCATCCAGCGACATCATGTCAGCTCCAGAAGCATCCGTCGGAAACACATTAAAGAATCTCAATACCAATTAAGTCATTTATTAGAGCTTTCTCAAGGTCATCCCTGCGCTTAGGAAATGACTGCAGCCCTTGGAAGACTCGGGAAAGCTCATATATCCATTTCTTCTTAGAAGCATGAGAGGAGACCGTAGACAGGAAAAGGGTTCAAGAACTTACTGGTAGTAACCGTCATCTGGCCGTATGGTGATCTCAAAGCTGAGAAGATTATCCTTGCCATTCGGGAAGTAAATAGAAATAGTCTTGGCCAAATTCAACTCGCTTATATCTGCAATATCAGCCCAGACTTGTTAAACCCTGGTCATAACAAGGGATAGACCAAATCGAGCTTTCAAACAATAGCTGAATAGGAAGGACGGGGACCAAAAATAGAGTGAAAAGATCGAAAATACAGTGACTTAAAAGGAGGAAGCTCTTACAAAACCAACAACTGCAGGTCAGAAGCAAATACCACGCAACGAGTAAACTTGGCATAAACAGAGAGACAGAAAAGGATGACGACATATTGAGATTCAAGGAACAATAGTTCACCAAAATGCAAAGTGCAGAACAGCAAACCCTAAGTTATCAACAAACAAGCAAAAGTTGAGTAATTCTCAACGTTTACAAAGAAACTTGAACGAAAACAATGGAAACGAGCACCAGCACCTTTCTGGACCCGCAATTCGCCAGCACTTTGCTTCTTGACAGGACGGCCATTATTATTCTTAGCATCCTCTTTTTGCTTCTGCTTCACACTAAATAGCTTAATCATCGTGCTCCCTCAGCCCTTCTGCAAGATTAAACACTCTCATCACTCAGTGCACACTTTCCATTAACCACAACACCATTGTCAAATTCAGCCCTAACTTGAACAGAACTACCATACCAACACAAATCCACTGAAACCGACACGCAAGCACCATTACAACTACAAGTGTTACCAATTCACCTCCTTAATACCGAAAAAAACACATAAAATGCATTGTGCACACGATTTTTCAAAATCATATCAAAGTAAATCACCGCAACTCCCGATCCAGGTCTGCAGCCTTCTCAAAACCGAATTCACTCAGCTCTAATCCTTGTAGATAAAACATAAAAGACACTTCCATTCACTCACACTAACACCAATTTCTAAGCGATGCAACCTCAAAATTCGCGTAACCTAGAGCCACATCTCCCTACCAGAATATTCCTCAAATCTACCACTCCTAGTCACCTAATCCCCCTGACAAGCACCGATTCACCACCACAAAGTCATCAACCGCCGTGCACACGAATCCCACACTCGGAGCAGAAGTAGCATCTCGCATGGAGATGTCTCCCCAAAGAAACGCCTTAGGAAAACGGCACTGGCCAAGAAAATTGAAGTAGAGGATGATGCAGAGCAATATGTTGAGGCGAAATCGTACCTGAATGAGGAAGCGTGTGTCCAGGTAGAGAAAGAAACGGGAACGAAGTGGAGTGAGCTCTGACGGAAGCGTGAGAGGAGTAAGTGTGGCGCAGACTGCGAAGGAGAACATACAAACACCACTGAGGAGAACAGGAGGTCGCAAGACATAGAGCGATTGAGTGTTTCTAGGGCTTTCCACGGGACGAAGAAGAAGAAGACGACGACGACGACGACGACTAAGCCCCGCCTTCTTGGAGACGACGAAGACGACGAACGAACGAACGAACGACGGAACGATGTTTGGGAGAGCTGACCGAGTAGTTGCCAAATCCCGATTCAAATTTGAAAGTTTTATGGGAAATTAATTAAGGTGGCTGCACCTAATCATCTGGGAGCGGCAAGTCACTGCTGTTCAACGGAAATCACGGTCGTCTCGTCCCGTTTCGTAGGCAGAGAATTTCTCGTTCGTCGGCAGGCCCATTTCTCGTTCGTTGGGTGCAATTCTCGTTCGTTCGTTCGTTCGTTCGTGGAGCCTGATCCTTTTGGAACTCCCCCAGGCCGGCACGGCACCTCCTAAGCTCCATAATAAATTTATTACTGTATAACGTGATGAACGAGTCAGTCCTTCTTAAAGCCTGAAGAAGGCTGTTTCGGAATGGAACGGTTCAGTGGCTGCTGCCTGGTCGACACTATCTTGCCAGGTTTCGGGGTGCCGGCTGGGTTAAGTTAGTCCTCCTTTTCTTCCTTAGGATAGTGGGTCATCTCTATCATTTGACATCAGCGTGTCTTGTTTTCTATGCACGCTCTATCACCAATCGGGTACAGCCAAAAGATTCGGTACAACCTAAAGATGTTGGGCTAAGTGTTTGTTTTTTTTAAAGAAAAAGAAAATTTTCATTTTGGGGTGGGGGGGGCAAAAAGAGCCAGATTTCTGCTGCATTTTAAGACCAACAACCAAATTTTACTGTTGTATTTTAAGACCAACAGTCAAATTTTACTTAGGTAAGGTAGAGACACCCATCGCCAATGAGCACCCCATCAATGCTAGGGTGGCAAAAAAAATGCAACAAAGGTTGGGACTCATTTTCAAACGTGAGTTATTGATTTCCTACCATCAATTCCTCCATTCGGCATCAATGGTAGGGTGGCAAAAAAAATGCAACAAAGGTTGGGACTCATTTTCAAATATGAGTTATTGATTTCCTACCATCAATTCTTTCATTTTGCTCTTGACACATCTGCTTCAGTTTGTAGTGCCAAAGCGAACAAGATGTAGTCTCTTAAATAAGCGGTAAGTTTTGGAATAGTCTACACATTGGACTCATGGAGTTGACACAACTTTTGCCTTCCAAAATTCACACTTCAATTGATAAAATTACATGACTTTCAACAATCTTCCTCATTTCTATCCCTCCACTTGTGGCAATTTTTTACTTCACCTTCCTGTGATCCACATCATGCCTGTAGTTGCTTATTCAGTCGGCTATGGGTGGCTCCACTATTATCACCTGTTTTCGATAAGGGAGGTGACCCATTCCCCACCTGGGACTCATCCCCGTCATATAGACTACACTCTTTCCAATCAACAAGAGAAAGCAGGACATTAATTGTGGTACAATCTCCAATGCAGTTGTGGCACATTATGATTGGCTACAGTCTTGGTTGATTTTACAACCAACCTATGGTTGGAAACAGGAGGACCTATATGACATAAAATGTGTCGGACAAAATCTTCTTCAACTAAAAAATTCATAGTAATCATGTTTTGAGAAATAAAATTCTAGAAAAATATGAAATCCTTCTGAACTCTATTTCTGTACATGGGAAAACTTCTCCACTCAAGAAAACAACAACAGTCCAGATATGCAAAATTGCTTAATTGGTTGGAAATGGGTCGGCTCCCTTATACATACCACTGAGTCTCACCCAAATTGAGTATTGAGGAAACAATACGGTCTCCTTCTCTGAAACGAAATGAAATTTTTTTTAAAGTAGAGTTTGGCATTGCTATTATTGAGTTTTTTTTGTTTTTTGTTTTTTTTTCTTTCTTGGAAGAAATCAGGGACTGCATTCAATTAAGTTAAGCTTTAGTTCTAGTCGGTGCAGCATCAGCTCCAGATATGTTCTGCATGCGGCTTGCTGTTTGGGACCACACGCAGACGACGCAGCGTCATCAGCACCCATGAGCCTGAGTGCCTGCATCAATCTGACTACAGTACTATCTGAGCCTCTGAGGGAGGCAAGGTGGTATATTCCTACAAGGAAATTCGTTTTATATGGGTGTCATGGTAACCCTGGAAAGATGCCGTGAACACGAAGGTGGGTACCTCCAAAATCGCCACTTTTTGTTACTGTACATAGGCTGCTCAAATGTGCATTGGTTTTTCTTGTTGGCAAGTGAAAGGATGTTCCAATGCACCAAAGAACTCGGCATTTGGATATTGTATGCAAAAGTTATTAACCCTTAAACGTTGATGGGGATATTTGGCATCTAATGGGTGAGAAGAGAATCCTTCCAGTAGGATAGAAATGCAACTGTTCATCCTCGAAATTTGGTTGTGAAAAAGATAGGTCTTCTACATTAGTTTGACTTCCAATGAGTATTTTTGTAATTCACACAATAACCAAAGGGATGGTTTCCACAAGTACTAGTTTGTCCTTTCAAGATTAAAGAACAATGTTTGATCCTGAAATGGTTTCTTCCACGTAGTTAGGTACATAATTGGTTTTGGAAATCTACACAAAGTAAGATGGTTGTTTCAACCTTAAAGTCTCAAGGCCTCTTTTCCATCAAAAATCAATCAAAACTGTCATTTTTATAGTAAAGAAAAAAACAAAATTTTAATGTTTCTTTTTTGTATATGTAACCATATTGGATCTTGTATAAGAATGTATTTAAACTTCACAAACTTTGACTATGTAGATTGCAAGGTATTTGTGTTTGAAGTGTAGGAAACAAATTTAGGGTCACCTTGCTCAACTATAGTTTTTGGCTTTGAACCTTCTTAACTTAAATTTTTTTGCTTTGTTGATTTTGAATATCTGATTTTATATGATGAAGAATTGAGTTTGGAGTCTAGGAAAAATAATTCAAAAAAATTACACTAAGTTTTCACTCCTTGAAAAGTTGTTAAGTAGAAGCCTAGGTTCAAGTGATTGAAAGAAAATTTAAATTGTTAATAACTCTAAGATGGAATTGAAATACATCAATCTTAATGGTGAGATTGTTTTAGCAAGAGATATTAACCTTGTCAAACTCTTCTTTTTGAAAAATTGAGAAAATTGAGATAAAAAATGAATCCTACATGTTATTTTTTCAAGAAAATGCTCTAACTGCCCCAAAACAAGTTGGTCCATAACTTTCATGTAACAAATCCAAATCAAATAAATCAAAGATTTCCATGTACATAAAGGTATAATTTATACAAAAATAATTTTTTTTTACTTTTAAATTTTTTTGAAGGGTTGTTTTTTCTGCACGCCAAACTAAAAAAAGGGCTTTTGTGCCATAACTTTTGCTCCAAAGCTCCAATTGAAATAAAAAAATTATATTTTTGGAAAGCTACTATGTTTCTCTATCTTCACAAAAAAATTCAGAAAATCACAACAAATATTGAGACCATAGAGACTACCCGAAATCCATTTGGTCCCCCGAGGGAATAATGGGACTTTATAGGTTAAGGTCAATGGTGCATTTTGGGGTGCCCACTTTAAATGTCAAATGGATGACAAAGAATCCTATTATGTAGGATGAAATTACAAATGTTCATCCTTGAAATTTTGTATGAACTTTTGATTTTTTGCAATTTAATATTTTGTCATTATATTCTTGGATAGTGAATATTATTGGATATTGTGAAATTGCTTTGGATATGGTCACATATGTAATTTTCTTCAACATAATACAAGGTTATAAAAGGGAAGGTCTTGTACAATAGCTTGGCTTCCAATGAGTACTCTTGGGCTATTTTTTTAAGCAAACGATGCATACAATACCAAAAAGGTTGGTTTCTATGGTGATTGGCATGTTCTTTTGGGGTTATTCTTGAAAAGATGGATTCATGACCACATAATTCAAGCCTCATTGTCCATCACTTTGCTTGCTACTATTTGCAACTAGATATTAATGATTTTTTTAATTTCAAAAATGATATCACGTGTTTATTGTGAAGTTAGGTATAAAATAATTTGAAATAATTTGAAATTGTTGTGATTTTTTAAAGAAAAAACGAAGGGAATTCATATCAAATATACAAAATATTGAAAAAATTATGACGTTTTTTTGTTACAACATCAAGTTGTACACCCTTCAAGGTCAAGAGTTGCTTTCAAATATGTTAGACTATTTGACATTCCTAATTAAAAATCTCCAATATGAAAAATATCATACAAAAATTGAATTAAATCTTCTTTTCTACCTTTAAGAATGACCTCAGTTAAACTATTTGACCTTCCTAATTAAAATATCCCCATTAGAGAGGGATTTTTGGATTTTGTTTTTATTTAAATGAAATCCCACTTGCATTCATTCACTCCATTACTATGCACAATGTAAAATGTTTCATCGTATTTGATTTAAGATTTGTTTTGTAAATTTGATTATAATTTTTAAAATATAATTTTATTTTCTATGTTTTTGATCTATATTGCCAAATTGTAATTAAAATTGCAACTAATGTGAAATTGCTTGTGATAAGTTAGTTTTTCTTTAGAGCATGTTTCTAATTCAATGGAAGGCTCTAGAATCATGTTAAATGCCATTTTAGAAAAATAAAATATCTTTTACTTTGCATAATTTTTGTTTAACCCCTAAAGGATAATTGTCCTTTGAACAAACAATTGGGTGTAGAAGTTCAATGTGAGTAGAGGAAAAATCTCATTCTAAGACAGCTTAAAGTGTATTCTCCCTATTTGGCAAGGTTGAAAAAGACCTTTTTATTCACTTCAAATGTTATAATCTTGCAATCCATGAGGCCAAATATGCTAAATTTTGTGCACACACTACCCAAATTGTTGACTACACTATTGTGCAATACAATTGTTCTAAGAAAAAAAATATTATTTTGGTGAGTGCAACAAAATCCAACACATTTTTAAATACTTTTTCATAGAAAATAACCTCCATCCTTTTGGGTTTAAATACTAATCTCTAAACTTCTAATAGTTCAAGGGGGCTTGGACAATAGATAGTCTTACTATAAAATATAGGTTATATAATTTTTTTGAAATTCCACTACCAACATTTAGGTTGGAATTGATTTAGTCATTTTTTGGAGCAACCTTTAAAATTTCCATATTAACATATTTAGGACCCACTTTGCAACCATACTCTGAAGCCATGACAAGAATGATGGAAGCTTTTTGAGTACGTGTGCAAAAACGCATTTTAACATGTTTAAAAAACTCTTATTAAATTTGTATAATTTTGGAAGGTGACCTTAGTTTCCAATTTCATATCAAGTTTATTGTTTGAACTTTATATAGTACAAAAATCCTCCAAATCAACAAAAATATATGACATTCAATTGGACAATATTTTTAATAGGAAAACATTTTTGATAACATATGAAAATTTAGTCATCAAGATGTAAAATAGTCCACACAAATACTTTGATTATGAGTTCTTTTGCAGTTTAGCCCTATGTTGCCAATAGCAAAAGGATTGTTTTAAATTATTATTTTTTGTTTTTGGAGAAGTGTTGAAGTGACAACATACAAGAAAATGATGTTAGTAAAATATATGAACATTCATCTATATTTTGGATAGAACTTTATTTTCATCAACATACTTGGATGAATTTAATTTAAAATCGACAATTTCATCCAAATCATTTAAAAAAATTAAAACAACTTAGCATCATCATCTAATTTTTCTTCAAATTTTTCCTCAAGGCTTGATACTCCCCAATTTTTTTTTGGGTGCTTTTAGGCATTTTAAATGCCAAAAAACCTACCCAAAGTTGCTTGGTTTGGAACTTTGTCTTCACTTTGTCATTTTCACCATCTCTCCAAATGATGAATGTGATGGACGGAAGCGGAGTTCACTTTTAGCTTTGTTGTGTGGCGCGCCGAGGTGCAATTGCCCGGGCGAATTGAATCGTGCGACCTGGATTTTGCTCCGGACTGGGGCAAGAATTCAATGGACTCTTATGATCGAGTTGGGCTGCCACAGCGTTCTTGATAGGTCGTGAGCCTCTGAACGAATTTATGTCCGGCATGGACAATTGACTTGCAAAAAACCTATTTCGTTTAGTTTCCGTCGGAATGTTGGCTAACTAGCTTGTTAGGTGGCGATCGATCGACAAGGTTCGATCAAGCTGTGCAGGGCATGACTGTCAGATTTGAACTTGTTTGAATATTGTATGCAGTATCCCTTTCGATCAGTGGAACCTTGTGGTTGAAGCATGTGCTTGCTGCATTTATTTCTGCTTGTACTGGTTTGTCTTATTGCATAATTAAAACCAAGCTGTCAGTCCAGATCGATGTGGGTTTTCTGATTCTCCATCTGGGTAACTTGGTTCCGTTTACAGGTTGTTGGGACTCGGGAACACGGAATTGTTGGTGGGTAGATTTGGTTACAAGGTTTGATGGTTCCTGTTTGGCCGTCATGGGACAGTGCAATTGCCTCTGCCAATGTTCTGTTCTTATTAGCTCAAGTCAACTGCGCGCTCAGAGTAATCGCGAATGGGCTGATGAAAAATAAAGTTCAAGGCATGCACACTGTTTTGGCGTGAAGTACTGTAATGTTTGCCAGAGGAGGTTTTCAAATTTTAGCCTCACTGGTGATCGATTAGGGCTTCCTGAAGCCTTGCAGGGCTTTTCATGCTGCCGTGGTACCTTCAATTAGCGGATTGAAATGCACTGATGTAGTCTTGCAATCTGTTGAGGGTTGAGATTAATCGACGGAGCGTTCTCTTGCTATTGAGATTAGTCATTGTACTTCAATCTAATGAGGATTTCGGTATCCTTCAACTTTTTCTTAACGTACTTGTTTGAACAGCTTGTTCTGGATTTGTGGTAATGGAAATAGACCGAGGTGAGCAAATCTGTTGCTGCATCCCCCTCGATCGTGTACAGTACATCTTTGATTTGATTCTATTCAATGGTGGCGGCACTCAGATTTTGGTCGCGGTTCAGTCTCAGGGTAATCGTCCCTGCTTGGATGATCAAATGGCATAATATGCTGATGTGAAAAATCATGTGAATATGTTTCTTTTGAGAGGATATTTTGGATGCCTAGTGGTTGAAGCTCCATCTTTTGGCTGCACTTTCAAGTTAGGGTATAACTCGTCAACTGTAGGATAGAATTCATTCTATTCCATTGTCAATGGTGCTTGTGGTGAGAGATAAAATACAAGATGTAACGTGGCATTAGTTGATTTTCATTTTCTACCTTATAAATATCTTCGAGATTATATAACTCCAAGGCTAATTTCTCCGGGATTTATATTAAAGCTTCTTACCCTAAAGTCTTAAGTGCTTCATTTTTACAAGTGTAACTTGCCATAGCTCCTTAAGCCAATGCAAGAGCATTGACGAACACTGGTTGTCTATCAAACTTAAAGTTTGTGTTATGTTCTCTACTTTATTCAATAGTGCAAACTAGTTTGATCATGCTCTTGGTATTTTCAAGATTTGAACTTCAATTGAAAATTTCTCATGTAAATCTTTTAGACTTAGCAACATCTTAGCCAAATAATGTAAGTGGAAACCACCTTTTACCACACCTCTCAAAATTTCTCATTCCTATAGTGAGGGCTAATTCCTTTCATGACCCCATATTTAACAAGGAATTGGAAGAAGACTTCTACAAGCTTTTGATAAGCATTTATTTCTTAGACATTGTAATGACATTGTAAAATATTGTAAATCAGTTGCAATAATAAAAATGAGGATAATTTTAATTACTTTAGAGATAAATTTATAAATTATGTTAATTATATAAATAAGCTAATGTAACTTTCAATCTTCCCTCTTAAAACCTTACCTCATATACCAAGTCTCCAATAAAGTAAAAGAGGCAAGTAGAAAAAACTTCTCCTCCTCATATCTTTCTTTTTAATGGCTCTTATTGGCAATCAAAAAAGTTAAATCTATCTAGAATCCTTTTCTGATTGCCAACAAGAGCCATTAACCTTTAAATGCCCAAGGCACCAAATTTGGGTGTCAACAATACTTTGAAGTTTTAAAAATAAAATCTAACCAAGTTTTTTTTAATAGTTTATATTTTTGAAAAATTAATTTTGGAAGTCTAATTTTAGCACCAAAAGTTTGATTTTGAAAGCAATTGATTATGATTTTTCTATTAGATGATTGTAAGAAAGATTGGTCCTATTTTGTGTCACATTTAAAGTGACGGAGTTGTTTTTTGCTAGAACTTTTGATGGTAGAATCCTATGAACTTGAATTTTTTTTTTATTGAAAATGGTTAACTTGATTGTAGTTATATCCCTTATTTTTAAAATTTTAAAATTATTTTACATTTAAAAGCCAATTTTGTTAATTTGTCACACTTTGAGGTTTAGGGATTTTTAATATTGGGGAGTACTCAAAATTAATGATCTAGAGTTAAAATTTGTGTGGTCTATTCCCACAATAGGGAGACATGTGCTTACCAAAGGAAATCTAAAAATACATTATTTTATGGCTTCCATATTCGTACAAATAGGGCTCCCTTGCACTTGCACTTCTAAACATTGAAGATGGTTTCGACTTCCATTTTTTGGTGAAATGTAATTGCTATCAAGTCTTTACAAATGAACAATTTTTAGTTTTTTTTTGTTCATGATTCTCTAGTTATTATTAATTTATACCTACTTGTATTTATTTTCTATGACAAATTCTCTTTTTTTCAAATAGTACTTTTTCAATACTTGCAAGTAGTCAATGTTACTAGTAGCCATTGATTTTTTTGATCAACAATTGAGATTGTTCAGTTTTGTAGTTTTTGTAGTATTCATAGTAATAAGCACAAAAAATGTAGTTTTTGCAAAATGCTACCAAAAACATTTGGTCTTTTTTACAATCATCCTATTCAAATTTTTGTGCAAGGGTGTCCATTGCAATCTTGACTTTCCATGGTGTTGAGGGTTGTTGGAAATGAGCCTCAAATATACTAGATTTTGGGGAAAAAATCACATTAGAAATTCATTTAAAAAAAATTTGTAGAGTAGATTTTGAGAAACCATAAATTGATTGAGCTTATGCATGTTAGGCCCCTTTTCCTCATATTTTTTATTTTTAAATTTGACATGTGAAAAGAGGATTTAAAGACTTCAAATCACTATGGCAATTTTAACACACTCATGATCAAACATTATAATCTTTCAATTCATAAGTGATAACATTGTGTTTTCTTTTCCTAAGTGATCTCTAACATGTCTACTTTGAATTTGTATGGTTATAATTCCAAAAAAAATTGATACAACTTATCAAAATGTTGACTTTTTGTTCAATTTTAAGCAAATTCCTAGAAGATCAAAAAAGACCTTGGGCATATAGG
Organism: Climacium dendroides; assembly: GCA_950106755.1. Taxonomy (NCBI): domain Eukaryota; kingdom Viridiplantae; phylum Streptophyta; class Bryopsida; order Hypnales; family Climaciaceae; genus Climacium; species Climacium dendroides. The sequence goes on from OX467086.1 coordinate 32,015,769, forward strand.
GGTTAAAAATGTAGAACTTTCCGGAACACCATATAAAATTATTTTTCATTGCACGGATGGTTGGAGTATCCTTATGAATTTTCACTGTGCTGATTTTTGGTGTTCCTTCGGTTCAATAAATTCTCATGTTGAGAGGGTTTAGGCAAGATTCTGGATGAGTTGGTTTTCGTAACAGGATCGAAATTAGGGTTATCAGTCTTCTTCACTTACTACCGAGATTGAATAAGAATTCCCCAAACCTTTAAAATGGCAGAGTTGGAAGAAACCAGCTCGTCTCGGGGGTAGGTGTGCGGAGGCTGATTATAAAAGCCATGGCCTGCTTGACTCACCTCACACTGATCGAGTCTAGGCTAGTCTCTACAAGTCAATCCCGAGATTCTGCGTTGCTGATCGGTGAACCTCGATAATCCGAATTCATTTCCTTCTGTGTTTCCAACTAGTGGTGCGAGATCATGCTGCAAATTAATTATTTCAAGTCTTTTCATTCTGTTTTCTCGCGAGAATGTGCACATAGTTATACATGCCTTAACTTTCTTTTTTGTGTAGTCACTGAGAATTCAGTAGAGAATTGAATCCGTATGTATTTGCTAAGAATTTTGCTTTTACTTTTAGAGATCGAGAGTACTATCAAGCAGCGCTGATTGATGAATCTGACTTACAACTAGATTCTTTCTCTGTTCCGCGCGAGAGAGAGAGCTTGATGTAAATTTTGGTCTTGGGTTTAAAAATTAATGGGACGCGCGCAGCACTTACGCTTCTTTTGTTTTTTTCCCTGTAATTGTACTCAGGTATCATATCATTTGGGACGTGACAATAACCAAGTAATCATGGACGGAGCAAGAAGTGAGGATTCAGCAAGCCACTCCGGAAATCTTCACGCCGTAGATCAAACAATGCAACCACAGGAGGCGATTTTCGCATGCAACATCTGCTTCCAAACTGCGACCCACCCAGTCACCTCCACCTGCGGTCACTTATTTTGCTGGGAATGCTTGTTCACATGGCTTCGAGGCCAACCTCGCCCTTGTCCTATGTGTAGAACAGACTTGATCCAGGGCGTCAACATCATTCCCATCTTCACCCACACTGGTGTCCATGAATCCGGAGCAGAGACTCAATCCAACACCAATGCAACCATTCCGCCACGGCCACCTCCACCACCACCTGATCGCATACCAACTCCCATTCCACTACCATCGCCGGTGGGGGTGAATGTCGTGGGAACTAACGTGACACCGATTCACCGACGGCATTTTATGCGTGATCACGTTCCGAATACTACTGTTACTGACAACCTCAATGAGAATAATGAAATCTCAAGAGAGCAACGGCGCAGACTGATGAGAAATGAGTTACGAAGGATGCTTGAATCTTTTTTAATTTGTCTAAGCGATCCAGAGGATGCGAGGAATGTACGCACAACAAATCCATTCATGCGACGGCTACAAGAGATGGAACGACGAAGGTTATAGAGAGGATGAATCCTATTCACTGCGGGTGTGGCTTCTGATCGAAGAGATTCATAAATTTGTGGCAATTCATGTAGTTTCAAGGAGCTCTAAAGAACAAATTATGGTTCTTTACATGTTTCAATATGTACGTGTCTATGTCGTGAATATAATTTAGTACTAGAATTTGGAGGGCCAAGCAATTCATTTGTAGCAATATTTTGGAAGGATGATGTTGTAGCAATGATTTCCAATAGACCCATGTGAAAATTTTGGAATATGCTTCAACAAATTAGCATGCAATGGCTAACTTGTTTAGAAATGTTTGTTCACTTTGAACAACTTATTTGTAGCCACATTGAATGTCAACTTTGGAATCGCATTATTTTATTACCAACAACCTTCCTTTACAACTTGCTACAAATATTTGATTCACACGTTCACTTGATCAAGAGTTCTAGTCAACTAGCAACCCTAGGTGATCGATAAATCTTTAGTGCTTGTATTCTTTTTGCTTATCCGTGTGAGATCACAATATAAAATATATTACTTTGACCTAGTAAAAACTACCAGCCATGAATTAGTCCTAGTGATGTTAGTTCTTACCCCTGACCTCACCTTACAAATATTACAAATATTTTTAATTTGTCTAACAAATACTTTTACTTTGTCTAACAAATAAACAAATATTTTTACTTTGTTTAACAAGTACTTTTATTTTGTTTAACAGATACTTTTACTTTATCAATGTGTGCCAATATATACATATATGAATATACAATTCTTATTTATAAATATACAATTCTTATTTATAAATATACAACCCTTACTTATAAATATACAATTCTTACATTTTAGAATATTGTACTTTCGTTTTCGTTTTTGTTTTCTTTAATTGATTGATATATGCAGGTTTCACATCAATTGTAAAATTGAAAAAAAACCAAGTAATCATATATAGAAGAAGTGAAGAAAATACTCACATTGCAAACCAAATAATACGACAAGAGGCCATGTATACATGCTCTATTTGCTTCGAAATTGCTATCCACCCAGTCGCCACCATCTGCGGTCATTTATTTTGTTGGGAATGTTTGTTCACATGGCTTCAAGGCCACCCTCGGCCTTGCCCTATATGTAGAACAAACTTAATCAAAGGCGTCAACATCATTCCCATTTTCACCAGTTCTAGCATCGATGAATCCGAAGAAGAGCCACTTTCCAACACCAATTTGCAACGACCACTTCGACCATCACCTAGTAACATACTAGGTTCCATTCCATCATCATTGCCGGTGGAAGTGGCTCTAAATATAATGGAAAATAGTGTAAACAATCCATCAATGGACTTTCTACAAGAGATTATCAACAACCTCACAGATAATTTTGAAATCTCACGAGAACGAGTGGATTCACTAGGGCAAATTGTAGAGAATTTGGTTGTATGGAACTTGAGGTTGTTACAAGATAATCAAGCAAATGTTCAATCGTTTAATTTGTTGAATGGACATTATGCTCAAGAGATTAGAGAAATACATCGTCGATACACAGAAGTGATTGATAGGATGCGGCGAACTCATGCACAAGAATTTGAAGCTATGGCAAGTTCGAGGGAACTTTGTGACGAGATTGACTTGATAAATAGATTGGAGTAATCGATAAACGCATGGTGTGCATGTTTTTTTAAGAACATAAAATATTGGGGCATTCCATTGCACAATGCTAATAAAAGTAAACATATGGTGAGTGTGTGTATGCATAAATAAAGATGGCTAGAAAAGTTTCAATGTAGTAAATTCTTGTGTGTTAGAATGGAATTGGTGGTGGTAACATTGCAATTGTAGGAAAAATATATTTATAGTTTGTTGTATTTGGGATTTTTTGGGATAGAATTCAAAGTTGATTGCAATCTTTAATTTAAACCCTCCAAAAAATCTCCTTCACTAGTGCACAAAACTAGGGCCATCGTGTTATGAGACTGTAATGTTTGAATTTTATAGGAATAGGAAAAATATTTTTACAAAAATAAATCAATAATTGGATAAATTTTCCAAATGAAAAGGGCTTCTAGTTAAATCTCAAGAAAAAATGAATTTATATTTGTTGAACAAATATGAAGGAAATGCATGTAAATTGAGGATATTACTATGTTTAGAAAGTTTTTTTTAATATGTGTAATTTTGGAAGATGACTTGAATTTCCAATTTTTATATCATATTTTTTGTTTGGACTTTATGTAGTAAGAAAATCCTATAAATCAACAAAAATGACATCCAATTGGGCAATACTATAAAGACTAGACAAATACCACATAAATCTTGATTATGAAATGCAGATCATTTAGACTCATGAGAGTAGATAATTACTTTGGAATTTAGCTCCATGTTGCCAGCAACAAAAGGTTTGTTTGTGACACATTTTTTGTTCAGAATTTGGCCTTTATATTGTCATATTCACCAATTAGAGACTTCTCACATAGTTGTTTATTCTTAAAGGACCAAGGCATTTTTTGTCAAATAACACTCACACTTGCCATTTCTATTGCAAGGTGAAAAACTTTTATACTTTTGTTTTTTTAGCACATCTAACCATAGGCTCTTACACTAGAAGAGTATGAAATTGTTTGGAAGAATTATTAAAAACTTTGACCACATAGATTGTAAAATAGTTGTATTTACAATGAAGAAAATATTTTTTGGCACCTAATTTGACTAGATTTTCTGGCTTTTAATCTTCTTAATTTAAAATTGTGTTGAAAATCTTGGGATCAATTAATTTTTAAAATATGGTCTAGAAAAAATTGAAATTATATATATAAAGTTTGGAAGTTTTTTTATTAAGAAAACCAATGGAGTTTAGATCTTTGAGGGTTTGGAATGGACAAATATAGGATCCAATGATGGCTATTGGTCAACATGCTCTTTGAAATTACACCATAACAAGTTCACATTAATTAGCCAATACTTCCACATCAAATGATGTACATACTTATAACCCTCCATAAACAAGCCTATTACCACTTTTTCAAACTTCATTTGCAAAATACCTATGACTGAAATTTTTATATTTATCATTTAAAGGTGTGATTACACGTCTTCTATTTGTTGTAAATTATATGCATTTTCTTGCAAAACTTTGAAATTAAAATGAATTTTTGAATTTGAAATGAAAGAATTCATATCAAATGCATTATATGCTCAAAACAATCCAAAAACTTCTCTACATGTTTATTATATAGTATAGAACATTATAGTATAAATTTTTTCACTACATCATTCTAAAATTAGAAAATCATCAAAAGTAACATGAGACATTTGCTATAAAATTCCAATAAGGCAATAACACCTTTTTTGCTATAAACAATTTTGATTTGATATTAATGAATTAATGTTTCGTGTTATTTTTGATGATTTAGCTTTCTAGTTATAGCTTTCTGGTGGGAATGTTATTTTTATTTCATGTTGCTTTTGATGATTTAGCTTTCTAATTATAGCTTTCTAGGAATGTTATTTTTATTTCATGTTACTTTTGATGATTTAGCTTTCTAGTTATAGCTTTCTGGGAATATTATTTTTATTTCAATAGCTATCCAAGAGCAAAACTTATACTACAGAGCAGAACTTATACCACAAGTTATAGCTTTGGGGGAAATTTATTTTTATTTCAATGGTTATAGCTTTGGGGGAATGTTATTTTTATTCCAATAGCTACACGAGAGACATGCTTTGGGGGAAATTTATTTTTATTTCAATGGTTATAGCTTTGGGGGAAATTTATATTTATTTCAATGGTTATAGCTTTGGGGGAATGTTATTTTTATTCCAATAGCTACACGGGAGACATGCAAGATAGGTAGCTCAAAAAATCTATAAAAACTTCAAATATTTTAAATTTGATTTATTATAGATTATATTTTTGTTTGTAGAAAGATTTGGTTCATTCCATTTGAAGAAGTGATGTGAAAGTTATGAAGCTTCTTTGTTTTTGTGATAATTTTTTTTTTTAAAAAGAGAGAGTTGCAAATGAATTCTTTTGTTTTTTCAAAAGAGTGAGTCTCATTGTTGGTATTAGTGTGTTTCAATTCCATCTTAGAGCTATCAACAATTTCGTATTTTTCCTTCCATCTCCTCCCTTCCAACTTGAACCCTTCTATCTTTTGGTTCAATATTTTGGTTCAATAGTTACAATCTTTGATTGTGTTTAAACTTTGAAAATTAAAGAAAATAATTAGTGCTGAATTTCTTGAAAATATCTCACATTGAAGTAATTTGACAATCCACAATATCTGATTACAAGGTTATTAAATTCTAATCTTGATGCTCCACTTCTTTTCATGTAATCCAAATATGAAAAAAAGGCTGAAGAAGCTCTGCTTCATAACTCATTTGAAGCATAACAAGTTTGTCCGATATCCAACTTCGATATCAGATCATACGTCTTTGTGCATTTTGGGGTTACAGACTTTTAGTCTGAGAGGTATTAAGCAGAAGAAGAAATGTGTTCACAATTAACCAGGAATACGTACTTGACCTACTTGTTTGAATTCACAGCCGGTGCAATAAACTGTCATATGCATAATAGACGTCTGAATCATGAATCAGATGGGCTGCTGATCCGTGCTTAAAAACAGCAATGCTTGTAGAGATGTAACAGTAACAGTCATGGGCACTCAAAAAGTCTACTGTGCACCAACTCCTCCAATACAGGAATCTCTCCTAAATGTGAAGCTACAAGAATGAAATTGATCGAGTCTAAAATCAGATTCTGTCATCGCCCATGTATATCACTCTCAAAATATGATACACTAATGTCTAGTTAAATAAGAAGCAGAACAAATTTCATTCGCTGCAGATTTCGGTGTTCTAACTTCTGCATATTTGTGTCATTTCACAACTCATATCAGAAGTCATGTCACTACATTTCACAGCATGAAATATTTACATCTAGTGTAAGTTTCTCCAACAGATCACTTGTTCGGACATTATAAAGACAGTTTAGTTACATGGGAAGGTTCTAACTCCACTTCCTCATGTTTCAAACTCAGCATTTTCCCCTTCACCTCGCACACGCAGGATTCGCAACATGCCTTTGACCCTCCGAGGAAGTGGGCAATTGCGTGTATTCCCTTGGCAGTCGCACGTAAGGGATTTATATGAAATTCCCATGTCAAACTTTCCTTGTGTGCATGACTTTCCTGGGTTAAACACCAAACATTCTAAACTAAAACCTTTATAAAGGTTTAAAGGGACCTTTCTATGGGTATGTATCGATCTATTAGAGCCAGTGTTGTTTTTTTTTAACAGTGGAGGCTTGCATGCCCTCACACTAGTGGCGCATTTATGGAGGGATTTAGTTTAGATAGGCTAAAATCGTCTGACAGTAGCGAGAAATCGCCAGAAAAAAAAAACGTGATTAGATCTATAATAAGAGATAATTGTAAGACAAAATAAGAAAAACGAGTTCGAAAGAAAGCATCGTGTTTTTACAACTTTATTGTTCGTGTTAGTCCCCATAATTTTACTCGACTAGCAAGTGAGAAAACGAAACCCCAAATCAAAACTAGAATGCACTAACCCCAAGCTAGCAACCTAGAAAGCTGTTAGAACAAGCTACTAGATGTAGAGATATACTACAAGTCTACAACCTGTCAATGTACATCCAATAACAGAACTCCCGACTGCTGAGCGTAACAGCCAGGCACTGAATTTCTTCATTTTTCACATGGTGAAACAAAAGGTGCAGATCAACTGAATTAATCGCTGTCTCCAGGCTAAAGAATTGGATTGCAATCCAGTGCCGGACGGTAAGAATATGTACACCAAGGCTACATGGAATACGTACATCTTCCGATACGTACCTCACATTGAAAATTTCACGAGGAGCTTGAGTTTTACAATTGGCAAGCAATGCTGAAATTAGTGTATATGGTTTCGAATCCTCTTGGTCTGACTATCTAGATTTCCTTCCTACAACAACACCAATTTACAAAGAAACCAGTTCAACACCAGCTCCTGGAATATCAAGAGCATGAACCCTTCAGACATTATGCTTGCTAACTACACCGTACTACCTATGCAGCGGCTGATGTGGTTTGGTATTTCATTCTTCTAAAGCTGAAGGAATTAAAACCTACAGGCACCAGAGAATGAACTATTTTCTATCGCCCAGCTGAGTTTTCGACTCAAACTCACCATCTGATCTATCCCATCTGAGGATCGTAGAATGGTATATACGCTGATGTGATAAAGCAACCAATGAGAATGCCAAACCAGCACCAAGTAGCACATGCATAAACAATATGGAAAAACAGTGTTCGGTTAGAGAATCCCACGCACAGTCTACCCAAACACAAGTCATCAAAAGTGCGCTAGGAGTTCAAACTCTAGCAACTGAGTCCCTAACTTCTCTAAACCTGCAAAACAGACGTACACAAGGGATATGCACTGGAAACCATGAGCCACAATATATGAGTCGTACCCTTGTACAGCCGTACCCACGTAACGGTCGAAGCTGAACTGCAAACAAAGCGAAACGTCCGGCCTTCCTTCACGTCCAGGAAATTTGAGGAGACTTCATGGAGCAGGCAATGACGGTGATGCGCAATTAGATGAAACTCCCATGTGTTCAGGGCATGTATGTACCCCAGCAATTAAGTTGTCTACCATATGTAGCCTGTAGAAACACCTCAAGAGTTTGACACCTCCACCGACGTCGTGGTCCAAAGGAATCGAAACACTGGAATGGAATGAAACGAATGACGGAATGCACTTCCAACTGTCACCCACATCGGCTCGACATCAGTCGCTTCAGGTGTTTCTACAGCCCAAATATGATGACAACAATGACAAAGCGCTCTCACTGGTCCAACCGAACTCCATTCGCAGCAAACTCACAGCAAACTCGCAGCACACGCACTCGCTCGCAGCAGACGGCGCGGCAACCCTACCCAGCAAACCTCTCCACCCGTGTTATCGAAACTGCTAGCCAATGCAAACAAGGAACCTCCCGCTCTTACAAGTGAGCTCACAGTATCAGTGCTAGCTAGCTCACCACCACCACCACCACCACCACCACGAACTACATACCCCAAACTGAGTGCACACAAACTGTCTACTACTAAGCTTCCACTAGCAACGAGACAGTCGAGTCGAGTCGCGGAATTGCGGAGCCACGGAAGTCGCCAGGAGCCACCCGGAGCCAGATGCTCCAGATGATGCTTCTTCCTGGCCCCAGAAATCACGAGCGAGAGGTTCAGCACCAACGAGGCCGCAACAGCGGCATCGTCGATGTATGGAACTGAATGAACCCAGCCCCACATTCCAAATCTACAGCTTCTGGCAACGAAAAGGGAAGGAATGAGGGATCCATCCACTCATTCATACGAATGTGAGACCAGCCCGACTAGCGGCACGGCACGGCCATCGACTCGTTGTGCTTGGGTGGGGGAAAAGCCCGGCGCTGTCTGTCTGTCTCGGTGTGTCTGTCTCTGACTCGGAAGGGGAATCCATATCAGTTCGCATCCCTGAGCTGAGATGAATGCTCTGGACGAGGAAGTTCGGCTATTTAACCTCTTTCCGCCATAGCCACGGGCTTCAGGTTGGCTTTCCCTGAGGAAGCTGCCCATGCCCGGACCAAGGGAATCTTCAGCCCCTGGAAGCCTCCGCCGGGCAGCAGAACCTGAAACAACCGGCCAACAAGGTCAATGTTGACTGTTGGGCCACGAAAGAGGCTCGTTCCATTTGTGGCCCATTTTTGTATATTTTTAAAACTTTTTTTTCTGTGGCTGGGTTTCATAACTTTGAATTCATGGCAGTACGGATGGTTTCGATCATGTCAGTCACTGATGTGGGTGTCTATTGGTGAGCTTTCTGGAAATGAGTGCTCATTCTTGTTTCTTAGGGGGGAGTGAATGAAAAAAATAATAGTTTTGGGGAAGGAAAATTTAGAAAGGGAGAAAGGGGGAAATGAGTGTTATTTTGGGGTGCAGGGCATGCAGAATGTTCTTCTTTGGCAGGGCAGTGTGTGACGTGTTCCGAAGTGGGGATCTTGCCTTGGGTGTGGCACTAATTTTTTTTGGGGTGGAGATTTTTTGATGACCGACCGACCTGCTCACCTGCTTGCTTGCTTGCTTGAGCGCGCTCCATTTCGATTCATCCGTCCAGATTTGATTTGGCAGAGCAAGGAATATCAGAGGAGCAGGGGATTCATGTTGCTGCTTAACTTACCCATGTTGTTATTATATTATTAGCTAGCTCAAAACGTTCAAGGTGTAATGCAATTCAGTCCGCTTTTTATAGGGGATTTTCATAACTTGCATTTCGAGAATGAGATCCTTCGCAAATCTGTGGATCTAATTTCGGTTTAAGATAGAGAACGTCGACTGCCGTTCATGTTTTATATTAGCGCTGATCCGTCTATTTTAACACGAAAAAGGGCGCGGAGGGATGGATTAGGAAATTGGAAAAGGCCTTCAACTGTCCCTCTGTAATTGCACTCTGCATTCCATGCACGTCCTTGGAATAAGGGAGGCGGCGGGTTTTTTTCCAGGGATGATCAAGCTATTTGGAGGGGTTGGTTGCATGCAGGCTTCAAAGCATTTTCGAGTACATTTTTCCTTGAAAGACAAATGAAAGTCACACATTTATTTATGGTAAGGTAGTAGAAAGTCACACATTTATTTTTGGTAAGGTAGTAGAAAGTCACACATTTATTTTTGGTAAGGTAGTAGAAAGTCACACATTTATTTATGGTAAGGTAGTAGAGTTCATTGTAATGTGATCCCCGTTTTGTAGAAGAGGTGTTCAAGGAAGCTTTAACCCTTAAAGGACGACAAGGTGACTTTGGAAATCATCAATTTTTATGACTATGAAGCATTGGCTTAAAAAAATTGTAATGACACTCATTGCAAGACAAACTACTGTAGAAGACCTCCCTTTTTCTTGCAAAATTTCAATGATGAATAGTTTCACTTCTCTCCTACATGGAAAGATCCCCTATCATTCATCGAACACAAAACATCCACCTCGATGTTTAAGGATTTAGAAAGAATATTACGGAGTACAAAAGAAACACAACACCAAACTCCATCAAATCAAATTTGGGTACTTCAAAGTGTTGTGTGTGTCTTGTACATCAAACTCCATCAAATCAAGTTTAGATACTTCAAGGTGTTGTGTTTTGTGTTTTTCTCAAACCCCATCTCCTAGTCCCTCATTGCACACATTTTACTATTATTAACTCTAGTGGTACCTTAAATTTTGAAAGGATGAGACCTATCACTAAGGTATTTTGCTAAAAATGATTTGATTTTTGGACCATGCTAAAAATGATCCGATTAATAGGACCAATAGGTGTATTCTTCATTTCTAACTTTAGTGGTACCTTAATTTTGAGAGGATGAGACCTATCACTAAGGTACTTTGTAAAAAATGATCCAATTTTTGGACCAATAGGTGTATTCATTTCTACAATACTCTTGAAAGTCATTGATTAGCAAAGTCATTGATTAGCAACTTGTTGGCCTCATTATCCTTCCTAGCTTAAATTGTCATTATAAGCATTTCAATGTCTTGAGCCCAATTAGCAAATTGTAGCGAAAGATGTTGTTGCAAATAGAGTTTGAATATTTTGCTACTCAAGAATATATTATGAATTTTCAAAATCAATATATTGCAGGCTCCTGTAATGAATCATATGCTTAGTAGGAAACAACATGTTTAAATCTTTGACACAACAAACAGTGATGCATGAATAGTGGCACTCCTAAATAGCCACTTTGATAGTCTACCTAAGTTCTAAATAGAAAACTTATGTTTTTATTTGTAGATTTGGTTTGCCAACACCCCTAAATAGCATTTTGATAATTTATCCAAGTTTTAAATAAGATTTGGTTTGCTAGCACCCCACAATAGCTACTTCGATAATCTACCTAAGTTCTAAATAGGAAACTTGAATTTTTACTTGCAAATTTGGTTTGCTATTAGGCAAAAATAAGAATTTGTTTTAGTTATAAGTAGTTTAATATACCACTACCTTAGCCCACTTCGATTCATATTTTTTAAAATCTTCTAGAATTAGTAATAATTTTAAAGCTAGTATGATATATGACCTTGATTTTTTTTAAATTTAGAAATAAAAAGAACACAAGTCTATTATTGCTAAAAGAAAGGAGAGTACAAAAGTTTGAAAGCTTTACAACATCTCCACCCAAATATTTCACCACCAATAAATCAATAATTTAATATCTAACCCTATGTTAGATGGCATTTCAAGGAAGAGGCAATATTGGCACCTTCTACCTTCCATTATAATTGTTGTATATAAAGGTTATTGGACCTACATGTGAAGTTGTAAGCTCATGTGAAAATACCTCTATGCCCAACTTCCATACACACCAGGCTAGTAGAATTAAAGAAAAGTCAAAGCATATTTTTTAAGTTCTAAACTACATTTTTGGCAACATAACAATTTTGGCAGCTCACTACAAATGGAAAAAAAAATTCTTTGAAATTTTCACACAAACATGTGCCCAAGGAGTAGCTTTAAAGCCCAAAAGATTTCATACCTTTCGACTACATGGTTAAAAAATTATTGTATGATATGTAATTTTCTTTGAATTGCGGACACAATGGGCAACTCAAAAAAAATTTAATAAAAAAAATTAAAATTTAGAGATTGATTTTCTACATTTATATATACATGGAAAGCTTTGAATCATTCCATTGTGATTAATGTAATGAAAGTTATGAAGAGTTTTAATTTGCAAGTAGTTATGGAATCTCTATTCTAAAATAACTCAAAAGTCCTTTATTTAACTCAATTTTCAATATTTTTTTAAAAGAATAAAATCATTAGGTGTACATTGTTTATTACAACATTACAACAATTTGAATTGGCATTTTTCAAGTCCATAAATAAATTGCTAACAATTTAGTATTTTGAATCATTCTCTATTTCTTTCTACTTACTATTTTTTTCCTATATATTGTGCAATTCTAAATGATCTGAAATTTTTTAAGCATCTCAATAACTTTCCTTAAAGAATGAATCCAAAAAAGAACCTCCAACATGGACATTTTTTCATACAAATGTGACTGCATGAAGTATAGATGCCCATTTTTTCACACAACTTCCAAAAGGATTTTTATCTCTTGTAATCTACATGGTGAAAATTTCAAAAAAAATTCCACATCTTCTCAAACCAACATACTAGAAGATCCCATGGTTATACGTGCCCCCAAAAGATTTTTTTCTAAAATTTGGTACTTGTACTAGAATTGGCAGTTTTTGAGCATTTCGAGTGAAAAAATAGTCAAAAACCTTTACGGTTAAAAATACCATAGTTTTTTAATTGATGACTACTTTAAATCAATGGGCAGCTTGACTAAAATAATTCTAGCTATAAACCAATGATCAAAGTATTGAGAATACTTAAATGAAATTTAGTGTTGGTCATTGACTCGGCCTACACAATACAAAACCTAGCTCCATCATCATTAGGAGCTTCCACAAGTGAATCCCATCTTCGCATTTTTCATGGTGTACGACTCCTCATCACAACTATATATGAAAAATATTAGGTTTGTTGCTCAATTGTACTCACCCATAAAACCTACATAATTTAGACAAAAATTCTTTCATAATTCTAAAAGCATTAATTTCAAGGAAAAACACCAATTGAAGGTATTAGACTAATTTTAAGATGGAAGTATTATCCCACTCACATTTGCGATTTGTCATTGATCCTATCTCGGGAGGACCATTCTTCTTTTGGAAAATCCATTGCAATAATCACATCTTGAATTTAATCTTTAATTGCCTAACCAACCATATATGGTTGATGCAAAATTATAGGCTTATTTGGGTAAAGGCAATTAAAGTCTTTTGACTATTTTATAATTTTTTCAAGCACTATTGGAGGCTAACTATTAGAATTTTTAAATTTTTCATTGAAAAAGGAAAATATTTGACTTTTGAGAGGTTTTCAAATGCAAATATGTACCATTAATGAAAGTGCAAAGCTTGCAAATTTTACTTGAGTTATTTGCAATTTCTACTTATCAAAGAAAATTGCATTTCAACAATTGTAAGGTGGATTTTGTAATGAGTTTGATAGCTCATCATTTGAGCTTAAGGTTTTTGGAAGTGCATTTTAGTGTACTAACACAATTTCTATTTTTTCATGTCACCTCCAATCCCCCTGAAAAATTTATATGCAATTTCTTCAAACATTGTGGTGAGGGGCATCTTACTAAAAATAGGACACATGCATTTCTCTTGTTACAATCTTACAACTCCTATGCAATTTCACACTCAAAATTGGTGTGCATACCAATAAGCAAGCTCATTAAACATTTATATGGTTAGATTTTGAAAACAAACAAACAATTTGCTTCATTGGAGATAACTATAAGCCCATGATCTTTTTTCATAGGAAAAACACATTTGGAAATGCTTGGGCACTTAGGGGATTAAGGAAGAGTAATCTAATCCCATCAATCACCGAATTCCAACGTCTACCAGACCCTTCCATTAGCATCAGTCACTCACCCATTACCACAATCGTAGCACCCCTTTCGCATCACGACAATGCATTTGGAAAAAAAACCACATCACTCAACACGAGGTTTCGCATGGGGTCTATCCACATTCTACCAATTTCGTCCCAACAAACTTTGAAAACTTACAGAAAACTCATTTCTTGTCGAAATATCTTGATTCCACTTGCAAACGACTTCTCTCCCAACTTCAATTATCAATCTCTAAAAAAATATGTGAGTTGACAAATAGCTTCTCGAAGGTACCTAAATATAGCAAAACCTGGGTGATAATAGGCTGATCTACCTTCTATCTTGGGTCGTGAGCGGGAATCGCGTGGCGAACGTACATAACTACTATTGAAATAGGCTTTGGAGGCCTTAAAAATTTATTTTTTCTGTAAAATTAGTGCGCAAATGAATGCACAAGCCAGCTTTGAGTGTACTACGGTTGAGAAGCGCAAGCAAGTTATAACTCTTATTAATTGCGAACCCCAGCCTTGGTTTGTACATCTCCTTCCTGACAAGAGATTGGTAAAGATCCAGTTGTACTCTCGCGGATGTCCCGAGGCTCCTTGAGAGGCACAATTGCATGCATTCCGCAGCGGCCTCGAGACGGCCGGATGGATGGGTACCTTTTGCGTAACTTCCCAAGGAGGTCGCTGATTTCTTATCCAACTTGATCGTACTTGAGATGGAGGTCGCACCAAAATGGGTTCCTCAAGTTACAAAAGTTTCGTTCGGAAAGTTGTTTGGATGTCGTAAGTGTATATGAATGATGGGTTCATATGAAAATTGTGTGGGCAAAAATGTGACAAAGAATCATGACATGGTTTGAATTTCATTGTAATGTATGCAAACCCTAATCTACAACAAGGGAAACAACCCTGAAACAATCTCTTTGAGGCTTGAAAAAACATCTAATGGAACAATTCAGTATTTTAAATCATCATCAAGACTACTTCTCTCTACTTACTATTTTTTTTCAAGCATGAATGTGAATTATTTATTATTGAAATTTTTTGAAATGTATTCCCAACTTATTTCTTCCATATATTATGGAGAGTTGCAAGTTGTAGGATCTACACATTTTTAGGTAAAAAGTTTGCAAGATAAAATCTAACCGTCTAGAAAGAGTTGAAAAATACTTCTCATTGAAATCCAAGCACCATGATCTTGCAATTTGTAAGGTTTCTGAAATTTTAGGGGGGTGTACTCTAAGAAGTTAATTTAAGGATCCCACAATTGGATATGTTAAAAACTATAAATATAGATGGAGATTTTAGCCTTGCTTTTGAGACTAGTATTTTGAAGTAGTTTTTGGCCTCTAAACATGAAAGAAATTTAGGGGTTAATCCACCACGAATATCTCCACTCCAAACCCTCAAATCATTAAAAAAAATTCTTTTTATTCACATAAAATTTAAAAACTTAAAAATATTAGTATCTGAAGCATATGAAAATACCACATAAAATAGGCACAAACAAAGCTAGCTTTGGACTTATAGGTTGCATATTTTTGAATGATATTTAGGATTGTTGATGGATGACTACAAATCCTTTGGTGAATTCTTGTATATTTTTGTTCACATATTTATACAAATGTACTTGTGAAATTTGTCATAAATGAAGATTTGTTACTTAAAAATTTGAACACTATTTGGGACAAAATGGCATCCTAAACTATTGATTTCATCATCCAAAATATGGACTTCAAGGTGCTAATAAGGTTTTCAATGGAAGTCAAATTAATGAATTACTACAAATAAAACATTTAATAAACTTACTCTAGAGACAAAGTAAAACTTCATTATAATTTTGGAAATGTAATTTTCATGCATCCGCAAGTTGGGATGCATTTATGAATGTTTTGGTCTCAAAATTTAAATATTGTAATTATTGAAAAAAAACAAGGTTCTGCCTTTTAAAAAATATTGTAGGTTTTAAAATTGTAGTTATTACCTATTTTTGAAATTGGTTCCTCTCACTTTGTATTGCTCTATATAACATTTTACCATTTCGATTATAAAATATTCCATAGAAAAATTTGATTTTTTTTCAATGTTTTATCCTTCATATCAATAAATACATAGCTGTTCATTTATTGTTGTAAGGATTTGACCTTTTCAAACTTAAACATTCAATGTTTTGAGATCTTATAAGTTAATAATTAACTCTTTGTTGGTTAATATTGTCACTTATATAAACTATTCAATGGAGCTAGTTATTCTATAAAGCACCTCTTTGTAGTTCTAGCATGGTATTCAAAACAAGCCTATATATGGAGTCAATGTAATTATGGTAAATAAAAATCAACCATAGTGTGGTCAATTTATCATCAATACATATTCAATGTAAATATATTGTATTAGAGTCTTGGACAATAGTTGTGAAGAGATCCACCCTTTGTTGAACCCAAGTTGATTTTGTGAGGATTTGAGATATTGTCTTCCTTCACAATAATTTGTATGCACTATACTATTGCCACAATATAATGAAATAAAAATAAAAATAAAAATAATTTTCCAAAATTTTAATTCATAAGAACTATGAAATTCTATATATTTTTTTGTGTCATGAGTTGGAATGCCACAAAACATAGTCTATGCACCCTCCTTGTAGAGAGCTTTCTAATGGTATGAAGGAGTCCAAGGGATGCATGGTTCTGGAAATCTCACCATAATAAATAAACAAAACAAAACAATCTAATTCTAGATATTGGCTTCTTTCACAATAATCAGTGTGCCTTTTGCCTTTGCCACAATAAAATAAATATTCAATAACTTTCACATTATAGGTCCAAATGCCATAAAAAAAAGCCCATACATTCTTCCTCACAAAGGGATTTTTGATGCTACCAAGAATGTGATCATAGGATGCACAATTATTAAGATCTTATCATAACAAACAAAACAAAATAAATCGAGAAATAAACAAGTTTGGGGAGTGACAAGCTTTGCTTTAATGCCATTAGAGGTGTTGTTGCACTATTGTTGTACATAAAAATATTCTTTGCTAAATGAGGCATTATAATGATTTATTTCGATTTTAGTGAAGATGCCAAAGTAGTACAAGTACAAAATTTATTTTTTGTGGAAACTAGTGCAACATAGTAATACTCCAACTTGCACTAATGTACCACTAACATTATTAACCAATGATAAGGGGGGTCTTTTTTGCTCCCCCCACAAGCGGGAGATCCCAATATGGCAACTTCCCAACCAACCAACAACTCGCTACAACTTCCCAATTAGCTAATGACACTCTGCACATTAACCCATAAACAAAGCTGCCGCCATTTTTTGGTCGATGAATGACAAAGAATCCTTGAATGCAACACAATAGTGCAACTATTCATCCTCGAAATTTTGCATGAAAAGGAGAGGCCTTGTATAGTAGTTTGACTTCCAATGAGTGCTTTTGGATTTTTTTTTTAGTCAATTATTCACACAATGCCAAAAGAAATGATTTCCACGATCACCAAACCATCCGTTAAGGATTAAACTAACTTCACTCCCAGGGATCCAAGGAAGGATTATCCAATCTTCAAGTAAAAATACTTTTAGAGCATTGCCACCCATTCCCTTGAAACAAAGCTAGGGAAATAGAGTGGCCCAAGCCCTACAGTTCTTGGGTTGCTTCCGTCTCCACTTATTCCTAAGGAAGTGAACATGCCAAAACAAGACAATCTCGTACATTAATGACTTGGTAGAATTAAGAGCCAACCAATTAACATGCTAATTGATTAAAAAAAATGTAAGAAATGGCCCACAAACCAACAAACCGACAAGATTTAGTATATGAGTCAACTAGCATGGCAGGGACGCTCTCCTAGTTGGTTTGGAGAGAGAATTGTGTTGTGATTGAGTTCTTTTTGTCCTCTTCCTAGGTCTGCGGTGGACTACTTTTTCTTTTGCCGTCCACGCACGAGCCCAGGGCAAGGAGCTTCCCCATGAATGAGTGGCAATGCTCATAGGCTGGTTACCACTTTTATGTACAGCACCGTGGCTTGCATAAATTAGTGTTACAAACACTACTAGTGTGACTCAGTTGCTTTTGAGTTTTGAAGTTTTTATAAGGAACAAACGGGATCCTCACTCATTGCCCTTTGAAATAATTTTTCAATGACTGCCCCCCTCCCCCCCCCCTCTTCCTCAAAAGGAAAAAAAAATTTAATTTCTGTAGCAGCTCCTGCTGCCCGAGTCCCCAACTGCCCTGAACTGCACCTGGGCCGAAAATAGTCACCGAAAAACATGGGTCCATGGATGGCTTGGGTTCCGAGCTGCTGGTGACATCACCCCTTCCCAAATCAGTAACTTACTACAGTACACTAATGATGATAAATAGTGTTACCCATACTAACTGTTTTGGAAATGCTGTAAGTTTTTACTCTTCATAAATATTTTTATGAAAATCATAAATCCTAGTGTCATTCTAAGTGGGAAAACTCTACATCCATAGTTGGTAAAAATATTCATCAAGAGTAAAAACTTATGGCTTTTAAAAATAAATTAGTGTAGGTAACACTATTTATCATCATTAGTGTACTGGTGAGCTGAGTGCACTCCAAAGGGTTCCTCACTGGGCTGCCGGCGAGTCCCCTTTTGAAAAAGCTGTTTTTTTTGTTTTTTTTTCCTCCTCGGGGAACCCCATCCAAGGCGAAATTGGAAGTGAAGGAGGCCTTCAACTTCCTTGGCTTGGAAGAAAACAGCCTCTGGAAAGACGTTAGTACGGCAGGGAAAAGGCTAATATTCGCCTGCAACTGCAAGCCTTCACCCAATTTGAAAATCGGTCGACAAAAGCTGGGGCAAACACACTGAAAGGCACTCACTCACTCACTCACTCACGGAGTGGGAGCCAGACACTTTTTTTTTTAAACTTAAAAAAAATAAAATGGCACTACCATTTTAAAAGAAAAAGAAATTAAAAAAATAAACGGACAATATCCATTGATAGGGGAAACAGTACATCGAACTAAGAGACAAAGTCTCCGGCGGGGAGTAAGCTTTTTTCTTTTCTTTCTTTTTTTCCTTTTTAAAAGAAAATCAAACCAACACCAGAAGCAAAGTAAAACAAAGCAACCACTTGGCAATAGGAATTGTCGAAGGTCGAGGTTGGAAGTTGGAGTCGGACGCTTCAATTAAAAACTCCCATCTTAGGGTGCCCGAGATTTCACTTCATCTGTTGATGATGTCTAACTCTGAAGAAGGAGGTTTGTAAGCAGACCATTTGAGGAACCTTCTAGCCTTATCGGGATAGAGTTCGCGGAGTTTCGAAGCTTTGAGCCATACGACTCTGGTGTGATCAATAAATGCTTCCCAGAGTACGAGTTCAAGCTTGTGCATAGGCTAAGTAGAATTGTTGAAGCCGATCGCGTTTTGATCTAGCCACGATATCCAAATCACTGAGCCACGGAAGAGAGACTACATCGAGCACTAGAAGAAAAACGTGTCCGTTGCAACCCACTGAGATGCGACTATGTGTTCTATACAACTGAGATGCGATTGTAGCCCTCTGTATTTGCACCAAATTTCACGTGTATGTAGTTGTAGTCGCAAAGTAGTCGGAAAATGAAGAATAGGGTTACGATATTGTAACAGAAGAACTGACATGAGGTATTCTACATCCAGTATTCATCGCAGTTGTCCATGTGGACAGCTATCTGCGAAGTAGAGTCCACCGTGGAAAAATGCAATCGCTCTGATTACAAGCTGCAACTAAAAACTAGAAGATTGCAACTTAGAAATGACTCAAATGCAACTAGGAATCAACTATAATGCAACTAGAGCCCGACTACAATGCAACTAAAAAACGATTCAAATGCAACTAGAGAACAAGTGCAATGCAACTAGAACATGACTGAAAATCAATTCAATTGTCCCATATCGATTGTCAAGAATACCATCAGCTTGAACAGATAAGAATGGTAAGTTATAGCATTCTTGTGTAATGAATTTTGATAGTGAAATTCTAATATTTATATATTTTGTAGATTTTTACACTTTGTAGATTTCTACAATTTGTAGATTTCTATAATCTACAACTCTATAAATTATAACCAAGTTGCAAACCAGTTGTATGTCAATCGCAAACCAGTTGCATACTAATCGCAAACGAGTTGCACATCAATCGCAAACTAGTTGCACACTAGTTATAAACCAGTTGTATGTCAATCGCAAACTAGTTGCACACCAGTTGTATGTCAATCGCAAACTAGTTGCACACAAATAAGTGAAATAACTTCCACATCAGCAACCACGTCACAGCAGTTCATCGACGAAGTTTTCCATTGCTTATCGAATGACAAACAACCTCGCGACTGCAGTGCAACTCATGCGACTTGTCCACTGCGACTGCGGACTCCAGAATATCACCAAGTCGCAAACATCCGATACGACTACAAACCAGTCGCAAACCGCAGTCGCAAAACCCTGCTTTTTCTTCTAGTGGAGGTACCTATTTTCAGCCATTGTGGGAGTTTGGATTCAATCACGCATTGTTGTCACGTGAGTCTTGGCCATGAGTCCATCATCATTGGAATTTCCAAGGCAAAGGATATGACAGTAAGAATGAAGTTCCAAGCATCCCTTATTCTCAGGCAATGGTGGAATTTGTGCATGACAGTTTTGTTAAGTCCCTCTTGGCAACTAATACAAATAGTAGAGATGTTGGGGGAGGCCTTTTGCCTCCAACAATGACAGCAACGATGCAGTGATAAACCGACCATATGAATCTGGCCTCTTTTTGCGGATGTGTCTTGTTCCATACTTCCCCCTATTTCGGCCGATAATCATTTCCTATAGCCCTGTGCCACTTCTTTACAATAGGCTTGATGAGTGCAAAACGATCAATGAGTAAGGAATGACCTAGTTTGGTTGTGTAAGCTTGGAGAAGTCCCGTTAAGCTTTGCGACCACCGTCCTAGATTGAAGAATAGTTCGTTTACTATCCCAACATAGAGAGGTTGTTCATTTTGCCTTGAAATAACTTTGATCCTCTTAAACCATCCAGAAATGGGTTGTTTGGTTAGAAGGCCTTGATTCATTTTAGATGGGTGAGGCCATGGTAGGAGAGATATGGAGAAGTTGTCAACCATATAATCGGTAAAGCTTGTAGGAAGCTCAATCAGCTATCAACCTGGTCCGAGTCTTGGCCGGAAAGTAAGAATAGTAGAAAAGAAGATAGCTAGTAGGGGATCATCTTCATAATCAAAAGTTCCAATAAATTCATGGGCCCACGTAACAAGATGATTGTCCTGAAGAAGAAAGATCCAAGCCTGAGAAGTCGATTGGATTAGATGTTGATATGCCTAACATTTGTTGTGGTGTAGGTCGTTGTCACAAGGTTTTGTGATTAGATTCGGAATAGCACCGAGATTTTGTTGTGAAAGTGCTTTGATATACATTGATAATCTCCCTAAATACCCTAAATAATCATAAACCTATCTTCAAGGTCCCTAATTTCCCAAATCCCTATCCTATAATTCCTTCAATAGCCTAAAAATTGTCATATTTAGTTTTGATTTAGCATAACTATTGGACAATAGTTCTAAATGACTTGAAACTTTGCTATATTATAGATCAACTACTTAAATATTTTCATACCAATTTTCAATTCAATACAAGATACTTTCCAACTTTGGTGGGCATTTCCCCAATGTTGACTTCTCAAACCTTCACTACTTCTGCACTCCGATTGTATTTTGTACATAACTTTTAGATCTCAAGTTCATTGAAGCTAAATTTTTGTCACAATGTAGAAGATAAGATAAGAAGATTATCCTCCAAGTTCCACATTCATAATACAAAAATCCAATAAGAATGACGCTCCTCAATATACCCTCCTTAGTTGCCTTGAAATTCAAACACCTCCACTTCAACGCCTCATAACTTTTTCTCCATAGTAGATCTAAATTTGAAACTTAGCACTCTTATGTCAACTCTTTAAAAACTCAGATTCAAAATATAACACTCAACCAATATTCTTGCAAAATGTTACACAAAAGTTCTCCAAATCAATACTTTACTTCAAATAAACCTCTCATAACAACAACACAACTCACTCACTCAAGTACCCCTATCACCTCCAACCCTCCAAGAGACAATAAAAAAAAAGAGAAAGCAAAGAACTAGCCCTTGCTTCTAGTAGCCACTCAAACCCCGACGGTTAATCCTAATCCTAATTCCACTACCCTAGTATCAACTACTAACAATCGGTTATCAACCGGCAACAACGAAGTCAAGACCAAGGCTCCTAACACTTACATACCCTACCACTAGCAACTCAAAATATATAATACTAACAACTAATTTTTCAACTAACAAGATGTTTAATTCAAATAGTAGACGACCCACATCACGACACCGTATAAATCACGGGCTTGATCACATTGAAGGAAATCCTCTATTGATATATTCTAGATATTTTGAACGTACCACATACCTTGTGCCATACTCTTGATGTTGAAAAGCCATGTGTGTTCCCTAAAAAATGTGATGTCCACCAAAAAGAGCTAGTAAGCACTTCATCACAATTATTGGAAGGTGTGGCTAAGATGTATCTGACCATCAATTGTTAAGCTCTGACTATATGATCCCATGCCCGTGATCCTCTAGTAGCATGGAATTTATGCCAAAAGTCCCACTGAGGCATCGCGGGCCATTTTCCTTGAGTTTGAGGACGAAATTGAAGGAACTTGTGATGTAAGAGGAATTGAAGGTTCAATGTATCTAGAAGCATCGCTTTAAGAATATATTTAACAACCAATGTATAAAGAGCTTCTTCCAAGACCACCAAATTGAGACCCCCTACATGTCGAGGAGCGTAGCAATCGGTCCAATTCACCCTTGTTTTACTTTGGTGTGATGATATGGTCCATAAGAAATCTCGTAATGAAGTTCAAATTTTTCTAATTATCACTAGCGATCCCTCTAGATGTAAATGAAGTACTAGAGAGTGCTAAGCAATATCAAATTAACGATGATTGCCCTACCCGCTAGTGAGATGTGTATACTCGTCTAATACTCCAGTTTCTTTCGTATTTTCATAGCAAGGAACTCATCTACATCTAGTGTTTGAAGGTTTAAGCCAAATGGGGAGTCTAGTAGTTTAGAAATATGATACTCGATAGCCTAAGGACAATCAATTTGATCTAATCACGGGGGGCTAGGTCTATTGAAATCCAAAATGCGAGACTTTTTGGCCAGTTGATTGTCAGTCCAGTTGCCAAACCATACCGATCAAGGAGATGAGATAGACAACGAAAAATCCGCTCCTCTCCAAAAACTGTAAAATCAATGTTGTCGGTGTATTGACTTATAATCTACTCTCCTAACTTGCCTAGAAGTGAGATGCTAGAGAGAGCCCTGTCTCTCATTAGTTTTTTGGTTGCAACATTAAGCACTTTCCCAATGAAAAGAAACAATTGCTATGCAATGGGACAACCTTGATGGACTCCATGCCTTACTAGAAAGGGTTTGGTATCCATGCCATTTATACAAATTATTGCATCTGCATCTTTGAAGAGCATTTTGATTATCCAAACAAAACTGATTGAGATATCCATGGTTTTGAGGACATTGAAGAGGAAAGGAAGATGCACTATATTGTAAGTTTTTTTAAAATCAAGTTTTAAGAGAATCAAGGATTGATTGGTCACCTTGGTCCAGTTGATAGTCTTGTGAAGAAGCAAGATGTTATCAAGAATATACTGAGTGGAAATGAATGCGGATTGATCAGGGCTAATTGTATCCGCAAGCATAAGCTGTAGTTGTCATTGAAGAGCTTTGGCTAATGTCTTATAGTCCATGTTGAGTAATCTGATGGGTCATCAATTCTCAAATTCTTTCCTCAATCCACCCTCATGTAAATGCGCTATTGTTCCTCAATTCATTCCATTGGAAAGGGACCTTTGTAAAATTGATTATTGAACCATTGCCATGAAGTCTTGGCCGATGAGGTCCTAAAATTTGATGTAAAATTCAATGATGAATTTGTTGGGGCCTAGGGACTTATTTGGTGCCATCTCTCAAGCCACTTGCTATAACTCCAGTTCTGAGAATTGTTGACTGAGGGAGTTGTTGTATTCTTGTAGGATGATATCTGGTAAAAGTTGAAAGAATTCATCCATTGTTGCCGTTGTCGTGTCGAGAGCGGTTTGCCTTGGGGATTCTGGCTATAGCTAGATATGAGTTAGAAATGAAGGATGTCGTAAGACAAGGATGGTAAGTGAACTCATCACTTGCAAATCCAGTCCACTAACAAAGATGATGAAGGTGAGTGAATTTGTCACCCCCAAATTCACCAATCAAGTGTAGAATGAGAATGTAGAATAACAAAAATTATTGTTGTTCGTGAATCTTTAAGCTTCGTCTTCAATCTTTAGTCGAATCTTCTGGTCTTCAGTCTTTTGTCTTCAATCTTCAAACTCTTTCCCGTTGGCTTATTATGTGGTAGCTCTATAAGGGTAAGGGTGAGTAATAAGAAACAAGTTTTTGGACGGGTAAAATGGGACAACAGAACACGAGCTACCGTCCAAATGATGGGCTCCTAAATTTCAAACCCACAGTGACCAGGAAGCGCCTTTCACTAGTGGGAACAACAAATAAGATCGACCATGTGGGTGATCAATCCCACTTCGTCGCTACAAACACAAAACGGGGCTAATACTGAATATCTATAGAGCTCGCAACTGGTTTACAATGCAAAATTGAAAAACAACAAATCTCCAAATCTGGCTAGGAATAACAACAAAAAGACAACAAGCCTCCAAATCCGACTAGAAATAACAAGCCGCAAGACACAACACATGAGTCTTCAATCTTCATGTCTTCAAAATTTCAATTCCAACTTCAAATCATCATATTAAGTCTCCACCTCAACTCCAACTTTAAAGCTAAACTTTGAATGAACACCACCGTTGCATCATAACTTCAAATGGAATGAAAGATATTTCTCTGGAAAGCCAATACAACTTCCTCCACTTCCTCCAAATCTCAACTCATTTCAGTACTCTGACCAATATCTATGGCCATCCAAAGTTTCGGCCTCTAAAAGTGAGAGCAACAGACCCTCCTTCACTCCCACACTCACAACTTACTTATACATGCTTCAATCACATCAAATGATAGCTTCTTAGAAATCTAAAAAATTTTCCTAGATTCTCTCCAAAATTCAAATCAAATTAACACTTTGCCCATCTTTCATGGCTACTCAAAGTTTCGTCCTTAAAAAAAGAAAGGCAACAGACCCTCCTTTACTTCTACACTCATATCTCACTCATACAAGCTCTAAATAGATTGAGTGATATCTTCCTAGAAAACTAACTCAATTTCCTACACTTTCTTCAAATTTCATTGCAAACCAAGAATTTGTTCCTCTTTTATGGTTGGTTGAAGTCTCTGCCTCTTAATTTGAAGGCAACAGACCTCCTTCCACTCAAACTAGCACAACTTTTGATTCACAACTTCAAATCAAGCAAGTGAGATAAATTTAGAAAGAAGACACCATGATACACAACTGTACCAATTTTCATTTCAATATTCCCAAAATTCACAACACAATGCCTCCAAACATTCGGGTCCTTCACTAAACTCACAGCGGGAGAGAAGATGAATAGTACCTACCTTTCTCTCCACCCTATCTTCACT
This sequence comes from Climacium dendroides, assembly GCA_950106755.1. Taxonomy (NCBI): domain Eukaryota; kingdom Viridiplantae; phylum Streptophyta; class Bryopsida; order Hypnales; family Climaciaceae; genus Climacium; species Climacium dendroides. The sequence goes on from OX467086.1 coordinate 32,041,400, forward strand.
CTAACCACACAAACAAGTGGGGTCAGCCCCTAACTCACTTCCAAAACTCCTCTAACAATAATTGAGCACTTATTTAGCCCCACAACTATCTCCTTATCTTTATTTTTGAAGGAAATTCACTTCAAGTTCACCTAGAAGGCAAACCATTTGAATATCTCTCTCCAACTACTTCTCAAACACAAAATTATTATAGAAAATCACTCCAAATATGGAATGAAGAACTAAAACTCAACATACATCTATTAGAGGTAAAAATCTAAAAGTCCAATCAAAATATCATTCCATCTGTAGGAATTTGAGGATGCGTTTGATAGTAGCAGCAACGTAATCGGCACAATTCGCCTTAGTTAAAGGGTTGACTGGCCCCTCTAACCATCGTTGGTGACCATGACTCCCTTCGATAGGCCTCACCGTTTAAACCTTCAAAACATCCTTCCAATGTAACTTCACGGTTGCCGGGCTCAATACATCCAATCTACAATAGAATCACCAATGCTCGAACGTCATGTTGAAGATTGCCGTGCCATCGTTTCTCCACGCGAGGTTGTTTTGGTGGTTGCGATGGCCCAACTTCGTCTTTTGTCCGCTTATGTAGCAATGAAAGATCTAGAAGTTGTTGTGGCTGATCTGACAGTTGCGATAAAGAAAATTCAAACTCTCGCTCCGGTTAAGATTCTTCATCTTGGGACTCAGAAAAAACCCTCCAATTCGACATAGTATAATCTAAATGAAAAACAAAGAAAAATCAAATCAAATGTGATGAAATTCACAAGTGAATCCTTCTCTTTATAGTTGCCTGTAACAACAAAGATAAGACTTCACCTTGAAGCCATCTCAAATGACGTCATCTTCTTTATTATGTTATAAATATCAAAATCTATTTAAAATATATAAATGTACATATTTTTACATAGTTCCTGCATTTGCAGCACGACACCGTTTGTTTAGGTGAGTCTAGAATTGCGGTGTATAGCTTGCTGTAGAATTTGGAGCAGGTTTGATTGAGACCTTCAAGATCATTGATCAACAACCCTTGTTCATCTTGAAGACCAGTAATTGCTACGGAAGTGGATCTCTCTCTCATTGCTTTGAAAAACTTTGATGTAACCATATCATTTGTTAGCTTCCATCTGATGTGGGTCCTTACTCTTTGGCCATTGACTTTGTGTGCTTCGACTTCTTGAATCTTGAGCCATACTTCCCTGTGTCGATGCTATGTTATTGGATTACTTAGGTCTACATGGAGCTTTGAGGCAACAATGGAGGCAACAATGGAGTCTTGTTTCTTCTCCGCAAAAGTCCTAGGACCTTCAGCAATAGAAAGCTTTGTAGGCTCGAGAGGCCACCTTCATCTTTTTGGAGGACGTAGCTAGAGAGGCTTGATTTCAAGCCTTTTTTTATCACCATTCTTGCTTCCTCCAATCAATAGCTATTCATCTTCCATCTACAAAACCAAGAAGGAGTAGTGTCGAATTCTATGTTGGCAAAAACTAGAGTGAAATTAGATCCTCCATTATTGTTGTAGATTTCATAACTCAGTAATTTACGTTTGGAACGCCCCACTCCATTTTTGAATAAATAGACTTTGTCTAACCTAGTCAGGATGCACTAGCCGTTGTCTCAGAGGTTATCCTAAGAAAATTGGAGGCTTCTAATTAATCTAGGGTTATCTTTGATGTTGAGGTGTCGTTTTAGGTTGGTAAAAAATCCGTGTTCTTGCAACGGTAACATGCAACCACAGGGAGTCAGGGATTTGTCTTGTCACTCCAAGATTTGACCATATTAAAATTGCTAATAAGGACCCAATAACATGTGAGAGGAAGCTGTCTCAACATGGCATCTTAGAGTTGGCATCTCGTGTGCAAGTCATTCCAAGCATAGACATTGATTAGCCCGACATTGCCACTAGGAAAACTTTTGAAAATAATCCATAGTGCTCGATTCTTAAGTAGGGATTCAATTTGAATGACTAGGCTTGTTAGTCTAGGAGATACTAGCGTGATGATGCCCCCATGCTTTGCACTAGGGGCTTGCAGATTATCATTGTAGCTCACACTTGCTCCTAATGACCATGACGTCACCTGTTACCACAAAAATTTGTCCAAGTTGGCAGAATCTTGGTAATGAAGCTTGTACTCTTAAATCATCACCATATCTAGATGAGGGAGAGATTGAATGTAGTTTCGTAACAAAGGAATGGAGGCTTTATTGTTGAGTCCCCTAACATTAAATGAGAGTAGTTGTAAAATCATGAGCGTGGATTGTGTTTAGAGGGCCTTGATACGAGAGCCTCTTTGCTATTTGGAGATGCATTAGACATGTAGCCCCAACTATTAAATCCGTTGGGGATAGTTGTATCAGGAGAGTTGTTAGGGTTGGAAATTAGAGCTCTTGCCATGGCTCTAGTGTATCGAATTAATGACATCAATTTGGCTGTTGGAGGGGTCAAAATAAAGTTTCTCATTGTCAATGAAGGTATCGGCAGGGGAGACTCAATGCTTAGCTGTAACCTTTCCGCTATGATGTCGTGAAGAGTTTTATATACCATTTCATTATCTCTAGCTTCCGCCCTATTTATAGGAAGAGGAGGTAAGGTTTTTGCGTGGCTTTGGGTAGCTGTTGACCATCCGGGTTCTATTTGTTGAGACATCAATGGGAGGAAATGGCTCTAGACATCAACGGAGTTGGGTAGTCTCTCATATAACTCCATGTTATGTCACGGTGTTAGGCAGTTTGTGACCAAGTGATGCTGTAAGTAGGTTGTGGTGAATCATGTGAACTGTTGAAAGCTGTAAAGTGTCATTTAGGTCATTTGCTACTCATCCACTAAAGGTAACCGACACTCACAACTCAAGACACATCCAAGGATGCCTAGCAAGGAATGGGAGTTCACTCAACCGATGCCACGAGACACACACATAATTGTTCCATGGTGCCTTGAAGTGGTGAAGAAGTCACCACTAATAACCATGAGTCATAGGGACTCTCATAAAGGCTCCAAGAGGGAGAGAGGACGGAGATCAATCCTTCTTATAGTACTCTCTAAGGTATTGATAGACCCACCCGTCCTAAGTCGAAGGAAAACCCTAAACACACTTGAGTTGTGCAAGACCACTCAATTCCAACTCAAATTGCCAAGTATCTCACCATTTGGACTCCCGAACTTCCAACCGACGTAATTTTGCACCCAGAGATCCAAATCAATATAAAATCCCATTTTAGACATCTACGCAATGAGTAGATGCCGATGGACTATTCACTCATCTCATTTAGACAAGTTCTTGCAAAGTTATGGCCCTCCAAAAATTCGGGTTCACTAGGGGAGGCGTCATGCCTTCACCACAACTTTTCTTTTGGCCATAACTTTTGACTCATGTCTTCAAACCTCGTAATGTTTGTCATTATAGGTTCCTTATCTTCATATCTTTCCAATGATATATTATATGCCATACTTTATTATGGTATTCATTGAGAACCCCTCACACTTAGCCCTCAAGTGTCCCAGCGCCACCAAGACTTAGTCAACTTTGAACGGCCATATCTTTTAGCTCACAACTCCAAATTATGTGTTCTTTTCTCCATTAGAAGTGTATTGTTAAAATATTTCCAAACGTGTATGATGCTCTACCATAAACTTCAAAAATAGGGCGTTATTGTGCCCTGTTTGATAGGGAGTCTCTCAAATCTCCCTTCCTAGTCTATTACAAGGCTTGGGAAGTCACCCCCAAGGTCCCTCCTTGCGCATTGTGGTTCATTGGGCACCCCAAGATGATAGGGGCGTGACATGTCACTAGTTTGATCGGAAAAAATTGTAACAACTATGCATCTTCAAAAACTTCTTTGTCTTGTAGAACTAGATCGATGATGGTTTCAGGGGATGATTCATGAATGTGATGCTGTGGTGTTAGATTGTATTGATCTCTGACTCCCTTGATACTAAGGAGTTCTAGTATGATACTAGTTGGTTCCAACTAAACAATGCAGTTCGATGGGGTTCATATCTCTTGAATGTCGCAAGTTGGTGGTAGTTTTTGCTTTGGAGCTAGTTCTACCAAGTTGACTTGAGAGTAAAATTAGCTTCTTGTTTTTTCGCTAAGTGGAGCATATATTGTTCTATTTTCACTTCGAGCTCCATGTCAACATCTTCATCTAGAGGAAGAGGATCCGTGACGTCGGAGAGGTGGACTGGGTTGTCAGATGGGTGGAGTAGTGGTGTTGGAAAAGAATCTGAGCTATTAGGAGAGAAGGAGGTTTGATGGAGTGCAAAAGGGATGGATTCACTAACTGCACTTGTGAAAGCTGTAGAAGGAATATAGATTAGTCTGAATTCATTGGAGAGTTGAACTAAACCAATAAAGAGGTTTAAACTCCTGAGAAATCTTGAGCTTCGTTGGGGACTTCAATATCCATTACGATGGGGGCGTGAGTTCAGAAGGAAATCAACAACTAGATTGAGCGTCTTTGATCTCCATTTTCTTGGCTTCGAGGTCCTCAAATAGGGTTTGTGCGTCCTTCATTCAATGAATTGGAAGCCATCATTGTCAGGTGGGTGGCATTGTGTGGAAGGTGAATGGCCCTAGTTTGTCGAGCTACAGTTGTGGTGAAACTGGTTAGGGTTTGAATGTTTTAAATTGCTTACATGTCTTGATTTTGGACTCGTGTCCAAGTCCCAACAAGAGGGAACATGAGGGTGCTACAAGATTCTGTGGTTAAGGCTATTCGACTCCTCATGTTTAGTTCTTGGATAGAGGCAACAATTAGTATCGAGGACCTCATACTCCACGGTAACTTTGAAGAAGTGACCTACTACATTTGCTACAGATATTTTCGAAACGTACTTTCTCAAGGGGTCAATGGCGATGTAGAAATGTGGATCTACCTTGCTTAAGTTGCTTTTATCTTCCTCCAGTATGGTACCTCAAGTGGAAGATTCTTCAACACTATCCATCTAAGGTTGATGAGCCCAATAGATTGGCAAGGGTTGAACATTGGATGCCAACATTGAAAAATGGCCGTTAAGATGGCTATACCAACTTTGAGCTTACAAGGCATCAGGTCCATGACGTGCTTGACCAACTCAATTGAGTCAAGTTTAATGAAAAAGAATCCCTCACCTGCATCTTGATAGAGACTAGAGAGCTACTTGCCCATTGATTCTATCCTCTAATTCTTGGATCCAAAGTTTGTGATGTACTAGTAGGAAGAGAAGCGACAAATCTTGCTATTACCACATGTTGCTTAAGATAAGTTGTTTCTTTTCGTAACGCCACCATGTCAAGCGTCGTAGCTCGCGTTGTAGTGGGAACAACAACTCAATCCCGAACTAGAATCCCATTAAGGTTGCGAGAGGTGCTAGCAGGGGGTTGATCTTGTTTACTTGGTTCCAATAACTTGGAGGTTCCACGAGCATTGAGCTCGATAGATCTGCGGCAATTACCCGACACCAAATCCCTAAAGCTTGATCTAGTTCCATTCTAATTGACTATTTCAGGACAAGGGGCTCCCTTTAGAGGACCTCAACGTACTTAGCCGACTCCATCACTAATAATTAGCTTTAGGAGATAAGCTCGGAGATTTAGATTTGAATGATCAAAACTAAACCATTGTGATTATCAATCGCATACCAAATTGTACAAATGCAAATCTAGACTATTCTACCAAGCTATGTTGAGTTGATGGTGTTTCTACGTGAAATTCAATACAAAGTTTTGTAGCAGTGTTGCTGCACAACTCTTGGTCTCTTGCTCTCACCATCATTCTCACCTCGAACATTGTGTTTTAAGAAAAAAAATTCAATTTATTCTTTAGAGCGAGTGAGCAAGCATTTTGTAAGTGACTGATGAGGAGTTGCCCTTAAAAAAAATTTTAAAAAGAAAAAAAAGAGGGGGGAGATTGAAACCAGCCATAATTATAAATTTATAATGAAGGTACAACTAAAGTATCACAAATCTACACAAAATAATAAGATAGCCGACCCCTTTCCAATCACTTAACCCTTAAATGACATTTCATGTTCAAGTTAGGTCACACTTCATGAGATTCTACATTGAAATATTGATTTTAAATTCTTTATTTTTTTTTCACATGTAATAATATATGAATAAAATTTAAATTTTTTAATAATTAAAAACATCAAATTGAATTTTATATAATTCTTTTAAAAAATTCTTTTAAAAAATCATAGTAATTACAAAAATGCTTAAAATAATACAATTTTTTTTATAAAAAATGAAAATAATCTATATTGATAAATATCATGGTGTAATTGATGTACTCTTTGAGATTACACCAAGAGAAATTCAATAGAAAAAGTTCAAAAGTGGTGTAATTTTGAGTTTTGAAGATGCTATTTTGAAAGTGTCACAAAAATTACACTAATTTTGGAAAAAATTCAAATGGAATAAAAAGTTGATTATTGGAACTACATTTTTTTAGTTAAGCTTAAAAACATTTAAATCCAAGAACTATGTGAAAATTCGAGTTTTGACTTTCGAAATGTCCAAGGGTTTGCATTGTCCTTTAAGGGTTAAATAATTGAACAAATCTCTTATATGGGTACGGTGAGAGGAAAAATTTCTCCATTTATAGAAATAGATTTCACAAGGATTTTATATTTTTTTAATATTTTTTCCTCAAAAATAAAATTACTATGAATTTTTTCATAAGGATTTTGTTCAACCTATTCTCGTTATATAGGTCACTATATTTCCAACCACCAGTTGATTACAAAATTGACCATGCTTCAATGTAGGTGATAATTGTGACTTCTAATGTATGCTTTGTGATCATTGTATGCTTTCAATATACACCTTCTCAATATTTGTATTGAGTGAGCCATCACTTAACCATGTGATCTATCACCTAAACTACAACTAATAAAAAATATGGCAGCCTAACTAGCAAAAATGAATGCTTGATTGGAAAGAGGTCGGCTACCTTAGTGAAATTAGGGTTCAACAGATTTCTGTCAGATTTTGACCGGATCAACGCGACCAAAACAACAGAAAAACTAAATTTTCTAGTAGTGAAATATTTCTATAGATATTACCATTTGTACACATGGAAGTTCATAAATCCCAATTACAACACCACCTGAGGTAGTATGCTCTAAAAGTGCCCATTTAAGGGATGGTCAAACTTTTTCATAGGTTTCCATGGACAAAAATATTTTTAGATTATCTTTTATAGAAAGAAAAATAGATGTAGAACTTAATACAAGTGGTTTTGTATTTTTCCAAGCATTTTGAATTACTTATAAATTTTCAAAGATTTGGAGCATAGGCACCTATTTCTAACCATAAGTCTTCCAAGATGCATTCACTTGCAACTTGTAAAGAGATGTGAAGAAATGAAAGACAATGATTAACTCTTGTAATAAAAAAAATAATTTTTCCTCAGTTCAATGGCTAAAGTGGTTCATTTAAGGATCACCTCATATCCATTCTCCAACTAATAATAGTGACAATCTGAAGGATAAGAGCAATTTTAGAGCAAACTACCTTAATTCAAAAGTAGTGCATTCTTGTACATTAACAATGAATATGTATATAGTGTCAAATGTTGAGAAATTAGTATGGGACAACCTAAATTTACTATTTTTTGCAATTTCATCTAACCCCTAATTAAAGGACCAAGGCACATTTGGAACAAAAATTGTGAAAAACTAATACTATTTAGGGCAAGAGAAAAAAAATTATTTTTCTCAATATCCAACCATTTGAATTTGTACTAAATTACCATGGGAATGTGTGGAAATTCTTAAGAAAAAATTGACCACATTAATTGAAAGATTGTAAATTTATACTATTTGAAGTTAAAGAAAAAAACTTTTTTTTTTTACCTTCCTTGACAGGACCAATAGACTTTCAATTTCTCTTAGAATGAAATTTTTACATTACATTACACATGGTTACCTTTTTTTTATACTTGCATCTTGTATTATGTAAATTACAAATCTATAATTTCACAATTATAGGAAGAGTTTTGTAAATGCTATATGAAGTTGCCCAAGTTATCCAAAAATTTCAAGGTATCCTAACTTTTGATCTAGCCACCAAATTGGAAAAAAATTTACATTATCATCAAGGGATTATATGTTCATAGTTTTTGTGTTAAAATTTTGTGAACATTCGACCAAAATTGACTTTGTAGGTAAGTATTTAAAATCACTTGCATGTTTTGAATGGTCACTTGGTCTTTTAGAGGTTAAATTGATGTGTGTAAGGTGGAAACATCTATTACCATTCATTTTAGTTAAATTGGTGGGTACAGATGGAGTCACAATTAGGATTACTTAGCAACATGGTCACTTAGCTATTTTTTCCTATTTGCAAGGAATTAAAACTTTCACTTGTATATTAATAAATAAATAAAATCACAATTGGGTGTTATTTTTTCCACATAGACGAATGAAAATAATTAATTCTTAAAGTTTCTTTAGATGATTTTGGCTTTGTTATTTTGTGGAAATAATTTGCTATTATTTGCTAATAACTATGGATTTCTCTAGTTAGTAGAAACATGGTCCTAGTAGACTCAAAAGTAAGACCCACCCTAAATCAAGTTCATCACATAAATGATAAATTTGACTTGCAATGAATCTTAACCCCTAAATTCCCAAGGCCTTTTTTCTTTCAAAAACCATTCAAAACTGCCATTTCTATTGCAAGGTACAAAACTCTTGAAATTTTCATTTTGGGGGTATATGTAACCGTAGGATCTTGCACTGGACTAGTATAAAAATGCGTAGTAGAAATTTCAAAAATGTTGATTGTGTACATTGTAAAATATTTGTGTTTAAAGTGAAAAAACAAGTTTTTTTGGCACATTTTATGACTAGATTTTTTGGCTTTGAATTTCTTTCTTTTAAATTTTTTATACTATTGAGTTTGAGGTTAAAATTTTTTATGTTGAAGATTTGAGTTGAGAATTGGGGCAAAATATTCAAAATTCAAAATATTTGATTTTCATTCATTAAAAAATTATTAAGTAGAAGTAGGTCTAAGATTCAATGAAATACTAAATTATTAATAGTTCTAAGATGGAATTGAAACACCATATTTCCAATAATGAGATTGTTCTTACAAGCATACTTAACCTTATCAAACAATTATGTTAAAGATGGCATAACTTTTGCTCCCAATCACCAAATGAATTGAAATAAAAATCATATTCCTATGAAATTAATGAGTTTTTTTTATCTTCTAAGAAAGTTTTTAAGAAAAGCACCGAAAATTGAGGTCAAAGGAACCTGCCCAAACTCTCAAGTAGACACTTGGGACTCTAGGGGTTAAACATCGAGTCTAACAAATTACCATGACAATTCCGCAAACTTCCTAAATGCTACCATGCGCGCTCTACTTCTTTCCTCTGATTGTTTCCAAGGGGTGCAATTGGATACCTACGAAAGGCTTGGTTGTGACCACATTTGTGGAAATAATTTGTTAGTCTTTGCTATGGATTATTTTACTAGTAGAAACATGATTTTGGTAGACTCAACATTAAGACAGACACCGTAAATCATGTTGTTACAAAATGATGAACTTGTCTTGGGATGGATCTTAACAATAAGTCTAACAAATTACCATGGTAGCTCCACAAACTTCCCGAACGTTGCCGTGCACTTTGCATCTCTCCCCAATGGTTTCCAAGGGTTAGAGAATTGCATGTCACAATGGTAGAATGGTAGTTCACCTAGTTGTGGCCACGACATTAGATGAAATTTGAAGCCTTTGGAAGACTGTGAGTCCCCGGGCTCTAAAAACTCTTTTGACTACGTGGGAACGCTGTCAACTGTACAGTCCGACTTGGTCAAGACCATGCCACGTCATTTTTTTTTTAAAGTTTTTTTTTTTTTTTTTGACAACTAGTCGTGTTCTTTTACTAATGTGAGAACAGAATTGAGAACAAGCCTGAAACAGTCTCCTAGAGGCCTCAAATGTCTTCTAATGGCTTATTGTCTAACTACACTAAAATTGGTAAATAGTGTTGGATGATAATTAGTGTTGTTCCCTGTTTTTCACCCCAACATTACTTCCCCACCATTCCAACTTCTAACACTAAATGCACTCCTGCAGAAATGTTGAAATGACCAAATTTTATTATAGAGGTAAAATAGTGTTAGAATGGGTAAATAATGTTCTAACACTAACCTTGCAAATCACAATTAGTGTTATTGTTGACAATTAGTATAGCCAACACTATTTACCAAGTTTAATGTAGTAGTTGGGATGAGGTCTTTTGAACCGGATTTCAAAGCCCAACTTGAAGCACCTCATCTACTTGTCGACTAAGAGCAAAGAAGCTGCATCGACTGCTTGCTCACAAGTAGTAAGTTCTAAGTTGTTGCAACAGAACGCGACACCTAACTTACTTTGAGGCCGACCCTAGTTTAGTAATTGGCAGCACGCACTACTACACTAAAATTGGTAAATACTGTTGGCAACACTAATTTGTTCATGCATCTTTGATTTTTGAAATGAGGAATGTATTTTCTGGTTGGCAAAGGTGAATAGAACATGGAGGCAAAAATCTAAAAACTGTGTTTTTGGTAGCTAGAACAATAGCCAATCTAGGTGTCACAATATGGCCACTACAATTATCAAGCCATATGATTTTCATGCGTTGATGAAGATCGGCTTGATATGCACAAGGTTCTAAAAAGTATTCGGGGAAGATGGTTCGGTCCATCCAACCTTTAGGACCCGTTCTATAAGAAACCCCTGAAATATTATCAATCAACCTCCGTATAGGATAGCTCCTATTTTCATTTAAGAAAATGATCATAGGAGCTTCTATTGTGGCACGACGACCTCCTGAATTGTGAATCATCATTGTCATGAACTCTCCACCCGAGACAATTTCAGTGTATTTGACAGTTGTATCTCTCCTAAACCCTAAAGTTCGGCCATTGTCAAGATCAACAACAAAATGCGTTTCATCCAGGTTTTCCATGAGATTTTCATCGGATGAAAATCCTCTTGCAAGACCCCAAAATGGTAGGCGTTTTCTATTTCGATTTGAAGCTCTTTTTCAAGGCTACAAGTCAAACGCCCATGTTGGAATAAAAGAACTATATTAAGGTCATCTATGAACTGATTGATCCAATTCGTTGTGATTTTGTTGACCAACGGAACATTGTCTTTGGGATTGACAAAAAAGGTTGTGAAAATGGACTCAAGAGCTACAAGAATGGAAAGGGTCAATTCACGAAGTAGGTGAGAGGAAAATTTGACACCTACTTTGCAAAGGCAGTTGAATTCTTCAAGTAATAGAGGGTACAAATATTGCACCCATTCGCTCTTCTTTTTGCCTCAACCTGGTCTGGCCTTTGGAGAATGGCGCCCCCTTTTGCCCAAATGGCTTCAGCTACAAAAAGATGGAGTGATGGGACTGAGAATATCTTCAAGGAATGGATTGCGTTGTTGCCACCATTGGCTGGCTTTAATAAAGTTGGCGGGGCGTTGGCCATGGAAGTGCTCTAGAAATGCTTGAATGACTCGAGCATTGAGGCCCACCAAGCCGTGAACAACAAGATCTTTAATCATCCAAGAAGTAACAGATTGGCGAGTGGCAAGGCTAGAAACTTGTTGATGGCGGGGGGAACATTGGAAGGAATTGCAGCAAACGGGAGGCGGTCCATGGTCGACTACAAAAAAAACTGTATAAATGTGATTGTAGAAAAAAACTAGCGACAAAAAAAATCCATTTTTTAGAGGAAATAGAGGACGGAAGACAAATCCAATGGTGTCATCCAATCTTCAAACATACCTCAATAAAAAGTTATAGGCGTCGCAAGTTTGAATTGAAGCGGCAGGAAACCGGGGAGTATACTTCCCCCCACCCCCCGTAGAAAGCTCTTCACTTCTCTTCTCAATGTCTCTCAATTTCTCCAAGGCCACCACCGAGGAGCTCTCCACTTGTTCGCACCATGCAAGGGAAGAGTGAAGCAAGCAAAAAAAAAGTTTTGCACGGGAGGTGAAAATTGGAGTTCCCCAGGAAAGGGCCAAAACGTGACGACGAGAGGTAGAAATTTTAGTTTCCCAAAGAAGGGCCAGAAATTGTTGTCGGTTGGTAGAAATTAGAGCATTCTTGGGAAGGACCAAAATTTGACAGCGGGAGTGAAGTGCCCCAAAACTATTTACACATAAGTTGGAAAATAGTGTTGGGGGTAAAAAAACAAGGAACAACACTAATTATCATCCAACACTATTTACCAATTTTAGTATACCGAGTTTGTCCCCAAACCAATTTTTTTACAAAACAACCATGAGACAACCAATGTTTGGGGAGAATTGAATGTTGGATAGTTCATTGTTAGACACTAGAATTGGGGAAAAAATTAGGTTGTAATTTGCAAAACATGGTGAAAAACTCTACAAGATTTCTACTCAGTGTGAAAAATTAGATATAAAATTAGACTTGGTACTTAGAAAATTAGTTCAATATCTGTAATTTAAGTTAGGTTGTTTGTTTAGTTTAATTTTGTTTATTTGTTATAGTGAGATCTTTTAGATCGAGCATCCCCTAGTTGTGTTCTTAGAGAGGTGCATGGGCTTTGTTTCATGACATTTGGATCTATGACAAAAAAATATATTGAATTTAAAAAATTTTACAAGTAAGAAAATTAAAAAATTAATTTTGACTTTTCTTTTGACTTTGGCAACGGCATAGGGCACACTAGTGGGAATCAAAAGATAATAACTCCTAAAACTCAAAAAATATCTTGAATGATGGATTGAACTTCCATAGTAGATAAAGATCAACAATAGATGTACAAACTCCATCCTCTAAATGAGCTCTTAACCTTATAAGGATGTTGTAGACTTGAATGGTCTAATGGATGACTTCATTGTTAATGGTAGAAACAAAAAATGCACCTACTAGTTCAATAATTGGAGTCTTTTGGTGACTACCTTGGTCATGGGAGTTTGCATCCTTCAAGGGTTAATTTCTAAAGTTTTTTCATGTTTAGAGGCCCCAAATTGGTTCATAGTACTCATGATCAAAGTAAAAGCTAAAATCTTTATCTATATTTATTTTAAAACAAATACAACTTTAGGATCTTTTGGTTAACTTGTTCAAGTACATCGTCCCAAAATCTTTAAATAAACACATACTTAATATGTCCACACACTATCTTGTGTATTTTATGTCAAAAAATGAGTTGTGAATACAATTTTAAAAATTTAACCAAAAAATTATCATATTCATTTTTTTTAAAGTTATTAAGTATAAGGTGGTATTAAATAAAAGAAAAAACTAGAATGCTAATAATCTTTTAAAAGAAATCAATAATTGTTAATTCCAATGGTGATTGAATGTTCTAGTAAACAATTGGTGTCTTTTATTTCTATTTTTATTTGAAAATTTTCAAAACTAAGTGCAAAAGAAAACTTTGTATGTTTTTCCTACCTTCATTGCCTTCAAAATAAAACTTCTTCTTTCACCTCATTATTCAGAATTGAATGGTTCAAATGTTTTTGAGTGGCATCAATCTATACAATCCAAAAATTTTAATTAATCTTTTTTTAGAATATATTTATTGCTATTTGATTTGAAATTAAAATTAAAAAAAACTTTTGACTTTTGCAATATTTATCAGAATGAAGTGAATAAAAGTTTTACACTTAGATTAGGATGATTAACATCCATTCTAAGAATCATACTACTAAAATCATAACTCCCTCTGTAATATCACAAATGCTACCATTAATACTAGGGGCTCGTGCTTACTATGCTACGCATTCACTGTATCACATATTCGAAAAAAATTGATATATTTGAATAGAATGCATGATAATGATTTTGATAAGTCTTTAAAATAATTATTTTAATTGTTCTATAAAAATATTTCTAATCATGCATACATAGAAATCATATTTTCACACAATGTGATACTACTGAAATAGAGTAGCAATTCACACTAAAAGGTGATATTATAGAAATAATATAGTTGTTGCAAATTGAGGTGATATTAAAGAAGATCCATAGGATGATATTATAGAGGTAGCAAGTCCATTGCTTCTTTGGGCTTTATACTTCTTTTGCATTTCTATGTTTTTGTGCTTTTCTGAGCTTTGAGCTTCTAATTTCAATTTTCTATTGCTACTACCAAATGATTTGAGAATTTTTTTAGATTGAACCGATTTCGGATTTCTCAAAAATTAAATTGTTCACCAAGCTTTTGAGATTTACAAGTTTTTCCTTTAAATTCTTCTATTTGGGTTGCCATTGTTTGTAACAATTGAGTTAAATTTCTAATGCATTCTAATGTATATGTATCTTTTACCATATTCATCATTGCATGTATTTCATTCATCATTCATTAAATTTCTTTTGTTTATTTCAGTATATGTTTATTTATTAAAAAAATTATATAAAGATTTTAGTAATTTTTATTTGAAGATTTATTGAAATTCTTGCTTTGCATTCTATCTAATACATAAAAATTCTAATGAAATTCTAATGGTGAATGCGTAGCATAGCAAGTGCCAACCACTAGTTTCATGCTAAAATTATAAATTATAAAGTCAATAGAGCTTGCCTAAATTTTTTTATAAATCAAAGTGGTCTCTTTGGTCTTGTAGGGATTAAAGGTATGATAAGCCTAATGTGGATTGCAACTTGTTATTATTATTATTTTTTATATATTTGACATATAAGGTGCATGAATTGATGTACAAACAATTACAAAAGTTTGAATTCATGATGGATTGGATCCAATGACATATGACACTTCTAATTTAGATCATTACTACACTTCATATATGTCTGAAAAATTATAAAAAATGCTACATATTCTACATGTAAGGGGATGTATTTGAACACGATAAAGTTTAGATATTAGAATGACCTCCAAATGAAAGATGTTAGTTGTTGAATTTTCAATTATCTAAAAATGTATCTCTTGCCATATTTAAATATATATATTATTATATATTCTAAGAGTACAATATAGAATTCCATATATCGTCTCCACCAAACATATATCCTTACAAATCCAAGCCTATTATATTGTCAAAAATCACTCAAAAATGCCATTTTTGATGCAAACAGTGACAAATTTAAACATTTGTTCTTTAATTTTTGGCTATTTTGATTACAAGATATAAGCATTTAAAGTGAAGAAAACTAGTTTTTTTCTTCCTAGTTTGATTAGATTATAAAGCCTTGAATCTTCTTAATTAAAAAATTTTGTGCTGTAAAGTTATAAATTAAAAAAAATTTACCTTATATTATTGAATTGATGAGTTCAGAAAAAAACTTAGTGATTTTCATTCTTTATGAGATTTTTAAACACACTAATCCCCAAAGTGAGATTGTTTTAAAAAGCAAACTAAACTATTTGCAATTTTTTTTAATTGCTAAAATTGAATTCACAAATGAATCCAATATATTATTTTATCAAGAATTTACTAAGATTGCTTGCAAAACAAGAAGCTTCATAACTTTCACATCACTTATCCAAATGGAATGAATCAAATCTTTTCAAATAGACAAAAACATAATCTACAAGAAATAAATTTTTAAAAATTATTTCAAATTTTTGTATTTTGATTGCCTATCCTCGCCTATTTGGGGCTTATTGTAGCATAACTTTTGCTTCCATTCACTAATTGAAATAAAAATTATATTCCTAAAAAGCTAATTAGTTTTCTTGTCTTGAAGAAAAATTAAATTCTTTTTTATAAATTGAAATTGTAGGTGCTTGTTTGAACCTTCAAGAGTCCCTTCAATCTCGTGGGAACAATCTTAGGACTTTAGGGGTTAAAGGTTAGTTTACCAACAATGCAACAAAAACTTGTCAATTATTTATTATAGAAAAATTCTCTGCTAAAATGTACTCCCTTGCAATATATACAATAGAACCTTTCTAAAGTAATGGAGCTAGGACTAGATGTTCATATTACATTAAGGAAGGTCATTTGCATTAATGACGTTTGTATGTGGCCTAGGTAGGGATTGAAAGTGGGATTGAACAATCAACATTACCTTTTAAAGAGGTTATTTCTTTAGAGAATAATTACTTCATAGAGGTTATTATTTTTAAGAGGTTCTATTGTATAAGTGCTTCTCTTAAATGTCTCATGTTTAAGAAGGATTGCAATTGGAGTTGTGGGTGTGTAAAGTATAATTACTCCACGTAGTGGAATTGGGCTAGATTGTAGTAGCGGCGACCTCAGTGATGGGGCTCGGAGAATCATTGAGTGAGATTCTATACTTCATTAGGGTAACAAATGGCAACATTATATGGAATGTAGCACCTAAATCCTACATAGTGGTGTGCCGTTGGGCATGTAGCTACAGTAACTAGGTGTCTAGTGCCATATAGGATATATAAAGGGGTAGCCTCTAATATAAATTTTGGGCGTGTGGGTTGGATGTCCTTTGTTATTTGGATAGAGAGATGGAATGGGAAAGCACACACCCGGCCATTCTCCCTGCAATGAAGACCATGGTCGCCAAGACCACAGGTGTCCCATAGAGTTGTGTACAGTCGGGTACTGAAAGCTTACAAATTGCCTTTTTTATCCATTCAAAGATTTGTACATAAGATAGAATAAAATAGGCTTTCTTTGTCTTGCATAATTTTCACTCAATTCTTACCCAATCCCAATGAAGCATACCAAATTTCAATTTCAAAAATGCAAAATTTCATTTTTGGTGGATTTTTTAAGTCAATTTTTGTGGCTTTACATAATATTTGGTTGAAAATAATTGGTGGTGAATTTTCTTAATTTGATTGCATGGATACATAGGGAACATCTATGCGCACATCTTTCATATTAAAAAACACACCTTTAAGTAACAAAAATATGATCAATGAAGAATTCAATGAAAAATGTAGTATGACCAAACTTGAAAGAAATGGATATCTCTATATTTTAACTAGATTTTGGCATTTGACCCTTACATTGTAACTAATTTTGTATATTTTAGTATGATGGTACAATTACTTTGCCAAAATCTAGTTAAAATATGAAGATATCTATTTCACAAAGTTTGGGCATATGCTATCTCACATTGAATTCGTAATAGATTATATTTTTGTTGCTTAAGGGGGTGTTTTTTAATATGAAAGATGTGCATATGGATGTTTCCTACATATCCATGCAATTGAATTAAAAAAATTCACCACCAATTGTTTTCCATAAAATATTATGTAAAACCATGAAAATTAACTTTAAAAATTCACCAAAAATGAAAATTTTCTTTTTTGAAACTAAAATTTGGTATGCTTGATTAGAATTGTGTAAGGATGCAGTGAAAATTATGCTTACCAAAAAAATAACAATTATAATCCACATTGTACGAAAAAATTTCAATGGCTCAAAAAGGCAATTTGTAAGCTTTCAGTACCCGACTGTACACCCACCCATAGCCAATATACAACTCCAACAAAAGCGAGCAAGCTTGCACAAGACAACTCCTCTTCTAGATGGTACATACGTTACGAGGGGCATCTTGCAGTGGAGGTTATCGATTCTACATCTGTCCCGAATTCTCTCTTCAGTCCTGACTTGTATATTGGCGGACTCTGTTTTGTGGATTGCAACTTGCAAGTACTAAATTGGCGCATTCCCTCACTCAGTGGGACCCTAACTGACTGTCTGTTTTTTTACTACCTCGTGGTACCGTACACTGGATGAGTGTTCGAAACCCGGCCCTAACTGAAAGTCCAGTAAGTTAGAGTTTGGCACGCTTGATGACGACGGATGGGAGGTAGCTGCGCAGTGAGTGGGTGCAAGTCTGTTGGCCTCGAAAACGGAGCGCCTGCATTTATATGGGTGGCAACAGGTTTTATGCAAAGCTGCAGCTGTGCTGGACTGCTGGTCTGCTGCTGCACCTCCACTTTTTCCATCGGATCACGAACACCAGGGAGAGCTGGAATCCCAATGCACGCCACCGTCCAGAGGCTACAGGACCCCATCCGTGCACTTTTGGCTTTTGTTCTGTCCCACAAGCTAGCTACGACTTGCATCGATGGAGCTAGTCGCGCTCTGGCTTAACTTGGAATGTGTTCTGTAGACACATGCACCCAACTGTACTGACTTAGACGGTATCGATCTACAGGTTTTAGGCGAGCCAGGGCATCCGTAGATCGAACTTCGACGTACAGTATCGCTACTTATAGTATTACCCCTAAGCTTCTCGCTTCGTCGAAGGTTTACACGTAAACTTGAACTTAACTGGACTGAGAATATTATTGCAAATGAAGTGTCCCAAAAGATCGCACGCCCGACTGTAACTTTCTAGGCGAGCCTGGGGCATTCTTAGAGCTTCGACGTTACCACCACTTAATTACGGCATCACCCTAATTACTCGTTCAAGGATTAGGGCTAGCTGATTTTGAGCTTGAATTCACTGAGAATTTCATTGCCAATGAAGTATCGCAAAATACTGAGTCTCTTCTTGGTATTCAGTGTTTCGCACACCCAACTGTAACTTTCTAGGCGAGCCAAGTAGCATCCTTAGACCGAGCTTCGACGGTACAGTACCGCTATTATGGCATTACCCTCACTAATTCAAGTTTAGGTCGAAATTGAAGTTTAAACTTGGAAGCAAATGACTGAGAATTTCATTGCAGCTAGCTGAAGTGACCAAAAAAAGGTTACGTTAGATCATGGCTTTGAAGGATTCGCAGCAATTCAAGGATTGTCGCTCTACTTGCTAATCTGGATGACACAGCCAATGCTGCTCTTCCCCAGACGGACGCTCTTGTCTTATTAGTGCGTCGTATTGGTACCCACTTATTATTCCTGACGCTGGAGTTGCATTCAGTGCGGTACTTTCACTCAACCCATTCTGTACGTGCACCTTTCCTGTGTACAGTATCCTCAGAATTTGTCATCTTCGGTACCCCTCTGGTTGGACAACTTCCACAACCCTAGACCTTCCTGACTTCAAGTTTCTTTAGTAATATTTTTTTCAATGAAAACGTACGAGAGTTTTAATGCAAGTGAGTACTGGAAATAACAGACCATCAATGACTCCACAACTGAGGGTCCCTCAGTTACTTTGCTTGATTCCTACCTTCAAGGATTGTTGCGGGTAGTCTGTAGCAGCGCCTCATGGAGGAGAGATGAAAATGTTTCACGTTTGGGCAGGCGGGATGGATGTTGTCCATTTGTTGGATAGAGAGTGGGAAGGCAACCCACCCATTGTTGTCTTCGACAATGGCAACCAAGGTCACCACTACTATAAGTGTCCCTATTGCTACTCTTCTTACCAATTATCAATTAGGATGCTACATCTAGTACTGCTCTTCCCTAAACTACCTCATCTTCTTGCAAAAGTTTTTGACCTTCTCATCCACTTTCTTAGGGCACCTCTACACCAACACCTTCAAGTACATCAATGAAGGGCGTTCCTCTATCATAGAAGATCACCGGTATAGAACCTTTTGTGGCATATTGATGTGGGGTTGCTCTTCTAGAATGAGACAAACTAGTCCATTTTAGTCACCTCATATGGATCCATCCCAATTTCAAATTCAATACCAACAACTTATCAAGTGAAAATGAAATGTGAGAAGGATAGATGAGCAGTGCAAATGGAAGATCATAATGAATTTAACAAGGCTCATGTGTAAATTTTTTATGTGTGAATAAATTTGCAACAATACAAATCAAGTATCAACAAGATTTTGTCATAATGAGGAGTATACTTGCAATGTGTGATATCTTTGTGGAATAAAAGCAATGAAAAAGAATCGGGTCATACACTCTTTGTTGACCTCTTTGTTTCTCATTCCTATTATATGTAATTAATCTATAAATAGTTGACAAGTATAAGAAGATACAATTTACTAATTCAATGAATAAAATTTAGTCAAATTACAAGAAAAGCCTTATATAAGTGTCACTAACGGGATGAATCCTTTGATCTTTCAAATTCTTTCACTAAATCATAATGTCATTCCAATGAATACTTTCTATTCAAGAACAAGATGCACATCAACATATTTTTAGTCCTTAAAGTAACGAATTATTGATCAAATTCCACTTTAGAATTTTTTTTCTCATATCCATTGTCAAATTTAAGCCAAGAATTAATGAAGATGTATTAAGAATGCAAAGATTGGCACACTAGAAGTGACCTTTCCTTAAAGGAGATGTTATGGGAGATTGTGTGAGCTAATTTTAAGGCTATAGAATCCATTATGGGCCAATGAACAATAGAAGGCAACTAACCTTCAAGGTTGGACTCCCATATTTTGTTTTTACTCTTTTAATTCCTAAAAGGCCAAGTGGATGTTGAATGACAAATTGAAAAGTTGGATAGGTTCCTATAAATTCAATTTTGAAATTCCGATGCAAATGTAGATGCATACCACCTTCTCAAGAATATAAATTACTTCTCCAATCTAGTGCCCAAATCCAAAGTTATGGTATTGAAAGTTTATGTACAAGGTGGGCAAGTTTAGGAAGTATGTGTAAAATCCCTCTTCTTCCTTAAAAATTTGGTAGTATATGAATAATTTAATATAGGATACAACTATAAAAAATCCCATGTGTAGTACAAAAATCTCACTCTAAAAGGAATTAAAGTTTACTAACATTGTCAAACAAGGTAGGAAAAAACTTTTTCTACTAACTTCAAACACTATAATCTTTAGTCAAAATTTTTGAATTTTTTTCTTCTCATTTTCATAGTAGAGTACTATAAGTTTGTAAAGATGAATTTTGAGAAAACCATTTTCTAATTTTTTAAATTTGCCCTAAAATGTGGCCATTTATGCCTAAAATGCAACTTGATACTTTTGAAGTTAACCTTGTTGACTTGCAAAGATTCATTTTATTTTAAATACTTTGATGTTTTAGTTGATTTTTTTTGCACTATATCCTATATAAACTCTATATGACCAAAAATATTAAAAAGTTTCATTTTCTAGTCCATTGAGAAAGAATGGAATTTTTTTTGAACTTCAATTGTACAAATTGTATTTGAATGCTATAGAAATTTGTAAATAAAATTTTGTAGACTCGTGCAAAAGATATATCATGGTTTTTAATCCATAAAGGTCCAAGGCATATTTTAGACAAAAATTATAAAAAAAAACTACCAATTTTTAGGGCAGTGAGAAAAAAATGAATTTAAAAAAAATTCAACTATACAAATTTGTACTAAACTACTATAGAAATGTGTAGAAAACATTTTTGAATCTTTGACCACATGGATTGAAAGATCATAACGTTTGAAGTTATGAGAAAAGGTTTTTTTTACCTTGCCCAATAAGGCTAGGAGCCTTTAATTCCTCTTAGTGAAATTTTTACACTAAATATGGTTGTTGTTTTGACATTTGCATTTTGTGTCATGTAACTTAAATACTTGTCAAATTTCAAAGGAGTAAAAGAGAAGTTTTGCAAAAGTTGCCCAAAACTACCCAAGTTGCCAAAAAAGTTCAAGGCACCATAACCTTTGCTTTGGGCACTTGATTAGAAAAAAATTATATTTCCATGTGGGGGGACATGTTTACACCATGTGTTAAAATTTGAAGAATGTTCATTAAAAAATGACTTCATATGCACCTACCCAAGATCACCTATATACATTCAATGGTCATTCAGTCTTGTAGGGGTTAATAACATTTGATATTTGAAATTTTTCTTGACCTTTTGAATAGGGACAATAAACTTTGATTCTTTTTATAGTGAAGTTTGATCTAAATGCCCAAATAGAAGAGAAAATTTGTATTTCCATGAAAAGGGGACATTTTCATACCTTGAGTCGTGTTATTACGAATTCCAAAAAATTATATTTCAATAACTAAAGAATTTTGAAAAAATGGATTGAATTAAAAAAAATCACCAATAACGTCCAAAAATTGTTGAAAAAAAATTTAATTCCTTGACTAGTTATTGCAATTTTGGAAGTATATGAAAACATATAAAAGTAATTGTATAATTTTTTTATTTACCAATTCATTTAAAGTTTTTTTTCTACACTTATTTCAAAATGGACCCCAAGTACTAGCATCACAAAGTTGAAACCCTACACTTGTCAACAGTTATCACGTGGTTATTGTTGTTTTATGGGTTCACATGTTAAATACAATTCATCGCATCATTACGATGCAATTGCAAGTAATACATTGTAATGATGCAATAACAATGTGAAGTAATGCATCGTAATGATGAGATAAATTGTAATTAACGTGCGAACCCATGAAACAACAATAACCACGTGATAATTGTTGACAAACTATAGGGTTTAAACTTTGTGATGTGGTGTAAACTGCCAAGAAGGCATAAAATGGCAAAAAATATTTAAATATTTATAAAAATACTATAATTAATAGTGCTGTTTTCAATAAAAAATCTCTAAAAATTTAGTCAAACCCACTATCTTGAGGTGAGTTTGACCACAATTTCTAAGGCTCAATATTGGAGGCCTAGTTTGTTGTTACATAGTAGAAAGTTTATTCCATATCATTGGGCCTTCATTGAAACTTGTGACTTTCTATTTCATAGTATAAAACCATTTTCAAAAAACTTCTTAATTTCAACCAATCAAAACTTTGTCCCCTCCACCTCTCAATCTATATTTTACTCAAAATTTTCAACAAAGTTTGAAATATAGTTTTCCATAAATACCAAAGAATCTTCAATCTTGGATTGAACGTACATCATGTCTATCAAGGTACCATGTTACATACCAACAATTAAGATATTTTTTGAGTTTTACCAATTATTTTCTTTCAATTCCTATGTTATATTGTTTTTTGAAATATCGAATCTATTATTCTCTCAATAATTTTTACCCTAAATAAAATTTTATAGATTTTTCTATGGATTTTTTTTTGATGTTTTCAAATTGCAACTAATTTTTTTCCAATTCCACCAGCTAATAATGAACTAACTAGTGATTCTCCCAAAACATTGATACCATATTATAAACATGAATTTTTTAGGTGTGATGTGTGAAGGTGTTTCTTTTTAATTATTTTTTTGTGTGTATAGGAGCATCTCCTATCTACAGTTAAAATGGCACTGCCAAGAGATTTGTAAGATGGACACAATGGCTTAGTGAAATTCAATCATCAATAGCACTATAGTTGCCGAGATTGAGGCATAGAGCTTGTAGATTCGTCCTTTTGCTTGACAAAATTTTGGTTTGTACAAGGGACCTTCAAGGCCCCTTTTGTTCATTGGATTTTGTGCTTTAACCAATTAAGGGCCAATATGGTGATGACAACACTAGTGTGAAAGCCATAGGTTTTCTCTATAATTGGCCCATTACCTTTGAATCCTCCCTCAAACTCCTTGCCAAATGTAGCAATAGGTAGAGCACATATACATGAGGGCAAGAACTATGTCAAAGATGATGAGATTCAATTGTGTCATTCTTTTTAGTATCTCATAATTGATTCACAATATCCAAAAAGAAATACACAAAAATATCCAAAAATCATTATACAAAAAACTTTGAGAAAATAAAGACTCTCGATATGAGTTTTATGGAAGATTTCCTCAATTTTGACTAATGTGACTAATGCCTTAAAGAAGCATTAATCACATTAATCACAATTGAGGAAATCTTTCCATAAAACTCATATGGAGAGTTTTTTTTCCTCAAAGTTTATTATATTGCATCCTCTTGGTCATTATTCTTGTGAGTGGTTGCAATTACGTCTTCATCATTTTCCTCCCTTAATTCAAGTCAATGGGGTCCTACAATGAATAATGATTTGAAATTAGGATTTTAGAGGAGGAGACTACCTAAAAAAGAAGAATATGAGAAGCCCCCTAATCACAACTTGTGTTGAATGTAGTTATCTACGGCAACTTTCCATGCTATAGCAGCTCTGTAGGAGTCAATTTGGCAAAACATAAAGAGCTTGCAAGTTGTCATAATTGTCATATTTTTTTGAACTTTTCTATGAGTGCCAATAAATTGAAACTCCCTTTTTTTGCATGAAAAGTCTTTTTTTTGTAATGTAGAATATTTTCCTCTCCTTTTTATAATGCAAAAAAGTTCATTTGAGGTTTGGTTTGTCAGCTTTGCATTGGGTCTATTGTTTTTTCAAAAGTCATTGGAATGTTATTTGCCGTGCCACTTGTGGCTGGTGTTTTTATATTTCACCTCTTTGTAATAAAATTCCATTTCATTTGTTTCAAAAAAGCATTAAAAAAACGCTAGAACAAAATGAGGTCTACTTCCCTCCACTTCAAAATCTCAATAACCATTGTCCCTATTTCTAGCTTTGCACTGGAGTAGGGGTAGTCACACCTTCTTCACCCTAAGTTTAGTTTTCCGAGTATTGAGATGTGGCATTCTTTGTGTGGCTGTCTGTGGCTTCTGGAGCTCTCATCCTCCAAGGATTTTGAAGTGCCAAATTCTTCTTCTCTAGAGGTGAAGAAATGGGTATGAAAATTTTCACGGACAATATTTTACTCCTCAGTATGTCACTTTTTCACCTTGCTTGACACATGCCCACTTCATTACACCTTGAGTTGAGTCCGACTTTTGCGCTACCTGCACCACTTGTATTCCACACTGCCTACATGCATTTATGCATTCAGTAAGTTCTCCAAGAAAACCATCTTGCTCACGTTGAGTAGGGGTGCCACACCTTCTTCTTGCACGATGGCTCCCCATTGGGTCCTCCTTTCTCTCACCAAGTTCACATCCTTCAAGAAATTTTGCTTCTGCTTCGCAGAGGAGGTGTGACTACCCCTATTCTATTATTTATTGAAGGAGGCTCCTCAGTGCTGGAGCCGCCAGTAGGGTTAGCAGTGGAGATGCTCCCACTGTGGAAGCATGGAACCGCCGCCTTGAGTGACCAGAGTGTGCCTGATGTGGTCGACCAAAGGCGGGAACCTGCCAACCAGGGGACCAGATACTTAACCGTAGTTCGTCGTGGGTCACAGACTTCATGACAGCTGGAGGAGACCGACCGACCGACCGACGGACGGACCGACCGACTTCCTTCTAAAGAACTTAAGACATTTGGGAATACAGGAAGGTATAAACATCCCATTGTGGTAAGAATTAGGAGTTGGACCTCATGTTGTTGCTGAAATTTTCAATTTTTTTTTCTCACATTAGCATACAAGTATAAGAAACACTGAGAGTAATTGAAATTATAGGGTTTTTTTGGGACAAAGTGTGAATTTGCTATGAATTTTTGCCCAAAAGAGTCTTAGAACTACCTTAGAACCAAATAAAATCTGAATCCTTGATGCTCATTTTGCTCACCTAAACCAATCATAATATTTTCTAACACAAAAGGCCTTCAAAGTTGAATTCACACTGAAAAGTTGGAAGTTCTTAATGAAGTCACGAATCACTCCATTACTGTCATGGAAGACATGTGTTGTGGTCAAAATCTCATATACTAAAAAAAAATCCCATAATGGAGGCATTTTCTAGGTGTTCACTATGGGTCATTTTACCACAATGGGAGGTTCTACTTTAATTCAAAGTAGGAGGTCCATATATAAAGCACCCATTTAAGAGCTCAAAATTAATTTGGAGAGGTTGAATTATTTGAAATAATTTTTTTGAGTAAATTTTCCTCGATAGAAAAATGGACTTGGCATTGAAGTAAGTCTGTTTAATGTTTTTTGGAATTTTTGGAATTAGTTTTGAATTTTTGAAATGTAGTGGTCACTAAAAGTGTCTTGCCACCTCCTAAAATGTCAATACTAAGTGTACATTGTTGGTGCAATGAGGAAGCAAAATGTACCTTTGTGTTAGAAGGTGCTATTAGAGCCCGAAGGATTAGTGGACCTCCTACCTTATATTAATTTTTCAAAATAGTGCAGTGGATACTAATTTATCAAAGTCACACTATCTTGAATTAGTATTGGTTGAAATAATACCATATTGCACCACTATCTAGATATTGGAATTTTGTTGTGACACTAATTTCAGGGTGATGTTGGTCCCCCTCTTCACTATTAAAACAAATTAGTGTATTTGAGCAAAGGAAACAAGGTGTACTATTTTTCCTTCTTGTGTTGGTTGTCATTCAAAAATGAAATAACTTTCTTTATTGTATTCAACTGAGGGTTTTTCCTCGGGGGTACACTCCCCCTTTTTTAGATGTTAGCGTGCAAACAAAACTTTGGACCCCTATATATTTTTTGAATTTTAAATAAAATTAAAGGAAAAATATGAATAGCTTTTTCTACTTTAAAAGTTTATCTTTTGAATTATTGATATTTTCATTTGTTAATAATAATTAGTTACAAATTTTTGAAGTAAGAAGATACACTATAGAATTAAAAAATAACTTTCACACCCCTATATTATATAAGACAAAATTGTCTAAAAAATGAAAAAAAAATTCTTTAAAATGACTCACTATTAAAAGCTCATTTTGAATTGATGCAATGGTCATCTAAATGTATTTTCTAAAAATATTTGAATTAAAAAAACATGCCATTTTAATGCATTTTAAACCTCTTCTAGAAATCAACGGATATTTTATTTGAGTTTAAAATTTTGGGAGTAGAATCCTATAGTCATTAATAAACACTGCTAAAAATTTGAAGTTAAAATTATAGTTTATTAGAAACCACTTGTTCAACGGAGTTCCTATATAGTGCACCCCCAAGGGTTTTTTGTATTTTACTTTTGCAATGAAATCTCTTTCATTTGTGTAAAAAATAAAATAATTTCTCCTATTCTTAGAAATTGTTCAACTATCTAAGCCTCATGAACTAAGATGGCAAAATTATGTCCTTCATTTTTCCATTTAAATATAGACTATGTAAGGAGCCAACATGCTTTTTTCCTCAAGAAATTCTCAAGTACCTATATGATAGCAAGGTCATTTGCCTACCTATTATAGTGGCAAGTACTTTGCCAATAGCTATGTTCAAAGTTATGATTACTTCACTAGTGTACCAAGGCCAAAGCTATTAAGTCAAGGCCAAATGTACTTTTGAAAATTTATAACTTATTCATACGATATCCAAATAATGCATACTTAAGTGCGTTGGAATCCTCTTTCAGCTGCTAATAAGATTTACTAAAATAATTTGTATTTAATAATACTAATTATGTTCAATTAAAATTAGTGAAAACTATAGGTGTGCATACTTTATTATTCATTTAAAATAACCAATATTCATGGCATTAGAATAATCACCTTTTGTGTGAACGTTGGGACATATAGTTGCTAATTTTAGAATGATAGTAGCAATAATGGTCATGCAACACAAAAAAAAGGTTTGTATTTCCCAAAAGATTGCATGCATGAAGCTTCACTTTACATCTCTTTAAAAACAATATCTTTACAATACAAAGATAATACAAAGATAAAGAATAATTAAATAACTATTGAAGAAAACAAGTTTTAACCCCTAAAGAAATGGAGGGTTTTTTCAAGGAGACATTGTCAAAAACTATGATTTTTTGGTATGTTATTCAAAACTAAATATTGAAACCATTTTTTGAAATTTCAACCATGCGAAACTAAAGTAAAGTGTTTGACCAAAAAGTAGAAAAATTTTCAACCCATTTCACTGCGCAAACTGAAAGATTATAATATTTGAAATTTGAAAAAAAAAATCATCGTTGCAAAATAGGATCAATAGGCTTCAAGCCCTCTTGGAGTACTATTTTTGCTTTACACAAAAATGAGGATTTTGACCATTTATAATTATATGATATCTAATTCAGTTGTAAAAATTTTTAGAAGCCATTGAAATGTTTAGTTTATACTAAATCACCTTGCAATGCAAGGAGGTTAAGTGAATTGCCATTACATGATTCATTTCTTAATGAATTCTTATGCAATGAAGTAAATTTCTTATTTGAACTCCAAATAGTAAAAAGTTAAAGACAAACATTTGGAATATGTGAAAAAAAATTCAAGAATTTTGACTTCATAGATTGCAAGATAATAGGATTTGAAGTTAGAAGAAAATATTTTTTTTTAAACTATTTCAACATAGCTAACAAAGTTTTCTTCTTAAAATGAGATTTGAAAACAAAATATAACCAATTGATGCCTCACTTACAAGTAGTGTGAGTAGACCTTCTACTTCTATAAAAGTTAGATTTATTAATTCATATCTATTAGTTACATTTTTTCAACTTCCCAAATATAAATTTTAACCAATTTTGATTGTACAATGAACTTTTGCCCATAATACATTGTTAACTAATTCATTTTCCTTGCTTTAGTAGTGTGGTAGTGTATTAATACGTAGAAGATGTACAGACTGCATCTTCTGAATGCATATTGATTCTTCCAATTCACACAAGAAAATAAAAGGGGTACACATGGCATTCTTCCATTGGTTGTTAAGCTTTTACAAAAATTCTAAAATTAAAAAAATACACGTGTAGTTTTTGCACTTGTTGTAAAATTTGAGCACATTGACATGTTGCATCATGTAAAAATATATACTATATAGATTTGATTTGGATTTAGATAAATGGATAGTGGGCAAAAAATCAAACAACCAAGGGAACAAGAAAAAAGTGGAGTTGTAGTAAGAACTATGGTTTAGGAATCAATGCGGGAGCTTGTTAACAATCTTGGGGGCCTTGCATCTTGTCACAATACAACTTAGGGGTAGGATAGTAGATCGATTGATTATTCCTACTTCATTAGCAATGCCAAGCCATGGGTTATTCAGACCAGACAACGAGTTCAACAAGAATCGAAATTGAAATTGATCGGTTATCCACCAGTATTTCAAATCAACTGACTAAGTTTGCAATTTGGAGATTGAATTTGGTTTTCAATTGGTTTTATCACCTTTGTTGACCAATTTTGTTTTCTATTTGGCATTTTAGTCTTTGTCCATATTGATTTTGTTTATTTATTTTAGTCATATTAAAATTTCACGAGTATTTATATTGATTTGGCTTTGTTGCCTGGTAGGAAGGTAATGATTATTTTATCTTTCTTATTTGAGTTTTGCAAAATAATTTAAAAACAAAACAAAAAACATTTGCATAAGGTTTGGAGGCCCATCCATATAAAGGAGGGATATAGGGTGGTCTATATGGCCTTTGATATTTAGGAAATAACTTGGGAAGTTTTTTCAAGGATTGGGTAGTGTGTGTAGTTTGGGGTTTGAAGAGAATTGGGAATGGAATGTTAGAAGGAGATCTTGTGTTGTATGAAGAATATGGTAATGAAAATTTGAAGGATTGTGCATCATGATATGGTGTTTCTAAAAAGTCCTCACTTACTTGATTTGAAGTTGACATTTAAAAATTGTGCTAGTTTGAGTGGAAAAAGATTTGTTGCTTCTTATATGAAAAGACAAAGATTTCGACCACCTATAGAAGACGAACATGTCTTTTGTTTGCAATGAAAATTTGAGAGAGTGTGGGAAATGTTGTTAGATTTCTATGAAGCTATTCTTTGTCCTATTTGGAGTATTTATCAGTGAGTCATGTATGTCGAAATGAAAAAAATTATGTTGTCTTTTATTCTAAGGGCCAAAACTTTGGGAGGCCGTAAAAGTTGAACAAAGTGTTAGAATGAATTGAGATTTGGAGAAAAAATAGAAAATTAAGTTAACTTTTCAAAAAGCTATCACTCATCTTATTTGGACTCCTAAAGAAGCAGCAACACAAGATTGAAATTCAACAAAGGAGCTGAAGTTGAAACTGGAGGAGACATTGAAGACTTGTGAGTTGTGTATTGTGACTTGTGACTTTCTTTTCATTGTAAATTTTTGTTGTTGCGAGTGGCATAGATTAAACCATTGCTTAACTTCGTTTTATGTCGTAGTGACGAAGTAGGGTTCTTTGTTCATATGGTTGAGACTTGCTCTCTTTTTATAGTGATATTAGGTTGATGACCAGTAGACTGTGAGTTTGAAAGTTTAGGAGCCATATTCACCAATGATATATCGTGGTATGCCATTGGTTCTACCCGTCTTGTATCTTGTAGTTTCTTATCTCTATTTTAATACATGAGCCAACTAAAGTCAAAATAAGGCAGGCCAACAGGGAGTAACCCCATGGTAGCAAAGAAGATTTATACAATGTCTACTTTTGTTTTTAGTCAATCTTAGTTGCAACCAAGATCCCCGTGAATTCTTGAGGCAAATAAAAGAAGATTTATACAATGTCTACTTTTGGTTTTAGTCAATCTTAGTTGCAACCAAGATCCCCGTGAATTCTTGAGGCAAATATCTCTCTACCCGACAACATTGTGATGAATACTTGTAAAATGAATTTATGAAATGTTCTTATGCATACCCACCCCCAAACCATATTTGTATTTTTTTGGAATTGATTTTGACTGCAATTGATATAGGATATCGATTGTTGTATATATTTCATATATATTTGTATGAATCGTGTAAAAACATATGTATTCTATGTAATTCTATACGTATTTTGTATTTCATATTTATTCCATATTCAACATCCATATATCATATATTTTTTGTATCCCAAAGTGTCAAACCCTAATTGTTCAATGGCCAATCAATGGCTACCTTTTTCATCTCATCATGTAATTGATGGTGGTGGAAAAAGAAACATTTTTTTTCTAAGAAGATCAACAAATGTGGTTTTTTCATTGAAGAAGGGGGTGCAGGAATAGGAGGTGAATGCATCTGTTGGCTGTATATTATAGTTAACTACTTCAGTTCCTTCCTTTTGATCCTCTTCAATTGCATGAAATTCAACTGGTGAATGACTTTCCCATAGTGCTGATATGGCAGATTAATCCTAGTTGGACTCCCGCCGAGTTGGCATGCAGGGGTTCGTCCAATAGCCATGAGTCTTGCTGCGCAATCCTTCCACCGAAGCTCAGGCTTGTTTGTGCTGCAAACCCCCGCGTCCAATTCTGCTTCTGATCGGTTCGACAATCACAATCAGTAGTCAGTAGCAATTTAGGGTTCGCTGATCTGTGTTGCGCTCGTTGCAGGGACTCGGCTTCTGTATCAATTCATAGTCGCTTTACACGAGTTTACTGAATAGAATTGATCACTGCCTACGTATATGATCGTTATTTCACAATGAGTTTCAATTTGTTTGGGAAGAAGAAAACTCCCGCAGGTATGTGATTGCAACATTATTGTGTCTGTCATTCTTTTTGTTCTTTCCATATTCTTTGAACCCTAATTTGCTACAGTTAGTGGTGAAACTCGAAATGCGTTGTACAATGAAGGAACTGTTTAGTGAGTCTGCGGATGTGCTCTGTAGAGTGTTAGGGTTTTCAGCTTTTTGGCAATTCGTGATGCTGTAGAGGAAATGAATCGAATTATCGATTCATTAGGTTCAATTTTTGGTCGCTGTTGCTTTTCAGCTTCAGTAGAAGCTGGGATATCATCTTATGAGGTGACTTCAGTTTTGAGCTTCGACTTTTGTGACTTCAGTTTGTTTGTGATTAGTCTGATTAGTCTCACTTAGGATGTGTTACGTCGACTTTTGGTTGAGACTTGAGATTGTTGAGGGATATGTGGACATTTTCAGCTCTGCAAATTCTAAGTGGCAATAAGGTTTCGTACATGTTGCCCTAAATCTCTCTGTTTGTTTTGATCCTTTTCTGGATTTGGATTTTACCGACTTTGTATGAGTGCTAGTCAAAGCAGAGTCGAGGAGTCCTAATCCTGAAGATCAGGACATGCTAATTGGTATCCCTGAGGTATCCTCGTTTATTGTTCTTCTAGAATGGATTGAAGAACACATACTGAAGTTGACAGTGGTATGAAGTAGTGCAAGCTGCCTTAGGCAACTGAAACTTCCTTTTTCTTTTTGTCAGCCTGAACTGAATTTGAGGATTTTAAGTAAGTTAGCAAACATCTGGTTTTGTATGTGAGTTTGCGAGTAACGTATCTTCGGTTGTTTTGCACGACAGAGCTTCTGCGGGAAAACAAACGTGCACTTGATAAGTCTATTCGCGAGATAGAGCGTGAGAGACAGAATCTACAGAATCAAGAGAAGAAGTTGATTATGGAAATAAAGAAGACTGCCAAGCAAGGCCAGATGGTGGGTTTTCCGATCCATTTTAGGGGATGTGGAGCACAAGCTCTTGTTTGTGCTGACGTATTCTTGCCACCAGATTGCATTGTTAAGTGTTGATGTTTGCCAGCTACTCAGGTCAGAACAGTAGATTAACTGAATTAGAAAGAGGGAGAGAAGCCTGATGACTTTTGAAACTCTATTTCTTTAGCTACCGCAGCTTGGATGCTTTCTGTGTTAGTTGCAACTAGCTCTTGTCGCCTGTATCCATGCATGGGTTAACACTTCAATTTTTGGCGCGACCTTCCTAGGGCGCAGTGAAGGTGATGGCCAAGGATTTGATTCGAACCAGACATCAAATCACCAAGTTCTATGGCCTTAAATCACAGCTCCAAGGCATCTCCTTGCGCATTCAGGTGAGTGATTGTGCTGGAGTTGAGGTGGTGTTCTGCAAATAGTTGGAAAATAGAGGATGTCATTGGATTCTCAGCCTCTGGTGTAACCTCATGCTCGAGGCTAATTGTTTCCTTGCATGTGGCAGACGTTGAAGTCAACACAGGCTATGGCGGAAGCAATGAAGGGCGTCACCAAGGCTATGGGGCAAATGAATAGGCAGCTCAATTTACCAGCACTGCAGAAGATTATGCAAGAATTTGAAAGACAAAATGAGAAGATGGAAATGACAACTGAAGTTATGGGTGATGCCATTGATGACGCTTTGGAGGGAGATGAAGAGGAAGAGGAAACTGATGAGCTTGTGAGCCAAGTTCTTGATGAAATTGGTATTGACCTTGATTCTCAGGTAATCCAGCTCTCTCTCTATCGTGTCATCTGTTTGATTTTGTATGGGCAGCATTATTCAAGGTCATGGATGACTCTCTTTTCGTAGTGAAATCGATTTAAGTATCTGTCGTCAAGTCTCGAGTATCAATAATTGTTAATCGTTTCTTTATTGATATTTAGACGGCAATTCTGCATTGAAGGTTTGAGAGTGATTGGTTTTGGATATGAGCACATTGGTGATCCAATTTGTCCTTGGATGTGTATTTGCGAGCTCCTTGTGACCCACCTCGTATTGGGGTTATTAATAATGATGGATAAACTTTTGCAGAAGAAGAGTTCTGCATCATGTAGACTAGCACCTTCTTAATTTTCTCTTTTCTTTTTGAGCTGTGCATTATTTCCTTATTCAACATAATTCTTACAACGACAGCAATGTAGTATTCCCCTTTGAGCACAGACTGTGTCTTACATTTGCTTGCATTCTGGGTGGGATTTCAGTTGATGAGTGCTCCAGCTCATGCGACAGCAGTTCCTGCTCAAGCTACACCATCGAAGATTGCTCAACCTCAGGGAGCAGGTGGTCCACCAGCGGATGATGGAGGGATCGACAGCGATCTACAAGCTCGACTTGACAACTTGCGCAAAATGTGAGGCCATCAGTTGCGCTATTGCTTACATACTATTCTTCTCCATCTTCCTCTTAGACGTAATCCAGGTCTTCAGCAAGTTTTCCAATTGTTTGAGACAAGTGACTGGGGCACAAGAAACTATACCATTGTTAATACCATTTCTCTGTATATTAGGGGTACCATTTCTCTGAATTGGGCCATTGCTTTGTTTGTTGTTTTTGGCATTGATTACTCCAAAATGAATGTACTGGAGATTTAGATGCTGCCTATTCTGTTCTCTTTAGAATATTTTCTTTCATCTGGAGACAGTTTAGTTTACTTTTTATTTCTCTCAGGTTGTGCTCAGAATTTTATGTTGCTGCCAGCAGCAAACACATGCTAATGCTGCTATTTTTGTATTTCAGATCTGACATAAATTTTTTCATTCAATTTCTGAATACTGCTGAATCCCATGTGTCAGTGTTACTGTGGTACAAATTAACTTAAGGTAGGAAGCCCAGTGTGGACCATTGGTCACTGTGCATAAGGTAGACCAGCCTAATTCTTTTTGCAACCCAATTCCATTAATAGACCAGCCCAATTCGGGCACCTACAATTCAGTCATAAAATCCCCTCTAATTCTCTTCATTTTATGACAAAATCAGAGAATACAATAGAACCTCTCTTAGCCTAGTGCATGGTGTTGGGACTATGCATGAAGAGAGGTTTATGCATTTGCAAAGGTGTAATAATGGCTAGTAACTAATGTGGCTTCTAACTAAACTACTGTTGAGAAAATATCTTTGAAATTGGGCTCATGTACTATAACCTCCATCAATGCATATCATGCAATATCATGTACTAAGAGAGGATGCACTAAGAGGGTTTTTATTGTAGTATGACAAAATCAGGGATTTTATGACAACAAGGGGTAATGT
Source organism: Climacium dendroides (assembly GCA_950106755.1). Classification (NCBI taxonomy): domain Eukaryota; kingdom Viridiplantae; phylum Streptophyta; class Bryopsida; order Hypnales; family Climaciaceae; genus Climacium; species Climacium dendroides. The sequence continues at coordinate 32,075,625 of OX467086.1, forward strand.
GTCACTCCATTAATAGAGAATATCTAGTGCTTGATAAGGCGATTTAACCCCTGAGCGCCCAGTGCGAATTCCAAAAGCGAGCTAGAAATTGCCACCCAAGTAGACCCCACCGATTAAAAAATAAGATCCAAGAGACATGACTGTTTAGATTGCAAGAAAGGTAGGGAGGGCATTTTTGGAGAAATTTGTGAAAGTTTTCACCATACAACCTAGGACATTATAATGGTCAAATGTCTCATAGTAGGAGGCCACATTTGGGTCGCTAGGGCGCTAAGGGGTTAAGGTTGTTTATAGGGTGTTTATGGCTTTAGTCTAGTGGCATTTTTGTAATTTCAGGGCTGACCACTTCAAAAATTCACAGAAATTACAAATTTGATCAAAAAATTATAATTCCACTTGGGTTTGACTCTTGAAACAAACACACACCTCTGAAAATATGTGCCCCTCTTGGGATTGACCCTAAGATGTTTAGATTCCAAATTAGGGTGGTAATAGGCTTGTCTATCTTAGTTCCACTTATTAGATTGACAATTTCTTTTTGCAAAGAATGGCAAATCATGGAATATTTCACATGTATATGTCTTCTGTAGCTATATTTGTACTCATATTTGTATCCATGTCTATCTTTTGTATCCATACTTGTATTCATATTCATATCCTAAATTGATCGCTTGGAGATTGGTTTTAGTTTTTTTTGTGTGAGCAAATCTATGGTTAGGGATATTTGAAAATTGAAAGGGAAAGGGGGGTAGGGGTGTGTGTTCATATCTTTACAAGAGATAGTTTCACTTATTGGATTGATAATTTTTTTTTTGCAAAGAATGGCAAATCATGGAATATTTCACATGTATTTTGGTCAATTTATTTTTTGACAAAAGAAAGACACATTAACCCCTAAAGAACCAAACGACATTTTTTTTGCAACATAGCAATTTTGGGCAGCTCACTACGAATAGAGTTTTTATTTTTTTTCTTTAAAATTTTCACACAATATGTGCCCGAGGAGTAGCTTTAAGTCCCAACAATTTTCATAACTTTTGACTACATGGTCTAAAAGTTATTGTATGATATGTCATTTTCTGTATTTGGCGGGTAGTCCGGGCAGCAAAAAAACTTGTTTAAAAAACTCTTTTTTAAGAAAAAAAATTGAAATTGGTTCTCGAGGTTTATGTATACTTGGAAAGCCTTAAATCATTCCATTACGATTAATGAGATGAAAGTTATGAGGAGTTTTAATTTGGGGTAGTTATATGGTTATAGATTTTCTATTCTCAAATAAACTTTGAAGTCTTTTATCTTACTCAATTTTTAATATTTTTGAAAGAAAATAAAACATTAGGTGTAGATTGTTTATTACAACATTACAACCATTGGAATTGGCATTTTTCAATTCCATAAATAATTGTTAACAATTTAGTGTTTTGAATCATTATCTACTGCTTTCTACTTACTATTTTTTTCCTATGTGTTGTACAACTCCAAATAATCTAAAAAATTTCAAGCATGTATCCAACTTGCCTTAAAGAATGAAACCAAAGAGTAACCACCATTTTGGACATTTTTTCATAAAAATGAGACCTTATGAAATGCAGCTGCCTGGTTTTTTGCAGGGACAAAAGAAAGTTTTTTGTCACTTCAAACGCTAATATTGCGCAATCTACGTGGCGAAAATTTCTGAAATTTTTACCACTTCTTCACAAACCACTGTACTACAAGATCCTATACTTATATGTGTCCAAATAAATTTTTTCTAATTTTTGATACTTGTACTAGAAATGGCAGTTTTAGAGCGTTTTTGGTGAAAACATAGTCAAAAACCTTTAGGGGTTAAAGGTGGTCAAAGCAAAATCACATTGTGGGGATCCTAGAGGGGGACTATTCTTGTCCTTTTGGATGCCAAGGTAGAAGTACCTATTTTAGACAACCCCCTTGTGATGGCTTTTTAGGCTCACATATTGTGGACAATACTTGGATGCACTATTCATTGAGAAAAATTTCTTGTTTGCACCTTCTCATCCACTCATCTCTCTTCCTTCCTTGCTTTGCAAGAAGTGCCAAAGCTAACCACAATAGGTGAGTCTATGAGACTAGAATGGATCCTAATGAAAAATCTACATTTATATTGAAAAATATTCATATTTAGGTAAAAAAATCTTTTAATTCTTAATTTTTAATTTTTTTTGGTTTTTGTCATCCTTATGTTTGTACAAATTGAGCTCAATTTCTCAACAAATTTCCCTCATTATACATGCTAAAATGCTTAAATTATAAAAAATAGATACATCTACCTTAATATGACTCTAAATTCTTTAAATCGAAATTATCCCTTGAGAGTGTAGAATACTGAATGAACCTCTGCCATATTTAGATGTTTATTGAATTTATAAAATGATGACTTTTCAACTCAATTCCAAACATTAGAGCCCTGATTTCAAACATTTGACCCCAATTCCACACTTTGTACAATTTCTACTACATTAGGATACATTACCTCAAGCTTCTTGTTAAATTTCGTCAATCATCATGTTAATTTAGATTTTTTTTAAAGAATAGTTTTGATCTTTAAAATAGATTAGAATGATTATGGCACAAGGTATATATTTGACACTTTCCTTGGATTTTTTGGATGTCATTCTTCACTAATTTTTGGATGTCTAAAATCCCACCTTCTAAAATAATTTGGTGGCATAAGTCCAAAAGTGCCCACTTCCAAAACAAAAAAGGAAAACTTATAGTATTTGATGCAATATACAAATGCTTGGTTTCATTTCAGATTTTCTACTATAGACCAAATGAATCACAAAGTATCATAGACAGTAAAAAAAATGTTGGTAAAATACGTTGATTTGTTCTCAATATGTATGTAGCGAAAATTAATCAATACAACAAATACTCTAAATGCATCAATCCTTCATGGCTAATCACTTTACATGTACATCTTAAAAGTCTATAGACTCTATTGGAAAATGCGTCATTTGCACTTTCAATTATGCTTCCAAGTCTTAAGAATTAAAGATTGATATTGTAAGCAAGGCCACAAATGAATTTGGTTTTGTGAGGATACTCTTTTGACATAATCCACATTCACTAGAACAAATCCACTATGGATTGAAATGGTTTGTGTTAATTTTATGTTAGTTCCAACACAATTTGTGTTAGTGTTTACACAAATTCGACATAAAACCATTTCAATCCATAGTGGATTTGTACTAGTAATTGGAAAAATAAAATATTTAAGCTTGGTGCATTCTCAAACTCACACACAAAATATGAATTGTATTATCAAAACTTTGAAGTTGTAATTTCAAACTATGTTCATTAAAAAAATTGATCCCTCCATACAAAAATGAGAACTTAAAAAGGGGAGATAAACTTTGAAGCCATAATTGAGCATTAATATTGATATAAAAAACTCTTAAATTGTCAACAAAAGAGATAGTACTTAATAGTTCAGTTGCATTGAAAACCTAAAAGTTTGGAAATTGCTTTTACAAAGAGTAAAACATCTTTGTCACATATACTTGTGTAATTTCCTTGCATCTAGAAGCTGGCAAAATTCAATTCTTAAGATCCAAAAAATGAGTGCATCTATTGTTGTTTTATTGACTACAAGTTGCAAATTTGTTGCCAAATTTAGATGGGGCCAAAATCAAATGGATACGAGAATGGATAGAGAGCTCTCTTGTTCCCTTTATTAAGATCTCAATTCCAATTGAGTTCTTCTTTAGTTCCTTCAATATCTATACCCTATTCCTACAAATTATGCTTGAATGCCTCAATATATATATGATGTCCACTTTGCACCTCCAAGGCCTATATTTTTTATGGCTTTAAAAAGTTCAATTTTAAGCTTGGCTTAAAGGGAGGCGCAATATGTATTAAAGACATCAATATTTTGTTTTGGTTATCAAAAAGGTACTCTCCCTGATTTTGAGGTTCACATGGACATTCACATTTTGGGAAGGCCATGGGATAATACCACATTTAACTACTTCTAGACTTTCCAATGAATTTTAGACAAAACATTCAAAAATCTCCAAATAATAACATTTGGAGATCTCCAAATGTTTGTGTAGATCTTCAAATGTTTTGTATTGATCTCCTGATGTTTTGCATAGATTTCATGATGCTTTGTATTATTTCCAAATGACCATTTTTGTTTCTATTATTAATTTTGGACTCTTTGAAAGTTCAAAAGTAATTAAATACAGCATAATACTTAAAACATCAAATAACACCTATATGGGTTTTAATTTTATACCTTGATAATGGTACCTTAATTGAAAAGAGTAAAGATAAAAAATTTAAGATTTTATTTAACTTCAAACTTTTGTCACCACCCAACTCTAGTGAGTTGTATAATTAATATTCTTCAACTTGGGAATAGTGTACCTTTGCTTTCTAAGAATAGAAGGTTTTTTCACTATTGAAAATCTTGAATTCAAGCTTGTCCATGAATTATGGACTACTATATAAGAAATAAGTCTTTGTATACACAATAAAAAACCAAAGTTTTTATATATTTAAATTGACGGATTTTAGGTTACATCAAATTTTATTTTTATGTCAACAACCCTTATGTCAACAACACTTATTTTTATGTCAACAATGACATTCAATGTAACATCTTGATGTTACATTAAATATTGTTGTTGACATAAAAACAAGATTTGTTAAATTTGATGTCACTTAAAATCCGTCAACTTAAACATCTATTATTATGTTAAATATCAACTAAAACACGGTTTACTTATAGTGATAGTGACATTGTAGAAGGCCCTCTTTATTTCTTACCCCAAAAAGTTATATGGGCATTTGGTAGTTAATCTCAATCCTAGAGTAGATGTGGACACATCAACAAACACCCATGATAATCAAACTTGGGTTGTATAGCCCCCATACATCTCAATATCCTATATTCAATGTGGCCATACTAGCATTTATTATTAAGTAGATTGAGTTCAAATCTAATAAAAAGTACCGTGTAAATTGATCTTTAAAATTGTAACAATAGGATTTTGTAGTGGATTATGACCTTCCTTTACCAAGTGAATTCCACATTTGTTTAAGATGGGTATTAGTCAATTATTACAAGGGATTTCAACCCATCAAGGGGCTTTGAGTTTTCATACTGAATTTAGTATTAATTAATTGAAGTGAGTATGAGGTTGTTCACATCCTCATTCCAACCACTACATAAGACCACTAAAAGTTGATTTTTGTTGCTTGGTGTGTAAAAAATTTGCCGGAGGTGTGTGCTAAACATCTTTCATGACTAAGCCAAGAAATCATGGAGATGGATTGGATAATGGAGATGAAATTGTAGAGATGGATTGGGTAATCATGACAAAAATTTGAGCCCATCATGCAAATCTTGGCCCAATTAATGACTCAAGAAGGCTCTTTTCCATCCAAATTTTTGCAATATAAAGGAGCCCCTTCTTTAGTTCAATTTTTTCTTAATGGGCAAGTGATGCCATGTAACTTAACTTCTAGAGAAAAAAATTACAAAATTATCAATAAATTTGCTTTTAAATATGATAATGTTAACTAAGAAAACTAAAAATGATTTAAAAAAAAAAAATTGTACTTGGTACTGCCTAATACTATTATGTACTATGCTTGTGTAGAAGTAGAAGTTAGAGGAGGTGAATTGAACAACCTTTAATTTGTGTCAATGATATATAATGTTAGTTTTGGTTCACTATTCCTTTGGGATTACTTACTATAACCCCTTCTCAGAATTTCATGTTAGATTGTTGTCTTTTACAATGCTTGACATTCAACAATTTTAAGATACCTTGTATTGTACTACTATACCCAGCACAATCTCCCTTAGGTTGTTGTCATACACTATTTTTGACAATCTTCTTCGTAGACTCTACAAATTCCCTCATTTATATGAAACAACGCCCTATAAACCCTTTTGTGAATTTCAAATCTTTTACGTGCATTATTCTTTGTCTATGTCATTTCTACTCACTTGCAAAATTTTCAAAAATTTAGACACTTTAAACTTTGAAGGCTTTATATATTTTTTGGATAAAATTCTCAAAACTCTTGAAGATTCTCTGCATTTGGAATTTGTTATGTAAGAAAGTTACTCGTAATTTTATTTTAGGATTTTAGTGCAACTAATTCTAGGAAATTTCCCTCAATTTGGATCTTGGATTTTAGAATTTTCGTGCAACTAAATCCCAAGGGAATGCAATGTTCACAGTAAAAACAAATGCTTGAACAATTGTTCCATCACTAAGACTCAAGGCTATCAATGCGGCATCCCACTCTTCACTTGTCTGTTTGTCTCGAAGAAGGATAATCCATTCCATCATTCTTATTCAAAATTTAGCGCATCACTCTTGTTCAAAATTCAGTGTTTTATCCTAATCTCACAATTGCAAGCTCACAATTGCAAACTCATAATTGTAGGAGCTTGCCAAGTGCAAGTTGAAAGCAAAGCTCATCATGTTTAGCCGTTGCAAAAACAAAGTGTGTTTGATTGAATAGCTATGTACATCCTTTGTCAAGAACTTTGCCTCTTCTCCAACAAAAGTTTGAGCTTTCAGAATTTCTAGTCAGAGATTCTTTAGTGTACAGTAAGCTACATGATTCTTGCATTTGCACATTTTGAATCATATAGGTATCGCAAGACTCATAGAGATTCAAAATGTTGGAAATGCGCAAAAGGAGAGAAGATAGATTTTAATCTTGGTAGACAGTTTTGTTTTGAGGTTTAAGGTCTAGGATTTAGGTCTAGAATTTTAGGTCTTGGTGTTTCTTTTTGGTGCTTATAGTTGTATATGTTTGTAGTGAATTGTGTAGCTATGGATGCCATGATAGCTCTAACGTTGACAAGGTCTTCAATGGTGGAGCTTTACTCCCCTGCAATCTCTCTTTCTCTGCCATCTTGTCCTTTGTGAAGACTCTTCTACTGAAGGTGTCAACTCCGGGTTGAAGATTTATGTCTATAACTTGATGCATAGTGCATGTTCTTGCTCTAATTACTTCTACGAGTGGAGCTCTTCCAAAGATTCAGTTCGAGGTGAGAATTTGTATTAATGCAATTTAGGTCTTCTTTGTTGTTTACTACAAGTGAGGAGTAGGTTGTTAAAACATCAACCACCATTAATTCTATTGGACAGTATTGGATTTTAACTTCAAATTTTTCAACTTGTGCTCTAATAAAATGATGGCTGATCTCAATATGCTTTGTTCTTGCATGATATTTGGGATTTTCAATGAGTGCAATTGCACTTTGATTATCACAATGTATAATTATTGAAAATGTTTGAGGCTCATTTTTGTCTTCGAAAAAATTCTTTAACCATAAAGCCTCTTTCATAGCTTGTGTACAACCAAAATATTTTACTTCAGTGCTACTTAAAGCTACTATATTTTGCCTTTTGCTACTCCATGATATTGTTGTACCATTTATTAAGAAAGCATAGCTAGTTGTAGATCTTCTATTATTAGTCTTTCCAGCCTAGTCTGAATTGGTATAATTGATGCTTTAATTCTCCTTCATTTCACTTTCCATTATATGTTAAGCAATAATCTAAGGTACCTTGTAGGTATCTCATTATGCGCTTCACTGCCATCCAATGTGTAGGACCTGGATTACACAAGAATTGGGAAACTACTCCCATTGCATATGCAATATCAAGGCGTGTGCATATCATTGCATACATTAAGCTACGAACTGCGTTTTGGTAGGGCACATCCTCCATTGTTTGTTTTTCTTCATCTATTTGAGGACTCATGTCAAGTGTTAATTTTAGTCCACTAGCAAATGGTGTGTCAATTGGTTTACAATTTGACATATTGTATTTCTTTAAAACATTTTGTATGTAATATTTTTGATTCAATTTCAGTTCTTTCTTTATAAAATTTCTTTCAATTTGAATTCCTAACAAAGATTGAACTAGACCTTAATCTATCATCTCAAATTCAGTACTTAATAATTTTTTATATTTTTGGGGTAATCATCTTTTATAATTGCAAATTATCAAACAATCATTAATGTAGTTTGCAACAATTACAATGAGTGGAGTTCTTGTGTAAATATACACATTTGAATTAGCTTTATTAATATGAAAACCAATCTTTATCATATAGTTCTTTATTCGTTGATACCAATATCTTGTTGATTGTTTGAGCCCATAAATTGTTTTGTTGAGTTTACAAATCCAATGTTTATATCTTTTTTTAGCAAAACTAGGAGGTCGTATCATATAAATATTTTCATCTAGTACACCATTTAAATTTTTGTTTTAACATCCATTAAATGTACTTTATATCCCCTTTTTGCTGCAATAGCAAGTAAAGTTCATAGTGATGTGATTTTCACAATTGGAGAAAAGGTCTCGTGAAAATCAAGTCCATACATTTAGAAATAACCCTTAGCTACTAACCTAACTTTACACCTATCAATTACTCCATCAATTCTTAATTTCAATTTTAAAATCCACTTACAATCAATTGGTGGTTTGACTAATGAGCACGTGTCATTCTTTATGAAGGAGTCATATTCTTGTTTTACAACCTCCATCCATTGTAACGCATCTTCCCTTTGTGAAGCTTCTTCAAGTGTGTCTTAGGTTTAGTAATTGAGAGTTGCGATTAAAGCTTCAATGTAAGTCAAGTATTTATTTCCACTCAACTCAAGATTTTCTTAAGCTTTGGTGCTTAGTTTATGAATTCATTGAGATTTTTTTATTCTCTTACTTGGACTTTCTTGAGATTCTTCTATAAAACTAGATGAATTTTCTTCATTTGTTGTAGTATCATTTTGCTCAATAATATTGCCCAATAAATTATCAAACAAGAGTTGAACTGGATCAACTTCATCAATTTCATTATTGAAGTCATCACTTATATCTTCAATGTCTATTGAACTAGTCTTTGAAGTATTGAAATTTTGATCTTCATGAGATAATTGTTTTGGAGTTGATGGCATAGGTGTACTTGGTTGCTGTGGAAGTGGAGGAGGTATTACATTTGTATGAATTCCTTGAATAGTTGACATTTACTTCCTCTAGTTATTGCATGGAAGTCTTTATTCAAGGATATGTCTAAATTGTGAGATTTGGGTAAAGGTACTTCATTGAAAATGACATCTCTGCTTATTATTATTTTATTGGATTTAGGATCAAATAGCCTATATCCTTTGGTGATTTCCCTATAGCCTAACAACTTGCATTTCTTTGACTTAGAATCCAACTTTTGTCTTGTTTTGGATGGTACATGTACATATGCATCACATCCAAAAGTTCTAATGTGTTTTAACGAGGGTTTAGTTCCTGTCTACACTTCTTTAGGAGTCTTATTGGAAAGCATTATGTACCGATCTATTTTGTAAATAGCATGTAGTTGAAATAGCTTCAATCTAAAATTTTTTTGGCAATTTTGACAAATGTAACATACACTTGCACTCTCAACTAAAGTCCTATTTTTTTTTAGCAACACCATTTTGCTGCGGAGTATATGGGGTTGTTAGTTCTCTAATTATTTCTTGTTTGTTACAAAATTCTATCCATTCTTTAGACATATATTTCCTACCATTATTAGTTCTTAATTTTCTAATCTTCTTTTCTAATTGGTTTTCTACCAAAGCTTTATAAATTTTGAACTTGTCTAAAATTTGAGATTTTTCGAAAAGAAAAGAAATTATGGTCTTTCTTGAAAAATCATCAATAAATGTTACAAAATATTTCATTTTTCCATGTGATAAGGTTTGTATTGGACCACATACATCAGAATGAACTAATTCAAAAGCTTTTGATGATCTTTTACTTTGACCAATAGGGAATTTAATGCGTTGTTGCTTCCTATGAAGGCAACTTGGACAAAATATTAATTTTTGTTGAGGTATTAAATCTAAGCCTTCAACCATGTGATATTTAGACATTAATTTTAGATGTTGTTTACCAATGTGACCCATCCTATAATGCCATACATTAATATCAAACTTTGTTTGATTAGAAGACTTTTCCATATCAAATTTTGTTCTTACAGTCATTGCTTGTTGATGGCTTTTGCAGACAATATCTAGTTTATAGAGATTCTTCTGCCTTTGTCCCTTACAAACAACTTGATTAAGAGACATATCTCTTATGATACAATCATTTGTTTTGAATGTAATATCATATCCAAAATCTATTACTTTCCCTACAGAAATTAAATTAGTTCGTAAATCTAGTACATGAAGGACGTCGTTTATACATTGCATATGTCCATTTGGCAATTGGACTGTGATGAATTCTTTTCCTATCACATTACAATAAGTATTGTCTCCCAAAGACACTTTTTTATGGGTTTTCCAATCTTGTATAATGAACAAATCAATTTCTATTTGGAGTTATATGGTGCAAAGCATCGGAATCTAAACACCAATTATCTTTTTCATCACTTGAATTCAATAATTCTGCAATGAATAGAGTTGGTGGTTCTTCACTTGCTATGTTTAATTTGTAACTAGTTGTCTTCTTTTCTTGTTTAGGATTTGTACAATTTCTTGCAAAATGACCAAACTGATTACAATTAAAACACTTTACTTTCTTCATACTTTTATTGTGATTAGACTTACTTGGTAGTTGTCCATTTCTTTTATAAGTGTTTGTACCTTTCTTTTTTTGAAGTAGAACTTCTTAGTCCAAAAAACATTTGATGAGGATTCATCATTTATATGACCATTTGACTTCCTTCTAAATTCCTCCTACAATAACTTTAACATTGCAATCGATAAAGTAATGTTGGCATCATTGTTTAATACATCAACGACATTTTGATATGAATGTGAGATATTTCCAAGGAATGTCTCAATTTGCTCATCATATTGAATTGTTGCACCAAAAACAATCAATTCATCAAGGACTGACTTGAACATATGTATATGTTCACTCATACTTTTATCATCATCCATCTTTAATTTGGGGCAGCGGTCAAATATGGGTATCTCTAAAAGCCCTTTTGGCTCTAAAATGGGTTAGCGTACTGAGTCCCCTTTCAAAACAAAATAACAAATGAATCAACCAAATGTGGTTTTGCTTTCCTACACTTGTGTGATATACAAGAAAAAAAATTCATCAAAATTGAAGTCTTTAAGGATTTTAAGAGGAATTTTTCGTACAAAAAATAGGATTTGTCCTAGCTACACAAAAACATTCAAGGAATCTTTTTAAAATATCAAATGATATCATTTTGGTACTCTTTTTTTAATATGAAGTACATTTAGGTATGTGCTATTTGAAATGATTACTTTAAAGGATTAAAAGTGTTATTTATTTGGTGATGCAATGCCTGCAAATGTTGATTTTAGGCAATTTTTTGCACAAGGCATAAAAATATGAAAAAAAATTATTTTAATTAATTATTTTTTTGCTTGAATTGAATCATTTTGTTCCGTCTAGGTGCACACATTTGTTTCGGGTATTTTAGAAAAAATTAGTCACTTTAAATGGAAAAATTGGTCAAAAATTGGAAATTGGAAATTTCTAACATATCTTCATTTTTCCAATTTTTGATACCATATTAAAATTTGATTGACCCATTTCACATCAAGTTTTTGTTATATTATAATTAATGTCATCTTATTACAAGATCATGGCTACATATATAGTATATGGAGCAACACTGGAACTTAAATAGTCACCTATTTTCATCTTACACACTTTTTAGAAATATGACTAGTTCCTATTATAACTTAGTGTTCTAATAGCTAATAGCTTGTAAACTACTTAATTTGAATTCTTTATATTTTAACACCACCTTTAACCTTGGAGCACTTCCACGTCCACTTTTTGAACGATGAACAGATTGAAGTTCTTGTTTCTATCTCATTCTTTCTTGGATGAAAGTCATCCTACTTTTTGGTGATACTTTATCAAGTTCTTGTCTTATCTAATGGTTGGATTTGGTGTTACTAGAATACAAATCTTTCTAAAATTACAAACGCGGAAGTGTGTCAAGTAGTCAAACTGCATTGACTCTAATTCAAAACTAGGTTTGTAAAAATGAAGTCATAGATGTAAAAAACCCAAAAATTTCAAAAAATCATCATGTGAAGAGAACCTCATTTCAAATCCATTCCAACAAGTTTTACTCAAAAAACAATAATATTTTGCTTGTAATTGAATTTAGAAGGAATTTTGAGATTTCCCTTTCAAAATTTATAGAAAATTATCGATGATTGCATTGGTGAATCTAACCATATGGATGGAATGTAAAACTCAAAATGTACAACTTTTATTTGTATATCATTTCTAAAATATTCTTCCCAACAACACTTTATAATGATTTTCTCCAAATTGTCAATTCTAGAGAAGAGTCCAGACGCTCCAGGGTTAAATCATCTCTACCCAAGAAATCGATCAAATTGTTGGAATTCGAGAGTTGTAAGGTAGGTACATCCAAATGTGCCACTGACCTTAAACCGCCATCTATACCATACGTACATCTCCAAAACCAGTTCTGTACCTATATGGAAGAAACGCATTCAGAACCAAACTTTGTTCCTTAATAACTTTTGCATATAGTATCCAAATGCCATGTTCTCTGGTGCGTTGAAACCTCCTTTCACTTGCCAACAAGAACATATGAAATTTTTACCAATCCAATATTAGGAAATAGGCTCAGTAGCAATTAGTGGCGGTTTGAGGTGTACCCACCTTATGTCATTATTACAATAGTAGTGTGTGAGTGAGCGGCTAGCCCTTCGTCAAAGGTTGATGACTGGCCATAGCAAGTGAATAGGGGGGTCAACAGTGGGTTGCAACCTGCAGCAGAGAATTAATTCACGCATATTAAAGTATGCCTTGGGAGATTTTCAAGGGATTCCGATCCCATTATGCATTCCCATCCCAATGTAGTTTAAATATTTTGTGGAACCATACGTGCAACTTTGCATGGTTAATTAACTACACTAAATAGTGAAATTAGGTTGTCCCACACTAAATTCTCCACATTCCACACTATATAAATATGTACAGTTAGTGTAGATGGATGCAGTAATGTAGGAACCATGTGTGTTGCATGGGTTGGTGCATTGGTTCATGGCTTGGGTTTAGAGAATTGCTTGTACCTCCATCTGGACGAGTGGTGAGTCATGAGGTAACTTTCTTGAGTGAGGCAACCTAATTGTTCAGGCAACCTAATTTCACTATTTAGTGTAGAAGAAAGGAAGTTGAAACTTATTATAAACCTCTCGAAGAGTAGTTGGGGTTATTTTATTTTTAAGTTTTTAGTTTGATGCAGTTGGGGTTATGGAATTTTTTAGAGTGAAACTTCGTGCTTTTATTATGCATTTAGGAAATGTGGCGTGATACTGTTTAAAACCCATGGCTCATTTAATTTAGCCTTATATCCCAAGTACGTTGACCACACAATGAAAGGCGACCTGCTATTTTCTCATGCAAGGCAACCTGAAAACAACTTGAAGAGCACTTGGGTAAGGGAAATGTACCCATACCCCGATCACTTAAGGGATTTTGCAGCAGACCATCAGCAGTTTAAGGTGCGACAAAATTTTCTCATGTAGAAAGATAGGAAATATGGGGATTGCAAATTTTTTGTAATTTTATTGCTGGAATTGAAATTATTGTGAATTTTGAGAGCCAGAAAGTGCTTGGAGCCCACAACCAATGTTTAGAGTCTTCCAATTCCAATCATTCAAGAACTACTTTTCATTCAGTACTTCCTAACTTTGTTGCTCACTACTTTGGGACATGTGTCATGATCTTATTAGTCCCAACCTTGGAAAGAGATAAAAAAACACATTCCAAGCTTCAATTGAAAATCTAATCTAGCCTTGGTTGGAAACAAAGCTTTCTACCTAGGTATGGGTCATGGTTGACAATAGGCACATTTACCTTATTGTCTCATGAAAGGCAATTTGCTAATATTACACGGAAGGCAATCTCTCAAGTGTCACACGAAGGACAACCAATATTTTGGTATGTAAGGTAAAACATCCCATTGTGGTCAGATGACCCATAGTGGACACCTAACACCCCATGACAGTTTTTCAAGCCATAATCAATGCCTAACCCATGGAGTGATTAGTGACCTCATTAGGAGCACCTAACTTTTTAGTGTAAATCATGGTAGAATGTGACGTTTTCAAGGCCTTCCACATTAGAAATTATTGTGACTTCTTTAGGTGATTAAGATGAACATATTAGATATAGTTTTTGTTGGTTATCAGATAGCCTACTGACTCTTTTGGATAGATCAGTTCAAAAATTCATAACAAATTCATACATTGTCTGAAAAATAGAATTTCAATTGCTCTCACTATTTCTCACACTTGTCTTTACGTGGGAAAAAAATTGAAAAATTTCAGCAGTGGCATGAAGGCAGACTCCAAAATCTGACCACAATGGGCTGCTTTACCTTAGTTGAAGCTTCCTAAGCTTCTGAACTCCGGCCAGAAGTTATAAAGGATTTGAATTCAGTCCCGTGAAGTTTTGGGTTGCCGCTGTAAGGCGTATAACTTGGAAATGCCTTCCGAGAGGTATCATATATTTTTGTGCAATAGGGTATTCGAAATCCACGGACTCACGAGGATGCTGTGCACGGCTGAGACTTCCAGGCACCAGACTAATGTTTCCAGTGTTTCTGTATCTTATGGGCAACTGATGGAGTAAGGTATATCCAGGGATTCTACATTTTACCTTTCACGAGAAGGATAGCCTGTTACAAGGCACTTTCCCACAAACTGTTTGCTTTTTCCTGGTTTTAAACAGACATGGAAGTCCACATACAAGGAAGTTAAAAGTTATCCCTGGAACATTTGTGACGGGAGTATTGCAACAGGAGACGTAAAACGAGTAATGACAGTTCTAGTTTTCAATTTCCAAATACTGAAGATCTATGTCAACATTCATGACATTCACCGGACCGCACCCTGAGATTTCAGCAGGCCACTAAATCTCTAACCAATAACTAACGATTTCTGTACTCAACGAGGAAAGCGACTAAGATTGAATATCATCTGCTCTATTTTCTTGCTCCTCAAGCTGTTTCTTTAGCTGCTCTAGAGGGCTCCAAATAGCCTTATTCCTATTCAGGCCTAAGATTTCCTCCATATCCACTGCACTTTGTTTCTTCCTATTCTTTCCGCAAAGACATGCAGAACTATTGAGGTTGACACCACAACCAAAGCACAGGCCCGGGCAACCCGAGTCACACAATGACTTCGTTGGTATCTCAAGGTGGATGGTATCACGCAAATACTTGGAAAGATCCATCTCCTTCTGGTCGCGTGGAAAATGAATTTTGTCATCCAAATCGATGTCTAGCTCTGCCTGCGCATTGTCGTCGGCTTCCGCTTTCCATATATTCACGTTATCACCTAGTACCACTCCCAGGTTCTGTTCTGTCGGTTCTAATACGGGAGACTCAGTCAGGAGAAGGTTGAAGGATGCATAAACTCGTTCAGCAACTGGTGCAAGACATCTGCAAACAAGGGAAGCAAAAAATATATCAAGCTTACAAAGAACGAAGTGATTCTGCAAATTAAGGAACATAGAGAGTATATATTTATCAAATCTCGATCCATACCTACAGGAGTGGAATCAAATCATTCCTATGTGAATGTGGCTTGACAAAGTCTACTTCTAGGATCACTTAATCTGCAGTGCTAGTAAACCACAAAGCATGGTCTCCTACACTGCCTCTATCCCAATGTGATGACAATTCGAGACTCGTCTCACAGTAATTACAGGTTTTGGTAGACCTACATACATTTATTTACCCCATTTTGCGTCAAAGTGGTAATTATACGTCCTATTGATAGACATCAGAACTTGATATAGAAACCAACTTACCGGTTGCAAAGCAAGGTTAGGGATGTCCTTATAATTCCATGAATTCGGTAATCTCTTCCTTCCTTTTTGAAGTCTACAGATACTTGAACAGGAGTTCCGACCACTCCGTCAACTTCTGACTTCTCGAGACCCATTTCAGTAGCCAACGCCATCGCCTTCTCAGAGGAGAATCTTGAAAGACCCAACCTTTCGAGTGTTGTTGAGTAGTCAAACCGCGACTGAACAGCACTTCTTCTGAAGACGATGGCACCTTCCCATGGAGTTCCTTCCACCACGTCCCCTTCTACCCCAGCTGCTCATACAAATGATATCGTGAGACAAATTGGAAACTGCTCCAAGCCTCCAACATTGAAACATCAGCAGCCTCTGAAACTATTCATCTAACAAAATTTGTCAGCAAAGACTTACGAGATGGCAAAGCAAGGGGTGCCCTTGCAGAACCGCGTCTGTTTGATAGCCATAACGCGGGTGAAAGGATTTTGACACAGTCGTGGCTTGTGGCTTCTTGCCTTGCACTTGCGCAACGGTAATTTTGAGGTCTAGCTAGACAGGAGGTTCTCCATACTCCCAGGCAGGCTACACTCGAGCCGCCTAGTAGATACGGAGATGCACGACCTAATATCTCGCTGATACCATGATGTGAGCTCTTCCTACACTGATACTGCACCCTAGGTTGATAGCAAGCCGCAGACAAAGCCATGGAAAATTATCTTTCAAATAAGGAAATAATTCAAGTAAGATTGCAGCGACAATCAATGTAATTTACAAGCTGGGATGTAACCGCTGAAAATTGCCGAAACCTGCAGCATTCACGTACAAACGTCAGAATATAAAACGGTGGAGATGGAAAGCTGGTGTGGAGCAAACGAACCAAGTACAGGCTCAGAGAAAATCTACAAAAAGCTATTTCTATACGACTAACATCCCCAATGAACAGAGGAGAATATGCAAGAACGACGATAGTTAGGATTGAAACTGCAGATACTTTTATTACCGATTGGATAATGTTGTACGATAGAGAGTACTATTTGCGTCACTTTAACCATTTCAACATATGGAAGAACGTGATTTTGGGGAGATGTATAGAGCTGTGGAAATGTTCGGGTACAAGAGCAAAATCTGTCGAGATCTTTTTTCTTTGTCACTGTGTATGAATTTCTTATGTAAATTCAAAGTGGGAATCTGTAGACCAAAATGAGTGCCAGTAGACGACCCCATTTCCATTAAACCACTGGCCATAGACATTTAGCTTGCACAATTTGCTAGTAAGTCCAACCAAGTGTATGAAGATATGAGTTACTGGTGGTGACAGGGTTTATATAGGAAATAGCATCAGGTCCTTAACGGTGTCAGCATCCTCTACCTTAGGTTACATTCCGCAATGGAAAAGCGAAACTTACAGAAGGCCCAGCAGAGGCTCTCTATCGGTCACGATGACACTTTTTTAGCACGTGCCTTAACTTTCTCCAACTCCTCTGCATTAAGAGCAGTCGAACAGAAGAAGCCAAAGTCAAGCTCACTTGCGATGCCCAAGCCGTTAAAATACTGAAAAGAGAACGCTCTTTCAAATTTCCAACCTAACTGTACTCAATGATAATGTGCAATGATGATGACACTGACGGCATCGAGTGCTGCAGGAAAACGGAGTACACTCACGTAGTTGAGATTTCGCAGCTGCCTTCACAGTTGTCCGGAAAAAAATTGCACCACGCTTTTCGTAAACAGCCTGTTGAATCAAATTAAACACATTGACACTCAGATAAACAAATAATCGTTTTGCCCAAACTTGATCTCTGATGCACGCGCGGCACGCACTACGCAATCCCTAATCAATAAAACTCGAATTCACACAGCAGAATAACATTTTTTGTTTCAATGTGCCTTACTGTGAGCACCTTCGACTACTTAGCGCTTCCCAATAGCATAGACTCTGAAGCAATGCTTCAGTGCGACAGCACTGTAAGTACAAGAAACTACAATTCAATCTTCTCCGACTCTTGGCAAGTACACTGATCGACTCCAATTCTCAAGAGAAGATAGAGACACCCAAAACAGCAAGGAATCCAGAAGCACTACTTGATCAGATGTCCAACTCGTGTATATCCCCTTGATCAATATGTACCTACTGTTGAAGAATAGCTACCAATTACGCCTTAAATATCCATAAACTTGGCATGCGAGATTTATTTGCATAAGGTATCCAAGTCACGCAATCTTGGGTGCGTTGAAATTGGCAGTCTTATAATCACTAATCTCAGTAACAACACCAATCCAAATGACTCTTTCCAGGCTCCACAGTTTATAATTTCACAAGACACATTACGAAAGCTCGAGAACACTCGTCAACTCCAGACAGTAACCTAAAACCCCTCTCAAATCCCAAAGTATCCACCAATTCCTGGCTACATTAGAACTCCCAGGCACAGCACTTTGACAAGCTCCCATAGACAACCCTGAATTGTGACGAATGTACGCGAAATGAAACCCTAATGCCTAAACCCCAGAGTGAAGCTCCCAGTACAATTCGAAACCCGAAAGAAAGAAAGAATCATTACCCGTGACTCATGCAAACTCTTGAGCTCCGCACAGGCGACTTCCAACTGGTGCACCTGCAACTCCCAAGCTAAGAAAAGAAAACTGAAAAGAATTGAAAAGAGCGTCCCAAACAGGAGAAATCATTGTGAGAAATTTGTGGCAGGGAAGACAGAATTGCAAAATTAGGTACCGCAGGTTCGGTGGAGGACGGAGGAGGAGCAGGGGCAGAAGTGGAAGCGGCGGCAGTAGCAGCCATGGCGTCAAATCTCGACCTTCTTCGCCAGCGACAACCACGCACTTTGTAGATAGAAGTTCTGGATAAACCCTTGGCTTCGTTCACACCGCACCCTAGCATTTATTGTTACAGTACTCCTTTTTCCTTACTTTTTGAGAAAGTGCCGAGATGTGACGGCCAGGGAGATCTGAGTTCATCTTCAGTGGCGCACAGTACAAGGGGCACTATCACCAAACATAGCGGGTGGGCCAAGAAAACAAACAATGAAAACGAAATGCAATTAATAAAGTCTAATTTCAACTCAAATTTGAAAAATTTGAAAATTCCTAAACTTGAATATGTTTTATTGCAAATAGAAACTTTGGGCCTAATACCATAGTAGTTGGGTTTTTTTAATTTCTAAAAAAGTACTAAGATGATAATTATTAAAAATTTGATGAAGCATTGTATTTCTACATTCATCCATATTTTGAACCCTAAAATACTTTTCAATCATATTCATCACTTTTTCATCAAAATTTGGTGACTTTATCCACATTTTCAATAGAAATAGAATTTTTTTGACAAATACAGATTACTTTTATCTAGCAAAAAGTAGACATTTATTTTGAAATGGTATAGTACAAATCCATGGGGAAAAAAAAGGGTTGTACCATAAACGACTAAAATTCTATTTATAAAATGACACTAAATTTGTTTGCAATATAATATTCTTCAATATAACACACATCTATCATAAAGTTTTTATATTTTTTGAACTAATTTTATATTTCATATGAGCTTTTTTCACTTTATTTGCAATAATGCATGATAATTTCAACACATATAGTAATTTTTTAGAAAAATCTAAATTTTTTATGACTTATAGATCATACTTGGTTAACTTTCATCTTCAAAAATATAAAAATAAAAATTTCATTCACCTATTATAACAAAATAGAATTTAAAGTGGGAAGAATTTTGAAATTAACTCTTAATCCTTTAGTGGTCTTACTGTTGGAGGTGATTGTAAAGGTCGTGGAAAGAGAAGAATTGAACAAGTGCTCTTGTGTACAATGATTTTAGAGGGGAACTCGAGTAACCGTAGGATCTTTTATGCCTACGTGACTGTTGTTGATGCCAACAAAAATGACGGTGATACAGTGTCTAGACTTCGAGAATAAGATTTGACTAGTAGAAGTTTGGTGTTGACTTCCGCGGGTAGTGTTGTTCTGAAGTGCAGGACTGCAATTTTGAAGGTGACTGGAGTTCAGCAAAAATTACAAAAAAATCTTCTCCACGAAGCCCCTGAAATATACTAGTATTCCAAATTTTTAGACTAATGAAACATATAGTGATTCGGTATATGTTGAGCTTGCAATGCGTGGTATGCCACAAGCGAATTAGAAAGGGGCAGTTCGGGAAATATTTTGTAGCTTTTGTGCATTTTTCCAGTACAGTAATTCATCGTTACGATTGTACTACCTTAATGCCCAATCATGAAATTACTTGCTACCTTTTGCTAATGAGCCAAGATAGTTGACGCTTGTAATATGTACTTTAGATGTCACATGTCAAGTGAATGGAATTCCAGAGACAGTTGGAATGTGATCCCAGGAATGTTCAGAGTACAAGATACAGCTCTAGACTTGCCATGGACGAATTCTAGAATTTCATTTCCACAGCGATAGTCTCTGAGCTTCTACGTCAAATTCGCTTGTGGAATGTATAGACATGAGTTGCGCACACTTTGCACTTTTGATTTTACAATACTTCTCTTACATCTCATATTCACAATAAGTTTTGTACAGAAAACACCCCAATGGAGTGTGCAACACACTTAGTGAAGGAGGCAGCCTGCATGCACTAAAGCATACAACAAAAAACTCCCTACATTGTTAAAATTATTTTGCTACTCATGAAACGGACGCACTTCTTGTATGTATAGTACTTCCTCATGCTAGACTAGTTTGACTGTATTTATATTGCACCTTTGGAAAAATGACTATTGTGAAGTACTAGCACCAAGTTGAAAAAATGGTGTATTCCGTACACAGAGAATATATTGGCATACTGTAGTTCATCTCCGTCGATAACGTTGATCAGTGAGCCATGTATGACGTCTCGCATGAAATCCTTCTACAAAGCCGACATTATAAGACGTACACGTACACATTCCTGATTGGACAACTGCAAAACTAGAGAATTGCACATCATTGTACCTGATCGATTTCCAAGACAATGTCGAGGATGCCCGACTTAGTACTGCATTGAAGCCGTTCACCTCCTCAATACATAGTGGCTTCGTTGAAAACAGTCACTAGGGTGTAAGTAGATGCCTCCACATTGCGAGCACACCATGTTAATTCAGATGCTGCCTTTGCAGAAGCGGCACTTCTTGTGTTTTAACAAGCGCACCAATCTGTGCACCCTTGGAACAGATAGACGAAACTGCAAAATAGTTCCCCTTTGCAAACTCCAAGGTCGGCTAAGTTCATCTGCTAATTGCAATTAGAAATGCAAATGCGACACTGGGTCCTTTCCAAGATGCTCTAGAACCACTTTGTTCATAATGTATGAATTCACAACTAAGGTATCCAACAAATAAAAAAAAATTTATGCCATCACTTATGGCTTTGGCTCTGACTGGAATAGTTACCTCTTAGATGGTCATGTACATCCACCCCACACTTGAAATCAGAATATGCTTTATGGACTGGTGAAGTTGTCAAATCAGTGACAATTCCATTGATGTGTCTGGGAACAGTAGGCCACAACTGCCTATTAGGCGGAATAGGTGGATAGTACATTGACAACATAAGAAAAGCTTTCATATCCACAAAAACTACAGTTGCTATTTCACTTGCTATATGCATTTTCCAAAGTAGAGTTCCTTGCAGCTCCTTCAATAACTCCTTCAGGTCTAGTAGTGACTTCGGTAGGCCTACACAATTGCATCGAATTGTTCCAACAACATATGTGCCATCCAAGCATAGCTCTAGCAAAAGCTTGACCGACGTAAAGTAATTGTTAAAGCAAACTACATGACCTAGTCCGTGGAGGTTTTCCATCAACTGCATGACTACATCGTGTGCGGTTTTAGCTTCTCCTGTGGAACCCCCTACCAACAATTCTCTGAAAAAAGAGCCCATATAAATTTGAAAATCATAAAGGTATTTATGATGGACGTCAGCAAGACACCATACCTTCACTCCCCACTTTGTTAGTTTGTGAAGCATGTACTGCCTCACAGGGCAATACTTGCCCTTATACGAAATCAATGATTTTAATAGATTTCTGTCAGATTTTGATCAGATCAACACGACCAAAACAACAGAAAAACAAAATTTTCTAGTAGTGAGCAGGCACTATGTCATCCGCTACGTGATGGCAACGAGTGATATCCTCATCCCTTCTACTTGTCATGATACTGGATACACTAGAACAATAAAGAAATTGATTCCCCCTATTCCTATAATTTCGTTGGTTGGGCAGACGTTTTATGTCCATCAAAGAATTAATTGTGAAATACGCTTTCAGTTTTGCTTTCTGTAGAGGCCACTAGTTCGGCCCACCAACTAGCACAATCTTACCCTCCTCCAACTCACTGGCATAGTGATTGTTGTCTACACAAATGCATTCCAACGTTCAATCACTTCAGAAACGACTGAATAGAGCAACCTTCATGGGCATTCAGGAAATGGAAAACTAAAACCTCCAATGGGTTCCGAAAAGGATGGACGTGGAATACAAAACGCCATTTCATTTATAGTCCACGTTTTGTCTCTGTGTGCATGCAAAAATGCTTGTTGCTCTGCAGCCGCTGACAGACGTCTGTTACATGGAGTGATTGGCCTCAGTGGCGGAGTAGATTCATCACTACCTGTATTGAATGTGGCTACTGGCATCGTTACAACATTCACTACGGAGCTCTTACTGCGGCGTATTCCACCGCAATTGGTGGCAGACTTCAGTGGATGACTTGAGCAACTGGCTTTGTTGACAACTTCTTTCATTATAGACTTTGCAGATTATAACTTTCATCTGCCTCCCCAACTTGCCAACAACGGTGCTGCAATCCCTTGAGTAGCTGGTAGTCTACGTTCACCATCGTTGGTTCGACATCTCGCCTCAGCCAATGGAAGGATTTCTACTTCCTCTACTACATCTACAGCTGTGGGAGTGGTTAGGTGACACACATAGTCCATGTGACTGAGTAGTGGCCCCGGTGTACTTCGATTGACTTCAACATCAATAGATGGACTAGGCACTATTGTAGGGACAAGCATTGCATCGTGGACGACTTCGTAAAACAAGTGGTAGAAGTTTGTTGTCTATGGTATTAACAATATACGCAAGACAGAAGTTTGGTGCTCCCTTGTAGTTTCATAGCCAATTGACTGAGTGTGAGACTTGTATGGACCTTCATTGCTGTGGTCCTTGTTGTTGTGCATATTGTTGCTAGCAACGTTGCATGATCGAAGTAGAGTGGAATAGAAACTGTCCATCGAAGTGAATCTTCTTCTCTTTCCAAGGATGACAAATGTCCTCCTGGTAAATGGAAGATGGAGTCATCATTGAACAAAGCAGAGCCTTCTAGCGTATGACATTGTCTTAGAATAGTAATATGCTCCACTTGTCCGCAAGGCAAATGACACTCTCTGTCGTCGTCCAGTAAAATGACATACATGAGCTCGAGCCAATCACTCGTGATGTACAAATGAATGACAAGTCCTAGTAGCCAATGACAATTAAGTGAGGTGACCTCTATTAACACTCCCAGTCGTCAAAAGTGAAGCTGGAAAACACATGGGCATTGGACTAGTCATCGAAGAAAGGGCTTCATTGATCGGTGATGTCTACACGAGCTAAGACTCTCCTTGCCACGGCATAATGCACTTCCTCTGCGACGCGGGTATGGTAGCCGTATTCCTAGACGCATGAACATTGTCATTCTGAGGTTGTACATCAGAGCACGGAATAGGTGACGAAGAAGACATAAGAGGTTGTTTTCCTTGTTTTACATGTGCAATGACATTGTCATTGTCTTTGAAACTGGCTTTCCTCTTATGACTGAGAAGTCGTGTGCTTCCTGACGATGCGTATGTTTCGTTTTATAGTACAGATGGAGAACGATATACATGCTCCGACAATGGTTTAGGGCGAGCTGCCATAGCCTATGTACGAGTTCTTGTTTCCATGATGTAGAGTTCCAAGCGCATAGATGAGAATTCATTAAGGTGTTTGACTATAGCAGAATGTCAACTATGACGAAATATTGGATATGCAGAATTGGCATATGCAAGGCGGTGAAGATGCGTCGGGCATGGTTGACATTGTCATTGAAGCCGTGCCGGTGACCCTCAGGTAATCTCTCTTTCTAGCCTAGAATGTGAGCATAGTGATGTCTAAATAGGAACCACAGACCTTGTGGAGAATCTTGTTTCTTCACACTTCGCTTGACAGCTCTTTGTAGCAAATGCCGTTTGTTAATGAGTCCCAATATGCTTTGTAGGAAGCGGTGTCCTCAGCTGCATGTACGACTGATTACAGGGCTCATCATTCTATGTGAATAGTAAAAGCATGTAGTGAGTTGTAAGAAGGTTGCCAACTAATTTGGTGAAACACTAGCTTTCTTTGCTGAAGAAGTCTCCAAACTAGATGTATTTGAATTGAACTATAGTGTAGGACTTACTACTGTGCTTCTTATTAGGAATAGAGGAGTGCTCTACAAGTATTGCGGAACTCATATCAAGAATGCGAGAAGGGCCCATGCTTATGATATCCCGCCAAAAAACCAACTTCCCTTGTAAGAGTGCTTGTTAAGATCATGTGGATTCACAATAGAATTACCGAAGTGTACAAAGTTTAGTCACGAACTTCTCTTCTATACTACCATGTCCTACCCTAAAGTATACATAGCATTGAAGGGATAATGTAGCGAAGTAGTACATTTGTCATTGAACTATATTAAAGAGAACTACACTTTTGAGATTTTTTATAGTTTGGTAGTATACTATGAGCTACAATATTGAGGATATTATAGCTCTTGTAGGTGCTAGCAATCAATATTCAACTGGCAAGCTAATTACTCCACAATTCGTAGTGCATATTTTGCTACTAGAAAATTAACACTTTCAATCTCATACTATAAAAATAGACCTACAAGCATTCCAGTACAGACGCCAATATTTGTCTTCAAGCGCCATGATCATTGAATAATAAACACTTAGTACAAAATGATGACGTATTCAAATAGTACAATTTCTCCCTGCCCAAATGAGAGGCAATTGTGTGAAATTTTCACTGGTAACACGGCTTCTGTGTGTAGGCAATTATAAATTTTAGGAATTATAGAGACTTCTTACTCTTGGAATTTCTCTAAAAATGTACACATTCACTTTCAGTGTTTAGTAATCTTTGTCTACTACAAAACACTTGAATCCCCCACCACCCAAAATGATGGATGAAAAACTCACCTCCCTTCCAAGTTATAGAACTTCTATTCTATCCATCATCCAAAATATGGACACTGCACTGCTAAGGGGTTAAAGGACAACAAAGTTGAAAGTGGTTAGTAGATGACTTCATTATTTACTATAGATACAAAAAATGCACCTATTGGTTCAATAAGCATAGAAATTTTGATGACTACCTTGATCATAGGGAATCACATCTTTTAAGAGTTAAGAGCATGGTTATGGGCTCCATCCTTGAGAGGATAATCAAAATCACTCCAAGCTCAATTGTACATCCACTATTAACCCAATTGTACCATTAATCCATAATGTAGTAAAAACTATAAAACATTGCTTTTGTGACAGCTTCAATATGGAATTGAGGTTGAAAAGTCACAATTTTATAACTTCAAAGAACATCACATGCACATTTTATGCATGACAAAGATCCTTTCATTATTCCACAATCTTGAGGGAAGCTTTCACATTATCATTGCAACAAAGCAAGGAGTTAAAAGAACCATTTCAGGGTCCAAAGGAACAAGAGCAACATAAATGTTCAAGGTACAGAAGAAAAAACCATGACATGACTTCCCCCAGTGTGCGCAAAACACTCCGTCGCTCAATACTCACAAGTCATCAGACGCAGCAAATCCACAAAACGTTCGTTAATCATGGTATGAAATACTACAATAAATCGCAAGCAATGTCACAATGGCAAAGATGTGACTAAAGACAATTTGCAATTTCTGGATTTCATGAACGAGCCACGGGCAAACAACGGAGATAACAACCAGACTATTACTGCAAGTCAAAACGGACAAACGTAAGCATTTGGCAAACGAGGTCCAGTGAAGAAGCTGTACCTTCTCAATAAAGTTCCTCATTACAATCTTGGCTTCTCTAAGCCAGAACCAAAAAATGGGACCAAAAGAGCATCTAAATTACGGCTCCAAAATGAAAAGCCTTGTCAGGATCACTGGAATTGAAAATTGGTTAGCCGAACGCAAAACGAAAACTGGGGCCGTCTTTCGTCGGGTGCGAAGTTCTTTGAAGGGAAGGATGACACTTAAAGTGTGGCAGCAGCTCTCGAGGCAAAATTAAGAGGTAGGAACCTTTTTGTGCATGGTGACTCCAATCAGCTGGATACGTGCAAATTACCTCATGAATAGACTAACCTGGCACAATGCTGAATGTTTCCATAACTATTAAAAAAGATTAAAGCCAAATACCTCACCCACCAGGACTGCAATACCAAGTGCTATGGCAACCAAAGAAGAGGCCAACGTGAGCCGATGGGTAATCTTTGGTACACGCTTTTGCAATGCCTTGCTCAAGGAGCTCACAAAGGCGGTATAACTGCCCATAGCCAAAACTGTACCGACCAGGAACATGCCCAAAAACGCTGCCCCTGCTGCTCGTGATGGAAGTGACAGTGCCGGTAACACCATCAAGAGCGCATCAGGTTGTAACCCGTAGACAATGCCGGTGATGAAAGTTGCGGGACCAACAGACTTCTTGCCTGGTTCAACAGCAGTTTCACCCTCAGCTAAGACTGGAGCAGCTGCATCAATCTCTTGTGCCTCCTTAATTCCCATTCCTCCTATGGTGATGAGAGTAAGACCCACCACACGAGCAGCCCAGGTTTGAATGACACCAAGGTGCAACCTGAGATACACGCAAAAAATATGTGAGTGATATTCTAGAAGATTGTGAATATGGCGTAAACTGTAGTAACTACCCTTGTGAATCAAAAGCATCCTGCAGCAGAACTCCTTCGTTTGCTCGTATACTTGTATGAATTAGAGGAAGCTAAAATCCCATGTCCTATACAGATCCTTTTCACCAACACCAATTTGCCTATTCATACAATTGGTTGACCTTCAATTAGCAAGGGAAGGGAAGAATGATTATGGCCAATGGCTACTGAGCTTTGAATGGAAAGGGTTGATCTACTGTCACTTCCAGAGGTCTACAAGCCCCAACTTTGAAATTGTATAAGAAGTTCATCACCAATGATAGAAACTTGATCACAACAGATCTGGCTCTTGTACCCAAAGATCTCTTGTACAGCCCTACCGAAATCACTCGGTTAAACATGCCAAACGCTGAAAATAAGAACCTGATATAGTATCCTGAACCTGATAGAGGCATACCTGTCTTTGAGCAAGAGAAAGATGATGCCAAATATCACTTGGCCTGCATCGTGACCACAGCCCCACAGAGCCCCCACAGAGAAACTCTGTAGACGCGACCGGCCGATGCAAAGAGGTGCGAGAGCGGCTAAATGATCAGGCCCTGTCAAAGTGTGAAGACCACCAGCCACCAGTCCAGTCCAAGCACTTGCCACTAATCCTCCCCCAGCTTTAGCAATCTCCCTGGAAAGCGTCCCTCCTTGAACAGCCTCCCCTCCAACCACGAAACTCGGTGCCTCGGCACCCGCAAGCGCAACATCTGGACGCCTTATTAACCACGATGCTGCTCCAAGCACTAAAACTGGTAAAAGTCTCGGAATCTGTGTGAGTGTCAAACATAACAGACGATTTAGTTTCTGTGACAACAGCAATCTTCCTGTAATCGTGTAACATTACCACAGCATTCAAGAAGACTCTCGGCGAAGACTTTCAGAACGAGTACTGCTCAGGGGATACCACGACCTGAAATGTACTGTACATTCTCTCCATAGAACACACACCCGGGTGTTTCCAGAGCAACAGTCCACCGAAGAAGATTTATACATCTTAACTAAAAAATCTAGATCGCATTCCCTCCAATGCAATACCACAGAACGTCAACAGCAGATCTCTATTCTCACAAGCAGCTCGAGAGAATGTGAGAACTTGGTCTCCCTAACACCTGCAGAAACTAACCATAAACCCTGCAAGACAGACAGAGCGCTTCTGTACAGAACCGTAGAAACGCTCACACTTCAAGCTACTAAACAACGTTACTTAGTGATAAACCCCAGAGCATGGTGAGACAATAAATCAAGAAAATCACGGATACTACTTGCTTGTCGCAATTAGATAAAGGTTTTCGTTCTTACGATGAAAGAAAGAGAACCCAAGGCCCTCACCCTTCGACAGGAACGTCAGTACTACCAAAAGTATCTGCGTTAACCAAAGTTTGAACGCATCGCTCAAGCAATTTCCGGTAACTGTGAATTAAGGTCCACAATAACATGTTCGTGAAGACGATAAGGATCATCAAACCACGAGCAATTCCTTCAAAAATCGTACACAAACGAAAAGCAGAGACCACACAACCCAAACCACGACATGTACGTGCTCCGCACGACAAAAGTCCTGCGAACAAACCTAGCGCAGACCCCCAGAAAAAGTCAAGCATACCAGTTTGTGCAACAGATCGAGACCCTGCTTCGGTTTCGGCGCCTCAGGCTCCGCCTGCCCACCACTCCTCGCTACGACACTCAACCCGTTCCGCGAATTGGCGGCCATCCTCTTTCCCCTCGGCGAAAGCATCAACAAGCCGCCCCTGCTCTTCAAGGCAGCCCCTTCCAAAAAACTCGGTCCAAGCCTGACCGACCGACTAGTCCATGACCTAACAATACGACCACTCGTGCAGACCTCCACCTCGGACTTGACCCTGAGGCGAGTAGACCGCAGAGACAACATCGTGCTGCCGCAACTCGCCATACTGTAGTGTACCCCAAACCGAGAAATCAATCGTGAAATCAAACTCACGCGGCTACGGCGCCACCAACTCTTATCCAGAAAAGACCAATCACTCTTCAAAAGAGAATTCACTCAATTACAGGTCTGCTTCTGCGCCATTCTCGACGCATCGCTTCAACCCTCAAACCCTACCGACAACAATCTCGAGATTGTTACGCAATGTTTACGAAATGTGAGCTGCGGAGAAGAGAAGAGGCTTATATGGCGAGAGTGCGGGAAGATCGATAAGGTAGACCCATAGCCGTCTTTTTGAGATAGGGTCCTGGCAAGCTCGGGGCGAGAGCGTGCCTGCGGCTTCTGGCTTCAAGCACTTCGGCTTCAGGCATTTGGGCGACGAAAGCTTGGAAAAGGCCGGGCGAAAAGAACTGCGGGATGTGTGAGTCGTCGTACTGGACATCTGGCAGGAGACGTGGCATTTCATTCGGATGAGTTGGCGGGGTGAGGTGGAATGTCAATACACGTAACGAAAGTACGCGTTTGGACCAATCACCAACGATCGGTCCAACGATTGGTCCAACGACTGGTCCAACGATTGGTTCCAGTCTTCCAGGAATACCATGAGCCATGAGGAATGCCATGAGGAGAATTCTATCTTGGAGTGCGGCGACCTATGTAAGGTGGGCCCCCCCAAACCGCCACTTTTTGCTATTGTGCCTAGTACTACCATACTAATGTATTATTAGATTGATCAAATTTTCATATTTTGGTGTTGGCAATTGAAAGAAGGTTCTAACGTACCAAAGAATGTGGCATTTGGATATTGTATGCAAAAGTTATGAAGGGTCAAAGTTTTTTCAATAGAAGTTTTGAAATCGTTTCTTCTTTACAAGTACATATTGATTTTTGGAGATGTACCTAGAGTGATGATGGGAGTTTTGGATCAATGGTGCATATAGAGGTGCCCACCATACTTGACGAACCTTTAAACAAATAAGATAAAGCAACCCATTACAAACACTTAAGAAATGATCCATCAAAGTCTTGCATCAACCCATGTTAGGCTTTTTTTTTCCAATAAATGAGATTGGGCTACATTAAATTGAGTTAGTGGCCACAATCAAGGTCTTGGATGATGATGGTGATGGAGCGATTGGTGATTGCAACAATAACTTCCACCTTTTGAGTATAAATACATCACATGATTCCAAGCATGTTTCTAGAATCAAGACCTAAAAAAAGTAGAGAAAAAGTAGATGCTTGTTGCATTCTTCAAGGTGTGAACATTGAAAATAGGACAAGATTTCAGAAAATCTACCAATTCAATTTTGCCCTCTAATAACTTTTGTATAATATGATCAAATATTGGTCTTGGATTTCCTCCAACTTTATTGCATTATTGATTGTGTGATAGATAAATGAAAGCTTTCTAACATTCAATAATGTTTGTTAGAGAAATTTGCTTAGCTTACTGAGGTGATGTTAACACAGTCCTTCAAGGGCTATAGGATTTAAGGTACAACATCAAATTGTGACTTCTTTTTAAAAATCAACTTATGACTTGTAGAGATAATTGCCTAAAATGTATTGCTTATAGATTCATTGGAGAATCTAGTGGTGCTTTGGAGTAAGCTTCTTTTCAATGCTTTGAAATTTTATATTTTATTTATATGATGTCTAAAAATGTACAAGAAGGGAATCCATAATACATTTTTGACTTCCATCAAGATTTAATAGAAAAAATTTAAATAATAGAAAAAAAGTCTCAATTGCCAATTCAAGTGTAATTAGATGTAATTATATATTTTAACTTATTCACAAGTTTGAAGGTTGATTGATATTATACATTGTACATCAAGGTTATTATAAAATAGTATTGATTGTATTATTAAGCTTTCCCTTTCAATATGAATAATACAACAAGAAATTGATCTAGTAATATTTCTTAAAGTGTAATAAATGTGAAGTTAAAACATTGTCTTCTAAAGCCTTGTGGAGTTAATCATTGACACCTCAACTGCGATACCTACATTTGGACCTATGTTTGAAATTAAAAAAATAAAAAAAACAAAATATTTATGATAAAAGATGTACACAATCAAAACATGATAGTTTAAGAGAATCTATTGTCAGTTCTTAGTGCACCTATTGACAATACTTTGAAATTTTATAATTTATTCATATAGTGCTTGAATAATATATGTTAAAGTACATTAGAATCTATTTGCATCTCCTAATAAGATCTAATCAAAATGGTTGATGTTTAGAAATTATAAATATATTCAATTTTGATTAGTGTCAATTATAGGTGCATTTGACTTATCATAATACAGAAGAAGATTGAGTGATTGACACATCTTGGACCCATATTTAATTATTTTTGGAAAATTATACTTGCCAAGTATTAAAATAGATGTATTTTTAAAGATTTTTCTACACAATTTTTTTTAATCCCCCAAAAATACTACATTTGATTTTAGAATTATTTTACACTAAATTTATCCTATAATATAACTACAATATTGAAGAATTTTATTCCAAACCAAGAGAAAAATAAGATACATATATGTATGTGTATGTATATACATACATATGTACATACATGTGTGTATGAATGTATATATTGGACCTCTCGCCTAATTGCATCCCTTCTTTACACTAGTCCAAGAATTTTATATTAAAAATTTTAGATTGATTGATAGGGGACGCAATAGGAGAAAAATTCCATAATGTGTGTGAATTCTTTAGATAAGTTGTTGAGCTACTTTGAATATTGAAAGGCAATGGTATAAGGATATATTCACAAAGTAGTTAATAGAATTTTTTTTTAATTTTCTTTACAACTCAACATCCATCCACTAGAAGAGAAGAGGTCCTAGTTTTGCACCAAGCTAGAGTGCAAGAGATTGGTGTCGATATGGGCTTTTAAGAACATAGCCTCTTAAAGTAATTTTTTTTCAAAACCTCATTTCTACTAGTGATTGTATTAATATCAAAAAATATTTATAATACAATAATTCAAATTTAAAGATGTGTTATTAGTATAACCTAGAAATAAAGAATTTTTTTACACTAAAGTAAATATTAATAGATATTACTAGTAGAAATTTATGTATCCTGTGATTACATGTCAAGTGTGTGACATTCAAGTGACACTAATTAGAACATTCAAACTAGTGGCTCTTGAGAACTCTATATGTATTTTTTTCAAAATACCCAAGTGATGTTTAGTTCTTCATTACACCATTATTGCATAGAAAAATAGAAAAAACAATACTTGTAGTTTATCAAAATCTTGAATTTCATCAACCATTTGAAAAAGATGAAGTTTTTGTAAGGTGTTTAAAATAATAATTGTCAAAATAGGAAAGTGGTTTGGTGAATGGTAATAGTAAAAGGTAATAAAAGCTTGTAAAGAAAATCATAGAGGTACATTCTTTTAATCACCAACCGCTTTTTTTCCTTTTAAAAATTCACTTGTTTTGTCAGTTAGAATGAACTCTACTTTTTTTCTAGTCAACAATGACTTTTTGATACTAACATTAGGGCAATGGCACAACATGGGTACCAAAAAGGATTGTTCCCCTAAAACATTGTCATTTTTTGACTCATTTAATGTGTGCTAGAAATTACACATTTTCTATTTACATGAACATGATGACAAATTCATAAAAAATTTGTAATATTCCATCCAAAATACTATTGAGTAAGGAAAATTGAATAGTTTTTGATATTCCTTTTCATTCCTTTGTTGTCAAATCTAGAACTGTCTCCATTTTAAATTTGAAGCAATAAGAATAATCTAGAATACCAATTTAAAAAAAAATTGTTCATAGACATAATAATTAGCTAAAAAATATTTGAATCATATCCATGTTTAGTTTTAACTCTTAATTTGATGTATTACTATATTTCCTTATTTATAATAATTTTCAAAAATCACAATTTTTTATATAATTTAAAAGGACTACAATTTTATAACATCTTTCTCTTAAAACCATATGATATGATTAAATACAAACTTAATAAGGTACATGCCTAGTTGTTTTAATAGAAAACCTTAAATATATAGTTCTTTCACTACTACAATGCAATCATATATCAAATATGTTAAATTAGAAAAAATTCAATTATTGAATATGACCTATATAGCACATGATTGTGGTATACCTTTTATAACTTACACCATGTAATTTTTAAAATTTTCCAATATTGTTTTCATTTTTGGAAGGACATTTTTTTAAAGTCCGGAGAGTTCGGGAAGTAATACCTATATCGAGCGATTGCCCATTACGTAACACAATAATTCGTGCCATTTGGTGATTGTTGTATATTTATTTTCTACTTACTGGCTAATTTGTGTTTAAGATGTAGGCAATTTCTTATTAGAGCACCTCTAGTCCCTACAAAAGTTTTCTAATGTCCTACTTCCAAATTTTCTTGAACCTTTGATTATGTATTAATAAAAAAATGCAAAAGGTAACTACTTCTAATTCAATAGTTATTTTTATAGGATACAAAGACAATATTTTATTGAATTTGGAGATGTGCACAACATTATTAACCTTAAGACTTATGGTCATTTCAAATCATTTGCCAAATTGAAAACTTTAAAGCCTTAAAACTATTGTATAAGACATGCTTAAACAAGGTATATTTACATGTGTGAAAACTCTCTTGTAATTGTTGATGAGAATAAAAAAAATTATCCAATCTAGTGACAAGAATCATATGCAACGCTTAAAGTGTCTAAATTAGATATAATGGCCTTATTTGAATGTATTATAGTTACTAAATATGTGAACCAAGAATGATAAAAACAAACATAGAAGTATATTTGTATGACATAAATTTGCATTCATAATGAGCTAAATCCAATGATATAGAACACTTTCCAATATTTATCAATATTGTACCTTTTGTATG
This sequence comes from Climacium dendroides, assembly GCA_950106755.1. NCBI lineage: Eukaryota > Viridiplantae > Streptophyta > Bryopsida > Hypnales > Climaciaceae > Climacium > Climacium dendroides. The sequence continues at coordinate 32,109,214 of OX467086.1, forward strand.
CCTAAAAAGCTAAAAAAAAATCAAATATTCTACATATATTGTACTATATTTAAGCATGAGAAGGTGTAGATGTTAAAATAAAATCCAAATGAAAATTTTCAATTATTGAATAATCCAGTAATGTATGTCTTGTCACATTTTAGTACATAATTTGTATACTAAAAATCAAATACAATTTTGTCTATAGAGTTCCTTATAGACCTTTAATCCACTAAGGATGCTAAGAACTACAAATTTCAATAAAATGACTTTCAAGAAAATTATAGAAACAAAGAATTTACCTACCAATATTCATCAAAAAAATTGATAATTTTTTATTAACTACTTTGGTGATAGGATTGCATCTTTCTAGTGTTTCCCTAAGGTAAATCAATCCATTTTGCCAACTACCTATTTTTGTCATCTTACTTTTGGTCCCAATTCCACCACAAAACTCATCCAAATCCATTCATTTTATGACAAAATCAATGCATTAATGCCAACAAGGGGTAACATGTCAATCCTTCATTGATGAGTACTTAACCCATTAAGGACCAGGTCGGTGAATGGAGTGAAAAAGTTGCTGAAACTGACATGTTTTCATTAGTATCCACTTTGGCTACTGATGAAAACATGTCAGTTTCAGCCAATTTTTCATTTCTTGTCATCGACCTGGTCCTTAATGGATTAAGTGTCAATAGATATATGGAAAGGGAGTTATGGGTTGCTTATATGAGTGATTTAACAAATTATGGAGTTATTCAAGACTTATGGACCAAAAAAACATTTTGAAGACATTGCCAGAAGCCTTGATTGAAACTTGAAAACATCAACAGAAGTATTGGTGGGTAGCCAACACATGGTACTATTATGTAGTATACAGGGTAGAAAAGTATAGGTTTGCAAGATGGTTATGTTGTAGTTGGTCAATAGTGACCAACAAAAATTAAACCCTAAATTCCAGAATTCATATTTATGGAATCTGAAAATTCCAGAATTTGTTAAATTTCCCTTTTATGGGATGTTTATGGCTTTATTCTACGGACAATTTGATAATTTCAAGGCAGTCCACTTCAAAAATTAACAAAAATTATAATTTTCATTGAAAAATTACAATTCCACTTGGTGGGTTTGATTTGTGAAACATGTGCACATCTCTGGAAAAAAAAATGTGCCCCTCTTGGAGTTGGCCCAAAGATATTCAGATTGGTAATAGGTTGCCTACCTTATGTGAATTTACGCCAATGTTACAGGCAAATGCGCATCAGAGAATTCCGTACATACGATGAACCTACGATACGTCTACCCATTATTCCTGCGACTGTGAACAGAGCCCATTTTCTGAATCATCAGCTTCTGCTCCATCGCAGAAGACGAACCCGTCTATCGTTGCAGCTGTCCTGCTCGCCTCGCTAGCATCGCAGAGCTCTTGCAAGCTATCCCTTGCTTTTCGAACTGTTGGTGCATGTACGTCGCCACCTTGTAGGGTATGTAGAGTATTGTAGTTTTCAACAGCTGATTTTTTCCTTTTACGCCACTGAAAATGGTGTCCGAAGGGAATGCCCGCGTTCCCCCGGGGCATGTTTATTCGGGAGCGGAAGCTTTGTCAGGGTGATTCGTGTTCGTGTTCCTCTCTTGCTGTCGAGGTCATGGTCATGAACGATTGCGCCGATCGGATTGAAGCTAGGGTTTAGGGTTTAGGGACTTGAGTGAAGAAGCTAGGGTCACAGGGGCCTAGGGTTCTTTATTTTTATAGTAGTGCGAGCTGCAATGTCAATGTAGGAAGACACTGTGATCCATTTCTCACTGTCTCTGTTTGTGTTTTTGTATCAGGCATTAATTCCGACGTTGAGAAGGACAATTGATTAAGAACTCTTAGTCTAAGTTGACATGATTCTCCAATTTGCATCAGCTTGGTGACATTGTTGTTACTATTCAAGTATCTGAGAGGTTTTATTGAACAGGATGTCGTGCTTGTTTTTTAGCACGTGGGGAATGGTGAATCGTGACGAAGCGGTGGAATTGAATTCTGTCTCTAGTTAGAATCTGGAGCTTGATTGATACCGGGAATGATGTGGAGTCGATCGCGAACGGGTCACGAGGGGAATAGTTTGAGAGAAGAAGAGGTGGATTGGTGAAACGACTGTTATGGCGACTCCTCCTCTGCCTCATCATCCTCTGTTTGGCAAGAATTCCGCGGCGCGGCTAATAGTCGCTAGTATGCGTCTCTTACCTTTAAATTTTGGTTAAAGCAATTTTTTGCACTTCATCGCTAGTGTTCAATAACTTACGTTTAATGTCACTTTCCTAATTATCTGCGGTTGTCTTGGTAAGGTATCGAAATTGTCTTGTTGATTGGAACAACCAATGTCCTTTTGGAAAGGTTCTTAAATTCAATAGCTCCTGTGGTGCTACAGAGTTTAATAAAGTGTTCCTCATAATTTGATCGCCTGAGCCTTTATCCTCGACTGAGTATTGGTCTTAAAATTTTCTGCCTCAAGGTTGTGAGCAATGACGATCAAGAATCAATCTATTGAAATGTAAACTTGTCTCTGCACGCTGTCCCGGTTTAGATTTTCTCCTGGATGATCAGGCTTATAACCGTCTTCAGTAACTGAGTCATTATGGAGGACAGGAACTCGGTAACGACGTGTTAAAACTTTGACTTCTTGTCTGCATGCCGGTCTAGTATAGGGATTCATCAACTACTCGAAATCTGTTATCTGAATCTTCCGGTTGACTTGGGTAGTGTAAAAGTATTTCATTGTCATTTTTCGAGGAATCCAAATGAGCTTGTAGATGACGTGTGACTGCATTGAGAGTCTCGAGTTGCCATCTCGACAAGCGGCAGTATTTCTTCTCTATCAGTGTTTAGTTATTTCACATCTTCAATTATTTTAAACATTTTCACCAGCTATGATACCAGTTTTGTAGTCAGGAAGCCTAATCGGGTCGATTGATGTCTAAAATGAGTGAGTGGTCTTTGTATCTGCAGTCGAAGACGTGAATGACTTGTGGGAGACTGTCAGAGGAAATCTTGAGGCTCGTGTGCCGTTCAAGAAGGCAAGCTTGAACAATAAAGCTCGGAACCTTGTGTTGGTCGACAGATTACACGTGGAATTTGTCCAAACCACCGACGCTCGCCTGCGTAGGGGTTTGCCTGGGGAGCAGTCATCTTTACCTTTCGGATTCCAGAGACCCTACGCTTGGGTCATATTAGTGACATGTGATGTGAGCCTCCTTTACTTCATGCATTTCCGAAGATGTGACTGAAGGAATGCGCCTTCGTGCTGTCCATCTAGAACTGTGGATTGTGATGAGCTGTAGAGTTTGTCGAATTCTTTATATTGACTTCTTGCCAAGTTTGAGAATTCTTTGTTGGGAAATTAATTAATGCACCACTTTCTGCAGGACCTCGATGAATACAAAAACTTGTTAAAGCCGCGCCTTAAGACCATTGTGCAAGCTGAGGATCATGAGTGGTTCATTGTGTATGTTTCCAAAGCGACGGCTGATAACGCCGTCAAGCTTAGCAAGAGAGTATACGGCAGGATCGAAGGTGACTTTAGCTCCAAGAAGAGGGAGAGGTATTTAAGGACCAACTCTCTGAATTAGAAGTTTGTTCCTGCGACTCTTTGCTCCCAAGTTCAGTGCTTTAGTTATGAACTATTCCTCTCACAGTCATTTAACTTGTATCACTTGTTATAGTTCTTCGTTATCATTGTTTTTAATCCTCAGTCGCGTGTTCTGCATTCTTGCGGTTCAGATGTTGCAAGGTTGACCTACATGGGACCGATACATCTGTATGGGAGGAGATCGAGCTGAAGATTGTAGAGTGTATCCGCCACACACTGGACCGCCGGGTACAGTACTATGAGGAGGAGGTCCGCAAGCTGAATGAAAACAGATATATGCCTGCTTGGAATTTTTGCAATTTTTTCACAGTTAAGGTGAGAAACACTTATAGCAAGTTTCGTGTGTCTGTCACTGTGTCTCTTGATTATTGTGAGTGCATTACACTATATCGTTAAATCTCTGCTTTGTGCAAGAATACCAGCTTTTAGTTTCTGCTTGACTTTTAAGATTGCTACATCAGTAGCTACAGATACGGATGTTGAATCGACTCATCATGGCAATTTGTGTCTGAGCCTGATAATATCTTTGATCCTGCAATTAAGAGCCATTGTTTGTCTTTGTGGATTTATTGCCTGCAGGAAAGCTTGGCCTTCATGTTTGAGATGGCAAATTTGCGAGAAGACGCTCTTCGTGAGTATGATGAATTAGAGCAAATTTACTCAGAGAGTGGTAAGGCCTGGATAATGAATATTCGATAATCCGTCGTATATCCCTCTTGCAATGTAAATAAATTGTCTATAACTGATGCTCTTCTCTTATGTTCTTTGTTCTGTACTTTGTATCATACTGTAGTATCGATATCTGCCCTCTTGGGCTCATCATCAATTTAATTGTTGGTTTTGTATTCTTTAGTCATTGCATTTCAATTCTTTTCTTGCTCATTGCCGCTAAGTTGTTGTGCAATTATTTTCTGTCTACTAGAAATTTTCTTTTAACTCGGACTGCCGCGTGAAGGTCTGGGGGTTCCTACGCTAGTTTCAGATGAAGCTGTGCTCTACTTTGGTCTTCATGCTTTTGATTTTCTGAAATTTTGGAAGTTTTTGCTCCAGTGAATGCACCACATTCGAATACATCAGCATTTGGAGGATTGGATCCTGGTGATGACTGCGCAGCTCTTCTAGATGTGACTCGCAAGCCAGTGAATCAATTTGCAGCGGATGGTACAGTTCGAGAGTTTGACTTTCGACAGTATCTCTTCTCCCGTCAAGCATCGGTACTAGTTATTCAGTCAACTTTATTTTTCAGAAGTCACTGTCTCTGAGCGTAGCGGTTCATTTTTTAATCATAGTATAGCTCTCTTAAGTATTTTCATGCGGTGCCTTAACGTTCAAGTGCTACCCATTTTCTAATGGATGTATCTGCTGCACTAACTTACTTCATCTGTTGAAATTTTCTGAACATTTTTATGAAACGTTTTCATGCTAGGGCTGGCCACTATTGCTTAAAAGTATGTTTTCAGGCATGAAACCATAAGTGTGATGTTTGACTTACAGTTAATGATTATAGCCTCGAAACTCAATTTACAAACTGACGGTGACTTATTTTGTCCGTATCAGCCTATTCGTTCGCTATTAAAAGACGTCTCTAAATTATTTTTTACATAACTCAAAATATCAAACTCGTACATCTAACCATTCCAAGAATGTCTTGCACCTAATGTGTACATCGTGGTGCGTTGGATCTGCAGCTCCTCTTCAATCTCCAACGCCCAGCGGAGGTCTCTGGCCGAGGACATTCCTTTATCATCATCTTTGCCAAGATCCTTACACAACATGAGGTAATTTTTCAGGAGCGTTACAAAACATTTTCCGGCTGCTTCTAATCTGCGCTGTCTGCTGCTTTCATATTGACTTAGATGGACTCTAGCTTTCAGTGTTGAAAACCGCTTGTTACTTTTTCTCTCATAATTACAGCTGGCACTGAAGGCAAGCGTTCCGTGTGGTTTTGAGCAAGGATATAAACGCTTGTCATCTGGATGCGTTTTGATATTTGAGTTACCTGCGCTTAATTACCCGTTTCGAAACATTCATATTTTGTGATAAGAATGTGTCTTATATTTTGGATGGTTAGAAGCTTCGTCTAGCTGTCAAATTTGATAGTTTAGATTTCATTTTTTGAACTATTCTCTTTGTATTTATATTAATTGTTATTAGCACTTGTTGTGTAAAAGAATTTTGCTCATTGGTACCGGTTATCTGTGTCTACAGAAGGATTTGCCATTCTGTATGCGGGAAGTCTGGGTAATTACTGCTTGTCTCGCGCTCGTGAAAGCGGCTAGTCGACGCTTTTCTGCTGCGATAGTATCGCAAGATACTGTGAAGGATTTTTATCGACTACAGGGTGATTTATATTCATATGCAAGAACAAAGGTGTCCTCATCACACTTTGTTTTTGTCCAGATTTTAATTTTCTCTTTTGTACAGGAACTATCAAAAAATATTTTGTGACCCAAGTAACTTTCTAAATTGGACTTGGTGACCCAAGCAACTTTCTAAGTTGTGGTATAAACAAGCAGTGCTTTGATATCATTTCTTTGCTAGCCTTCAGTCTAATCCTGGATTGACTTGGTTTTGCGTTATCAACAAAGACAGCGTGCAGAGAGTTACTAGATAGGACTATATGTAGAGCCTACTCACACAAAAAATTTGAATTCCTGCTGCAGCTTATGCGTCTGGCAGACTTGATTGGATATGGCCACAACATTGAGACAAGTCCTTGCAATAGGTATTCAGTTCATTTACTTGGACTGTCCCACTGGACTCTTCATTTGGGACATTTGTTCAATTTAAGTTGCGCATAATTGACTCTCCTTTTCGCTCTAGTGCATCCTGGTATGCGAATGTAGCATCTGATTGTCCAATAAGCAACACTGAATCTTTCGAAATTTTATCAGTCTCTCCATATTCGTCAACACAATATGCAGAGCAGCTTTTGATGTATATAAATTGAGTGCAATTTGACTCCCTGTTAATGAATTTCTACTTTTACCATGTCGTTTATACTTGTAGTGTGGTCATCTGAGCAGTGCAGCGTTGAGCATGTTGCCATGGCCGAGGCCTGCTGTTTGGCCTGCTGTTCCTCCTGATATTTCTCGCGTGCAAGCTAAAGAACAGGTAACTACTGTTTTCTGATCACAGTCCTGAGAGGATTAATTTTTAAGCGAAGGTTTCTCTTTTGAGTTTTCGTACACAAATGAAACGCTCACAGACTTCACCTACTAACGTTGCAGAATGTGAAAACATGTAGATATCACCACCAAAATTGTCAGAAGGTTTTGGAAGACTCAGAAAGCAACTCTCTCTCTCACCAACTGTTCTTCTCCGTGAAGCCAACCGTCGGAGAGCATCTCTTTCAGTTGGTAGTCTGGCTGAGATGCTTGATTTGAGCCGACTTTCTCTGAAGGAAAGGTGAGAAGGATGGTTGTTGCTTCTCCCAACTGAATTTTTGTATAGTCTCTTCCTTTTGTCTGGTATTGATTATTATTTTCTGTTTCAAACAGTGAATTGATACACGGGACTGTTGAATTTAATTTTGTTTCCCACAAAGTCCAATTCTATGATTCCTTTTTTCCTGCATTTGTAAGATCTGCAATCTTTTCCATGAGATGATTCTTTTTTAACACATGTTGACTGAATATCTGAGTTGTTGTCTTTGTTATGACCCAAGGATGTGTTTTAGTATCCTGACTCTGGTGTCTAATATGTAAAACAATGGCAGCCCAGCTGCAGATGCTGCTGATGCTGCAGTTGCTGCAGTTGCTGCTGATCCAGTACCATCTTCAGCACTTCCTCAGGAGTCTATCTCTGGAGCAGATTCTTCAAGCCAAGAAACCCTGCAGAAACACAATAGTATTGAACCCCCAATGAAGCTGCCTGAAGTTCAAGCAGCGGCAGAGCATGCATTGTTGACCAGCATTAGTGATGAAACCCTACGCACGGCTTTATCATCCGTTGAGGGGTTTGAGGTACGTGTTTGTATCTTTCATTGACCTGAGTCATAACGGTGTCTTTTTTTGACTTTGATGTCGAATTATTCATCTCGTATTATTTATCATTTTGCGAAATAAGTCAGGTGCATCTGATTTTGTTGCTTTCTGTTCCTGTCTCGAACTTGGGAGAGGAGTTCTTTATAGTCGAAACCACGCCCTGGATTCTGAGATGTTACAGTCCAAATCTTTTAATTCCCGTTGTATAAAGCATCTGTTTTTGTCGACCGTGTTTAGATTTTCTCCCTGTTCATGGTGGTTTGGTGATATTGCTATTGAACTTTGTGATAGGAATTGTTTTTGAACCTGACGCGAGCTGCTGCTGACAATTTCCATCGATCTTGGCGTAAAAGACATGGCGTGGTCTTGGATGGTGAAGTTGCAGCTGTACATTATCGACGTGGAGCACTGGATGCTGCTGCTAAACTCTATGAGAAGGTACAGTTGAACTTCATCAAGATAACATCTTAGGGGTAATCAAAAATGTTCATAGCATTTTCTGGAATTCATCGTCATGGTTTCTGATCTTTGGGCTCGTTCCAGGTCCCTGCTATTTTTAACTGATTGCTACGATTTTGGTTTACAGCATTGATATTTCATGTTGCTTGGGCCTAATGAGACCTTTCTCTCTGTGAAGACATTTTTATTAGATATTGTGTATTTTTACCTGTTGAATTGATCGAGGATGTAATGTTTGTTACTCCGATAAACAGGTCTGTGCTCTTTATGGGAGTGAGGGGTGGCATGCTTTATTAGTGCAAGTTCTTCCACGACTATCTGAATGTCAAAAGAAACTATCAGATTGGGCTGGCTACCTCTCCTCCTGCATCAAGCTTCTCTCCTTAGATCCTGGGCCTATATCTAGTGAGGATCGAATCTCTATTCAAGCAGAAATCGTGAAATTAGCCCATGGTGGTTTGCCTGTACCGGTATCGTTGGACGTATCTACACTCATCACATTTGCTGCAAGGGGGGGTCCACCACTTGAACTGTGCGAGGGGGATCCTGGCACTTTGATGGTAACTGTGTGGAGCGGATTTCCAGACGACATTACTTTGGATTCGTTGAGCTTGACACTGGTTACCACCTTTACTGCTGACGAGGGAACAAAGGTAATAAGTCTCGTATCCAGGCTGAAATGGCTGAAATGCTTCATGTTACATCGTCGTTTCATGTCGTTTCATGTTACGTCAGATGACTTGAGTTTGATTATGATTTGGCTTCTGAGGATGGTGCTGCGTACCTGCACAATTCCCTTATATTTCTCAACTAGCCTAACAATATTTCTCTGCAGTTTGTGAAGAGTGTGGATACTCCAGTACTCAAGCCTGGAAAGAATCGTGTCTTAATGACGTTGCCACCACAGAAACCCGGGTCCTATGTACTGGGAGTACTAACCGGCCATATTGGACAAATTAAGCTGCGTTCGCATACATACTGTACTACGAGTGCCGCAAGTTCAAAGGGTGGGCCTCCAGATAGCGATGATTATTTAAGCAACGAGAAGCCTCTTCGGACAGTACTGGAGGTTATTATTGCTTCCTCTCAACCTTCCTGGACTGTCGTTGGTATTTTATTGTCACATTACATGTGTATGCCTCGTCAGGGATTAATGATCTGCTTTGGACTTGACTTGATTCCTCACAGGTCCTAATGGTCCTTTCTGGCCACGTATTTTGTTTGTATATATCTATTCTGTATTTTGATACTATCGTGTCTGACTACATTATCTTATTTAAGTACACCTTCATACCATCGGATGCAGTGTTCATGAATACAGAGTCGTGACGGCTTTTTTATAGGACTTATACGGAATATACACATGCAGTACTGGGTTTTTATGGAACTTGATACACATTCAGTACTGGAGACTTTAAGGGTTAACTTGAGATCTTTGCTAAAGTTTGCGATCTGATCCTTTCGTCATGGTATGTTTTCTATTGAGAATGTGTGAGCAGTTTCTTGCATTCTTGGTCTTTCATTTTGAGTTCTGAAATTTGGATGCTGATCATGGAATGCCGCGTATACAGGTTGCTAAACCTCGAGCATTGGTAGAAATCAAACCAGCAATCACAAAGGGACTTCTGTTTGGTGAGGCACAGTGGGTAGGTTTGATTATCAGGCCTCTCAATTACTCCCTTGAAGGTGCTCGTGTTCGCATTTCAACTGGACCAAATTTACAGTTCTTGAGCGATCAAACTGCTCTGCTGGAGGTTAGCAAAATTCCCCAAGCTGAAGCAAATGCACAATTTGTCACTGAATTGGATACTGTGAAATCCGATGTTCAATCTTCTCACGACATTCGCGAAAACAGCGATTCTCTCGGCAAGGACGATCATGTAAATGCCGAAATTGGTTTTGATGCGGATATGCCTCAGCATTTACAAATGAAGGATGGTTGCGTTGAGCTTCCCGATTGGTCTAGCATGGTGGCTTCTGTTCTGTGGGTTCAAGTGAAGGCAGATTCAGATGGTAATATGTGCTCACACTTCACTGGAGACCCGCATCTGTTTTCTCCTCCTTCCCCAAAGAAAGTTCCCTTAGTGACTCCTGACTTACAAATGCAAGACATAACTACAACCTCAGTTGCAAACGGACCTCCTGCAGCTTCAGATCTTGTTTCTGAAAGTCCGAAAATCAGCAATATTGGACAAGGACATGTGCTCTCAAATGGGAGTCTTGTTTCTAGATTTGGCATGAAGACTTTGAAAGTGAAGATGGAGTTTGGAGTGTCTCGAAGCCGCTTGTATGAAAGGTAGGGGCTACTTAGAGCAAGAATAGAGTTCGAGACCTATGTATGTGGTTCAGAACATCATGTAAACTCACAATTCTCTGTTTGAGCCCCTGTAAAACTTCACAACTATGCGTTGACTATTGACAACGCTAATACGTATTCTCTATGTTTCGCAGAACTATCGCATTGCAGTTCACCCATCCATTTCGCATTTCTACTCGCATAGTCAGCAGGGGAAACGATGGGAGATTCCTCTTGCAGGTAATTTTCCACTCACAGGATTTTTTTTGGTGTTCTGCGGGATGCTGGATGTATAGTGAAGCTCATGAATTCGGGCGCCTGCTTCTTGATCATGTATGGCGATATCACTCCGTGGCAGCAGTACTCTATATCTTTGTTCGTTATATCTTTGCTTGTTATATTTCTTAAAGAATTTCCGGAAAGTAAATGCTTTCGTTTGTGGTCTTGCAGAACACTCGTTCAGAGTACTAACTAGGGTGTCTATTCTACAGATCACGTTGACCTCACAGTTAGCAGCGGCTGTGACAATTAAGAGTGCAAGCTTGGTACTACAGCCAGGTTTTGCTCATCACAACAACAACGAGGGGCAGCCCACTCCTGCATGGCTTCTGCCCCTATCGGTCTCAGCGTTGGCCGAGTGTGCCCTTCTCTTTGCAATTCGTTCAGAGCCAGTTACTGCAAAAGACGGTGAGCACGAAGTAGCTTATCATATTGTTTCAGGGAGTCACAAAAGCAGGAGCGGGTTCTTCTACTTAACATTTCATTGAGGTTTAAAGACATCTTCATGTGCAAATTTCGTAATTATGGATCTGAATTGGTATCAGTACCTACATGTGTCAGTGTATAAGATGTCGCCAATCCTTGACGCTGCAGTTTAACTTTATCACTCATCTAATTGGCAGGTGATAGAAACTCTAGGAGCGGATCTGGTTCAGGGCTTCTAAAACAAGTAAGTTGTCTAAATATTCAATATAAGGTTTCAGGACATCATGAAGCTGGACTGGAAGCTCCTGTGACACCTGGTGTCGCAAATAGTGAGAGCTACTTAAAGTTTTCGAGCAGTTTCCACCTTAAAATGCCAGTTCTGGAGCAACTGGTGGCGGTCGGTATGCTCCCTGTACCTTCACAATGTCCACGTGTTGGACAGCAAGTTGTGTTCCAGTGGCGAGTTGAGAGGCTCAAGGAGGGTTGGGCTGCATCTCAACAACAGGATTCCAAAGGAAAATTGTTCTTGCCCAGAGCACACAATGATCAGGTATGTGCAATCATCCTAGTTCTGGTCCTTCGTGCACGCAGCAAGAGAATTATTGTGGTTTTCCAGCAAAGAACGTGACTGTTAAGTAGTGGAGAAGTTTTATGGGTGATTGCTGCTTATGTGGAAGAACGATTGGATGTCGTAGCATTAGTCATGTTTAGGTTATCCGAAATGTCGTGCTTTCTACATAGCAGTGCTCTCTATTTGTCTTTTGTACATAGAACATGCATTTCGGCTGCTTTTAGTCTTGAAATTGATAATTGTTTCAACGGGTTGCTAATTTCCGTTCATATAACAGCCAACATATTAGCCGAGGCTCAACTGGTGTGTCTTGTTCTGAAATCGCATTTCACACCCGTCGTTAGTTAATGGACCTTTAAGCTCCATAGCACGTGGTATGAATGTGCAGGAATCAGAAGACTTGTATTATGAGCTGAAAGCAAACGAAGAATATTGGATGATTGCTGGAAGACGAAAGGGTTTTATTTGTCTTCCTCCAAGTGTAGGCTCCCGCATTGTCCTTTCCATGGCTTGTGTGCCTTTGGTTGCAGGTCATGTTCATCCGCCTGCCTTGCGATTGGCGAACATAGGTCGTGCCCATGTCAGCCGGAGTCCTGCTGGTCCTCATTTGGTTTGTATTTTACCCCCTGCACCTTGTACTGCACTGTGTATCAGAAAAGGCATATGATTTTCGTGTTCATGCTTCTGTGAAGCTTATGTCGCCCGCCCGTTTCCCTTGAATTTTGTCCGCATGTGCTAGCCGTCAGTCTACATCAACCAGATTTTTTAAACAAGTGTTTCGGCTATTCTAGATTCCTGTCCTTGTGAACTCGTGCTGCATGTCTTTGCTCATCAATGATTTCCATCTCCATGGTTTGAAATCCTTGTTTGTTTTGAACCTGGAGTCGCCCTGTGTGGTTTCTCCTGAACTGCTTTTGTAGATTTTTTTCTTATGTTTGATTTCTCCTGAGCATATTGCCCTGGATTGCCGAGGGTGGAATCAAGGTAGTACATTCTCTTTGGACCGGATCCGTGATGCCTCTCCTGGTTCGGTTCCCTTCAATATTTCCTTCACATGTCAAGTTGCTAGGGCTCTGATTCTAAATCGGGACATAAGCTGACTCCACTAGTGCAGGAGATATCTTGAAATAAATTGTCAATGATTCGATATGTGCATGATTTCAATTTTCTTACTGTGCCGAGTGGCGGGTGCATGAGCGGATGATAAATCGAGTTTGGAGAAGCCTCCAATGCATGATATATTTCAATTCTCCTCACTTTGGTCGACATGCTTCACTTAATCCTTCGACTTATGAACGCTTACAAAATGTTGTGAGGATATATTTTCTATAGATACTATAATGGCCTGGCTCGTCGCCAGAATTGCTTGCAGCGGCTGCTCTGCAGTTCAAGCCATTCTCAAATTTTATTGTCTTGATTTTTCGTTGTTCATGATTTGAATAGTTAAGCTTGCCACATATCCCTTTTTCGGTTGACTTTTCTGTTTTCTGTGATGTCGATGTTGTGAAAACACTTGCAGACACAAATCCTGGGGAAATTTCAAATTTACACTTTCTTTTTGAGAACTTTTCTATGGAATCAGAAAAACACGTTAGTTTCATAGTTAAGGCCCATAAATTGACTGGGCTCTAAAAGCTTTCTCTAATTCTGTAGAGGTTCACTTTTCTTTCTTCAATGTACCAATTGCATTTGTCAATGTACCAACAATGAACATATCATAAAGTGCATGCCTTTAGAGTCAATATGTGATTCAAGCTTCAAAATTCATAACTAATTTCAAGAAGGCCCAAAGAATATGAAACAACTTGGGTTAGATGCCAATTCCAATTTTCTTTCAAGGAAAATCTATTGAAAATCTTTCGAAAAGTCATCCTTCCCCAAATTGTGAATCAACTCTTAAATGGATGCTTTATGTTAGGGAGAATGATATGACATGGCTACAAATCAAATATTCTACATTTTGTTGTTCAATTTTTTTAATCTTATCTTCATATCTTTCCATAAAATTATTTAGTAATGAAGCTTAACTGTCATTGTGATGAGCTTTATGCAACAATCAAATCACGAATTTGACGTGAAATACCTTAAAAACTTAACAAAATTGACGTTCTTTTAGGGCTGGAGCACCGTGACATCATGAATTGAAAAGGCAACGCCATTCTAAAGCAGACTGGATAACCTTCTGATGATCATTTAATTTGACTCTTGAATGGGTTCAACTGAAATACTGAATTTTACAGTCTCAGATTTGCATTCACAAGGTCTAAGATTAGGCTTCACGGAGTCTGGCTTAAGAAATTTTGGACTCACATGGACTATAAGATGCCTTATTACAAAGTAGGCGTGATGGATGCATGGCCGCCTTTATATCTTTTCAAACTCAACTGTGTTACATCATTCGCTGGGCAGGACGTTAAATCGTACCAACTAAGGTGGGCCCAGCAAGGTAAACTTTGTGTTCTAGGAATAAAAGTAAAAAAAATCCCCCTATTTTGAGGCATGTCTAGGGAATATTGTGGACCTTACCTAGCTAATTTGGGGTCTCTGATTGCAAATAAGAATTCAGAAGTAGCAAAAAAATCATTTGTGGTAAATAAAAAATTCCTGCGTTTTCCCCGGGTTAAATCCACCTCAGCAGGGCCCACCTTAGTTGGTACGATTTAACGTCCTGCATTCGCTGGAACGATGGAAGTGGGTCCTACGGGACCGAAGCAGCATCCCACGCAACACGCTTCAGCCACGCTCGGAGCTCCACGTTGAAATGGAAACTCAACTTATATATTGAAGTAAAACTTCTCCTGCGCTGATCTTCAGAAGATGTCTGATCTACGGCTCACTGGCCCACAGTAAAAATCGTCAACAGAAACGCGTGGAACGTCAAGCGCCGGTCTTACAATAGTCGGGTTGAACCCCGGGCAGGCAAACACAATTGGAATTCTAAATTATATATCAGGCTGCTCGTGACGCTCTTTCAGAAACTCGGCGAGGACGACTTGTGGCCAGTAAAGCTCACTGTTTCCTACTCAGTACAGTGACTTTGCCTCGTATATAAGAGGCCGGAGTACTCTATCCTCCTCATCACTCACTACTTCCATGAGCTCTCACTCAAGGTACTCTGCAGGCGTCCACAGTCCAGTTCCGGCATCTTCAACTAATTCAGAAGAAGCCTGTGTATCCATTTGAGAATTCCGGTTTCGATCGACAGAGTGGCTGGCCTCAAAGCGAATCATCGATCTACGACCTTCAAAACATCCGGTAAGGTTCGCCTTAATTTTGGTGCAGTCATCGACAACAGACCCGAAATTGAAGCCCAATCATCGTTTCGGGGATTGAAACCACCGGCCGAAGCGGAAGCACCGAAGGGAAGCGAACAGCACATCGAGATGGCGGTTTCGAGGGCACTGCGCAGCGTGCTCGTCTCGTTGTGCGCTGCAGCGACGGTCCTGAGTTTGATCTGCGCTCCCGTCGCTGCTACCCGGAGTCAGCAAAGCGGTAGTAACGGAGGCGTGCGAGAAGGCTTCTATCACCAGTCTTGCCCCAACGTCGAACACATCATCTACAAGTCCCTGCTCAAGTCCTACAAAACCGACAGCACCGTGGCCCCCGGCGTTCTCCGCCTGGCGTACCACGACTGCTTCGTTCGCGGCTGCGACGCGTCCTTGCTCCTGGACGGAGCCTCCACCGAGAAAACGCACATCATCAATGGCGGCCTCCACGGCTACGAGGCCATCGACGCCGCCAAGGAGGCCGTGGAAGCGGCGTGCCCGGGGGTGGTTTCCTGCTCCGACGTGCTGCAGTTCGCCGTTCGCGACACCGTGGTCCTGACCGGCGGCCAAGGCTGGACGGTCCCCGCCGGGCGCCGCGACGGGAAGGTGTCCAGGGCTTCGGAGGTGGCGGCCAATCTGTTGACGCCCAACAATACGGTGCCGGCGCTGCTGAAGGTTTTCCACAAGAAGGGTCTGAGCGCCGCGCAGATGGTGGCGCTGGCGGGTGCACACACCATCGGGAAGGCCCCGTGCGTGACCTTCGACAACCGCATTCAGGGCGCCCACATCGACCCCACCATGCAAGCGCACTTCGCCCGGGACTTGAAGAAGAAGTGTCCCCGGCCGCTCGACAACAGCACTCGAGTGGACTTGGATTTGGTGTCGCCCACCAAGTTCGACTCGCAGTACTTCAAGAACATCGTGAACAAGCTGGGCCTGCTCACGTCCGACCAGAGCATGTGGGTGGACTCGCGCACCAAAGGGCAGGTGCGCGCCAACACGGACAGGAAGACGTTCCACGCCAACTTCGCGAAGGCGATGGTGGCGTTGAGCAAGGTGGACGTGCTCACGGGCGAGTCCGGCGAGATCCGGAGACAGTGCCGATTCGTGAACTAGTAGCGCATCCAATAGGGACCACAGTCCATTTAGGCTTTCGATTCATTCATGAAGTCTTAGTTCCCAGGCGGCAGCCATTTATAGGGCCCCGCACGATTCGTTTTTGAGATTGATTGGATAGAAACCAATCCATCTCCCTTCATTCATTTCAATTCCCTGGAGACTTGGCAAAGGTCTTGTCTCCTGGGATTATCATGTACCATAGAAACATCAATTTATTTTGATCGGGTTCACATTCATCATACGGTATCGTCTGGCTCAATCGCAGTGCACAGATATGTGAAAATATGACATTAAAATGCTTTAATTGAAAGTATCGAAAGAATGCCAACGATCACTACACCGGATGACCGGAAACGATGCAAGGTTTCGTTAAGTAGAAGATTGAAAAAAGCGCCCAATTTAAAGGAAGCGGTTTCAGTTCGACTGCAATCACGTGCATATTATGAAGCTCTACGTCGTCAGATTCGCTGTCTGACGGAATGAACTTGGAATGAGTGATATGATGTTGTTACTAACATGGAAAGGTTTGGTCAGAGACAGATGCTGAAGGACTTGGCAATGATTTGATACCAATTGGAGCATTTTCTAATTCACTCGATGACGGACGTGTCGTCGGATTTCGCCGACCGGCTTGTCAGCACCTCCTTCCCCAACATCTTGTTTTCGAAGTTGCGATGAAACTCCTGGTTCAAGTGCACGGCCTGCTTGGTACGCACATCCTCAACCAGGCTCTGGTCCGACGTCAACAGCTAGCGGAGTTGGGGCATTAACGCAATAGAATGAAGGTGCAATTCCTGACCCCAACAAAGGATCAAAAGATTGAAAATTGACATTATAATTAGAATGGAAACAATGGATAAAATGCAAACGAGCGCTGCACTAGAAACCAAATAGTTACAGCTACTTAAAGTTTTCAAGTAGCAGTTTTGACGTTATAATGCCAGTTTTGGAGCAACTGGAGGTGGTCGGTATGCTCCCTGTACCTTCACAATGTCCTCGTGTTGGATAGCAAGTTGTGTTCCAATGGCGAGTTGAGAGGCTCAATGAGGCTTGGGCTGCATCTCAACAACAGGATCCCAAAGAAAAATTGTTCTTGCCCAGATCCAACAGCTTCAACTACCTCGTGCAAGAGATATCTAGCTTGAAATAAATTGTCAATGATTCGACACTGTACGTGAATTCATGATTTCAATTTTCTTCCTGTCTGCCGAGTGGCGGATGCATGAGCGGATGATAAATCAAGTTGGGAGGAGCCTCCAGTGCAATATATACTTCAATTCTCATCTCTTTGGTCGACGTGCTTCACTTAATCCTCGACTCAACTCAATATGGACGCTTACAGTTCTCAATTCTCATCACATAACCGGTTGTAGACTTTTCAACGCTAATATGGCACCATCTTATTGGCAACCCGTCAATATTGCCATTACAAGTTGCAACTCATAACCTTCTTCTTCCTACACCTTTGCTTGGATCATAAAGATCAATTGATCAAAGGTTATGATTAAAAAATGTACAACCGGTTATGTATTAAATAACCTATTCGCTTGCTAGAACGGTTCATCAATTATCTAATACTTAATCGTTCACTTATACACACTTACAAAACTGTTCAAAGGATATATTTCTTACAAGTACCATAATGGCTTGGATTGTTGCCAATGCATCACGTGAAGTGGAACTAGCAAAGTGAAAACACATTAAGACAAAACTACTCATTACTATATAAATTTGCTATCTAGATACTTTGGAGAAGCTATTTAGCTCCCATATTTTTTAGAGATTGAAAAGTTTGAGAGAAGTTGTTTGCAAAAACAATGAAGACATGTTGATAGGAAGTGAATTTCTATGATTTTTTAAAGGTGAAATGTCAAAGCATGAATAGACTTTTGTCTAAGTATGGACAAACCCTTGTCAAAGCATGGACTTACAAGTTTTGTTTCCAAGTGCATTGCCATTATGATGAAAGGTCGGTAAGATTGTGGTAATGGGTGGGTACTGACACAAATGGGAGGGTTCCCTTCGTGGTGGAATTGGATGGATGGGAGTAATAGACAATTCTATTTTAGAGAAAGAATTATGAAGACTACTAGGGAGTGACATCCTTATGGATCTCGATGTTATGCCTAGCCCTATAGAATCGTAATAATCAGAGGTTCGCCTTGTCTAAATTTTGCAAAGGTAATTAAAATGTAATAATGAAGGTGAAGTAAAGATAGGTTTAATAATCACCTACTTTAAAGTATAAGGTGTTTATTTGGCAAATGAAGAAAAACCAGTTAAATAAAGCCAATTGAAGTGGCTTTTGAAGCTAGTTGCCAAAAAAATTAGAGAACTCTAATGCAATCTATCTAGTTTTAGAAGCTCTTTAATTTAATGTATTTCAAAATGAGAAGAGAAACAACTATTTACATAAGTTGGATAGTAGTAATTAAACCAATTCATGTGGGTTATATAAATTAGGATTAATAGGAGCACAACTATTTATAAGCAAGTCCAAAGCAGAAATTGTATTCAAAGTAAAATTTCAAACCTCATTTAAGGAATGTAAAATAATTTCTTTTCAAAACTTTGAACTTAACAAAATTGGAGAAACTATAGATGCCTAAAAACATCTCATTTGCCCGATTTGAAGTATTTTTGCAAAAGTTATAAGCCTCTAAAGTTCGCAACCGGTCAACCCTAATCGGTTTGATTCTGTTCGTGAACAGTGAGATTCTGTCTGATATGACAACCGTGGTCTTCGTACTTGCACTAGTTCTAAAACTTAATGTTTTCCCATCTCATTATACGCAATGGTCCCCTAATAGTTCCCGAATTGACTAGATCCTTGTTAGCCTTCTTTATTGTGAGTTTCCCTTAGAGTGTAACCCTTCTAGACCCAGCGTGCCACAATACCAGTTACAAACATTTTGTGCCAGCAAGTAGAATGTGATTCAGGATAACAACTCCCTTCCTTTGTTTACTCATTTTGGGACATGGTTGGCCATCCATGTGCATTCCGCTCCAAAGTGTGCCTAGCTAGAGAATACTCTAGCAGTTTGGAACTCACACCTTAAGCTCGCCACACCTAAGTTCACTGCCTTCTCTTATGAAAGTTAGGTGAGTCTCCTCAATGGCGTCCATCTTCTAGGTCATCTCCGTAGTTCCCTCCTTGACTTAGTACTCTCTCGCCCTTCTGTTCCGGAACTAGGCATTCCCTTACTATTCTAGCATAGAGTGGGGGATATACACCTATATATATATTTTTTTACTCCCCATTTTTTTGTCTTTTGTCCGTGTGGTGACGGTCCAGATGTTCGGGGTGTCTCTCTCCCCTCTCCCTTAGAGGTCGTAATGTCCTCATCACCTCGTTCTTAGTCTTTACTGGATCCTCTTTGTCATCCGACCCTTGGGTCTCGCTACCCTTTCTCGTCTCGTATTCTCTTACGTGTCACTCGACTGGATGTCGTGACCTTCCACTAGTAGTTCCGTGAAACGCCTCTTGTGGGCTTTCTTTTTCTTGGCCGCCTTCTTCTTCGCCTTGAGTTGTCACTCTCAGACATCCCAAGTGTGAGTGAGATGCTTCACATGACCCAGATAAGCCTGATTTATCCACTCAAACTCAAATTAAGTATACCTATGCATGATGCACTTGTATTGTTTGCCTCTCTTGCCAGATTGTCAGGATCCAATGACAGCCTTGACCTTCTCCATTTCGCCATCCCAATGTTCTACATTGAGAGGTGGATGAAGGTCTTCTTGCCACAAATGCAAGTTCTTGTCATCCCACACAAACCTCTTTAACAAGGACACATGAAATACTGGATGAATCGGCTTCCCAACCTTCTTGGCCATCTCCAACAAATACGTATCTCTGTGGATGATCTCCTTGACCGGAAATGGTCCTATCTACCTTGCAGTGCACTTCAGAGCAATCTCGGGTGAAATGTTCAGGTTCTTAGTGTCTAACCACACTTTCTCACCAACATTGAACACTTCGTCCCGCCGGTGCTTATTCTCGGCCTTGCAATAGCGCTCTTATGCGTTCTGCAAGTTTCGTTTGCAGTTTCTTATGAGCACCTCCCAGCGCTCCATCACTTCCAATGCAGTCGCGGAATAGTATCTCGAGAGCCTTTCTTGGTCGCGATGCCATTTACTCCGACCATAGGCTAAGTCCATTGGCTTCAACGTGTCTTTTCCATAGACAATCTTGAATGGCGTTTTGCCATGAGAATACGTTGGTGTTGTATTATAGTAGTGTTGTGCCACCGAGAGCAACTCTAGCTAGTCAAGTTGGTTCCCTTCACAAAACGTCCTCATGTACATGTTAAGCGTCTGGTTTATCCTTTTTGTTTGTTCATCTCCCTACAGACGAAAGGTCGTTTCTCCTCAACAAATGCTACCGTAACGAAAAGTGTTTGAAATACCTTGTCTCTATCACTTAAAATTTTCCAAGGGAGTGCTCTATTCTTCATCCGATGTTCAAAGAACAATTTGACCACCAATTCCGCCGTATAACTTTTCGAGCATGGTATGAATGTTGCCCATTGTGAGAGCCAACACACGATCACCATGATGCAGTCATAATCTCCCACTTTTGGAATTTCTGTCAAGAAATCCATCGTGATGGAATAAAATGGTCTTTGAGGGATTGACAAGGCCAATACCTTGTCTATTTTATCCAAGGTACTCGTTTTGCTCATCTAGCACTTGACGCAAGACTTTACATAGTCCTCAATGTCTGCGTCTATCAAAGGCCAAAAGTATTGCTTTTTCAACTCCGTCAATGTTGCTTAGACACCCTTGTGTCCCTCTAACGGTGTATCATGGTAATCATGAAGCAACTTCTTTCATAACTCTCCCTCTGGGATGTAGAGGCATGTCTGCTTGAAATAATGCAGTCCATCTTTCCTCTTCATTTGATGAACTCGTTTAGAGTGAACTGGTGTTTTCACCAAGTCCTTTCTCTTATCTAGAAGGTGGCTGTGAATGATCGCGTCACAGTCATTCTTCATGGCTTCCCTCACCCTGTGAAGGAAATGCCTTTATACGTCGTCCTCTCCTTGTTGTTCCACCAACATGAGGATACACGGTGTCAACCATTCCTCCTTCCGACTTAACGCATCTGACACTAAGTTATCTCTCCCTAGCTTGTGGATCAATTCCACGTCCATCAAGGCAATAGTATCATACCACCTTAACTTTTTTGGAGTTGCTTGTGCCTTGGACTCTAAATACTTTAGAAAGATATTATCCGTAAAGACCTTTATCTTCATACCTCCCACATAATGTCTCCAAACTTTCAAACAGTGTACTACCACATACAACTCCTCGTGGGTTGGCCACCTCAACTGACACCCACTTAACTTCTTGCTCTCATAAGCAACTGGCATGTCCTCTTGCATCAGCACCCCACCGATTGTAAGAAATCTCATGTAGCTTAATACGAAGTCTTTTTTGGTTGGATGTTTATAAAATTTAAATTCAATGTGTAAATATGTACCTTATTGATGAAAAACCAATTTTTTTTCCAATTGGATGTTTAGATTAGAAATTATAATGCCCTAAACTTTAGAAGCAGCTCAGGTGATTTGAAAATCTTTGGGAATTTTTTGCAAAAAAACTCATCAACTTTTGAAATTTGGCATGTATGTAACTAGCAAAATATGACATACAATCGTCCAAAAAAAATCAAATCTTAGTTCTCAAATCTCATTCTTAGAGGAGTCAAACTTTGTTAGCTATGTTGTTGGGTGGTTTCAAGAAAAAACATTTTCTTCTAACTTCAAGTCCTATTATCTTGCAATCTTTGAAGTCAAAAATTTTGAAATTTTTTCCGCTATTCCAAATTTTTGTCTTTAACTTTTCACCATTTGTATTTCAAATTAAAAAAATTCCTCATTGCACAAGAAATCATCAAAAAATGACTCATGTATTACCAATACAACTTAACCTTCTTGCATTGCAAGGTGATTTAGTATAAGCTAAACATCAAGGTGATTTAGTATAAGCTAAACATTTCAGTCTCTTCTAAAAATTTTCATGAATGAACTTAACATCATATACTTGTGAATGGTCAAAATACTCATGTCTATATAGAGCAAAGATTATACACCAAGAGGACCCAAAGTTTGCTTGACCTTGTTTTGCAAGAATGAAAAAAAAAAAAAATTTCATTTCAAATGTTATAATCTTTCAATCCACACGGACAAATGGGCTAAAATTTTTTCCATACTTTGATCAAATACTTTAATTCAGTTTTGCAAGAATGAAAAAAAAAAAAAAATTCTCATTTCAAATGTTATAATCTTTCAATCCACACAGACAAATGGGCTAAAATTTTTTCCATACTTTGATCAAATACTTTAATTCAGTTTTGCAAGAATGAAAAAAAAAAAAATTCTCATTTCAAATGTTATAATCTTTCAATCCACACGGACAAATGGGCTAAAATTTTTTCCATACTTTGATCAAATACTTTAATTCAGTTTTGTACAGTTGAAGCTCAAAAAAAAGTTTCAATTTCTGTTTTGAATAACATACCAAAAAACTGCAGTTTTTGACAATGTCTTCCTGAAAACAGCCCTCGGCCCTTTTAGGGGTTAAATTTGAGCAAATGTGGACGCTAAGAAACGTGAAATTCATCTGCACAGAAGTCCAAAACAGAGACTGTCCTGACGGTATAGATTTACATTTCAAGTAATGCGCTCAAAAAAAGAGCCAAAGTCGTGGAATCCAGGCAATTTTAAAAAATTGACTGCAGCTTCGTCACGTCTACTGAAGTCATGAATTGAAAAGTCAACGCCTTCTAAGGTAGACTGGATAACCATGTGATGATCATTAAATTTGATTCTTGAATGAGTCCAACTTAACTGCACGCAGACACGCAGTCCTCAGAGTTGTTTTCACAAGGTCTAATTATTAGCTTTGCCTGAATTCACAGGGTAGTGAATGGTACAAATACTGTGGTGAAATTGGGGTGAATACTTACCAAATAAGGATGTTGACCTTGACTTTCCTTGTTAGGAAAGTATTCACCATGAATTCACTACACTAATGATGATAAATAGTGTTACCCATACTACCTGTTTTAGAAATGCTATAAGTTTTTATTCTTCATAAATATTTTTACGAAAATCATAAATCCTAGTGTCATTCTAAGTGGGAAAATTCTACATCCATAGTTGGTAAAAATATTCATCAAGAGTAAAAACTTATAGCTTTTTAAAATAAATTAATGTAGGTAACACTATTTATCATCATTAGTGTACTGTTTTAGTACCATTCACTACCTACAGTAGTGAACCAGCCCAAGTTCCTTGTGATTTGCTCAGTAAGATTCGGATTCACATAAACTATAAGATGCCTTACAGTAAGCGTGATGGATGTGTGGCCGCCTTTATATCTTTTCAAATACAACCGTGTTGCATCATTCGCTGGAACGCTGGAAGTGGGTCCTGCGGGACCGAAGCAGCATCTCAGGCAACACGTTTCAGCCACACTGAAGCTGAATTCGAAGTCTCACGGTTAACCAGGAACCCCACATTAAAAATGGAAACTCAACTTACAGTCAGCAGCAAATTTATATAATCATGTAAAACTCCGACTGCGTTGATCATCCGAAGAGGGCTTATCCACGGCTCACATCCTGGAATGCGAGGCTACCAAAGTTTAAAAAACATCAACAGTGGACGCGTGGAACGTCAAGCGCCGGTTTTACAGAAGTCGGGTGGAATTCCGGCGTGGAAATGAAAGTTCCAGAGTATAATATATCAGAATACTCGTGACGCTCTTTCAGAAACTCGGCGAAGACGACTTGTGGCCAGTAAAGCTCACCGTTTCCTACTCAGTACAGTGACTTTGCCTCGTATATAAGAGGCCGGAGTACTCTATCCTCCTCATCACTCACTACCTCCATGAGCTCCCACTCAAGGTACTCTGCAGGCGTCCACAGTCCAGTTCCGGCATCTTCAACTAATTCAGAAGAAGCCTGTGTATCCATTTGAGAATTCCGGTTTCGATCGACAGAGTGGCTGGCCTCAAAGCGAATCATCGATCTACGACCTTCAAAACATCCGGTAAGGTTCGCCTTAATTTTGGTGCAGTCATCGACAACAGACCCGAAATTGAAGCCCAATCATCGTTTCAGGGATTGAAACCACCGGCCGAAGCGGAAGCACCGAAGGGAAGCGAACAGCACATCGAGATGGCGGTTTCGTGGGCACTGCGCAGCGTGCTCGTCTCGTTGTGCGCTGCAGCGACGGTCCTCAGTTTGATCTCCGCTCCCGTCGTTGCTTCCCGGAGTCAGCAGAGTGGTAGTAACGGGGGGGTGCGAGAAGGCTTCTATCACCAGTCTTGCCCCAACGTCGAACACATCATCTACAAGTCCCTGCTCAAGTCCTACAAAAACGACAGCACCGTGGCCCCCGGCGTTCTCCGCCTGGCGTACCACGACTGCTTCGTTCGCGGCTGCGACGCGTCCTTGCTCCTGGACGGAGCCTCCACCGAGAAAACGCACATCATCAATGGCGGCCTCCACGGCTACGAGGCCATCGACGCCGCCAAGGAGGCCGTGGAAGCGGCGTGCCCGGGGGTGGTTTCCTGCTCCGACGTGCTGCAGTTCGCCGTTCGCGACACCGTGGTCCTGACCGGCGGCCAAGGCTGGACGGTCCCCGCCGGGCGCCGCGACGGGAGGGTGTCCAGGGCTTCGGAGGTGGCGGCCAATCTGTTGACGCCCAACAACACGGTGCCGGCGTTGCTGAAGGTTTTCCACAAGAAGGGTCTGAGCGCCGCGCAGATGGTGGCGCTGGCGGGTGCACACACCATCGGGAAGGCCCCGTGCGTGACCTTCGACAACCGCATTCAGGGCGCCCACATCGACCCCACCATGCAAGCGCACTTCGCCCGGGACTTGAAGAAGAAGTGTCCCCGGCCGCTCGACAACAGCACTCGAGTGGACTTGGATTTGGTGTCGCCCACCAAGTTCGACTCGCAGTACTTCAAGAACATCGTGAACAAGCTGGGCCTGCTCACGTCCGACCAGAGCATGTGGGTGGACTCGCGCACCAAAGGGCAGGTGCGCGCCAACACGGACAGGAAGACGTTCCACGCCAACTTCGCGAAGGCGATGGTGGCGTTGAGCAAGGTGGACGTGCTCACGGGCGAGTCCGGCGAGATCCGGAGACAGTGCCGATTCGTGAACTAGTAGCGCATCCAATAGGGACCACAGTCCATTTAGGCTTTCGATTCATTCATGAAGTCTTAGTTCCCAGGCGGCAGCCATTTATAGGGCCCCGCACGATTCGTTTTTGAGATTGATTGGATAGAAACCAATCCATCTCCCTTCATTCATTTCAATTCCCTGGAGACTTGGCAAAGGTCTTGTCTCCTGGGATTATCATGTACCATAGAAACATCAATTTATTTTGATCGGGTTCACATTCATCATTCGTATTCTTATGACTCCCAACAGGCTTTCATGCGGTCGCCTTTGTGCATCTGGGATTGAATTTCGATTCTGACTGGCAGTCGCTCTAAACTTCCATCTGTTCTGGTAATCGATTTGGTTTGCTTTCAGAAGCTTGAATTACGAATTGAGTCGCAGATGAGTTCTGATGGGCAGTCCTAGAACAAATTTTCAGTATACTGTGATCGGACACGAATTGCTGTCGTTCATTGGCCAACACAGGAATTTGAAAACTGTGGAGAGCTCTCTGAGAACTGGATAGCCGCAGGAATTATGTAGGATCATTGTATGCAAAGCGAGACCTGCAATAACCTCAGGCTGGAAGAGGTCTATGATCCAAACGTAAAATGCATTAAATGAAATACACCCTCTGTCGTGTAACTGGCGGTTTTCCCGACCGACGGTTGCCTTGAAACTCAGATTTATGCTTCCCTCCTCTTTGATTTTAGATATGGCTTGGGGCACTCGAATTTCGTCATTTTTGCGGTCAGAATGGCGCCAATTTTAGGGTTTCGACTCTCTTAGGACAAATCAGTAGACGAACTGTGGAAAGAATATGTAACTACTAAACTTCAATACTAACGGCGTTTGACGTTTGTAGTTTGAAATGAGATTATGTCGATTTCAATTTATTCTTTCTACTGGCGAAAATTCTCGACACTGGTAGTTATTCTAGACAGGCGGTTTGGAAACCCAGATATGTACCAATCCTAGTTTTTCTTAGGTTTTTGCACTTGAACGTCACAATTTCAGCGCTCTGAATAGCATCAATTGAACGAAGATGACGATGGTAGAAGATTTCTGCCAAGTTGAATCACACATCGTGATCAATTTAAAATATATCTTCGCATTGCACCCGTTACAACCTAACGTAATCTGATTCTGAGTCAATTCTCATAATAAGGCTCATATATGGCAATTTTCCAAGTGCCCAAAGGTTAAATGAGATGCACAAGTGGTTCATCTATGATGGAAAAAAACAGAGCAGGTTTAGATTAATATTTTGTACAGTTGCACAAAAGTCTTTGCCATTGTAACAGCAGATAGCCGATTCATTGGATATTCCCATGGATCTTAGTTTCTCACTTGACGGGTCGGTGTCTTATCAAAACAGAATGCCCTGAAACAAAAGGGAACGCAACAATTGGTCATCCGCTTACTGTCTGCTGTCAGGTAGGAAGTCAAGGAATCAATGAAAGTATGCCTCTGAAATAGATTACAATCATTTGAAACTGAAAATTCATTTGCTGGCCGGGCTCTCATTCTGGCTGGTTTTGAAACGAAGCGTCTAATCAAAAACTTTCTAGTACATTCTATCGAAAATGCACAAGCATATGAATCCATAATAATGATGATATGATTTACGTCTGGAGAGTGTACACAATATAGAGTGTACACAAATACGTGAATCATTCCATGGGGAATTTCATTAAAATGGCGATTATTCTGTGAAAATGGCACAATGGGGACTTCAAAATGGAAGAAATTCATAAAAAGATGGCACGGGGTGAAGAAACATGGGAGTTGTGTTGCAATTTAAACTTATTAGGGACAGAATTGGCACATCTATGAGTACTCTTGACTCGCGTAAATGACATGCGGGAATATCGCCATTTTAATGAAATTCCCCATTTCCACAGACAGACTTCAAACGTGCTCTTCGCGCATTTCACACAAGAGAATGAAGGTCCAATGGTGACGCCAACAAGCTAGGGATCAAAAATTGAAATATGACATTAGTATACTTCAATTGAAAGAATGCCGACAATCACTAGAATCCATACAAGGTTCCAATATGTAGATGATTGAAGACAGCGCCCAATTCAAGCGAAACGTTTCCAGACAGACTGCAATCACGTGCAGATCGATTATTAAGCTGTACATCGTCAGATTCGTCGTCAAATACTTGATACCAATTAATGGAGCATTTGCTAATTCACTCGACTGACGTGTCGTAATGAATTTCGCCGGACGATCCTGCCAGCACCTCCATCTCGCTCAACGCCACCATCGCCTTCCCGAAGTTGCGATAAAACTCCGTGCCCTGCTTCGAGTGCACGGCCTTCTTGCTACGCACGTTCTGGACCAGGCTCTGATCCAACGTCAACAGCCGGCGCCCGCGGACGACGTCTACGGTGTACCAAAAGGGCCATGTATTGCAGCCCCTGTGGAAGCCCGGGTGGCCTGCGGTCAAGCCCGGGACACCTGCGGTGAAGGGCGGGGCACCTGCGGTGAACCTTGGGCCCTTGGAGAATGTGGGCACCCTGAATATTTTGTCAGAATTTTCACCTGCCCGCTCCATCCATTCATTTTTCATCTTACTGACGCTGGAGATTGCTGCTGCAGCACTTTGCGGCTTGCGACACAGAAGCTGAGAATTATGGCTTAGGGTTTGTTTTCCGAAAGGCTGCTTTAGTATCAATTTTGGAGATCCTCTCTGTTGCAAGGAATTTGCGGGAGCGCCCTTGATGTACGAAGTGGTTGCTTCGAATCCTTGATTTCGGGCATACCGAATCCTTCATTACGCGACCACCCTGAAGTAGGTCAGTCCGTACTACTTACATCAAGGTAATTCAAGGTAGAGAGTATCAAGCGTTCTGTGATCAATGGAGGGAAGTCTTACTTACCGGAAATGCTTGTTACAAAGTGAAAGTGGAGTATGTCCACAGCTCTGGCATTCAAGAGAAGAATACGCTTGATGAAGATGGTCTTCGAAACTCATGGCTAACAAATTGCTGGAAGCAATTCATATCTATGCCATTTGTAAGTTTGAGCATTACCTTGCAATTCATATTTAGAATATGAGGTACCTGAAGAATCTCAAATGTTAGTAAAAAACAAGTAAGGCTCAAAATTTGTAAATTAAACCTAATAAATAACTTCAAAAAATTGAAATGAATGTATATGTTGGGGCATTGGGCACATGGTAATTGATGCTATACTTTTATGTAGTAGACACATACTGTATCAAGTTGAATGTCTGGTCGAACAATGTCCACATCTTTCATTGGATGTAAAATGGCTCCTTCTCTGTTGTTGGTGTATTCAAGAATTGAGTTATAAACCTGATGAAAACCAACCAATGAATTAGGATACAACTAAACCAACAATTAATGAACACACATAAAACCTATATTTCAATGGATCTAAACCTCATATTCTAAATATGAATTGCAAGGTAATGCTCAAACTTACAAATGGCATAGATATGAATTGCTTCCAGCAATTTGTTAGCCATGAGTTTCGAAGACCATCTTCATCAAGCGTATTCTTCTCTTGAATGCCAGAGCTGTGGACA
Source organism: Climacium dendroides (assembly GCA_950106755.1). NCBI lineage: Eukaryota > Viridiplantae > Streptophyta > Bryopsida > Hypnales > Climaciaceae > Climacium > Climacium dendroides. Next base: position 32,137,976 of record OX467086.1, read on the forward strand.
TACTCCACTTTCACTTTGTAACAAGCATTTCCGGTAAGTAAGACTTCCCTCCATTGATCACAGAACGCTTGATACTCTCTACCTTGAATTACCTTGATGTAAGTAGTACGGACTGACCTACTTCAGGGTGGTCGCGTAATGAAGGATTCGGTATGCCCGAAATCAAGGATTCGAAGCAACCACTTCGTACATCAAGGGCGCTCCCGCAAATTCCTTGCAACGGAGAGGATCTCCAAAATTGATACTAAAGCAGCCTTTCGGAAAACAAACCCTAAGCCATAATTCTCAGCTTCTGTGTCGCAAGCTGCAAAGTGCTGCAGCAGCAATCTCCAGCGTCAGTAAGATGAAAAATGAATGGATGGAGCGGGCAGGTGAAAATTCTGACAAAATATTCAGGGTGCCCACATTCTCCAAGGGCCCAAGGTTCACCGCAGGTGCCCCGCCCTTCACCGCAGGTGTCCCGGGCTTGACCGCAGGTGTCCCGGGCTTGAGCGCAGGCCACCCGGGCTTCCACAGGGGCTGCAATACATGGCCCTTTTGGTACACCGTAGACGTCCTTGAAGTACTTCGTACCGAAGCGGTTCGTCCATGTCCACGCGCACCGTCTTGATCTCCGCCGTGGGGCGCACTTCTTCAGCGAAGCCGCCAAGCTGGGCGCCACAGTGGCGTTCACAGTTTTGGTAGTTTGGGCACCATTAGCAAAATTTCTCTCGATGAAAGCAGTAAATACTTGTACTTGTACGTGTGATTTGTTGTGTGACCAGCTCAAATGCAAGCATAACTTACGAGGCATGGAATTAGTGTATTTGAAATTAATATTAAAAGCGTATTATACAATTTCAATTGTAGTTCGTATTTTTTCAAATTAAAAAAAATTCACTATTTTATTTTGTTGAGATTTTTGTAATGGATTTTAGTATTGTGGAGTATCAGAACAATAAATCTCATGCCCAATCTTATGTGAATATTAAAAAAAAGGTTGTGAATTCCACTAGGGTTACAACTATATGTTGTGGGATTTCTATAAAATATAATTTCCTTGTCTTCTACATAAGAGCAAAGAAGTCTCTCTTGTATATCCATTTCTTAATATTCAAAAAGATTTTTTCATAATTTTGTTGATTGCATCTCACCTCCATAAAGGTATTAGAAAAGGGTGGTTTTTTTTTTAATGTTTTCACTATTTCTTGGGTGATTGCAAGAAACACTTGCCGGTTTTGGGTCTAAAAGGCCTACTTAGGTGAGTACTGTGAATTTTGGAATAAATTTTTAAAAAATATAATGAAATATGGATACTTTTTAAAGCATTGAAAATAGAATGCCTCTGAAATTTCAAACCTAAAAAAAATTATCTCTAAAAGTTATGCACCAAAAATGCACAATGGAAAACACCAAGAAAATATAGACTTTGAAGTTATATTTTTTTAATTATTAATTTAATTTAAAAATATATTTTTCCTAACCTAAAGATGCTCCTTCTCAAGCAATTTTATCTCTAGGAAAAAAAAAATCATATTCTCTATAGCTTTGAGCACATGTAGAAGGTAGACAGATTATTATCTTATAATAACCTTAGTAGATGCCCTCATATACCAATTTTGAACTTCACATTTGCATTTTGGGGTCAAAAATAGGACTCAAACCCCCCAAAATGGCCAAGGTAGACACCCAATCAGGCATTGTTTAAAAATAGTAAAATAATTTTTAAGAAATTCAAAAAATTTACACAATGTCTAAAACTACTACATCTACTTTCATAGAAAATGAACCTATGATGCAAAAGTTATGAGCAAACTAACACTTATCCATGGGCAAAGGGACACCCAAACAAAGAAGTGTTTCTTGCAATCACCCTCTTAAGAATTCAAACATTTAAGATTCTAAGCATCTTTTCAAGTGAAAATGGGCAATTTCATTAAAATAGTGCCATTTTGCTACTTTCGTAATTTTTGTGGTTCAAATTGGGTGGTTTGAAATGTATAAATGTCCTAGATGTCTGAAATCTATATTGTTCTTAGATGTTTGAAATCTACATTTGTGCTAGATGTTACCTTTACAATTTAAACCATGTGGTTTAAAATCTATATTAGTTTTAGATTTCTTAAATCTATTTAGATCTAAGATTTTTGAAATCTATATTTGTCCTAGATGGAAGTCTAAAAAGAACACATGGAATCTTTCCATTTTAACAAAATTCCCTATGAAATTTTCTATTAACCACTAAAATCCCATTGTCCCTATGGGATACAAAATGGATTTCGGGTAGGCTCTTATGATCTCAATTTTTATTGAAACCTTTTGAAACTTTCTCATAAGATAGAAAAACTTAAGATCTTTCTAGAAATATAATTTTCATTTCAATCAGTGCTTTGGAGCAAAAGTTATGTCACAATAACCTCGAAATGGGGGAGACTGGGCAGCAAAACAAATCCACAAAAAATTGAAGTAAAATTTTTAATATTTTTTTCTTGTAGATTATATTTTCTTGTAAATGGAAAGCTTTGATTCATTCCATTTGGACTAGAGATGTGAAAGTTATAGAGTTTCTTGTTTTGCGGGCAATCGTAGTGACTCCTTAAAAGAAAATTTTTTCTTTCACTTTGAATGCTTATATCTTTCAATCTATATGGTCAAAAATCACAAAAATAATTATAACATGATGTAAGACAAGTGTAGAACAAGATCCTATGGTTAAATTCTAAAAAATATTTTTTTAAATTTATTTTGTAGGTGATTGTAGTAGAAGTGGTAGTTTTGAGTGGTTTTAGTAAAAAAAATGGCCATGGGACTTTAGGGGTTAACTTTTTTTATGCATAACTTTTGGAGATTATTTTACTTATGCCTAAAATATTGAGAATAGAATATTTATATGTTTTTTGCTAATTACTTATATTTTGTTGTAATCTAAAATATTGTTTTTCAAATTGCTCATAGTACTCCTAATACTAATTTCTAAAATGGCCAAATCCAACAAAATGAGTAGGTGTTTTGTACTTTCACCCTCATGACCTCATCTACTTCTAAAATTTGGCACGTATATAACTAACATGGATTAATATGCAATTGTCAAAAAATACTATTTTTAGCATAAAACTAGCGGTTGGCACTTGCTATGCTATGCATTCACCATTAGAGTTTCATTATAATTTTTATGTATTAGATAGAATGCAGAGCAAGAATTTCAATAAATCTTTAGATAAAAATTACTAAAATCTTCATATAATTTTTTAATAAATAAACATATACTAAAATAAACAATAGAGAGTTAATGAATGATGAATGAAATACATGCAATGATGAATACAGTAAAAGATACACATACATTAGAATGCATTAGAAATTTGACTCAATTGTTACAAACAATGGCAACCCAAATAGAAGAATTTAAAGGAAAAACTTGTAAATCTCAAAAGCTTAGTGAACAATTTAATTGTTGTGAAATCCAAAATCGATTCAATCTATTGAATATCTCAAATCATTTGGTAGTAGCAATAGAAAATTGAAATTAGAAGCTCAAAGCTCACAAAAGCACAAAATTATAGAAATGCAAAAGAAATATAAAGCCAAGAAAAGTAATGGAATTTCTACCTTTATAATATCACCATATTGATCTTCTTTAATATCACCTCAATTGCAACGATTATATTATTTTTATAATATCACCTTTTGTAAAAAGTGATATTACAGAGGTGATTGTGAACTGCTACTCTATTTCAGTAATATCACATTGTGTGAAAATACGATTTCTATGTATGCATGCATGATTAGAAATATTTTTATAAAATAATTAAAATAATTATTTTAAAGACTTATCAAAATCATTATCATGCATTTTATTCAAATATATCAAATTTTTACTAATATGTGATACAATGAATGCGTAGCATAGCAAGCACAACTGCACAAGCCCCTAGTATTAATGGTAGCATTTGTAGTATTACAGAGGGACTTATGATTTTAGTAGTATGATTTTATTCCAAGAAGAATCAAACTTGCTCAACAATTTGAATAATAAAACATTTTAATTTGTCTAACTACAAACACTATTATCTTGAATAGACTATAATCTCAAAAAAATTTAAAATTTATCCACACGTTTCAAATGCTTATCTAACTTTAAGTTTCCACCATTTGAATTTCAAACAAATAATTTCCTTGATGAACAACAAATCATCAAAAAATGGCCAATACATTGCCAATTTAATCACTTGATCTCCTCATATTGCAAGATAATTTAGAATAAGGTAAACCCTTTATTGGCTTTTGAAACATTTTGTATAGTTACAACTAATAAGATGTGTTATATGATGGCATAGTCTAGGCTCAATTTTGTGTAGAGCAAACATTTTACTCCAAGAGGGTTTGAAGTTTGTTGATCCCATTTTTCAAGAATGACAACAAGTTTTTTTCTCCTTCCAAACATCTGAATTTTTCAATCCACACAATCAAATGGGCTAAATTTTTTTTTACACTTAGTCATATTATTCTACTACACTTTTATATGGTAGGAGTTAAAAAAAAAATTATTTTCAAATTTGGTCAATGCACTAAACAATGTTAGTTTAAACAATCTTTCTTGAAAAAGCACCTCCAATCCTTAAGTTTAGTTGTTAAACACCACTCTAATTTCATCAAATAAATACATTAGCAAAACTTCACAACACAAGCACTTTTGCAAGGAAGCATTGCAAATTTAAATTTGTAGTACAAAAGTTAATTCAACTAGTTGGAGAGTTTGAATATAAAATGAATCTCCTTTAGTTACACTAATTTGAATAATTTTGGATGAATTTCATCTAATTAGTAAGTATGAAATTGTGAATCTAAAGATGAATTTTGGATGAATTTCATCTAATTAGTAAGTATGAAATTGTGAATCTAAAGATGAATTTTGGATGAAAATCACAATATTTGAGAGCATATGAACACTATATGACATTGACTATAATATATCAAATTTATCTAATGGATAATTGCAAAAATGACCTGACAATTTTGTTATATTTTGGCTTGCTTTTTCAAAAGATCATAGTACATTGATCAATGTTTAGAAGCATGCATGCACATGAAGCCCTATTTGCACAAATGTAGAAGTGATAAAATGATATATTTTAGATGCCCCTTTATAGGAGTATGCTTGCCTATTAGAAGAATAGACCACAGGAATTTCAACTCACCATCATTAATTTTAGGTACTCTATAATACTAAAATACTCAAAATTTAAAATATAAAAAATTAGAAAAATTGACTTTTAAATTTTTAAATTTTTTTTAACAATATTGTACATGATTGCACTCAAAACATCTGTCTCCAATAAAAATTTGGAGTTCATACAAGTCATGATTCAAAAGTTATCACAAAGAAAAGCTCTATCACCTTTCATATAATAAAAATTAAGTACCAATATAGGCTCTAGGATTGTAGAAAAATGAAAGGACTTGATCTCCATAACCAAAATCAAGTTGGCTATTTCTCCATGTGAACCATCTAGCCTAGTTAGATATTGGATTAGGTCCAAGTATGGAAACATCTCCTACAATTTTGAGCAAGTTTTGTACTAACCTTGAAGGGACAAAACCTATTACCATAACATTTGTCGAAAATGATCCAATCTTCAAACCAATAGTTGCATTTTTCATTTCTTTAATAATCTTGAAAGCCATTCATTGGCCACTTTTTGGCCTCATTGCCCTTACAGGGTTAAGATAATTACACCTAAATGTGTCTAGTTAAGCATTGTTCTTAATATTGAATTGTCTAATGTTTGGTTTTGGTTGGATCTTGTTGCAAGTCAAAAAAATATTTAATTCTCTACTTGTGCAGTTTTTAGATACAAAAAATGAATAAACTATGAATTCTCAAATTGCCAAAAATTGATGTCTTTAAAACCAACCCTAAACTCTCATGAATAGTGGGACTACATTTTAGTCAAGAATAAAAAAAAGGGTCACAATTAGGTGTAATTACCTTAATGAATTGTAAATTTTTTTGTTGTGCCTTGTTCGTAGTTGAAAGGGGGATTCTAAATTCCCTAAAAAAGCATTTTTGAACTTTGTATGAATAAACTATAAATTTTTAAAGTATTGAACATAGATATACCTAAAATCAAGCCTAGGTCTTCATGTATGGAGGTGTACATATAAAAATCTACAATAAATGGGATTGTTTTACAAACATGTCACAATTATGTATTTTTACATCATGGAAATATCACCAAAATTAAACAAATTTTTGTTGGAACTAGGGAGCTTCTATTTGGGATTACTCAAAAACAATTTGCAACAAACATCATAAGTGGTCATTGTTGAATTGGTAAATTTTTTGAAAATGTAACCTAATTTCAATTTTTTCTTATTGAACATTGTACAATTGGTATCTACTTATTTTCTAGATATGTTAGGGTTTACTTTTAGAAAATCGTTCAATTTTGAATAATCCCACCTCAAGGTATTCAATTAGTGTGAGACCTTTCACCTTAATTGAAGGGATGATGGATGAATGTGGTATAATCAATGTAAACATTTGGATCAAATTTGAATGATTGTCCATGACAATGAAATTGCATGTATATTTGTGTTATTAGAACTGAGTAAATTTATTTTGTAACCATTATTTTTTGTTTTAAACTATGAATGTACAATTTTTGTATATATTTTCATATACTATATGCCTCTTTCAAATACTACTTATAATATTTGAGAGAGGCATACTTCATTGAGTCATAATCTTCTTGAAATTGTTGAAAATGGACCAATTAATTATAATTTCATAGTATTGGGTTGTTTTATTATTATGATGTCTTTTTTTTAAATCCTTGATTTAGCATGATTGAACAAGATCCATTTTTGAGGTAATTTTTTATAAATGTTAAAGTACAATCTCCTTATGAAAATAGCATCCTTTGAATTTTTGTAGCTTGACATTTTATTTATTATGATGATGCTCTACTTTTACATCATCTAATTGTCTTTTATTTCAATCATTGAACTTTTAACATAGTATCATTGTAAGGGTGAACAATATCTAATTTTAATCAAGCATCTATTAAAGGTAGACTTTAATATTTTTATAAAATAGATTATTAATAAGGTGTTTGTTTATTTTTGAATCACAAGCAGGTTCCTCCACACTTGCCTATATTCAACAGAGTAGGAGCATTGTTACAAGGGTCATCAATTATTCTCAAATTTGTAGGTATAATAATTATTTATTTAGTTATTGTTGTTTTACTTGGTTTTTTGTTTTTTGAAGTCTTGGTCCCTATTTTTGATTCATTTGTAAAGTAGTACCAAAGGACCTTCCATAAGATAATGATGTTAGGTACTTATGAATGACAATAAATGGTTGATGAAATTCCAAGCGAATAATATGTATTTGGTTGTAATACTGAATATAAAAAAGCTTCAAAATTCACCTATTGAAAGTATTCATGTCACTTATATATGATGTAGCAACTGCGGTGAGCTCTTCTACCATGTCTTCTTTCTTGAAGAACAATCCACTTCTAGGCATTGGCCAAATATATGGAAGGTTTCTTGTTCACAAAAATTATACAGTCACTAGTTGTGCTTGAGAAGAAATACTAACTTCCCCAAATGGACTACCAACAACATTTGAACTAAGTCCAAACAAAGCATGACAAAGCATGTAAAGTAGAAGTACCTATTTGTGATAACTTAAGCATTTCTGCTTTAATGACATTGTTTGCTTTGTTTTGTTAGTTACAATGAGATCTCCTAAACTGTGCGTCCCCCACCAGTTGCGTTCTTGGTATCATTGGAAATACTATGGTGTAAGAAATTATGAATTTATGAATTGTGTGTATATGTGTGTGTGAAAAAAATGAAAAATTGAGGTGTAGATTGTATATTACAATATTACGACCATTGCAACTGGCATTTTTTAATTCCATAAATACATTATTAACAATTTAGCATTTTGAATCATTCTTGACATCTTTCTACTTACTTTTTTTTCCTATTAGTTGTATAATTCCAAATGATTTGAAAATTTTCAAGCATGTACCCTACTTGTCGTGAAGAATGGATCCAAATAAGCACCACCAATATGGACATTTTTCATAATGATCTAACCCTGTGAAGTGCAATTGCCTAGATTTTTGCAAGGCCAAAAAAAAGGACTTTGTCACTTCAAACATTAATATCTTACAATCTACAGGTTGAAAATTTCTGAAATTTTCAACATCTCCTCAAACCAACATACTACAAGATCTTAAGGTTACATGTGTGCAAAAATGTTTTTTTTCTAAAGTTTGGTACTCATACTAAATAACTAGAAATGACAATTTTGGAGCATTTTGGTGAAAACATAATAAAAAACCTTTAGGGGTTAAGCCTAATAACTTTATTTTCCTATGGGTTTTTTTTGTGAGCTCTACATAGAGTTTATTAGAAGAAAATGGCTAATTTTAATTTGAAAGACTGGTGTGAATGAAACGTTTGATGGAAATGGCTCAACTATCTAAATTCATCATAGACTTATATAGCAATTTCCATTCTCAATGCCTCCATTTGGAGGTAGCCCCTATAAAGTACAAGCATGTTTTTTTGCCCAAGAAATTTTCAAGTCCCTATATGACAACAAGGTTATAGAGTTTACTAACTACAACTAAAGTGAGATAGTTCTATTACATTCATACCAACTTTAATCACCCAAACTTTAGGCATCCTAAAAGTAATGCCCTTTGGTCAAACTTAATTCAAAGTATCCATTTTTAGTTGTCATTTAAATTAACAAAATGAAACTCAATAAAATATATATCTAATCCATTTCAAAACTTTCAAAACTTTGATGAGTAATTGCGATAGGAAGCTCCATGTATTATACAATATTGTATGTATTTCACGTATAATTCCTTTCTTATACTAATTTTTAAATTTACATTACAAAATATTGTTTGTCATTCTAAGCTTTGTTTTGGTCAAAATTCTAATTATTTGATATGTATTCTAATTGATGTATATATCAATATACATATTCTTCTTTTTAAAATTAAAAAAATTTGATTTTCCACCAATAAATCTTAAAAAATCAACATCTATAAAAAATAATTTATTCAAATAAGGAAGTTATTAATGAATTTTAGAAAGGTTAAATTTAATTTGATAGTGATGATTTGAACAAAGGTCATTATTAAGAGAGTTTTGGATGAAAAGGAAGAAAAAGCTATTCTTCAAAGTTTTTTTAATTAATAGAATTGTTTTTTTAATATTATATTATATTATATATTAATCATAAAGCTATTAAAAATTATAATTTATTGTAAAACTAATAGAAACTTTTTATTATAGATAGAAAATATAAATTTTTATGTAATAAATATATATTGAAATTTAGTGTTAAATGTGAATATGATTTAAACGGCTAAATTGAGCTCATAGATGAAGTTTGACTATGTAGCAATGAAATTATCCTAATAATGAAATTTATCCTCTTAAAGGATGGGCTTGTGACCATGGAAATCATTTTCTTGACATTGTGTGAACAGTTGGTTTAAAAAACTCCAAAAGCATTCATTGGAAGTCAAACTACGATATAAGACCTCTTTTTTTCATACAAAATTCCAAAAATGAATAGTTGCATTTTTGTCCTACACTCAAAGATTCTTTATCATTCATTGATCAAAATAGTTGCATTGTTGTTTATGGGTTAATGTTATGCTAACTATAGGTTTACTTACTCCATCACCTAATTTAGTTGAGTTCTCATTTTAGTTGACAATTATTATTAACGTTGAATATTAATTTGGTACAAGTAGAACTATCTCAATACTAATTTAGATTTTTTGATGAAAATGTAGTTGACAATTAATCCTGAAACGCTCCATTGTCCATATTTTGGACCATGAATGGAGGGCTTGTAGGCACTATTTCATTCAAACAACTTCTCATCCATCCAATGTAATATTGGAATGTTGAAAAGACAACCTTCGTTAATGACTAATTTCAAGAAATTGCGATAAATGATATTTCCATACAAAGATATAAGCAAAAATGTGCCAAAATTCAAAAAAGGATCAAGACATTTCAAGGTTAAGGTTCTCATTGACATTTAGTGTTGGTAACATCAGCAATTTTAATTACATTGAGTGTTAGAGTCTTGTAATTACACTAAATAGTATATTTAGTGTTAGCAACACTATTTACGAACCTTGACACTAAATATCATTAACCCTACTAAAGTAAATAACATTAAATCTGATTTCTAACACTAAATGTATTCTATGGTAAATCTGAAATCTGAAAAGGTTTACATTTAGTGTTAGAACACATTAAGAACATATGAAGGCGGCACATTTAAGTTTAATACTACACTAATTCCTCCAAAGTTGAGATTTAGTGTTATGTGGAGTAGGGTGACAATTACACTAAATATAATCCAACACTAAATATACTATTTAGTGTAGTGTTGTCTTTTAGGGGCTAATTCTTTACAAAACTGTCCTACGTTATATATGGGTTTAGGGTTTAGAGAACACTCTAGAAAAAAGCACGTAACCAATTCCGTCGATCCGTTCCGATTTTTGATTTCCCAAGTCTTGGGCGGAATTTTTGATCGTCATGCTCGCGCCTCAAGTCCATCAGTTTACCGTCGCAAAGCCTCTCCCGCAACCATTGTGATACCACCGTCACACTCCGAGGTTTTCTGTAATTTGTGCTACAAATTCCAATTTTAGAGTTCTTGTCTCGAATTTTGGTTCAGAATGGAATTAGATTGGATGAGCGTACCTTAGAAGGACTGATCCTTGAGTTCTGAATTTGGAACTATGGTGGAGTGCAATGTGGGTGCAATGTGGTCTGGACATTCTGAAGACAAGAAGCAGAGGGACTCCGTTGGATCCAGGGCCGATGCAAGCATGGCGACGTGGAGCAAGTTAGAAGCGAAATTAGTGCTCTGTTGGGATTTAGGGTTTCGTTAGGGATCAGGGTTTAGGATTTCGATGGAGCTTGTCGGAGATGGGATCAGCGATGGCGTCACGCTTGCTGTGGTCATGGATTCGTTGGTTTGATTGAAAGGAAAGGAATGATTTGAGACCATGTATAGTCCTGGAGCGCCTCCGTTGCCTCCTGGTCGACCTCCGGAGCAGCAAGTGGTGGTTCCGGCGGAGTTTTCAGTGCAGCAACCGCTGTGGCAGAATAGCGTGCAGCTGAGGAAGCATTTGCGGGAGCTTCTTGAGCACACTGTTTTGCTCAAAGCTGTGTACGTTTCGCAAGAGATTTTTTCTTGTCTTATGATTATGCAATTTCGTTAATCTGTCATGTATTGCTTCTGCAGATGAAAGTTCAGGGTTTCGAGTGCATATTGCGATACGCCTTTGAAGTTGTACTTGGGGTCTCGTAGTTAGATATAAGATCTTTTAAAAGGAACAGCATCGAAGAATAAGCATATTTGCTCTTTCATAGCATTCTTAAGTAATTTTGAGGTTGAACATCATTCTTGTGGAGCTGCCCCCATACCCTTGCAATCTTGATTCTTTTTGCCCATCTTGAGCTCGAGATTTGAAACTTTGTCAATATCCACGATGTTCTACTCCATTCGCTTATGCACTCTACATGCTCTCTACAGTGTCTATTAGTCGATTAGACTTTGAAATAAGAGAATTTAGTATCGCGAACTGGGGAGGGTGCCCCCTTGAGAATGTTATGTTATGTTCAACCGTTCAATTTGTAGCGCTAACAGTCAAGTTGTATAATAACTTAGTGATAAGATACCCAGTCACTAACCACCTGGCTTGTGTTCCAAGACTTTGCAACTTTAAAACCACGATGACATATCAATCCTCGTCTTGGCTTTCAAATGTTGGACTCATCTTTTTCTGGAAGTGCCTTAATGCCGGATCATTGAATCTTGGATATCATGATTCTTCCTTGAATAGCAAATGGCCCAAGGTGTGAGAAGCTGAATTCAAGATTGTTATATTGTGTTGGTTGCAATTTTCTGTTTGTCTGATTACTGGTGCTTGCATATCTGTTACAGAGCGACAGAGCTAGAAGCGTTCGAAAGCCTTAGTTCCAGGAAAACTACATCGATAGAGGCTGTTTCCAACAGCGTCTATTCTGCTGAGAAGCATGAAAGTACGTCTGAAGCTGCGGAGGATTTCAAAGATGTTCCTACTAAAGAGGATTTATCAATGGTACCGTCCCACATAACCTCTGATGGAGCAGCTCTCAATGAGCGTTTTGGCTCGTCATCTAGCAGTGTTTCCTCCCAATTGTTTACTGCAGTTCAGACAAGTGGTCGTGTTGAAGCGCAAACTGTAGAAGCAGCCTTGGAGTTGCAGAATCGTGTCACGAATTTATTGACTCCTCTTCAAGGAGCCTTGGGTGCGCCGGGGGGTTGGGAGCATGCTGCTGCAGCTGCTAGACTTCGCAGTAAACGAGATAAAATTCATCGGAATAGGAAATGGAGGAAGCGGAAGAGACAACGGATTGCTGAGGCACGTCGTAAGGTTTGTTATTAGCATTTCTTCCCTTTTCTTAAGCCTCGTTTCAGAGTCTCCCGTGCTTGAAAATTGTTCAATTTGACCGCACTCAGCGCCGACATCTTTTTAATTCCTAAAGGCCCAAATTGGGCCTCGTGTTTTTTGGGGGGAAGTTTTGAGCTGATCTTATGGAAACTTTTTTTAGTCCAGTTTTATATTTTTTTTGATAACACATGCAATGTTCCTCACTGATACTGGTGATACAAAAGGTGACCCATTTGAATTATATTCTTCACCGTATGATCAATTGAACTGGTCATTTTAATATGATGATCCTCGGCCCTTTGGGCGTTAGGATACTGTTGAGTGTGAGCATTTTGCTGGGTTTTGGAAGCGTTGCTTGCTTTGGGTAAATTGTGCTACTACAGGTTTTTGCGGGTAGTTAAAACTTCTTTATTCTGTCTTTCTGACTAGTATTCTTGGGCGAACATGGAATTGTTGCATAAGTTGTTTCATTTTTATGCCGTGACTTTGGTGTAAGATTTTTTGGATAATATGTCCTGTTTGGATGATATGGATTATCCTGTTTATTTGGTTTATTCCGAGTGCTTGTTGCTTGTGTTGTGATTTATTGCAGCCTCATCGTTTTTGCAGGAGCAAGAAGGCTTTGAAGAAGCTGACCGCAAGGTCGATGAGTGGAGGGCAAGAGAAATTGCAAAGTCAATAGCTAGGAGTAAGGTGAGTGCTACCAACTTGTATTTTTGAAGGTATTGAGGGTTCCTGAAGCCAAGGTGTTCTTGCTGAAATGTCTCCTTCGTTTCTTTGTTCGATCCTTGACAGGAGTCGACGTATCTGTTTTCACGTTGTCCTCTGAGTTTATGTCCAGAATCTCACAGGGGAGTTTGAGCTTTAATTCTTGCCTTTCTGCGGTGCACCGTTGGGTGCATTCTGAATTGTTTTCTTTTGTGAAATTCCTGCGCAGATGGAGAAAATGAAGGAGGTAGCAGAGAAAAAGGCTAAAGAGGACAGAGCAAGCCTGGAAGCCGAGGTACCATTCATCCATGCGGATACTCCACTCTTGTCCTGTTGTAAAATGTTAGTGATGTGTCTGTTCTCTGCTCCAGTCTGCCTTTTCAGCGTACTTTTCCACTCAGAGTTGCTTAGTTGCTTTTATAATTTCCTTCCAAGTGTCATCACATTATTTTTGTCAAGGGCCGTGTCATTCCACAATCAGTTGCTGAGAGCTCTTGTCATGATCCACAGATGGAGATGGTGTTGATGGTCGAAAAGCTTCAGGAGTTACGTGCCCTTCGTATTCAGAAGTTGAAGAAACAAGGTTAGATTGCATATCTTGACACGTTTGATTTCTACTTGATAGATGGCTTTATGGATTCATCTATTGGAGCTCTTTGGAGTACTTTCGCTACTTGTCTTTGTTTTATTTAAACCAGTTTCCCACTGCAAATTGGTTGTAGGTCGTTTCTTTCCAGACGAGGACGACAAGTTCATGGAGAGGGTGCGTGCAGCAGTCGAGGAAGAAGAGCGGCAGGCTGCTGCCGCAGCTGATACTCGTGCAGCTGCAGTTGCCATAGCAAGTGCTGCAGAAGCTGCAAAAATGACTGGCGAAATCATCCCTGCTCTCAAAGCAGATGGTGATGGACCGCTGGAGAATGATCCAGCAATAACCAGTGACAAGGCCTCAGATGTTGATTTGAGAAAATTTGATGCTGATGAGAACGTAAGGAGATACTTCTGAACATTTTCAGTTATTTACGTTTTGGTTAAATTTCTGTTTTCCATATTGATGACCTCCTATACTATTTCATGAGTACTGACTCTAAATCTTATGTCTCAGGTTGCTGAAGTATCAATTAGTAGCAGCAGAGCACCCAGAACCGAGGAGAAAGGAACAGCAGTACAAGAAGCTTACAAACTACCAACTGAGTTTTACCACTTCTATTACGGCAGCCAATTAGACCTGGGGACACTCATTGAGGTATGTGCAAATTAACATATAGACCTTCATGTACTGTGGATGAGTGGCTATTACATGCGAACAAGCTGTAACACGTGCATGTTCTATTAATCTGAAGTTCCGAAGCTAAAAATAGAATGAAATCTTTGGAAGCTAGTAAAAACTTATAGTATCTTGCAAACCGTGTTTATATCGTTAAAAAATGTATAGTATGATTTCTTCTTTCTATTGGCACATTTTGTTATATTCCTTGAAACTTCATAAATGATTATTTCAACTCCCGTAGACATGGACGAGGCACTTTTGTCCATTGGGACACTTCGGATAATTTGCTAAAAGATGTTTACTGTGAAATTCCTTGATATGTACATCTGCAATTGTGACTGACTGCATCTATCAAACGTTCGTAATTGTATCAGGTGAGACGAGCATGGGATGCTTATCTTATGCCTGGTGGAAGGTGAGCTCCTTCCCTCATTCCTTCTCCCTTGTGACAGGGCACTCAATCAGGTCAAAGCAATGTCAGCGAATTTGATGATTATCTTATTTCAGCTGTGCTAGTTAGAGTCTTGCGATGAACATCCTATACTGTAGACTGACGGAGGTGTTCTGTAAATTGCAGTCGAATACCCGGTCACTGGATTGAAGCACCGCCTCCAGCAGATGCGGTGTGGGCTACGTATCTGGTGCTCCCTGCTAGCAAATTGGACCCGGCAGGGAAGGCAGAGCCAAAAAAGAAAAAACGCAAGAAGAAATGATCAAGAAAATGGATGCACTTGTCAGGTCATGAGTAAGGTAGCAGCACCCGTAATCCTCTGTACCCATAACCGTCTCCTCTAAAAACTTGGAAAATCTTTGGAAGTGAATAGATGTGATTACAAAGATGTATTATATCTGAATGTTTCCGACCGTTGCTTGTTGAACATGGAATGTTTCTGTCAGGTGTCGACTCCCGATTTTCAGCCATGCTGTTTGTATGAACCTCGCAGATGTCCTTTGCTGGGCTCTCATACTCGTGTCATTTTGTCTACAGAAAATCAAAAACTTGAGCAAATTAGACATGTATGACATCTGACGTGGAAGAAGATGAAGATAGGTTGCCTTGCACAAAACCTCAAGTAGAGATTTGAAACTACATCTACTTGAAGGTTTCCCGTGTTGACTACATCTTCTCTTAGTAGGTGGATAGTATGCTTGGTTGACGTGGAAAAGACACTAAGCACTCGGCTATGCGAAAGTTGAAGAATGAGTTCATGGCTGATTGGGATGGCTAGCGCTCTCGGGACAGGGAGCGCGTGCTCGTTTTGGACGCGACCAATCAACCGGTTGATCTCGATGAAGCTGTAATCCGCTAGTTTCCTGGCAGGTATTGGTTTCTCTTTATACTGGTTTTTCTTTTACCTGAATTTCTTTTGGGTACACTATTTATTTCTAGCTGTCTGTTCGTGTGGCAATGGAATTATTTGTTGATTTGTGTCAAATGAATATAGGTTTTGAATTAGATTTTTCAGGTGTTGGTCCAAGAGTTTTTGGATTTTGGGTGTCAACAGCTCCCTTCTTGTGTCAATTTCACGAATAGACGGAAGTAGAATGAGTGTAGAGATGTACTTTGAATCAAATTTTTTGAATGTTTGTAATTTGGTTAGTGTGGTCATATAAATTGGTAATTTGTGTGATGTGACACACCTGTGCGGAGTCAGGTGTTCTTCGTTCTTTTGTTTCGGGACTGTTTTGCTAGATTAAATTGATACCTTTCAGATGTAAGAAATGACGAAGTTAGAGGAATTGGCATTTACACTATGAATTGGCATTTATGCAGGAACTAAGCATGGATTAGTTGAATGAATCTATGGATCAGTTGAATGAATCGACAGTTGAGCTCGAAGCGGCAGTGAAGCAATCGTTTGTTGGAACTAGAGCGTAGTGACTCTCCTAGCATAGAAAAATCTCGTGATTTTTATGATGCAAGGGGGGTTTTGGAATGTGATATTTTAATTCAAATAAAGAGGTGAATTTTGAATA
Organism: Climacium dendroides; assembly: GCA_950106755.1. NCBI lineage: Eukaryota > Viridiplantae > Streptophyta > Bryopsida > Hypnales > Climaciaceae > Climacium > Climacium dendroides. The sequence continues at coordinate 32,154,416 of OX467086.1, forward strand.
TATAACAAATCCTCTTGAAATATCAAAAATTGATATAGAAGTTGAAGATTTAAAAGAAGTGCATGACTTTCAAGAAAGTGAGAATGTGAAAGAAATTAAAGATTTGGAAGATGTGGAAGAAATTGAAGAGATGGTGAACTCTTTCACTTTGAAAAGTTCCATTTTGATTACCAAAAAGAAACTTGGACAAATGAAGAAAAACAAAATTTCAATTAGGATTTAAAGAATTTGGGAAGAAGTGGAAGAAAATTAAAGATGCCTATCCGGAGGCCTTGAAGGATAGGACTTTTACAGCAATAAAAGATTATTGAAGGACCATCATAGTAATGGGGCACGAGTACCAAAACAGAAGAGGAATATTTTTAATTGAATAAAAGTTTGATGGTCTTCAGAAGTGTATGAAACCTTTATCAAACTTTTATTCAATTAAAAATATTCTTCTTCCGTTTAAAATACAAAATTGAATATTCTCTACTTCTTTTGACTTACTATTTTTTCCCTTTATGTTGTACAATTTCAAATGAAGATCATATTTGTTATATTGAGACTTTTTGCAGATTTTAAGATAGAATGCTAGATATTATAAATTCATTTATTAAAATAATAATTGAAACCAAAAATAAATAATGTTCAAATAGTGATTCTAAAATGAACTTTTAAAAGTTGATGTTGTTACCTATTTATAAAAGAAATACTAATAAAGAGACAAAGCATTTTATCTTCAAGTTGAAGATAAAAATGAGACCGTGAAAAGTCTCAATATAACAAATATGGCCTTTGATGTGAAATTTTTCAATCATGGAGCAAACTTGTTTAGGAAAAAGAATCCAAAGAAGCACCACCATTTTGGACATTTTTTCATAGAAAAGTGAGCTTGTGAATTGTAGCTGCTTTGTTTTTTGAAAGGCTCCAAAAATGGTTTCTGTGAATTTGAATACTTATATTTTGTAGTCCACGTTGTGAAAATTTTTGAAATTTTTAACACATGTTCTCAAGTCAGCAAACTACAAGACCCTATGGTTACATATGTCAAAAAAAAATTTCAAAAATTTGATACTTGTACTAGAAATGGCAGTTTTGGAGTGTTTTTGTTGAAAACATAGTGAATAAACTTTAGGGGTTTAAGGTATTGTTTGAGTGTGCATTATGCTAGCATGTACTCTTTATATTGATGACATGTAGGGTTTTATTATATGCATGTAATTTTTAATATAAACGTTCATGGTTTTAGTTTTCTCAAAGACATAATGAATTTGAGGTTGTACTCAAATATCTTGAAAAATAGGTGTGATTGCAATAGGAGCATAAAAAAAACTAGAAAATCATTATTTAGAAAAGAAAAGATTAGATATTTGATTTTTATTTTCTAATAATTTCTATAAAAGATTGCAATTCCAAATATATACAAAAAAATCTTTTGGCATATCTGCTTTTATATTTCATCAAATGCAAAAGTGCTAAAGTATTTTGAAATTTTCTTAAAATTCTTGTTTATTTACTAAAATAAATGCAAAAATCTAAGCACTTGGCTAAGTGTTAGACTTGGGAATTCCTCTTGGGATTCATAAAGAGTTGTTGAATCCTACATTTAGTAAAAGTGCATCGACCCGTAAAGTTTTTTTAATATATTTTCATAAAAAAAGCTCCAAACTACCATTTCTAATACAAGTACCAAATTTTAGGAAATTGTTTTATGGACACATGTAATTATAGGATCTCGTATTACACTAATATAAGAAGATATAGAATTTTTTCTAGAAATTTCCTCAGTGTAAATTGCAAGATATCAATTGTACTTCACAAAGTCACATTTGTATGAAAAAATGTCTAAAATGGTAGATACTTTTTGGATTCATTTTTTGAGGCAAGTTGGCTAGATACTTGAAAATTTTCAAAAATAATTTGGAATTGTACAATATATAGGAAAAAAATAATAAGTGGAAAGAAGTAGAAAATGATTCAAAACACCAAATTGTTAAGAAATTATTTATAGACTTGAAATATGCCAATCGCAATGGTTATAATGTTATAATGAAGTAATGAACAATCTACATCCAAAGTTTTAGTTTTTTTTCCAAAAATATTAAAAATTGAGTTAAATAAAGGATTTCAAAATTTATCTTCAAGTAATGATTTTAGAACTACCTGCAAACTACGTGCAAAAGAATCTCCTCATAACTTTCATCTCATTAATCAAAATAGAATTCTTCAAAGCTTTCCGCGTATATAAAAATCTAGATAACTAATTTCAAAGTTTTTTTTTCTCAAAATAGTATTTTGTTAAAAAAAATTGAGTTGCCCAGGTTGCGTACGAAGCTATGAAAACAACATATTATACAATAATTTTTTAACCATGTAGTCACAAGTTATGAAAATTGTTGGGCCTTAAAGCTACTTCTTAGACACATGTGTTAAAATTTCAAATAAAAAAACTAATAACTCCATGCATAGTGAGCTACCCAAAATTGCTATGTTGCCAAAAAACATAGTTTAGGACTTTAAGGGATAAAGAAAGTTATGCTAAAGGATTACTAAATTTTGATTACTATGACCCTCCCATAAATGGATTTAGGATTAGAGGTCCAAGATGATGGGATTCAAGATATGGTACCCAAGATTCAATGATTCAAGTTACAAGGACATCCAATCTACATAACTTTTAAAAAAACTATTATAAAAATTGGCATAACAATTGAAAGAAAAAAATGATCAATTCATACACTTGGATAAAAGAAGCTCCCTACCAAACCTTCAATATATAAGAATGAAGGTTAAATCAATCAAAAAAACAAGATGAATAGACTTGCTAGTGGAAGCCCAATGCAACCCTACATCTATAAGTGTTATAACCACCTCACAGGGCTTATATCTTCCTCAAATCCATTCAGTAATATCTCACCATTTACTTGCCATTGTTTTGCCCACATCATCACACCAACTCGTAAATGAAAAAAAAAGCTTCCAACTACTCAAAAAAAAAGACTCAAATGAATAGTGATAGTTCTATAGAAATCTTTCAACAAATGATTTCACTTTGTACTAGACTTGGCATTAGATACTTTATTCTTGAGCAAAAACAAGGGAAGTAATAATATGGTTTAAATCATGACCTTCAAATTTTGAAAAAAATGTGTAGGGTTACGGTGTCCAAGATTATGGAATTTAAGTTATAGTATCCAAGAGGTAGAGTTGTAGAGATCCAAGTAACAAGACATCAAAATCCATATGTATAACTTTTACAAATCCATTATAAAAATTGGCATAACAATTGAATGAAAACTAATTTTCAATTCATAAATGTAGACAACAAATTCCCACTACTATAGAATAAGAACCACCGTGAAGTAAAATAAAAAGAAGTACAATCATAGATCTATAAAATGACTCATATCAAATCTACTACATATTAGAAATCTCTTAGTTTGTTTTCTATCACCATATATAATCAAGGGATCTTTTCTAGACATTTGAAAAGCAAAATGGTAGCCGAATACAATAAATTTTTCATTGCAACGAGAAGGAAAAAATGAAAAACTTTCAATTATTAAAAAACAAATACCAAATCATCAATAGATAAAACCCTAAATGATCAAATTAATGGCCAAACCTATAGGAGATGAAATAAATCATTAGGGAATCCGTAATAAAATGAACCAATAAGAAGTTGAAAATGTATCCCAAACTTTAAAAAAATGAACCATCTTCCAAAAGTGTCTGTAATCCAAAGTGGTCTATTTATTTTAGTTTGGCAATAAAAGAGAATGAGCACGACCAAATTTATATTACACTTACTTGAGCCGCAAAGGTACTAACATCCTTCTTCTCATCAATGCACATCCTTGGTCCATATGTATTGAAGATATAATCAATTTTAACCTACATATCTACCAACATCAACAACACAATACAATGTCCTTTATAAAAGGTTTACTACAATGTGTGTATTTTGATTTTTAGGCCAATGATTATGTAGTCTTTTTTTCAATAAGGTTTAGAGTTTCTTGGCTTTTTCATTCTAGGGTCAAGCTGGGGGCTTGTATAAAGGGAGATCAATTTTGAGTGTGCAATTTTTGTATGCATTTTTTGTATGTACTAGCTATGCACAACCCTAAGGAGATCACTCTTGATTTTTTTTTAAACTAAGTGAGTTAAAAGGTAGGATCCATTTAATTCAAATAAGAGAAGTTCTATTTAATACATGTAATGTCCATGAAATACTACTTATTCTATTATATATATATATATAATATATATATATATATATATATATATAATATATATATATATATATATATAATATATATATATATATATATATGTCTATGTAAAAACTAACAAATAAGGGTCATGTAAATTTTTCATAGTACGATGAATATAGATGACAAATAATTTCATGTAGATGATAAAATAGACATAGTCAAAAAAATCTATGATGAAGGGTAGTGGACTAAAATTGTGCCACAATATTAGTAACATATATATAAACTAAGTGTAAATGTAAGACATTGACCTCAAGTGGCAAAATTTGTCACATAATACAAATAGGGAGGTTTTCCTCCATGGTTCAATGAATTGAATATTATAAAACACAAGAATAGAATTTATGGTCCATTAAACTTCAATCTTTGAAGTTGTATCTATTAAACACTCATATTGAATGAGATATTCACAAGATAGTTTCAGTGGAGATTTTCAAGTGTTCAATAATACACTTGTTTTTAAAAATTGTCTTTTGGTCCATGACACTTGAATTGATTGTTGAACATTGGTTTCATAGTGTAAGGTAGCTACATCCATAACTATTAATTTAGAGTTTTGGACATGATGTTTACTAAAACACATCCAACAAATTATTGGACCCTACTAGCAAGAAAAAAATAATTTTTGTACACTTTCAAATGTATTATTCGGACAGTATGAGTATAAGCTAAGAATTTTTTAAGAAATGATTGCAAATGCATCTAATACCAACACTAAAGTCTAATATTTAGATGTAGTACATGTATCCTTATAATCACATCTATTCACTTCTCAAGATTTTAGAAGTGATGGTCATGGGTACATTGATAGTTATGGTCTTATAGATGCTACTATCTTGTGCTTTGTACATGTGTAAAGTAGAGGGAAGGGAAACTTTGTGAAGAAGGGTGGATCAGGAAAAATTAGACACTTAAATATAAGATAATTCCACTTTAAAATTGCGTGGATGAATCTACAAAGAAACATAGGGTATTTGAGATATGTTTATTATAAATTTTTTATGAAAAAAATACTATCTTCTAAATTATAATAATTAAATTAAATAGACCCACATCAAATACCCTCTTAACTCAAGTGTATACTTTGAATTACAAGGAGTGATCTCCTTGAAATGGTTAAAATCCCCAATAATTCATTTTTTTATTTTTTTGGGTCAATATAGTAGAATGGTAATTTTGAATGTTTTTAAGAAAAAAATGACCTTGGAACTTAGTCAATCAAACACCTATCCTTTTTCATATGTTTTGAGAACCTCAAGCTCCATTTGCTATTGATGTGATTCAAGTGTAAATTTGAGCAATTAAAATGATCTTTTTAAAGTTGATTCCAATTAATAAAATGTGGATATTGAAGTTTAATTAGTACTACAAATTGAGAATAGGAAAAGTTCTAAGAAAATTGAAAATTTTATTTCTAATAAAATTTTGGGACCCAAACAACAATCTATTGATTTTTCTAATTAAACAAATGTAAAATTATTGTTTTTTCTTCATGAACTCTATAATATTCAGGGTTGTCATACTGGACAAATTACTATTCATTTTTCGTCCTGTAGGACAAGTTACTATTCATCAAATGTACTTGAGAGGTACATTTGATGAATAGTAACTCATCCTATAGGATGAAAAATGAATAGTAACTTGTCCAGTATGACAACCATGATAATATTGGATATATTGATACAACTTTCAGAAAATTTTCATATTTTTGAGCTAATTTTGTATTCAAAAAATGGAACTAATATATACAATCAAAGGATTTTAAAGTTTGTTCTTCTTGTTCAAAATTCAAAATTCTTTTTTTTACACATTCTTTCCATCTTGCAACTACATGTGATTGGATTCTTTTTATTTTATTTTCAAAAATATAATTACATGTCTTTTATAAGTAATACATTTTTTAAATCTTTGATTGAAAATATAAAATTATTGTATATTTTTAAATTAAAAAGTGAAAAAGTTCATATCAAATACAAAATATGATTAAAAAGCTAAAAAAAATTTGACAACTTTTTATAATAGTATGGAACAACATGATTGTGTAGAATAATTTTTTTACTATATCAATCTACAAGTAGAAAATCAGCACTCCTTATTCAAATTTCAATGAAATATTCAATTTAGGAATTTTAAAAAATTACAACTTGGAGTGGTTCATTTCATTAGTTGTTACAACCAAATTAGAAAAAGATCATTTTTATGACTACAATTCAATTAAAGAGAAAGGAGCAAAAATTGTCAAAATACATTGCATAAGTGATCTACAGATTTGCCTTTTTTAAGTAATTCAAAAAATATTAATAGAGGGCAAGCTCCCTCTAATTGAATAAACTTGTGTGGTTTTTACATTTAGAGTTAGTTTTGTATGCACAATTGAATATTACAAATTTACAATTAGGTTTTCATTGAAATATTCACCTTGTGCACATACATGGTTGATTTGAACTTCAATTGGTCTTCACTAGAAAAATTCTCTGTTAAGAGTCTTGGTGGTTCATTTAGCCTATTTCAAGGTACACTTGGGAAGCAAAAATGCTATGTAAAGAAGAGTGTGGCCAATTTTGCCACCAAATCAATAGTGGTAGTTAATTCTTGTGTTCCCATTGAATTCCCTCAACTTTTAATGTGTAAGAATATACCTTCATTGGCATGCACTAGTGTGTTCTTTAGTATGTTCTTTAATATGTTCTCTAGTATGTTTTAGATCCAAATAGCACAAGTGCTTCATCCACAAGTATGATTTACATATTTTGCATAGTGGGTTTCACACCTCCCAACTATGGCATGTTACTTGTAACGATTGAGATTGCCAAGTCCACATACATACAATGTACTACTACAAGTACAACGTCCACCATTCTTTGGTTTGATTACAATTCAATATTTATCTATAGCATTGGAAAATTTTTGGAAGTGGCTCAAGGTTCATTTCCTCATTCCAAAGAAATAGATTGGTTTTCTTCAATTGTCAACAATTGCATCTTTTCCACCTCAAAATGTACTAGTTTATTTCTTAGAATATCCATTTTTTACCGGTCAATTCTTCCAAACTCAAATCAATACTAGTTGAATTTCTAAAATCCTCTATTGTAATAACAAAATCAATTTTAGATTGAAAATACTAATTAATATTGCATCCTTAGTTTAGGAGTAGGGTTCTTCTTGCAATGAAAGTTCTAATTAATATTGCATCCTTGGTTTAAGAGTAGGGTCCTTCTTGCAATGGGTGAAATTTCATAATGGGTGAGATTTTAGCATGTTAGGATTCATATTTCAATTTGGCCAATAAATGTCAAGGACTCAAGGGTTTGCATATTGAAGCTTTAATGTAGCTTGAGTGGTGTATTTTGAGTTTTCAAGAAGTTATCTTGAAAGTGCCACAAAAATTATAATTTTAACAATTTAAAAAAAATTCAAATGGAGTAAAATGTAGATTATTGGAGCGTTGAAGCTAAATTTTCTTAGTTAAGCTTAAAAATATTTATAATCAAGAACTATATAAAAATTTCATATGAATCAAGCAATTTTGAGCAATGCATTAGATTGATGACTATTGCAAAATATTGCTCTTGTCAATTGTTATTTCTTACCTTTAGATTATTATGTTTCGTGAGATGTTGAGGATTGGCCTAAAAGTTTTTTTTGAGTATTTGGTTGAATGTTGTGGTTTGTAAAGAGGTGTTATTAAAACATTAACTTTGATTTGGCTTTGTTGTCTAATCTTCTAGGAGAGGGAGTAGGATTGTGGAAGGTAGTGACATCCTCAAAACCTAACCCAAGTCTAGCACTCCAATGATCAAGCTTTCACCCCCTTCGAAAACTAATACCTTGCCCACCTCATCCAAGCATCTTGTCCCACTTGGGTATTAGCCTCAAAATTACTATCTCATGGTAGCTAAAATTCCCCATTTGGATATTAGCCTCAAAATTAATATCTCATGGTAGCTAAAATTCCCTATTTGGGTATTAGCCTCAAAATTAATATTTCATAGCAGCTAAAATTTGTCAAATGTTGAAAGGAGATAGTTAAATATCCTTCAATTTTTTCCTTGTATCCCTTGCATTGATTTTCAATCATTTCATGGCAGCTAAAGTTTGTCAAATGTTGGAATATGTCAAATGTTGAAAGGAGATAGTTAAATATCCTTCAATTTTTCCCTTGTATCCCTTGTATTGATTTTCAACCATTTCACGGGCAGCTAAAGTTTGTCAAATGTTGGAAGGAGATATTCAACCATTTCATGGCAGCTTGGAAGGAGATAGTTAAATATCCTTCATTTTTTCCCGTGTATCCCTTGCATTGATTTCCAGCCCTACCAAATTCCTCCCAATTTTACATCCTTTGTTTTCAAAATGCAAATATTTTTTTTCCCAAATTCCACAAGCTAACTTTGAACTATCCGCTGGTTTTCCCTGGGCATTGGGCCACAACCCAAAGAAAATCCTGGTTCCCGTACTTTTGCACATTCTGGCTACTTGAGGACCAGAAATTAACCCACAAAAGCGCATCCAAATGGAGGTAACAAGGAGTCTCTTGAAACCTCAAAAAAAGGTTGTCGCTGATTTCGCAGGTAACACTCTATCGTCGCCTAAGAGATTCGAACTCTTGCGGGGAAACCCCATGTACTTAGCAGGCACACGCCTTAACCACTCGGCCAAAGCGACAACGGCAGCAGCAGCCATCCGCATCCAAGGATGCTCAAGCTCCCGATGCTCCGGTAGCTCCACCACTCCAGAGGTAACTACAACGGAGATCGCAACAGAAACTGAAGTTGGTGAAAGAACTAAATGGAAATAGCTTTCAGTTACTACCCGTCAGAATGACCTCCGTCCATCCATCACCACCTCACTCACTGCGGACGGAATGGGCAGACGCGACGTTCATCTGGCAAGCCAATTCCTGCAAGGAGCTCAGATACAGCTGCGGCAATCACGCTCAGAACGGAGGGCCCTGAATCATCGTCCGGGTTGAAGGTCTTTGTCTATGTTGGAGAACACAGATCTGATTCACACACTATAGAACAGATCCTGTTCAAGTATAGTCGAGCTTAAGAGAAATTTGTGCATGTGGAGTTAGTATACCTGATGCACTCTAAGCTATACGCTTACAAACGCTTTGGTAAAATAAGGTGTCCAAAGGCTAGTGTCTAATGGGCAAACTATAACATTCCGCATGGATGACCTCTCCAACACTGACTGTCCTACGTGGTACACCATGGCCTGACATGATTTTGGAAAGTAGAGAGTTATTTGACCTACCTCGTTTTGTGGACTGACTCGGATTCTGAGCCATTTGAATTGAGCATGGCTAGAGGCCTCTTACTGAAGAGCAGTGTTTTTTTTCATTTTTTTTTCATTTTTCATTTTGGAGAAGGAGCCAGTTGTTTCTTCAATACTCATGTGATACTTGGTGAATCTATATAAAAATTAGGTGATACCTAGGAGAAATTTGGCTACTAGTCTTAAAATGCACCAGCAATCTGGCTATTTTAACCCCCCAAATGAAAATTTCCTTTATAAAAAATAACCAACGTCATTTGGCAAAAAAAACGTTCATAAAAAAAACATTGGTCAAGAAACACTCTGGTTCCATATATCTTTAACGAGAAATCTCAACGAACATTAGATATTCTGTACTCAAAGAGATAGTTGGAAGGAAGTCTTAAAATTTAGAGAAGAATTGAGACATCTTGCGCACTATTTTAACGAAAAAGTTATCAGTATTTTAACAAGATTTACTCATCGAGATGCCAAGTCCAGTCACAACGTACTAGCGCAAGTACAGCGGCCGCCATTCGTCGGACTGATTACAATTCAACACTCGCCTAGCTATGATTCCACTGAAAAAGCTCCCTTTCAGACTGTCTGGACCAACTCGATCGCATATAAATGGGACTCTTTCCACACATCGATCCAATAGTAATCAGGATGCAGAAAACTGAGCTTCTCGCTACTACCTCGCTAGTTCTCCAGAGAACTGCAATTGTTTGTTTCAGTTCTTAGAACATACGGGGCCTTCATCAATCTGACTAGGCTTATATCTGTGATATGAAGATTGCATTGTTCAGAGCCAGAAAATTGATCTCCAGCTCCAATTTTCGACACGTACTCTAGCTCGATCCTTCCAAGCACGACAACCAATATTGATTCGGCACGAATCGGAGTGTTCCAAGTTCACCACCAGGCACCAGCTGAAGCAAAAGGTTACAGAACGAAAGTCCATGTAAATTGTCACGATGACTACGTAGTCATCGAGGTTCCCCCTTGCTTGCGGCGATTTGTATATCGTCGTGGTGGCATTCATGTCTGAAGAGACCCTAGTCGCGGCTCATGCAGCCCGCACCAGAGGCCTTCGCATTGGGTTCTATCAACGTTCGACCGCGTGATTGTCTCATCCGTGGACGCCACTCTTTGGCCCAGCTTGGCGGCGTCGCTGAAGAAGCAGTGCCCCACGGCGGAAATAAAGACGGTGAGCGTAAACATGGACTTGACTGCGTACCGCTTCGACATGAAGTACTTCAAGGACGTCGTCCGCGGGCGCGGCCTGTTGACGTTGGAGTAGAGCTTGGTCGAGGACGTGCCTACCAAGAAGGCCGTGCACTTGAACCAGGGCGCGGAGTTTTGTCGCGACTTCGGGAAGGCGATGGTGGCCATGAGCGAGACGGAGGTGCTGGCAGGATCATCCGGCAAAATCCGACGACTCGTCAGTCGAGTGAATTAGCAAATGATCCAATTGGTATCAATTGCCAAGTCCTTCAGCATCTGTCTCTGTCTGGACAATCCATTCTATGTTAGCAGCAATAGTAAATCATTCAGTACATGTTCATTCCGAAACTGACGATGTAGAGCTTAATAATCTGCAGGTAATTACAGAACTGGAAACGTTTCGCTTGAATTGGGCGCTCTCTACAATCTTCTACATACTGAAATCTTGCATCGTTTCCGGTGTAGCGATCGTTGGCATTCTTTCAATGCTTTCAATTGTAGTATATATATTAGTCTGAAAAATTTCGAGAAAATTATGGCGGTATTCCATACGCCATTTTTCCATTCATTTCCTTCTTGAATTCACCCTTCCCCTTCCGCGCCATTTTGATGGAATACCGCCACTGTAACGAAATTTTGGTTTCAATGTAATATTGCTATTTAATGATACCTCGTTGACGTCAGCATTGGACCTTCATTCACTTGTGTGAATGCACGAAGAGCATGTTTGAAGTCTCTCTGTGGAATGATTCACCTATCTGTGTACTGTGATTGAGCGCGCGTTAATTTCGTATAGTATGCACTCTGCAGACGTAAGTCATATTCTGGATTCATATGTTTCCAAGGCATTTTCGATAGAATGTACATAAAAGTTGTCGTTTAGACACTTCGTTTCAAAACCAGCCAGAATGTGAGCCTGGCCAGCAATTTTCAGTTCTGATTGTCATCTATTTGACTATTTCAGCTCTAGGCTGCATACTTTCCTCGATTCCTTGACTTGCTGCCTAACAGCAGACACTAAGCGGATGACCAATTGTTGCGTTTCCTTTTGTTTAACTAAAGGGGGTTCTGTACGTTTCGACAAGCCATCGACCCCGTCAAGTGAGAAACTGGGATGGGGTCTGCCGTTACAGTGGCAAAGACTTTTGTGCAACTTTACAAAATATTAATCTAAACCTGCTCTCTTTTTTTATTACAAGTGCATCTCATTTAACTTTGGACAATTGGAATAATTGCCATGCTTATAATAAGAATTGACTCAAAATCAGATTACGTAAGGCCGGTTCAAAAGGTGAATGCGCTGGAATCTTTCAATTGATCGCGATGTATGTTTTAACTTGAAATCAATCTTGTAGCACCGTCAATTTCGTTGAATTGGCGTAATTCACAGCGCCGAAATTAAATGTGACGTTCAAGTGTACAAAACCAAGAAAAACTAGGCCGATTAGTAGTTCAGTACATGTCTGGGTTTCCAAACCGCCTGCCTAGAAAAAGGACGACTGTCGAGAATTTCCGCCATTAGAAAAGACTAAATTAAAATTGGCATTTTCTCATTTCCAATTACAAACGTGAAACGCCGTTAGTTTTGAAGTTTAATACTCCGTAGTAAGTTACATCTTTCTATACATATAGCATACTGATTACAGGAACTGATTTCTCCTCAGCGATCGAGTCGAAATCTTTACATTGGCGCCGTTCGGATGTCCAGCAAAAATGACGAAATTCAAGGGCACCAAGCTATCTCTAAAATCAATCTGGAGGGAAGCATAGATCTGAGTTTCAAGGCGACCGTCAGTCGGAAGAAACACCAGTTACACGAAGAAGGCCCTACTTCATTTCATGGAATTTAATTACGTTTACGTGAAGGACCATTTACAGCCTTACTGAGCTAATTGCAGATCTCGCTTTGCATACAATGAAGGATCATTATAATGTCAATATGAATTATTATATCCTGCAGCTGCAGTTCTTAGAGAGCACTCCACAGATTTCAAATTCCTCCAGGGGTTGGGCAATAAACAATAGCAATTAATGGCAGATTAGAGTAATCTGAACATTTATTTTAAGAACCGCCCATCAAAACTCATCTCCCACTAACCTTACTCGTATTTCAAGCTTCTGAGAGCAATCTAAATCGATCAACAGAACATATTGAAGTTTTGAGCGAATGCCAGGCAGAATCGAAATCCGATCCCAGATGCACAAAGAGGTCCTGATCAAAGCCTGTTGGGAGCCAAGAGGAAAACGTATGATGAATGTGAACCCGATCAAAATAAATTGATGTTTCTATGGTACATGATAATCCCAGGAGACAAGACCTTTGCCAAGTCTCCAGGGAATTGAAATGAATGAAGGGAGACGGATTGGTTTCTATCCAATCAATCTCAAAATGAATCGTGCGGAGCCATATAAATGGCTAGCTGTCGCCTGGGAACTAAAACTTCATGAATGAATCGAAAGCCTAAATGCACTGCTGGTCCCTATTGGATCCGCCACTAGTTCACGAATCGGCACTGTCTCCGGATCTCGCCGGACTCGCCCGTGAGCACGTCCACCTTGCTCAATGCCACCATCGCCTTCGCGAAGTTGGCGTGGAACGTCTTCCTGTCCGTGTTGGCGCGCACCTGCCCTTTGGTGCGCGAGTCCACCCACATGCTCTGGTCGGACGTGAGCAGGCCCAGCTTGTTCACGATGTTCTTGAAGTACTGCGAGTCGAACTTGGTGGGCGACACCAAATCCAAGTCCACTCGAGTGCTGTTGTCGAGCGGCCGGGGACACTTCTTCTTCAAGTCCCGGGCGAAGTGCGCTTGCATGGTGGGGTCGATGTGGGCGCCCTGAATGCGGTTGTCGAAGGTCACGCACGGGGCCTTCCCGATGGTGTGTGCACCCGCCAGCGCCACCATCTGCGCGGCGTTCAGACCCTTCTTGTGGAAAACCTTCAGCAGCGCCGGCACCGTGTTGTTGGGCGTCAACAGATTGGCCGCCACCTCCGAAGCCCTGGACACCTTCCCGTCGCGGCGCCCGGCGGGGACCGTCCAGCCTTGGCCGCCGGTCAGGACCACGGTGTCGCGAACGGCGAACTGCAGCACGTCGGAGCAGGAAACCACCCCCGGGCACGCCGCTTCCACGGCCTCCTTGGCGGCGTCGATGGCCTCGTAGCCGTGGAGGCCGCCATTGATGATGTGCGTTTTCTCGGTGGAGGCTCCGTCCAGGAGCAAGGACGCGTCGCAGCCGCGAACGAAGCAGTCGTGGTACGCCAGGCGGAGAACGCCGGGGGCCACGGTGCTGTCGTTTTTGTAGGACTTGAGCAGGGACTTGTAGATGATGTGTTCGACGTTGGGGCAAGACTGGTGATAGAAGCCTTCTCGCACGCCTCCGTTACTACCGCTTTGCTGACTCCGGGTAGCAGCGACGGGAGCGCAGATCAAACTCAGGACCGTCGCTGCAGCGCACAACGAGACGAGCACGCTGCGCAGTGCCCTCGCAACCGCCATCTCGATCTGCTGTTCGCTTCCCTTCGGTGCTTCCGCTTCGGCCGGTCGTTTCAATCCCTGAAACGATGATTGGGCTTCAATTTCGGGTCTGTTGTCGATGACTGCACCAAAATTAAGGCGAACCTTACCGGATGTTGTGAAGGTCGTAGCTCGACGTTTACTCTCTGTTAAGCCAGCCGCGCTCTCGGTCGAAAACGGAATTTTCAAATGGATACACAGGCTCCTTGGGAATGGGTGGAAGATTCCAGAGCTGGACAGTTAGCGCTCATGGAAGCAGTGAATGATGAGGAGGACAGAGTGCTCCGGCCTCTTATATACGAGGCAAAGCCACTGTACTGAGTAGGAAACGGTGAGCTTTACTGGCCACAAGTCGTCCTCACCCAGTTCCTGAAAGAGCGTCAAAAGTATTCTGATATACAATTTATATACCCACTCGTATTTCCAAGTCGGAATTCCACCCGACTTCTGTAAAACCGGCGCTTGACGTTCCACGCGCTCGTGTTGACGAATATTACCGTGACGGCCGTTGCCAGGACGTGAGCCGTGGATCAGACTTCTTCGGAAGATCGGGGCGGTAGCAGTTTTATTTCAATATATAATTTTTCAATATTCAATTCAGTACGTAGTCAACTTGGATCTCCTGGTAAACTCTCAGGACTTGTGCAGCTTCACCTTCAGTCCGTTCATCGTGGCTAGAGTATCTACCGTGGGACGCTTCTTCAATTGGACCCACCCACTGGGCCATTTCCTGCGGTCCATGGAAACCGGACGCAGTCTGCGCTGAATTCCTTTGGAACGGTATAAGAGGCGTTACAAGCGTCATTGTTACTAATTCGTGTCGTGAAACCGTCATTGTTACAAGCGTCATTGTTACTAATTCGTGTCATGAAGAGGCGAGATTTTACTACTTCAGTAAAATTTGGAAATTTTTGAAGTTTTCACTTTTCATTTGCAATCTTATAATTAAGACTCATGTACTTTCAACAACTTTCATGCCAATGAAGCCATTGTTGGATGTGGATTAAGCATAGTCGTGAAGTCACTTAGACAACATCCCGTCTATTCATTGTTGAATAAGCCTTTTTCATTTGAGATCACCATCAAGGTTTGTTAAAGGATCACAATGAAGATTTGATCAAGGTTTGTTAAAGGATCACAATGAAGATTTGTTAGACAAGTCTATTCATTTGAGATTATCATGACAAACAAAACTTTCTATTGTTGGCACCTAACCAATTTTTACTTGTAGCAAATTGGTAGGAAACAACATCATAAAGTTTTTTGAAAATTTTTAATTAGAGATTAACATCAACAAAATTCTTTATTAATGGCACCTAGCTAATCACTCTCTACATGTGGCAATAGACACCCTACATGTGGCAATAGACACCATTTGAAAGTTCTTTTGGAAATTATTCATTATTAAAAGTATATTACATCAAGTCTGTTGAAGTCACAATAATTCAAAACTAACTCAAGATAAGGTGTTCAATTTAAAGTAGATATTCAATTGAAAGGCAATAACAACCAAAATCTTTATTTGTATCCACATAGTCTACATTCTATAAAAAAAATTTGGTAAATCCTATCAGTTGTTGTCATTAGAAAGACAATTTCCAAAAATAAAAAACAAGTACAAATTATATAAGTATAAGGTACTTTTGTACAAATGATGTTCAATAGATTTATTAAGTATATAATGTATTTTTTCTATTCAATGAATTGTTTTCATATGATGGCACATTTCAATAGAAGTGCAATCTTTTATTCACTTTAGCAAAATGTGAGAATAGTTTGGAAATGATTGTTAATTCTTTTTAACTACTAAAGAATGATTGTTAATAATTTGAATATTTAGAATTTCAAATATATTTTGATGAAGGCAATTTCAAGTATATTTTGATGAAGTTCATTCAATTTAGTGATTTACTAGTTTATGGAATTTAGTGCAATATGCTACCTTCAAAACAAACATGCATTGATTTTGTTCACTTTGAAAATGAGTAGTATTAAAAAAATATATAATGTGCAAGTTGTGAAGAATTATTGGCAGTACTATAACAAAAAAACAAAAAAATAGACAAAATAGATGCTAATTCCTATGTGGAGGAAGTTGCAAATTGGTTATTAAATTCTATTGATTGTTGCAGTCTTAACTAAAATCTAATTTTTTCAAGGATTTTGTCCAATGCATATTTAACTAGTGTCTACAGATAATCATGAAATTTAATTCAATGAATCCAACTAAATTTCAAATCTATACATCAAATCAAGCTATTTGTTTTGTTTTGTTTTGTTTGTTTGTCATATTGAGATCTCTCAGACTACGTATCCCATGATCGTGTGCTTGGTACCTATCATGTCCCTATCTACTTAGGGTGCCCAATGAACCTTAGTGTGCAAGAGGGGGACCTTGGAGGTGACTTCCCAAGCCTTGCAATAGACTAGATAAAGAGATTTGAAAGACTTCCGATTAAACATGACGCAATGACGCCTTGATTTTGAAGTGAACGATAGAGTGTCACACATGCTTAGAAAGCTCTTGACAATACGCTTCTAATGGCGTAAAGAACATGCAATTTGGAGTTGTGAGCTAAAAGTTATGGCCGTTCAAGTTGACTAGGTCTCGGTGGCGCCGGGACACTTGAGGGCTAGGTGTGAGGGGTTCTCAATGAATCCCACAAGAAAGTATGGCATATGGCATATCATTGGAAAGATATGAACACAAAGAACTTAGAATGACAAGTATTATGAGATTCTAAGACATGAGTTAAACGTTATGGCCAAAAGAAGATCCATGATGAAGGCATGACGCCTCCCCCGATGAGCCTGAATCTTTAGATGGTCATAACTTTGCGAGAACTTGTTCAAATAGGACAAGTGAGCAGTCGATCGACATCTTCTCGTCGCATAGATGTCTAAAATGGGTTTACATGTTGGATTCTGAACTTTGAGCGCAAATTTACACCGATTAAAAGTTTGGGAGTCCAAACGATGACGTAACTTGGCAATTTGGGTTGGAAGTAGGTGGTCTTCCACAACCCAAGGATATCCAAGGACTTCCTTTGACTTAGAATGAGGGAGGTCTACCGAATACCGCAAAGAGTACTATAGGAGGGTTGGACTCCCTCTTCTCATCTTCTTAAAGCCTTGATGAATTCCGGTGACTCATGGTTGGTGGTGGTGACTTCACCACCACTTCAAGGCACTATGCAATACTTGTGTGTATCCCATGGCATTGGTTGGGTGGAGTTCTGCTCCTTTCTAAGCCTCGTTGAATGTGTCCCGAGTTGTGAGTGTCGGTTACCACTAGTGGATGAGTAGCAAATATAAAAAGGTTAGCATGGAGTGGGGTGACACTCAAAGGCGGTTAGGATCATGGTGAGTAGTGCCTCCATGGGTCCTTGCACATTAAGGTGAAAGTTCCGCCCCATGTTACTAAGTGACATGTTCGATGCTATGATGAGGGTATGTGCTAGTAGTTCCGGTGATTGGGACTTGGTAAACTGACTTGGAAATGTGGACTAACATTGTATATGCTTAGCATGTGTAGTCACTACAACAAAAGCAATGTTTTATGATTGCAGAATATGACTGCAATGAGTCGTAAAATCAAAAAATATGATTCACGCAGAAATCACTGTAGATGACTTGGGATATGACTGATTCTAGTCGTTTGAAAGCAATCGCTTTAGACATCAGTCATATTAGCAGTTATATAAGTTGAAGGATATAAATACCTATATTTAGCCATAGTATGCCAACATGGCGTATACTTTGACTCTCTTAGGGGAGTCTTGACTTTTTGTTGAGTTGCCCAGGCAAACAAAAAAATCCTACATGAAATATGATTGTGGCGAGTCATATTTTTTGATGACATGGAATATGACTGGAATGAATCATATTTTGCAGTGATGTGGAATATGACTACAATGAGTCATATTTTTTGATGACATGGAATATGAGTGCAGTGAGTCATATTTTGTAGTGATGTAGAATATGACTACGGTGAGTCATATTTTGTAGTGATGTAGAATATGATTGTAGTGAGTTATATTTTGCAATGATGTGGAATATGACTGTGGTAAGTCATATTTTGTAGTGATGTGAAATATGACTATGGTGAGTCATATTTTGCAGTAACACGAAATATGACTTTTCCCAATTATAATTTTAAATGATGTGTAAAATAATTTTTTTCAGTCATATTTTTTGATGATTTGTAAAACGACTATGTGTAGCCATACATCAACATAATTTAGTAGTTAAGTAAGAGAATCCATTTAATTAAAAATGAATACATATGATTTCTTAAATGGGCAAAAATTAATCACATTAGAAAGTCAAAGACAAGAAAAAATGTGATTTTTTTCAATAACATTTATTAGTTACTAATACAAAATATATCACAATGGCTCTTTATATATGTATATTTCCACATACTTGTAGAACCTATATTCCAACAAAAATGTAAAGATGTTACTTCTTTTGTATTGCAAGTAGCCTTCAATAACTTCATTTCAACCTCCAATGCCTACATGTATAAACAAGAAGGTTAGTTTTCAATAAATGAACAATATAATTTATTTCAAAGTATTGTAACTTTTGCATTCAATATCTGAATTTAATAAAACTTATTGGAAAATCTGCTTTCTTTCTTTTGGTTTTTGAGGTAAATTTTTTTATATCAATACAAGATTTACTGATTTTTTTGAAATCCATTTGAATTTCATGGGTTCAATTTGAGTTTACCAGACTGCATTTTGATGGCTAAACTTTGGGGGCTTGTATCTCCTTCATCCAATGTTTATTTTCAATAAATTTTATAGGGTTGTATTATTCTTGAATTCTAGTTGAAATAAAATTGTAGTAAAATTTTCATGTCAATACAAGAAGTTTTGAATGTTTTAATTGGAGCAATTTGAAGTTCAAAATCTAAACATTTTTTAAACAGTAAACTTTGGTAGCTTGTTTCTACATCATACAATGTTTGATTTGAATTAATGATTTAAATATAGTTGCACATACTAATCTAATTTGTGTGGGTAAAAGTTCATATTAATCTAAGAAGTTATGAGTCTATGAGAAGTATTTTGGTAGGAGGTTCAACCATAGAAGTATTTTTTACAACTTTATTTGCTATTTTTTGACATTTTAAAGTCATTTTGCATACACAATGAATCAATTGAATGATACTTTCTTTCACCAATATGTTGGTATGTTGATTTCAAAGCACTTTATAGTTGAAAGTTCTTTTATTTGAGTAGGTTTAGAATCATATTTCACTTCCAATTGAGTTGTTAGGAAAATTTCAGCAATCTTTTTCAACACTAAAACATTAAAAGCTTACAATCTATGTAACCAATGATTTTGAATTTAATTCACGTCATCTATAACATATACACTACAAGACTATATGATTGAGGTTCCTATATTTTAGTGACATTTTGGACTAAAACACTTCAAAAGCAATGATGTTCAAAATCCTCAAAAGCCTAAACAATCAAGGTTTAAAGCTTGAGGTCCATGTGAGTCCCCACTTCATCACTTGGGGATCATGATTTTTTTTGGCTTTTAGAGTTTTGAGTATAGTTTTATATATAAAAGCCCCCCCAAAAGTGTAGCTCCCTAAAAGATATGTCACATGTCAATATAGCATTAAGTCTTAAAAAAGTTATTTCTCCTTAAGTACAACCATTTTTGCATGAAAATAGGATAGAAACCTAGAGTTTCTACAATTTAAAACTCCAAACTTGAAATTGAAGCAAACAAAAAGCATGACAAATTACAAAAGCCAATACAAATGTCAAGTTTTAGAAATCTATAGAGAAGAAGTGGAGGATGTGTACTAAATTGAACACATTAAGGACGATTTGAATTCTTCTACATCATTCAAATCAAAGGTGTTACAATATTGTCCATCTCTAATTATCTTCCATAAAAGATCCAATTGATAAAAAAGAATACAATAGTCCAATGTAACATTTAGATGTTCCATTAGATGTTATTATTGACATAAAAACACAAATTGTTTTATTAAACGTTCACTAAAATCCGTCTTCTAAAATCATGAAAACATCACATAAAGCATGGATTTATGATGGCGATTGTATTCCTATATTCTAGGCGGGATGTAGGAGTCTAAAAAAATGGGGACACGATTTGAACTTCTAGGGTTGGATTATGTCATCGACTTCATAAATGATAGACTATCAAGTTGTACGTTTTTAACTCCAGGATCCAAGTGTAAGGTTTTTGTAGATAGGCTTCATTGGTTTCATAAACATGCATTATCTGAATGCCAAATAATAAACTTTGTTAATTTTATAAACTTGTATTCTATAAGGTTTTGCCTCTAGGTTGTAATTCAAGATTGTCCTTGTTCATCAAGGGCTCCTTTTTCACCTATTTATGCTCTCGTTTATGCTCAAATCACAGATAATGAATGTGTCGCCTTGGTATTCTTTTTTGTTTGAGGTGGAAGGATTTAATTTGTACTTGCAATCTATAGACAAGCGGTTGATGAGAGGCCTATGTTCTAGATCTATACTAGTCTAATATAAGATCCTATAAATATATATGCAAAAAAAATATTAAATTTTTTTTCTCTTTGCTATAGAAATGATAATTTTGAGTGTTTTTTCATGGATTTTAGGGGTTAACTGATTTCATCAATTGAATTCATGCTTTCTTTTTGTAAATTTCTCATTTTTATATAATGCCACATATTTCTTGGTCTTCTCATATATAAGTAAATTTCACACTGTGTATTATACTAGTGTATTTGTCTTTGAGTGTTCTATGGCTTTTGCAAAATGAAATTTTATAATTTGAATTAGAGTTAGAAGTTGGCCCTAATATATCTTTGCCTTCAACAACTACCTTTGAAATTAAGTCTCCCATAAGTGTGCTCGGATGTCTCTCTCCTATAGATTGCAAAAAAAGTGAGTTGAGAAGTACACAGAAATTACTTGAGAATAATTTTCTTCACAAGTTAATGCTATTTGGAGATTAGCACAAAACTGACATGAAAAGTGTACATTTGGTGAGCAGGGCAAGATTCACCTAGTGGTAATCATCGAGCTGCAAAAACCTTCATTCTTGTGAGGTATAGGATGCATGGAAGAACTAAAAATTCGTTGAAATTACAGTTTTTTTAGTCATGGAAAGCCTTGGAAGCATTCAAATAATTAAGCATGTGAGGATGGTTCCTCATATAAACCTAGTTTCTATCGAGTCTCATTGCAATTGATAGAAGATTCTGGATTCATGTGTTTTTGAACAGGATCCTAGCAAAACACAACCTCAACCTGAAACTGAAGGAACAAAAATTCCGAGCACTTGAATACGTCTAAAATAATTTTCTACCATGGAAACATTTGCCTACTACTGCGCTGGTGAGAAGTAACTGTGAAACACTATGCTAACAATACTATACTGCACTGTGCAGGTACGGTTGGAGGGAAAACCGGCCACTTCACTTGGGAGTTGAGGCTCTTTCAGTGCTTGCCCGCACTCTTCGATTCTGAAGCCTAATCAGGTCATGACCAAGAGAGTTTCCTTCAAGGTCTGGTTTTCTTAGCGATACAGCCTACAGTAGGACCACTCCTATTACTCTTTTGTTTTAGAGAGAGCTCCAGACACTCAGTAGTCCAACTTCAGGAGGTATCGCCCAAACACAAAACCTTGGT
The DNA here is from genome assembly GCA_950106755.1 of Climacium dendroides. Classification (NCBI taxonomy): domain Eukaryota; kingdom Viridiplantae; phylum Streptophyta; class Bryopsida; order Hypnales; family Climaciaceae; genus Climacium; species Climacium dendroides. Next base: position 32,176,346 of record OX467086.1, read on the forward strand.
TTCATTGGAAGAAGGAAGGGTACCAAGCAATAACAAAATCTATACAGAAACGCAGAGCAATTGGGGTTTCTCAGAGTTCACGATTTTAGCCACGGTGTGCATCTCTCATTGTTTCCAGATCGGCCCGAGCAATTCCGCCACCAACATCTCTGCTCAAAGTAGCCGAGATTTCACATCGTGGTTGCGTACAGATCACCCAAATCACCTCTATTCTTGGAGCAAAAGTCTTGGACTTTGGCAACTCTTGATAAGGTCAATTGGGATGCTTTTTCCAACGTAGGAATACAGCCGAGAAGGAAATGATCAACGCCAAATATAGGAGGATAATGAAAATCCGAATGTACTCGATGGAACGGTGGACTACATTGCCTCCTTGCATATCCAAGACGGAACAAACTGAGAACATAATCATGTACACCCTACACTTTGTAGTATCACAGCCTACTTGCCTGAAGTGCAAGTGATTATAGCAGAGTTTTGTTGAATTGTGACAGGAAATTAGGGTGGAATGCAAACACATAATAGAAGTACTTGGCGTTACCAGTGTCAGGGACGTGGTCTAAACTCTATTTCACACTTATCATTTTCCATAATATGTTGATTGTATGCAACTTCTTGCGACATGCTAGAGAGTACAGAGTAGGTTTTGAACTTGGTACGTCCGATCCCCACTTCCCCGGGGTTTGGTGGAAGAGAAGGTGGTAGTAAGGAGATTCTGAGTGTAGATGCAATGAAGTGACGCCTGAGAGATTGAGGGTCATTAGTAGTTCATGTTTGTTAAATGGACACTTATTCTCAGCTGGCTTTCACGACATACGAATGGTGGACAGCGTAAACTTTGCCTAGCTTTTTAGAAGTTTACTCGAGATAAAGGCTTGATTTAGATTGAGAGATGAAGGAACTAACCTCCGCATGGATGTTTTGAAGACGCTAGCCTTGAGCCTCCGGAGATGGTGGTGCTACTGGAGCTAGCGGAACTTCCGGAGTTGGTGGATCTTCTACAAGGATTCCCGTGCCAAGAAAAATCTGCCAGTCATGAGAAATTCATGTTAACCCACGTGGTTCAAGATTTTGGGCACACCTTTACACGAAATACAGCTATAAAAGTCATCCACGGAATTCACTTCCTCATTGATGTTTTGAAGAGGCTCGCCTTGAGCTTCTGGAGCTGGCGGAGCTACCAGAGCTTCTAGAGCTGGTGGAACTTCCGGAGCTGGCGGAGCTACCGAAGCTGGCGGAGTTGGTGGAACTTCCGGAGTTGGTGGATCTTCCACAGGGATTCCCGTGCCAAGAAAAATCTGCCAGTCATGAGAAATTCATGTTAACCCACATGGTTCAAGATTTTGGGCACATCTTCACATGAAATACAGCTATAAAAGTCATCTAAGGAACTAACCTCTTCATTAATGTTTTGAAGATGCTCGCCTTGAGCTTCCGGAGCTGGCAGAGCTGGCAGATCTTCCACAATGCCAAGGAAAATCTGTCAGTCATGAGAAGCCCATGTTAAGCCGATTCAAGATTTTCGGCGCACCTTATACGAAATATAGCTGTAAAAGTCATCCAACCATTGTCTGATTGGAACATCTTTGTGGACGTGAGTATTTGCGAGACAATTGAGACAGAAAAGGAAAGACTTGATGAAGTTCCAGAAACTTCGTTTCAGTGTGCTGGACTGCATCATGCCGCTCTCGAATCTCAACCATTATGGCCTCTACCTGTACCATATAGTTTCCAGAAAGAAAGGTAAAACCTCTTAGCTTCAGCTGGTAATGCAAACCTATGAGAAGCTAGAAACCGAGCATGAACAACAAAGAATAGAGGTATTAGGACGTCTAGCTAAACCGTTCAAGATGAACAGAAAGGGTTTGAAATTTGCCCAAAAGATCTTCAACAGAGAGAATATACCTTGCGTTGTCGCCTTAGAATGGCGTTTTGGAAAATTGGCTCACTATCTCCTGTTTCAAGCAGGGTTCAATCTCTTGCGAACCACAGAAATCCATTAAAGAGAGGCTAAACTACAAACCCAACAGGCAAAACTACCAATTTTCAAAGTCCTCATTATAAAGTTGAGTCTAGAGGGTCTCATTTACACGCTGTACCTGAATTTTTAGGGAAGAGTCTCTACGGGTTGGTTTGGGAACAGGGTCCCCATTAGGAAAGGTCAACTTTCATTATTGGATGAGTTGAAAGATAGCAGTAGTACATTTGATCGTTCTTATGACACGAAGGATCAAAAGCCATGAACCATTCGAAGTTCATCATAGACAGAACCAGACAGAGAAGGGAAAAAGATGCAGTACTTGGCCCTGAATAGAATCTATGACTTGGATAGAATTGAGAAATTGCACTCGGAAGTGGATTAAAGCACTTAGGGATTCATCAACAATCTGCTCGGTAACTGCACACGTATCAGTAGATTGATAGAAGTGAGATTCACAATATGGTCCAAAATCCTTCCGAACAGCAAAATAGCGGGACCGAAATGCAAATTAGATTAGCTCAAGACTCACCAGCGGAAAGACGTCTTTCAACTAGCTTCCGAAACTGGTCTTGAAACGTTTGCCTCAGTCTCTGCGATTTCAACTTTCTCTAATTAACTGAGTATGCTTGAACGCACAGCAACATATCCAAAGACTTCCAAGGCACCAAGAAAACGAAGATTCAGTTCATGTAACCATTGGTAAAGCAACTCAGAGATGGAGTCAGAATATTTATCAAAGAGCTTTCCAATCATTTAGTGACCAAAATCTAAACAACGGACCTGAAAATCATCCATGAGATTCCTCAACTTCCTCCTCAAGTTTCTGAGACGAGTCACATACAACCGCAGTGAAAAGAATTAATCACTATCTTTCTCAATTAAAGCAGATTTCTCTGCAACGATATATAAATAATGATTTTTAATCTGCTTGTTTGAATTTGTAGAAAGTTCATGACCAAATGTTGTCAACCCGAAATTCATCATAAGTTTCACATGACTAGTGTAGAATTTGCACTCATGAAATGAAAAAACGAAGTCACGAAATCCCAATCCAGAGACCAAGTTTTGGGCCCTTGCAACGCTTCAACATCTTGCTAGAGAAAATGACTCCCAGTTGACAAGGCTTATGAAGTGGCAGACATCCGTGCCCAATCAGTGCTTGACCCTGCTTCACAATTCAGGATTTCGCGGTTCGCAGCATTCTGCAAAAACATCAGTGGAAATGATATGAAAAATGCGTCATAGAAAAAACCCAGAGACGATATAATTAGAATCGAGGTAGCTTCATTTGACTGGGGAGGGAATGCAATAGCCGGTTTGAGAAGAGAGATTGACAACGACATCAATAACATGAAAAGGATCAATGACAGGAAACATTCCACATACCGATGTGTCCAGTGCCTCCAACCTCCCGTTTACTTCTTCAACGAGAACACAGATTTCATCAAGATTCTCCCTGACCATTTTCTCCTTCATATTTGCACATCAGTGTGTTTATTTAGCACAGAGCCATTTCAGAAGCAAGGGCGTTCAATGTCCAAGCATCAAATCTTGGTCACGATCATTCCTTTGAATCTAGTGGTTCAATATCGAGTATGAATTGTTGTGAATCCCAAAGAGTCGCACCACTGCAAAATACCCAGGTTTGCACAGTACGACCAAATTTATTCAAGGAGAGGAGTATTTTACTCCATTACATGATACTGATCATTGTGCATTGCAACTAAGCGAGCAATGTGGTCTCTATTTGCTGTAATTAACCTCAAGAGAACTCAAACCTAAACCAATGATCTTGCAAGTTGCAATCTAAGGTATGAGGACCGCAAGAGCCTAAAGAAGTCATGCCTCTCATGTCTCCTGCCACCTCCCCGAAGTCCTCATTCGAATTCTGTTAATCCAGGAAAGCAGAGAGATTAATTTATATACGTGTACGTTACCAAGTGGCAAGTAGTCGTTCCAGTCACGAAGCCAATTTAGATTGCTCAGGTTAAAGCAGAGAAAATTGAGTTTTATAGTAGATTAGGATTTGACATTCTGTGCAATTAGAGCAAGATATTAGGCTTGCAATAAATCATTGCACATTCATAGAGTAACAAGCCTACCACATGGGAACTGTATAAGCGCCACCTCTTCATTACTCATTCTTGTTGCTTAGTATAAAGTCGATTGAACAAAATAACGTAAAACAAATAAGCATATGATTTTAGCCCCAACCAAGGTGTGAAATCTCGTGTTATCTTAAGCTGGCTGCTTCCACCTGTGCAATCTATAGGATCCCTTCTTACTTTTCACCTATGCATAGTCAAATTTCACTAACTCCCTTCAAAGTCAAGCTAGATTCACAACCAAGCTACTCGCTCCACATTCCATCTCGGGTTAGGAAACTTTGATATTAACTCCCAAATACTAAAGCCACAAGATATTGGAAATTCAACTCACCTGCATCTGGACAAACAGCTTCCAAATCTCAGCCACGGAGATATTGATATCATTGACCTCCTGGAAGAATTGCGTCGTGTCTTGGCCACGCGCAACAGGAATCAGAGGAGTGGAAGAAGACGAAGGCCCCTTCTCCAGGTCCGAGTCTTGGCCAGGCGCAACTGGAATCATAGAAGACGAAAGCCCCTTCTCTATGTCCGAGTCTCGGCTATCTGCCGAATCCTGCACATTCACGAAGACGAGCAGCTTCATTAATAAATTTGCACAAAGAAGTCAACATTTTATATAGTGACCAGTCCATCCTAACCGGCATGCTTTCAGAAAGCACGGAGGTAATTAACCCCCAAGTATCTCCTATGTACAATTCCATCGCAGTATACATTCGAACAGAACAATTTCGATATCGGTGACGACAACTCCGTAGCCCAAATTCAAATTCGCTTAACATACCCCAAGGAGATCGTTCATGGCGAGTCCTACTCCACCACCCTCCATCCGCACAGGCCACCTCACAATCAAGCTAAGAATCAACAAATCTTTTCTACGCAAATGAACTCTTCACTTCTGACGAAAGCGTGCTTCAATGCTGACTTGCTTCATCAACAACACTGTGCTCCCCACTTCACTATTCTCTGATTTAATTTTCACACCCCGCTAGAGAATCATCACTGCGCGCACTGCTCCTCAGTCGGTATCCGAATCCAAACATTGGTCTCCACAACGTCAAATGCCTCGCGCTACAGCATCCGATGCAGAAGCTCCTCGCACGCCAGAATTTCTCGAGGCTACAGGGACAATCAAGATTAGTGCGAGAGCGAGGGCGAAGGCGAAGAACAAGGACATTACAAGGCTAGGCACTCTCCAATGAAAGTTGCAGGTGCTCATGAGCTAGCAGATCGAGTGCAAGAGAGAAACGAGGAATGACTGGGTAGGACGTGCTGCTGTATATTTTGCAGTCTTCTTGTTATGCTACGACAGCACGTAGTGAATCTCTGTGGGAACAGGTCGGGCACACGGGCCTCGGGAAGTCCGTCAATGTGCACACACACAGTCACGCGAACGAGGACGCGAACGGGGTGCGAACAGGCTTATTTGGTAAGTTGGGTACCTCATTCTGCAATCTGGTAAGAACGTGGAAAGAGCGTGAAAAGTGCGTTAATAAGAGGGGGAGCGTATTCGGTAGAATTGCTAATTTGCAGAATTAGTAGAGCCTTTCTTGCTCTCTAGTACTAAATAAGTCTATCCTACTTTCAATGTGTGAGAAAAAATTGTTGTTGAAGTAAAGTAAGTAAGATAAGTGCAACCAATAATCATTGGCACTATTTACAAATTTGCAAATTAATGAACCTTGCGTAATATAATAAAACATGAATTGTTTTATTCTTGGGTCTTAGGGTGTTGTTGCACAAAGGTATTATATGGAGAAGTATTGGTGTAGTTGTAGGAGATGTCTATAGTAGCACGTTGTCATAAGTGCTGAACCTACATGGAGGCCGATGTAGTAGCCACTAGAAGTGGCCATGGACTCTGGCAAAGTAATGTTTGCTTAAGGGTTGTAATAAAAGGCAAACATATGATGGCATTATTTTGGTGCAAAACGTAGATTTCACATTGGAAGTTACGAATTTTGTCTAATGTAATTTGTTATTGCGATTAACATAAGATAGATTATTATTAAATTAATTGTCGTATTAAATTTGTTGAATGGGTGTCCATGCTATGCTATGGCCGAAGAGGCCTTCAAATGGTGGCTAATTTCAAAGTGAACTACTGGTTAGGTGAAATGGTGAGGTACAAATTTCTACATCGATTACAATAACCACATATTACGGTATACAACAATAGTGTAGATCTCTTTGATCATTCAATGACATTCCATTGTATTAGGGTCAATCATTAGTACAATGTCTGATGTTGAGGATTGTCTTGAACTAAGTCAATAGAAGGTAAACAACCAAAAATGCAATTATTTAGTCTGATGCATCATCGTTATGATTTTGTATAGGTCCACCATTATGGCCAGCTGCAAAAATGGAAGATCATTTATCGATGGCATGGGTGGGAAATCTACCAATAGTATAGATAAGATTCACCATGTCCTGTTGTACACTTTTATTTTGCTTCATATCCCTTGGAGCATTGCCATCCATTGATGTTAGAAGAAGCCTGCCCGGGCTAGGCCGTGGCTGGCTTCAATAACTTCTTCCACCACTTCCCAAAGAAAGCAATAAATGAACCTAGCCCCACTCAAATAAGTGGTCAACCCCCCATTGTATTGGTCTTACTCATCTCTTTTATTCTTGTTGTCTGACAATATTTTTGGCTTTCTTTTCAAAAAGTGTGATAATTATAGTAAGTCCCATCAATGAGAAGTCTTGACTTGTTTACTTTTCATCTTTTATTGAAACAAATGAATTAGGACTTGTCTTGCCGGGTTGTCTTCCCGAGAATGGGTGGCATATTTGTGGGATGGAAGGATCCCGGGAGTTGCAGGGCACTCGGCACTGGCCAACCCATTTCTTGGGCTACATTAGGCCTGAATTGGTGGCGATGCTCTTACAATTGACATTCTATCTATGTCAACACAAATACCTTGCATGGTCTTTGTAGTAGTAGATCGTAATAGATTTTTGAAATTGCAAGAGGTACCATGCATTGCTTTCCTTGTATTGCCAATCTACTTGCATTTGCTTTTGTCATTTATAGAAGTATGTTTGGAACCTTATTGAAAGAATCCCCTCACATTTCTACATTTGTTGTCACTTCTTTGTCATGTTAATGATGTGGTTGGTGCTAGCAATAATGGTTTAGTTTTTTCTTTCATTCAATACCACCTTCTACTTTATATTTTTTTTAAATAATTATGAAAGTGTTTTTGGTTAAATATTTTCACGTATGTTCCCAACGCATTTTCCAATGTATTTTCTAAATTGCACAAGTTATAGGACATACATGTTTTTTTCTAAAATGTTGCAAGACAAAATTTCACCTTTAGGAAAGGCTAAAAAAATCTACATTTTGAAGTTTAGGCACATTGAATTTGCAATTAGTGTGGATATTATCTACAAAATTTTGGAATGATGTACTTAAACAAATTAGCCATTTGGTAGCAGTCGAATATGGGGTGCCCCCAAAAGCCCTTTTGGCTCTAAAATAGGCCAATGTACCAACTTTGAATGAGTCCTCTTTCAAAACAAAATAACAAATGAATCAACCAAATGTGGATTTGCTTTCCTACACTTGTGGAATATACAAGAAAAAATTTCATCAAAATTGAAGTCTTTTAAGGATTTTAAAAGGGATTTTTTATTCAAAAAATAGGATTTGTCCTAGCTACATTCAAGGAATTTATTTAAAATATCAAATGACGTCATTTTGGTATTTTTTTTTTAATATGAAGTACATTTAGATATGTGTTATTGGAAATGATAACCTTGAAGGATTAAAAAATTTATTTATTTGGTGATGTAATGCTTGCATATGTTGATTTTAGGCAATTTTTTGCACAAGGCATAACAAGACGTGTGGGCCTAGAGAATCACATATAAAAACAATTTTATATGTTTAAGTTACAATGTAAGTCAAAATCAAGGAGACACAAAATTAGAGTTAGACCAATGTATTGGCACATGCACTCAAAATGTAATAGTGTAGCCTATGAAAGAAGAGGCACTAAAATGGGACATGTCAATGAAATAGAAATTGTTTTAGTAATAAATAATGTCTTAATCCCTTAAAGACCAAGGCCTTTTTCCTCAAAAAAACACTCAAAACTGTCGTTTGCATTGCAAAGGGTAAATAATTTTGAAAATTATTATTTTTGGATATTTAATCATATGATCTTATACTTAACCAACATAAAAATGTGTGGATTAAATTTCAAAAATTTAGGCCCCACAAATTGCGAGATATTTTTGTTTAAAGTAGAGAAAACAAGTTTTTTGGTACATTGCGGGACTAAATTATTTGACTTTGAACCTTCTTAACTTAAAATTTTTGCACTACAAAACTTTGAGCTTTAAATATTTATTGTGAGAAATTGAGTTGAGAATCTTAAAAAAGAAAAAAAAAAACTTAATTTTCATTCTTAAAACAATTGTTAAGTAAAAATAGGTACAAGATAGAAGGAAATCTAAATGATTAATATCTCTAACTAAAGATGGAATTAAAATTCAAAAATCCCAATGGTGAAAGCAAGATGATGCTTACTTAAACTACTATAGTAGAAAACTATTCTGTTGGTTCAACATTCATGTGAATTCACCTAAACCCCTAAATGTCCAAGGCCATTATTGAGCTTTTAGGAATTTGCTCTAAATTGAACAAAAAGACAACATTTTAATGAGCTTTATCAATTTTTTATGAAATATAATTGTACAAATTCAAATTAGACATGTTAGAGATCACTTGGGCCCGCACTTGGGAAAAGAAAACACAACAATATCACTTATGGATCGAAAGATTATAATGTTTGATTATGAAGGTGTCAAAATTGCAAAAGTGACTTCAAGTCTTTTGATTCTCTTTTCACATATCAAATTAAAAAATTTGGTTACCAAAAAATACAAGTTTAAAGGACCTAACATGCATAACCCCAAGCAATTTATGGCTTCACAAAATCTATTGTACAACTTTTTAAATGAATTTTTAATGTCATGTGATTTTTTATTCAAGATCTAGTGTATTTGATGCTCATCGCCAAGACTTAATAGATTTTTAGAATAATTCATTGTCCATCTTACCACCGCTTGGTAAGTTGAGGGAGATAATTATATATTGAACTAGAATGTAGAGAGAATAATGCCATATTTAACTACTTTTGGACTTTTCAGCCTTTCAGGGAATTTTGGACTTTGTCCAACGGGAGATCTCCGGTTGTCATAGATATCTAAAATCTAAACTTGTTGTACATTTTTCAAACCACCTAGTCCAAAATCTATATCATATCTAGATTCCTAAAATCTATAGAAATCAAAATCTACAACTGTCTTAGATGTCCCTTTATCAATTTTGGACTTTGCAAAGTCCAAAAGTAGTTAAATATGGCATAATAACACTAGCACACATCTACAAAACTATTAAGGAAATGTTTTTTGATTCTAAACTACTGGATGATGGTGGAGAGGTATCCAAACCAAATGGCATGGTAGCAGGTTCAAAACATGGCAGTGATAGGTGGTTTACCTTGTGTGAAAGAAGTCCCTCTTCTTGACATAAACCCTTCTAATGTGTTCTTCAACACACTTGTTTCAAAAATAAAAAATAAAAAATAAAACTCAGTTCACTAGCACCAAGAGCTTTGTTTGCATTCCTGTAACTGAGCGGTTCATTGAGGATATTTAAAATATGTCGACTTCTTACACCAATGTATGGGGAGTACTAGCATTTAGTTACAAGTTAGCCGGTTGAAATTAGGAATTGTTGAATGAATTTGAAAATCTTCGGAAAAAATCTGACCATTTATTTAAGAGAAAATTCATTAGAGAGAAAAATAGACAATAATTATGTATAAAAAGTGTAAACATCATTTCAAAGCTTTGACTATAATACTACATTGATTTGTCTTATTAGTAAGTGGGAAAATAAGGGCAAGTAGAAAATTAGTGTCACCTAAAAAGTTAATGTCACCACAAAATTTTATTTTAGTGAAAATTGGTACAATATGCCTTTATTGATTCATCCTACACTAATTCAAAATTATAGTGCAACTTTGGTAAATTAGTGTCACACACTATAAAGACAAATAAGTGTAGTTGTTGCCAAATTAATTGAAGATGACTTGTACTACAAAATTAATCTACAATGAAGGCCATATTCATTAAATTGAGACAATGTGGATTCTCATTTTAATCATCTTCCTAAATTTAGTGAATAGAAGAGTTCATTAAATTGAGACAATTCAATAAATCGAGACTATAAAATGCTGGAAGTATAAAGAATTTCTACAAGTTTATGAAATTGGGGGAAAAAAATAGTAGTGAAGGACGTTGAAAAGAGGGATTTTGGACTTGAACTTGAACCATTTATAATAAGTACTAAACTAAAATATCTAAGTAAATAGTTTGACATATTGTGAGGTAGAGAATTTTGAAATAATCCATGATAGAATACATCTGTACACCTAGCCTTACCAAAAACTACATCGTCAAAGTAAAGAATTAAACATATGCTTAGATAGAGAACTTTGTATAGAAAACATTAGTACTCCTAGTGTTCCAAAACAAATGTCATAGACAATGAAATTACAATGAAGAATTTACAAAATACACAATACAATACAAGAAATAAAAATAAAAATATATTATATTGTAGAACATCTATAACATCAAATTCTAAAATAATATAAAAAAGATCAAAACAATGAACTAAAAGAATAAAAAAAGTAAATCTATTTCATCTTCTCCATCTAATTTTTTCTAACAATTATATATATTTTTTTTGAGACATATCTAAAAATAACTATCAACTTCTACAACTCTTTATAATCTTTTTTTCCATTTTTTTTTCATCCTTCCTAAAGTTAAGAAAATAACCTACAAACTCATAGAACTCCTAATGACTTTCTATGCCTACAAACTATTCATCTTCACTCCGAAGATACATTATTGCTTTCGCCAGATACGTATGCATCCACTGATGACTGGATGATAGCAATTTGTGTTTTGGAAATTCTAACTCTTGGATCAGAAGTGCCTTCTTTGAAACGAGGCTTCCAAGCAGTCATAATGCAGTCTGTATGCGTCCAACTCGGAGAGATAGCCTTATCCTCGCACCAAGAATTCCCTTATTTTGTGTCCCACCCAGCATATGTTTCTTCATTGGTGTGATGAAAAGATGTAGGTGTCCAATATTGAAGTTGAATAGAATTGACATGCCCTGGATCTGGATTAGGATTTGATAGAGCCCGAGCAAGCCAAAATGGACGGAGGTCACCGTCAGCGGGTCGCACAGCAACTAAGTAACCTGCATATACATCGCGGCCAACACGAAATGAAGGAGGTGGACGATCACGCCTGCGACCAACAAAAGGTTCATCTTCTGCAAACTCCTCACGCATTGTGCCATCATCTAGGTATTGGTCTTCCACCCCATCGGTAATTCGAGAATGTGGCCAAAATCCATCCCGCAATGTCTCATGCACCACAAGTGGAGCATTGAGAGCACTTCTCACACCCTCCCAATATTTCCGCACCGGCTCATTCTTCCTCCTAAACTCACCAGATAAGTCTTGATTTCCCATTGCCCCCCACAATGCAATGTATCCATCTAAACCCTTGCAAATCTCATCAAAGCAACGCATTTGTTGGGGTGCCAAAGGTAAAGGACTACCCCTTGGGACTTTAGGGTGCCCCTCTATTGTCTCCTTCCACAAGCGAATTCCCCCACCCTTTCTCGGCAACCAATCAACATCGGTACATAGTATTTTGTACTGCATCAATGGCCACCCATTGGAATCTTTATAGAACTTGAACTGTTGCGCTTGAGAATGACCCTGTAGAGAATCATCGCCTGTATGTAAATACCCGTCCACAAATCGCTTAAAATCAGGAACCTCCTCGATGAGATGAGGAATCACGGGTTGTGTTTCGCAATCCATGAAAGACTTCATCAACCTTGGAAGTGTAGGGTAGTCATTCGTCTTCAATTTGGTGCTCCAACGACCAAATAGAGCATCAATGTCTTCATGAGTGTGTCCAACAATGAGGAAATTGATGTATATTTCTCGAAAAATAGCTCTATAGACAAGGAGAGAACAGAATGCAAAAACCCACCGATTCTTGTTGTCGCCAGAAGCATTGTCAAGTTGAAGAGTGAATGTTGGAGGAAGAGGTTGAGCTTCCACCAACACTTCAGGGGGGGACCCGAGGGAGTCCATACAAATCTCTGAGCCTATTAACAAAGCCTCTATCAGTTCAGAACGCTCTCTTTCTACAAACAATTGACGAGATGAATGCTTCGGTTGTGACTCTAGATCTCGCAATAATTTTGCAATGGACCCAATAGTATGGTTGGAGTCTGTTGGGAAGATGTCCAATCCATAGTGTGCATATCGCACATCTCCATGACCATGAGCAATCATGCCTGTAATAGCAATAGGCATCTTCATGAAAGAATCATTCCCCTTACTCTTGTGAGAGTAATGAGGGGAAGCAGTCTTGGAGTGATCCATCTTGTCATGGATTATAGTGAGAACCTTGTCAGGATACATCTCAGACATTGAGCGGTTTCCATAATACAAGTCCCTATGCGCCTTCTGTCCTGATAGATGCACTCTCAATTTGTTTGACCACACGTCTTGCGCTCGTGAACGTGGAGTGCAAGCACTCTTGAGTTGCCTATATCTATCGCAAGTTCCACAACGAGCAAAACTATCTCCTCTAGCCTTGGGTGCATACTCTGGAAAAGATTGACGACGTATGTTACTCAATCCACTAGCCGAAATACGATGCAATTGAAGTGAAGAATTGACATTGTTGATCTGTGGCAACTTGTCCTTCCATCGAAATGCAGACGGTAGAACCATGGAGGGGACTTTCTCCCCGGACTCAAGGGTCCTCGATTTGTGGGGCATTGAATCCGCTTCATTCTCCACTAATAATTGAAGAGTTGCTGTGGCTTGCAAAGTGTGTGTCCGAGGCTTTTTCATTCCAAGGTTGCCATGATGCTCCGGTTTTTGGTCATCTTTTGCCATCTTCTTGTATCTATAAAAGGTAGCCTTTGATACTCCATGGATGGCGCACCAAGCCATCGAACAAATTTCATGGTTTGCCAAGGTGATCATGTCCCTTCCATTGGAATCACAGTGGGTTTGCTTGTGCACGTCAAGGAGACGTGACTTGCGCCAGAACACTCCACCGTCAATATGAAGTAGAGACCGAACGGCTTGAATCTGCCCACGTGGAAATGGTTGCAAGCAATTCTTCTGGCAACACTTCATACTAGAAACATCAGCAATTGCTTGCTCAGTGAGGAGAGCTTCTTTCTTCGGGAGATTGGTAGGTTCAATCCTCTCACGTGAGCTTTCATATGAACGAACTCCAGTCCAAACACGACGCCTTGAACCGCTTGAAGAGACTGCAGTATTGAAGAGATGCGTTTGCTCGTGATCATATAAGCTGGTACCATTAAGGAAGACTCGTGAAATGTGCCAGGAGTGCATGGACCACATCCACTCCGACGGAACATCTTCCTCGCACAGAGACTCTGCAATCTGTATTGCAACGCGGTCATCACCGAGTGGCTCTCCGTCCATGTCAATGACGAGATCAGCATCAACATTATGACAAATTCCTTTTGCCACCTCTATCCCCTCTTCATTTCTGAGTGTGACGCATTTGGTATACCAAGAAGCTCGAGGAAATCCCTCGCAGGCTGCGACACCCGGTGGCAAAGTTGGCACTGGAACTGTAAACTCGTTGGCATCTGAAGTATCCATTCTACGCGTGAGAGAACACCAATTAAGTAATACTATTGTGAATATCCTCGAGTCGAGGATAATAAAAAAGTAGGACTCATTGACAAATCCAGGAGCAAAGCGAACTCCACTGGAGGGTAAAATTGTAAACAATTTTGTGATCATGTATAACAATCCATCCACGAAGACTAAAGTAGTGATAATGTAAAGAATTTAAAAAACAGAACCAGAAAATAGATTTTAATTACTTCATCTTACAAACACTCTTGAGAGATATTATGCATTCCCACACACGACATTACAGTGATACACTGATTATGTATATGAACTCTACCAAATCACAAATGTCAATGAATGTCTATGGTTATAATTGACATTCCATGTATGTATGTGGTGGACATTATCTTCGGCTCGAGGATAATCTCCAACATGCATGGAGGAGATCCTCGGCTCGAGGATAATGTCCATGCATGTTGGAGATTATCCTCGGCTTGAGGATAACCTCCATGCATGATGGAGATTATCCTCGAGCCGAGTATAACCTCCATGCATGATGGAGGTTATCCTCGAGCCGAGGATAATCTACGTGCATGTTGGAGGTTATCCTCGAGTCGAGGATAATCTACATGCATGTTGGAGATTATCCTCGAGTTGAGGATAATCTACGTGCATGTTGGAGATTATCCTCGACTCGAGGATAATCTACATGCATGGAGGTTATCCTCGGCTCGAGGATAACCTACATGCATGGAGACCATCGATCCAACAATCATGTTCTATGCATGATTGTGATTATATTTGCATGGTCGTGATTATCCTCGAGCCGAGGATAACCTCCATGCATGTATGTGATAGACCAATTTATGGTTCCGTTATTTACGGCGCGAAAGTCGGTTGTTCACTCTCGAACATAACATACAGAGGACAACATTTGCGATGGGACACCGGAATTTTGAATACTCCAAGACTCGGAGGACTACGTAAGACTCCATGTACCTTCGCTTAATACTGAGGAGCAAGAGCAGGAATCTAGCATTCAGTGAGAACGGAAGAAGGGAAATAGAGGAACTTACGACAACCAGTGCGAAACTAAGCCACGTAGTCACATAAACTTGCAAATGAAATGCAAAAACATAAGTTCAAAGGCAGTGCGGTAGCAATGTCTACAAGAGGATGCGGAGGAGGGGAAACTGGAAAACACGAGAGAGGAAATGAGGTGCTGGAGGAAGAGAGATGATGCACACACTAGCGGGAGAATATGAGCGGGAAATACAACGGCATTTGAATTCTTCATGGTTTTCAGGACATAGGGGAGAAGTACCTCCTCGGATTAGGGGGGTGTTGACATTCTCATCCCACAAATAATGACAATCATGTGGAATGTGAAGGAGATTTTCAAGAATAGAAATGGAATCTCACATAGCCGATGTTATGAAGATTTTAATAGGGGGATTTGGAGTTTGGGGAATTTTTGGCAGTCCCCTTTTCTTGTAAAATGTGCAAATATTCTTTGAAATTACAAAAGAATTTCGGATTTGGCAAATTTGGCAATTCTACAGCACCCACCAACCAACCTTTTTGTTTAAATAGTTTATTCTAATGTCTGCTTTAGATGAATGTTTACGGGAGGTAACGACACCAATTTGGCACATGCTGGGTCCAATGTGCATTGGCTATAAACAGAATTGTACCTAATGTAAGCTTTGAATAGGACATGAAGTTGGGACTTTAGGATTTTGGGATCATGGTTTTTAGGGTTTAGGGTTTAGGGTTTAAGGTTCAGCAACAACAACAAAGTCTTTAACAAATGTAAATTATGTGTTCACGAATTCAATGTTTATTGAATTTGTTCACGAATATGTTCACGAATTAATTTTGATTTTACAAATCATATTGACAATTCATATTTTTACTTGGAATTCTGATATCTAGAAATTGAAGGATGTTTCTGATTTAAAATTAATTTTTTTCTTAAAATTTTTGAAATTAAAGCGTGACGATAAAACATAATGATTTACATTTTGTGTACTTCTAAATGATTGTACATGTTCAAAATTACCCAGAATCCTACATGGTACTTTTGAATCTCCAATTTAATTTCATAAAAAGTATACAAAACTTTCAGCTTCAGTTTTGAAAACAAAAAACAATGTACGATTTTGAATTTTTAACATTCAATTGTATAAAATGCGGTAATTGTTATATTTTATTTTCCATGAATGTTTTAACACAATCTAAGGAATTTTCATTTACGTAATAGCACATTAAGTTCTTGCTATTCGACTTGTACAGCACATTGGCAACCAAAGAAAATGAAGGTAATTATGTTGTTTTTATAGTATTAGAATCACATAAGCTTTGAAATTTTAAAGAAAATAACTCTAGGAGATCAACAAAATATTGTTCTAGTTAAATTGTTGAATAATTTTGAAAGAATTATAATTGTTTAGTATAGTATATAATTTTGTTAAATTTTTTTTAAAAGTTAGAGTGATTTGGATGAAAAAACATAAAGTTTGCACAACCCTATGAATGACTACAATGAAACAAAATTAAAAAAACTTTATGAAGATACAAAGAAATAAAAAGCACATCCATAAAAATATTTTAAAAAGAACCAGAACTATACAAAGTACCAACCATATTTTTAAAAGCTTAGTAATTATGTGAAGCGTACAAAATTTAGAGACCCATGTTGTACAAAGTCATCATGTCCACCTTCATGGCATCCCAAACCATTATTTGAAGCATAATTAACTTCAAATGGGACTACTTTGTTAGTACATTGAAATGAATGATGGACTTTGCATTCACTTGCTACCTATCATTATTATAAATTCCATCATGGTTTAGAGACTTGATCAACTTCAATGTCTCATAAATAATCATCATGAAAAAATACTATACTCTACAAGTTTTAAGAATTCTTTTATTACATCTTGTGTACTTAAAACACATAATTATTCAAAAAGTGTAAGTTCTGTATGAATGAACTTAAGGCATATCTTCTAACTAGTATAAAAAATTTAGAGTCAGTGCTATACTTTATAATTTTGTCATGATAATCTTTATATTGAACTAATTCTTAATCATTTTAACATGGAATGAAGAAGTAAAACAAGCCAAGGGTACGTTGTACTTTAAAAACTAAAATCAATGCACAACAATCATGGACTTTTTATGAAGAGAGTCAAGTGCAAAAAATGGAGAAGTTTATTTTTTTTCTCATTCCACCCTAATTCCTAGTACCCTACTCATGAATTCAGAAATACTAGTTCTTTAAACTACAAAAAATGAATACTTAATTTTAATGTTTTGTTGTGAAGTACCAAACAAATGGCACCAAATTTATTCACACTAGAATCATGAATTCAACTTTAGAATATTTTCGAATCCTCATTTTATTTCTTATCTCATTTAATGGTTGTTCCATACCTTTTTAAATGTTAAATCTTTAGAAAATGGTGTTTAGACCTTTATGGACTAGAATCATCTGAATTGTAACAGTTACTTCTTTATTATTGCCAAAAGAATTCAAATTGTAAAAACCAAATAGTTTATTATCTAATTATTCTTTTATTCATGACAATACTTTAGAAGTTTAGCAAAATTTACTAAACTTTTTATTTCATATAAAATTTTAGTATATGCAATGTCGCAAATGTATCGTAAGCTTGTAATACGGTATGGAATTTTGGAATTGTGTTCCAATGTATAAGTTTTAAAGATGCATGATTCATTTGAAACTTAGTACAATGAATTCCAAAAGGCTCAAAAAACACGTTGGTCATTTAGAGGCTTAGATATATAACAAATTAGAAATAGTATTGATTAAATTCTAGTCAAATTTGTTTAAATTACAAAATACGGAAAGCCTCAATGGATATGTAATTCTTTTGTAGATTCTTGTGGTAAGAAAAAGTCTACATTAAATTTAAAAGTCTAGAAGGAATGAATTATCCCATCATGTGGTTTTTTTACCATTCTTAATCCCTAAACAACTCCAAAGCCATCTCCTAGTCAATGAATGACAATAAACCTTGTCGTATAGTTTCCATGATAATCGGTCTTACATTCAAGGGTTGAGATGTCAATTCTTCAAAATCAAATGTTGCTTTTTTGAAAAATAGGACCCAACAAAAACTTAATTGGATGAAGTTTCCTTACATTCCCTAGACTATACATAACGCCAAGTCCATTGACAGGTCGATGAATGACAAAAATGTCTTCATGTAGGACAAAAATGCAACTATTCATCCTCCAAACTTTGAATGGAAAGGAAATATCACCTACAATAGTTCGTCTTCCAATAAAAACATTATCATTTTTTTAAGCCAACAATTCATACGGTGACAAAATGGATGATTTCCATGTTGACCCGCCCATTGTTCAAGGATTCAAAACAAATAATTATGTGTATAGGCCTTGAAACTTAGAAGAAGGAAGTTTGGGGGAGGTAGATCTGAACTCATATTTGCAATGAGAGGCCCCGAATTACTTCCGGGGAGTGCAGAAATTCTGAAAAATCGGTTCAATACAAGGGGCTCTTTTTTAATTTTTTGGGCGGGCAGGCATGGCCTGCCCGGCGTTTTGGCAAATCTGTCTGTCGAGGCATGGGCCTGTCCTCGACACTAAGTCCCAGACGGTTTCAAGGAAACGCCGGGTAGGCCATGCCTGCCCACCCCCCAAAATAAAAGGAGCCCCCTGTATTGAACCGATTTTTCAGAATTTCTACACTCCCCGGAAGTAATTCGATTCCTCTGATTGCAAATATGAGTTCAGAATTTCAAAAAAAAATTTACGTAAAAAATAAAAAAATTTCAGTGTTTTCTACGGGCAGGGGCAAGCAGGCGTTTTGGCAAATGCCTCTGGGACTTCGGGCCGAGGCGGGCCTGTTCTGCGTTTTGGTGAGTTGCCTGTTCTGCGGGTGAGGAGTTGCTTCTGCGGGTAAGCGAGTTGCTTGTGCGGGTGAGGAGTTTCTTGTACGGGTGAGGAGTTGCTTCTGCGGGTGAGCGAGTTGCTTGTGCGAGTGAGGAGTTGCTTGTGCGGGCTTGGGTGTGCGACCTGTGCGGGCTTGGGTGAGCGAGTTGCTTGTGCGGGTGCGGGTGTGCGACCTGCGCGGGTGCTGGTGTGCGGTTGCTGGTGCGAGGGCGAGTTTCTGGTGTGGTTGCTGGTGTGCGGGATCTGGTGCAGGTGAGGAGTTGCTTGTGCGGGTGCTGGTGTGCGGTTGCTGGTGCGAGGGCGAGTTTCTAGTGCAGTTGCTGGTGTGCGGGATCTGGTGCGGGTGAGGAGTTGCTTGTGCGGGTGTGGTTTAGGGTTTGTGCGGGTGCTGGTGTGCGGTTGTTGGTATCTTTTTTTTTATTTCCTGTAAGTAACATTCAATCTATGAAATGCAAGTTGTGAGCTTTGTGTATGTAGTTCATGTTCTTGTTCTTGTTCTTTGTGTTCATGAATTCATAGGTTGTTTCAATTTCCATGCAAGTGTTAGCGCCATACGTTCTCGAATCTAGGTTTGAAATTTCTGTTCATTTATTTTGGATTAGGATTTCTGTAGAGAATGCAGTACATCTAAAATTTTTAGTGGCATTCAATAATCAGTGCTGTTGGTTTGAATGCATGATATCATTTTTGTTTGTATGCATGTTCTAATTGAATCTGCACTGTATTCTATGTTTGTATTCTACATGTGCATAGGTGATTAGTATTACAAATAGGGTTTATGTCTTAATGTTCTCCAGTTCTTATGCTGTGAACACCAAAAATCATCTTTGTGCAAAGACAATCATCTTCGGGTCGAAGATAACCTAGAGGCTATTAATGCAAAGAAAGCCCAGAAATAATGAAATACATAAATTAACAAATAACTATTATCCTCGTTCCGAGGATAAATAGCATTTGAAAATCACACATTCAATATAACTAAATGAAATAAGGACAAGTATATCCTCGTTCCGAGGATAAATAGCATTTGAAAATCACACATTCAATATAACTAAATGAAATAAGGACAAGTTTATCCTCGGGCCGAGGATAAATAGCATTTGAAAATCACACATTCAATATAACTAAATGAAATAAGGACAAGTTTATCCTCGGGCCGAGGATAAATAGCAACTAATAATCACGCATTCAATATAACTAAATGAAATAAGAACAAGTTTATCCTCGGGCCGAGGATAAATAGCAACTAATAATCACGCATTCAATATAACTAAATGAAATAAAGACCAGCAAATTAGAACAATGAACTATATCCTCGACTCGAGGATAAAATCAACCGAACAAAATAGAAATCCAATATAGTTTAATTAAAAGAAGAGATCGTTCTATACTATCCTCGGGACGAAGATACTGAATTGTAGGTATCATTTACGAATAAAATGTGTATATTTTACACTACTCTGGATATAACGTGTTGCCTGCATTCATAATGGTTCACTCGAATTGCAATAGGCAGCAATTCTCTATTCCATTATCTTCGACTCGAAGATAAATATGAAATTCCAATTCTCATCATAATGGTTTACTATGCAGAGATCCATATCAACATGGTTGATGAGTCTGAATATGACTACTCAGCTACTCTCCCATTCCTTGAGCCGTTCACCAAATGGGTGGAAGAGGAGCCCTTCATATCTGAGATGCCAGAGCTCTACGGCAAGCTCTAGCAATTCAAAGCCGTCGTTGAGTCATGGACTTTCGGTGTCAACGAGTCCAAGAACTACGTCTACCTGCGTCACCGAGTGCAAGACACTGGCATGTACTTGAACTGGAACTTCAATGAGAAGATCGCACTCATAGAGAATCATCAGGACAAGTACATTATCATCACTTTGCAAGGCCTCGACAATGCAGGGAACGAAACTAAACATACCCATTCAATCGTCTGCCATGAAGACGACCCTATGGGAGTTTTTGACTTTGACAACCTCATCGTTGACTTGCACTCCGCAAACCTCGATGGCTTGGCATTAGACTTTCATACAAGATACCATCCATGGATTAGAAGGAACGCCAGGGTGACGGCGAGGAAAGTCGGATACATGTTTCATAAGCTGACAGAGCAAGCTCAGAAACATGTTCAAAAAGGTCCTGCTCGAGCGAGTCAAGGTCGTGGTCAGCAAAGGCCGGATACTGCCGCTGAGACCAGGTCAGCGTCTGGTATGCGCGGCCGCACAGGGAGCAGAGGAAGTGGGAGAGGAACGGCCCGCGCACAAGTCCAAAAGAGAAATAACCCGGATACAAGTACCGGTGAGCCAAGCGACAAACGCAGGAAATCCATCCCGGACAGTCGCCCTACCACTGCGGGTAGTTCAGGGTCAATACTAACAAACGTGAATACCCGGAAGCCAACCGGTAAGCAACCAATCGAAAAACACGAGGTTGCTGCTGCATACCAATCGGATTTCTGGAAGAAAAATGGCAAGTGCTTCATTTTTCATCCACAGGTATTCACTGTTAATATCAAGCAATGCTTCCTGGCCAAAGAAAGATACATTATCCGGAAGCTTGAAATGAAATTGGTGGATGAGCAAAAAGAGACCCTCATTCATCTTGGTTCAGAGCAGCAAAGACAGAAAATTTGCTTGACCCCCATGGGCGCTGATAAGAAGCTTTTGAAGGAGTGTCCTAAAGATTGGGATTCCATCAAGGACGGAGGCTTCTACATTATTGATGGCCAACATAGTGTCACTGCAGCCAAGCTCTTTCAACAAGGAGGTTGTTGCTCGACTCGAAAGGTCGAGCTGCAGACGTGGTAGGCTGTGATTGTCTGGTCTAGAGACCCAGCACAGCTGACAGATATTTCGAAGTGGTACAATGCCTCTAATCACCTCGTTCACAGTCAGCCAACATGGGGAAATCAAATATCCGCATGTAGGCAGGTCTGGAAAGCGCTCAAGCGGCCTACCAACACAGACAGTGAGGGGCTGGTGAGAGGGAATAAAGCCATCTACAACGTCTCAGCGTATAAGGTACCCCTCATTTATCTTCGAGGCGAAGATAAAATTCATGTCCACGCTGTAGTTGCCTTTATCCATCCTTATGGATGCACTGCCGTTTTTGACAATTTATTATGTGGTCTCTGTAAGGGTTATCCTCGGGCCGAGGATAATTGTATGATAATCTGTAAATCTTTTGAGTGCACTGAGATGCGTGCTGATATCATGTATATCCGTTTGAGCAGGAATTTGTGGACGTTGTTATGATTCGGTATAGCAGCATCAACCCGGACAAGGAGGGCGCTCAAGTCAAATTGGCGTCCGATGTGAAAAACGAAATTCGCATAATAACCTTGGCCGATGAGACCTATCTGATGTGGGAGGAGTTCCTCACAAAGCACATTGATGGATCGCTGATTGATCCCGTGACAAGGAAATCCTACAATAGTGCGAAGACCTTCAACGCAAAGAACTTCTCGCTCAAAAGAGAGTTCTTCAAGCACATGGGACACTTCACGGACAAGGATCTGAAAGATTATGTCCTCCATCTGTTGGGGAGAACAGATAAGCGCACACGAGACTACCCAAAGGTCTCAGTGGGGGCGTCAAAGATCCTGTGCGAGGACAACTATAAAGCCGAGTACTAGGTAGAGCGCAGGAAGCGTAAGAAGGTCATCGTAGATGAGTTCATGGCCCTAGATAAGTCCTTGAAATTCAAGGACAGAAATGGGGATGTCATCGATGTGGTGTGGAGGCAATGGAAGCGTGACAACTTCTTCTCCTCGGCATTGTGGGATTTCCTCCTCACCGCAACACCCAACCAATTCTTCGTAAAACGCCTTACCAATGAGGCGAAGAAGAAGACAGCCATAGACTACAAGGACAATCCGAGATTGTCGATGGTCTATTCCATGTTCAAGACTTTCTTGAAGATGAAAAAGCGAGTGGAGCCATCGGGAGGAGATGTGTTTATCCGAGGCCACCAATGCTATCCCCAGGCTCTTGTGACGACCCACATATGGCCCTACGTCAATAGAGAACTTCGCCTCGCTGTGATTGATTTCCGGATCCTCCCAAGGCCGAATCCGGGATCCGATGACAGTCCACCGTGCTTGCCGTTATTGAATTTCCTGGATGATCACCTGAGGCCAGTGTTGTCTACCCCAGACGTCTGGTTATGGATTGTGGGGAATTCATATGACATGGATGCGGCAAAGAAATTTGCGGCGTCGAAGATGTCAGGGTACGAAGTGAGGGTGTCCACCTACCTGCCAAGTAAAGCTGAGAGGTTGGACAACTTGACCAACCGAACGGTGCCACCCCCCATGAAGCTCCTGTTTGTCATGAAGAAACGCAGTGACAGGTAGACAAAATACAAAGAAGTAGTGAAGAAGGTATACTCCACCGATGACATACCTTACTACACTGATTTCCATAAGAACACGGAGGCAAAATATAGGGTCCATCTGAGTGAGCTGAGGATGGAGTTCTATATTGACATTCTCCAGAGTTTTGCCGTGACGGGAGAGAATGTCATCGGCGTTTACACAGGATCGAAGTTCCTGATTGCTGCTAAGGTGCGACTCTTTCATTTATCTTCGGGTCGAAGATAAATTCCTACGATCGCTTTCTGATGTATTATCATGTTTGATTGTTCTGTTGCATGCATCTTTATCTGTTGTTGTGTTATCCTCGGGTCGAAGATAGTTCTCTAGGATGGATCAATATATTTCAAAATAAAGTATTAACAATTGCTTGTTGTATTGTAGATGTATGGCCTCTATTATTATGGCCTAACTAAGAGGCATGCATCGCAGAAACTTCGAGATATGGCGAGTTATGGCAGTAAATTAGACATTAACGATTTCTGCCATGAGAACTCGCCATATCTTCTAGGTTACGTGCGTCCGCGTAACCTTGAAACTCCTGAGCTGGACTCGGATTCCACACCCTCGATCGATCGCGACGAGGAAGCCCCACGAGAATTTCCTACTGACGAGGGGGCTGCTGACCTTGGGATCGATGAATTCGGGACAAACACGAATGTTGTCCAGGGAGGAAATGTGGAAACCACCGCGGAGGACTTCCACGTAGGGAACCGCGGGCTCGAATCTGCATCGAAGGAGAACGAAGAGGCAGATGCAGTCACTCGCAAGAAGAAGAAGAAGGCAAGGAAGCTCGTGGAGGGCTTCATACCGGACATCATCATCAGCGACGTGGAGGACACGTATTCGGATTTGGAGGACTTCAAATACGATGGTCCACATGCGGATGGTGCGGGAACCTCTAGGGGAACCCAAGAGGTTGTAGAGCCACAACCTCCTCGTGATTCCACGTCCGGAAATGCTGCAGATCCCGGTCAGGTTCCGCTTCGTCCTGTGAAGGAGGAACTGAAGGATTTTTGGAGGCAGAGAGATGAGAGGAAGGCGTTGAAGAAGGCAGAGGAGGCAAGAAGAAGGGCAGAGGAGCTGGCAGAGAAGGAGGCATTGAAGA
This sequence comes from Climacium dendroides, assembly GCA_950106755.1. NCBI lineage: Eukaryota > Viridiplantae > Streptophyta > Bryopsida > Hypnales > Climaciaceae > Climacium > Climacium dendroides. Next base: position 32,200,614 of record OX467086.1, read on the forward strand.
AGGAACTTGAGAAATTGCGTGAGGAGAATGTTTCTCTCAGAACGCGATCACAGGACCCTTCTACCTCTCAACCTAGTCAACTTGATGTGCCTGACGCTGGTGGTGCTTCAGAAGCAACGGATCATGTGCCAACTGATCCCATTGGTAAGGATTATCCTCGAGGCGAAGATGATCCTCTACCTTCGGCCCAAGAGGATACCGCTCCCTCTTCTCCTCCTCCAATGGAACAAGACTAGGGGTCCTCTCTTCCAGTTGATAGACCAGATCAACTGATCCAAGAAGAGATTGCTCCCCCTGGAACTGGGACAGGGGAGCTGATAGTGCTGTGGATTATCCTCGAGGCGAGGATAATTTGAGGCAACCCCCTGCATTGGAGGCACAAGCGGAGTCCGTCCCGGAGACGCAAGAGCAGGCTGACATTGCTCCAGATCTCATCTTTCGTCCAGCTGAGCCGCCAGTACCGGAGATGGAGATAGAGCTGGAGAATCCACCAGACGATGATGAAGAGACTATCGACTACGGGGATTATTTGGAAGATGAGTTTGGCCAGGTACACTCTCGTCCATCTTCAGATCCCTACGATATTTCATGAGTCTATCGAGTGTGATGTGATGGATGTTTGTTTTGGCTTCCGTCATGTTCATATTCATAGTGAGAGACTCTCATGTCGATTCCTTCTCTCTGACAGGAGGGAGTGTACAGTCTCTGATTGTAAAGCGTGGACGGACTGCCACTCTGTGACTGCGTTTGTAGCATAGTGTAGATACCGAAACGGACTGTAGTTGGTACTTGTATACAATCGGCTAGAGATCAACCAAACCGTTAGACCAGGTATATCATAAATTATTTTGAAATAAATATATGTCAAACCTTTCTTCAATGCTTGTAGTGTCTAATGAATTGATATTGTCCATGTTTGTGCCCAGCGCGGAAAACTTAGAAGTGTGCACCGTCCGTTGGCACTCAAACAATCACTTAACGAAGGGGTTCTGCAGTTGCTTAGTGGAGTTCAATGCTTTTCTCCGTTTTATGGGTCACCTGATTCTGCCTTTCAACAGGTAACTACATGTCTTTCGTGTTTTGTTTGATCAGGTAGTAATGACTGGTCGCAAAAAGAGAGTGCTGCGGAGTGTGTCCTCGTTAGTGGTCCAACTGCGACAGAAGTGGTTGAATATCGTGTTCGATTTGAACGGAGTACTGTGTGAGAACCAGGGTCAAGGGCCCTATAAGAAGAAAAACCATTACACAGTCCGAGATAATATATTCTCCGATCGAACCCCCACACTCATTGGGACGAAGGCCGTCTTCGTTCGTCCCAATGTGCGCGAGTTCTTAGACGAGGTTTCAAAAATTTCGAATCGCGTCGTAGTTTGGAGCTCAATGTTGAAGAAGACGGTGGAGCCCGTTGCAAGTTTCCTCTTCCAGAATTGCAAGGCTCCTTTCCACATCCTAGGTCAGGACAACTGCAGGAGGGTAGAAACCTCCGACGGGAAATTTCTTCATCAGGCTAGGAGTCCGTGGAAGACTCTTCTCTTGAAAGTACTTGATGAAGAATTGTTCCTGGACCCTCATGATGTCAACTCCTTCAACAAGGACAATACTATTCTTATTGATGATTCTCCGCAAAACAGCGTCCTCAATGAGACCGGGAATTGTATATACTTTGAGAGTTGGAACCCGTACATGCGTGGAGACAAAGTGCTCTTGGGCACTCTCATTCCGTGGCTGAAGAAACTACACGAGGATTGTCCACTCGGACGCCTCCGTGAGTTCGTAGATCAGAACCGGATAGGTGTGGCACCCTTGTCTGCATCCGACGATAGTGCCGAATATATATTAGAAGGGATGAGGAAGTCCGCCAAGGCATTTCAGTCTCGATTCATGTTGCGGGGGATGAATTTAGTGATTGAATAAGAGAGAGGAAGGAAGAAATAGACTTCTCCGTGTCTCAATCAATCATAGAATTCATTGTACATTATTCTTGTGAATACGGATTTTTATGTACATTTCATTTTTATGAATTAGTAAAATTTTGAAATTTCATCAAGATTTTTGGCCTGTTTTGAGGATATTGTTTTCTTCAACATGTGTCTGTCTTCTATGTTGAGTTATCTTTGGGTCAAGGATAATTGTGGAGGATGTGTGTTATCTTTGAGTCGAGGATAATTGTAGAGGATGTGTGTTCACATCCATTACTATAGGTCGGAGGATCCTTTTTACACCTTCTCCAACGGACGGAACCACTGACGAGGAGCTTGTTGTCTGGATCGGACGTGTCACTTTCAATGAGGTCCAGCTCGATTGGAGGGAGCTTCGTGCCGTTCTCCTATTCAAAGCCTTACCTCTTGGGCTCGGCCACTGATGCAGCTTCGGCGGCCATCGACTTCTCGAAGGGGAATGTGGAGGAAGGCGTGGTAGATAGCCCACCTAGTCGGGGTCCTGTGAGGACACCGATTTGCTCACCGTCGCCGATGAAGAGGGCCAGCTCCACCCCAAGTCGATTGCGTTCATAGTCGCCGACTTTGCGAACGCCAAACACCCTGCACAGGAAATTGTATGAGGATGACGAAAAGATGGGTATGGATCCTCGTCTCGAGGATGGACTGCTGTTGCCGGTGACAGTTGCACATCAGGCTGTCCAGAGCAAGGAGCTCAATATAGATCCCAGGGATGGGGATCGAATCAATGAAGTACCGTTGGGTGCATGCAGTGCACAGCAGGTTCGACGCCTCGTAGATATTTCCATCTCGTTCCCCTCCAAATCTGTAGGCGGAGTATCTTTGCCTTCCGCAGTACCTATTTTCCGCCGAACGACTCTTCGAGATCTACGGTAGTCAAATTACACACGATCGACAACAACTGCCGATCCGTACATAAGCACTGTGAATAGATCGATACCACGGCCGCCTCCTCGAGGTTCTAGGTCTCTTTCCAATACCGAGATTCCGTGACATGAACGAAAGCGGAAGAGAGAGGCCAAGGATTTAATGATGATGGGGATGTTCAATACATTGAGTAAAGACAGTGGATCACCCAAGCCTTCTCGACGCGAGGATATCTTCAGAGGATTGGCCAAGTTGAAAGCCTTGGAGGCAGCCAAGGAGGCAACAAATAGCTGTTCTTCATCCAAGAACGATGGTTTGCCCAGTGATCCTCGTTGTTAGTCATCTTTCCTTTATGGAAGGATCATTACTATTAATAGAATAGTCATTCATATACAAAAAACGATTTTTAGCAAAGCCAAGTGCTCTCTCTGGTCATATCCTCTACATTTTTACACAAGACATTCAATCATTAGACTTAGCAAGATTAGATATACCGGGATTTCATTTCCTAGGAAGTGAAGTATATAGAGAAGTGAGAGAAGTTGATTCAAGTAAATTCATGTTCTTCAATGTAAAGGGACCCGCTTTTATAAATATTACATCTTATTACACAACTCATGTGGAATTGCATTTTGCACAAACACGTTTCTGAATTACTTTGGTGTTAAATTGCTTTAAGCCTTCAAACGATTTGCCTATTTCTTTCTTAGCCTTCAACAATTTATCTTTGAATGGAGGAGCCTTAAGTTCTCAAAATGACCATTTTGTCTCAATTTAATGAATATGGCCTTAATGAACAAAATGAAGCAAGGATTGCATTTGGTTTCAACAAAAATTTGATGGTTGAGTGATTGCAAGAAACACTTGCTGGTTTTGGCTCAAAAAGGCCTATTTAGGTGAGTACTATGACTTTTGGAATAATTTTTTTTTAAATATAATAAAATATGGTTAATTTGTAAAGCATTGAAAATAGAATGCCTCTAAAATTTCAAACCTAAAAAAATTTATCTCTAAAAGTTATGCACCCAAAATGCACAATTGAAAACACCAAGAAAATATAGACTTTGAAGTTATATTTTAAAAAAATATTAAATGAACTCAATAAAATTAAATTAAAAAATCCATTTTTCTAACTTAAAGATGCTTCTTCTCAAGCAATTTTATCTCTAGGAAAAAAAATCATGTTCTCTATAGCTGTGCAAAGGTAGTGCACTTTGAACACATGTGGAAGGTGGATAGACTATTATTTTACAATAATCTTTGACATGATTGTGTAACCTTAGTAGATGTCATCATATACCAATTTTGATCTTCACATTTGCATTTTTGGGTAAAAAATAGGACTCAAAACCCCCTAAATGGCCAAGGTAGACACCAATGAATAGGAAATACTAGCATTTAGTTACAAGCTAGCCAAATTTTTTTGAAAATTTCCGAATGACATTGAAATGATTAGGATGAGGTTCCGAACAAAAAAAAAATAAGGTTTTCGGAAATGGGATGGTTAAGAAAAAAAATCCCAGCAATTTGGCCGTTTGCCCTTGGAGTATGTATTGAAACTTCTCTTTTCCGGCAACTAGCTGACCGGGCATATACTTTTTAGGAATTTTTTTTAACATGTACATACTACATAGTATACCTATAAGTCTTATTAGTGACACAATTATACCTCCCTACGAATCACTAACATGTAATCCTACACAAACAAACTTTTATCGTTGGTTAGTTGCTAGTCTGGCACTTTGGCATTTCTAGGCCCTCTTTTGGATCCTTGTATTTTCCAAAGGCTACATCCTTGGCCCTAGGTTGGTAGGGTCTTGGCCAAGTTCAACTCCTGCCAAGGATACTAGAAAAAAAAATAGGGAGGGAAAGAAAAAACCCCAATGATCCAAAAAAAATGGGGAGGGAAAGCAAAACCCCCAACAATACAAAAAAATGGAGAGCTAAAAGAACCCCCCATACAACAAAAACAAAAAACCGGCTCCATTTTACATAGTAAGGAAAATGGCCAAATGGAAATATAGAAATCTAGCAATTTACCGAATGAAATTTCAAAATGGAGGATTCTAACTGAAAAAAAACACTTCTCAGGTTAACATCTGACTAAAAATGTAAAAAGCCGAGAGAGCCTTAGGAAGCACGGAAATTGTCCATTTTCAATTCAAAAACTTCCCGAACAGTGGTAGACACCCAATCGGGGGCTATATAAAAATAATAAAATAATTTTTGAAAAATCCAAAAATTTACACAATGTCTAAAACTACTACATCTACTTTCATTTCAAATTTCATAAAAAACAAACTGATGATGCAAAAGTTATGAGCAAAAAAACACTTGTCCATGGGCAAGGGGACATCCATTTTTAAATGCTGCATTGAACACTTGTACAAAAGGTTCTATGAACTAATAAAATATATTACGTTTCAATTGCCATATAAGACAGCCTTCCATGAATCTTCCTACACAATTTCACAATTGTTGATTTTATAAGAAACTTAGGGTTAGTGATGTTTTTTCTAAGAAATAGACTGGTTGGATGTCAGATTGGTGAATGGAGTGGTTGATCAATCTGTAAGGCGTCACACATCTTCTGTAGCGAACAGGGTTGAAGATGCGCGGCTTCCGCGTGCTTTTGTTGATATTCGCCATGGTGCGCAGGAATTCTCTGAAGTATTCTTCGAGCTGAGAGTTTTAAGCGACTCATTTAATTAATGTGTTCGATTTATCGTACCAAATTGTTGACACTCTACTCTTCCCTCGAAATTGAAACATTGGATTGTCTTAATGCTGAACAGAAACTTCACATAACGAGCTTCCATCTCTACCTCTTGTGCGTCATGCAAGCAAACAGGTATTAACTGGTATTCTCTGCTTGTTCACCACTATTACGCCACTTGTGGGTTTTCGCTGTAGTTGAGCGACCACATGTTCTGCTCTTGTTTGTTATTACACGTACTTGCAATATTTTGGGCTTCAGCGGCTTTGAAACATTTTGTGTCTTTTGATTCATTTGAGGATATTGTGATGACTCGCAGGCGCTTGCATGGCTGCAAAGAAATTACTGGAAGGAGCAGGAACAGCTGTTGCCAAATACCCAAGGCACTCTGAAGACTAAACTTCTTGAACATGCCCAAATGATCTTTGAAATTCTAGTCACACAGCAGAAATTGCTAAGTAAGGAGACTAAGGGACAAGATTACAAACATCAAAGATTGACTCTTAAGCGTGCTCTTAAAGGTAATCCAATGTCTGAACATGGAATGTATTTTTACGTTTGAGTTCCTGTGCCATATGTTTTGGAGAAAATTGTGGTTGGGCTCATGATACCTATTTTGCACATTTTTTCCTCTAATTTCCAGGTGCAGTCACGGTCTGTGGGTGAGATTACCACTTGAAGTCTAGGGTTTACTAACACCACTGGATTAAAGAATCAAGAGTTTGTTATTCCAAGAGGTAGTTGAACGAGACATTTGAGAAACTTCACCTGCACTTCCGACGACATCATGTTCACTTGCTTTTGGAATTCATAACGGTGTTCTCAAGATTGCTGTGTTTGAGGTTTGCAGTGTGTTATATGCAGGCATAAAACGACAACAACAAGCTCTGTTAAGGGAGCTACTGGAGCTCACACATTTTGGAACTTTTGAATTGGTATCTCTATTGGTGAAGGAAGGGCTCTTAGTTCATGATCTAAATCCAAGTTGCAGTTCTCCAGCGCCCAGCAATGAGCCTCTGGATGACCATAACTGTAGTGATTTTGATGAGGTTCCGGATTCTGCGAGAAAGGAGGACAACTCTGTTGCTGCATGGAAACATGCGTGCAGATGGCTGAGCAGATGCCTCAGCTACCAGCTCTGTTGCTCTCTAGCATATTTAGAATCCTGATAGTAATGCCTATTGAATCAAATTCTAGAATGGAGCTGAAAGAGGACTCGGCAACGCCAATTTCAAAAGAGGCGCTTGTGGAATGGGCAGCTTGGATTCTTGATCAATCTTCTGATCTTTCAAAAAAGAAGAAAGCACAAATTGGCATACCGATTACGAACATCGAACTTGATGGGTGCTCGTTCGTTCCCAAATAAGTTCGCGGGAATCCACCGAAGTTCCCCGTCAGGGGAGCGTAAGCGTCTCCTGACGGGGCCCGTAAAAATATGCAAAATAATTATTTAAATAAATTTCTTTTGCTCAAAATGAATCATTTTGTTCCATATAGGTGCACATATTTGTTTTGGGTATTTTAGAAAAAATTATTCACTTCAAAAAGAAAAATTGGTCAAAATTTAAAAATTTAAAAATTTCTAACATATTTTTGTTTTTCCAATTTTTGACCAATTTTTTCATTTGAAGTGACTAATTTTTTTCTAAAATATCCAAAACAAATATGTGCACCTATATGGAATAAAATGATTTAATTTGAGCAAAAGAATTTTATTTAAATAATTATTTTGCATATTTTTATGCCTTGTGCAAAAAATTGCCTAAAATCAACATCTGCAAGCATTGCATCACCATATAAATAACATTTTTAATCCTTCAAAGTAATCATTTCCAATAGCACATATCTAAATGTACTTCATATTAAAAAAAGAATACCAAAATGATGTCATTTGATATTTTAAATAAATTCCTTGAATGTTTTTGTGTAGCTAGGACAAATCCTATTTTTTAAACAAAAAATCCCTTTTAAAATCCTTAAAAGACTTCAATTTTGATGAATTCTTTTTCTTGTATATTCCACAAGTGTAGGAAAGCAAAACCACATTTGGTTGATTCATTTGTTATTTTGTTTTGATAGAGGACTCATTCAAAGTTGGTACATTGGCCTATTTTAGAGCCAAAAGGGCTTTGGAGGGTCACCCATATCTAACCGCTACCCCAAAGGATCCTAAAGTTTTATTTGTTTACAAATAAATATAGATGAAGGTTTTAGCCTGTGAGCGCTTATTTATTCACCCTTGGTAAATCAGCAAACACAACCAGGTTCTTAAAATCAGTCTTATCCTATAGGTGTTCTAACGTCGGTCCATTGTGCCTTCCAAGCAATGGATCTTTCTAAGTGTCTTAAATGTCCTACACTTGCAAAACAATTCTTGTTCAATTCTAAATTTTAGTTCCTAAAAAAATAATAAAAAGGGAGACACTTGAGATTAGTAATAAAACAAAAGCTTCGTTGTCTTTTAGAAAATCATTAAATTTCTATCACAATCCTAGGACTTGAAGTCAAAGCTCCGCCGTCTTTTAGGAAATCATCAAAGTTCTACAACAATCTTAGAACTTGAAGTCAAAGCTCCGCCGTCTTTTAGGAAATCATCAAATTTCTATCACAATCCTAAGACTTGAAGTCAAAGCTCCGCCATATTTTCAAAAACCACAAAACATACTTAAAACAAGTATGTGTTAGTATAATCACGATTACAATGTATGTTAGTACAAGTGTTAGTATGACTTTCGAACACGCGAGTTAGTACGATGGTGTTAGTTCACAAAATATTTTAAATCAAACACTAGAGGCTTCCCTAAGCGGCATCGCCAATCACAAGGGAAGAACCTCTAGGATTAGTACAAAAACTATGGCCCAAACTAGTATACAACTAGATTTGAAAGTTTTGTTCCAACCAAAACTTCTCCAAATGACACAAAGAAGAAACACAAACTATGACCCAAACTAGTACACAATTAGACTTTGAAAGTTTTGTTCCAATCAAAACTTCTCCAAATCACACAAAGAAGAAACACAAACTATGGCTCAAAGGGCCAGAACTTAGAAGACTATGAGACTACAAGAGAGATGGAGTGAGTGAGGAGAGGAGGCCTTATATACCTTCCCCAAATCCTCAAAATCAAAGAAGACTTGGAGTGCACTCCAAGCAATCCTATCCCTTTAGATTTTCATCCTAATTCTAGTTTTTTAACTTTCTACACTGGTCCAAACTTCTAACTTTTGGAAAAATGCTCCAAATCACAAACGGATTGCGCCATTGGCTTCAGAAGGCCATTGTTATTTTAAAAGAACCTCTCACCCCTTTTTCATCCGTCAAAAATCCACCTAAAGCTAGCGCCAACTAAAAACCAAAAATGGGTAAAATCCAACTTTTGGAGGTTGACTTTTTTGAAGAAAGTAACTAGACTAGGGTCTCAAGTAGGCTTGGGGGAGTAAGAAAAGACCTAATTTGGGCCCCATTCCGATTCCGTATGCTCCCGATACGCCGGTCAACCCCTCCATAATATTTGAAATTGTCGATTCGGGGAGGATCTTCTTAGTTGTAGGTCTTTTGGCTATCAAAATGTCTTGAAACTTGTTGGAGCATGTTATTAGCATAAAAAAGCTAAGATAATTTTTAGTGAGATTTTACCGCACCCATGGTAAATTCTATGAATTTACCATCTTGGATTTGGGCGGTTGACTACTCGGAAAAGGATCTTTAGAAGATAAAAAAAAAACCGAGACTTTTTGGGGAACCTTTCATGGAGTTCTTCAAGAGATGTGCAACCTTAAATTCTTACTTTGCACATGTGGAAAAGGAATACTAAGCCCGCTATCTCCTTTAACTTCCGGTGAATAGGAAATCTTCCATATGGAAGGGAATCTTGGTGAGCTAATTGCTCCATTGAATTCTTGGCATGCTTTCCACCTTAAATCACCATACTTAGGTTGTAGATGCCCTCCTCTGGTCCGTCTTGAATTTTCTTCACCTACGGGCTAACAATTGGAGTTTCTACTATTTTGCCAATGGAATGGGAAAATTGAAACCTATCTTTGGAAATTTATACTAGGGTTCTCACCCAATTCCCTCAGACCAATTTGGTTAAGATTTGTCACTAAAAGGCAGGTTCAGACAAGTTGGGCAATTTCTACTAAACATGGTTATTTTGTACAATTTTTGAGTTTCTACCCTATCTACATATATGATTTGATTACAAATAGAAAGAAATGTTCCATCTAGGACCAATTGCTATATTGGTATGTAACATCTCCATTCTGGTTATTCACTCTTTTTTAGGCTTTTGGTATATAAAACTATATTGAAAACTAACAAAATCCAAAAAAAACAATTCCTAAGTCATGAGTGACCAAATGGACACTCACATAGCCTTGCTTTAGGGATTAGTATTTTGAAGTAGTTTTAAACCTCTAAATATGAAAGAATTTTATGGGTTAAAAATTGTGGTAAATTGGAAACATTCTATTCCACATATGAAAGCTATTAAGGTAGGTACACCCAAAACCAACATTTCTTGCTACTGAGCCTGTTTTCTATTATTAGATTGGTCAAATTTTTACATGTTCTTATTGGCAAGTGAAAGGAGGTTCCAATGCACTAGCGAACGTGGCATTTGGATACTGAATGCAAAAGTTATTAAGGAACAAAGTTTGGCTCTAAAAGCATTTCTTCCACATAAGTATAGAACTGATTTAGGAGATGTATATATAGTATAGATGGCAGCTTAAGTTCAGTGGCACATTTGGGTGTATCTTCCTTATACAAGTCCCAAAGCTGGCCAAGACTATTGTGCAATCTCCAATTCCCCACAACAGCATGCAATGTGGACTTCTCACTATTTAAGGCAAAACAATCCATTGTGGTTAAAATTAGAAACTTGTTCCTCATATCATTGTTGAATTCTTAAAAAATCTCACATAAAGATGAGTGTGAGAAACAAAAAGAATAATTGAATTTGCATTTTTTTGACAAGTAGTATAAATTTGTCATGAATTTTTGAAGTGTGCTACCTAAAAGAATCTCTAGACTACCTCCAAACCAACAAAAAAATGTACCCATAATGCTTGTCTTACTCACCTAAAGTAGTCACTGTATTTCCTAACTCATGAAAGCTAAAATGATCACTTCTTGAAATGAATTTACACAATACACTAAATATTCTTATTGAGGTCTTTAATTACTCTAATTACAGAGACATTGATTGTGGCACAACTTTCTTTCATTTAAAAAAAACATAATGGAGCCATTCCCTAGGTGTCTATCAATTTAGGTATTTTGACTTCGATGGATTGTTCAACCTTATTTATCCTTCATTATCCCTTAAAGGATGCAATCCCTTATAACCAAGGGTGTAACCAAAATGCTTGGATTATTGAACCAAGAAGTGCATTTTTTGTTTTTAGAATGAATAGTCAAGTCATCTGTTAGCCACTTTTTACCATCTGTGTCATTTAACCCTTAAAGGACCATTTATCCTCTTGGGGAACAATTTGAACCTGAGTAGGTTTCTATTGTCTTAATTTGTAGTGAATGTTTTTGAAACTTCTTGAGGATGTGTAATTTTGTGAGAGCTTTGTGGATATGTAATTTTTATTTCAATCAGTGCACGAGAGAAAAAGTTATGCACAATAAGCCAAAAATGGAGGTCAATGGGCAGCACCAAAAAATAAGAAAAATGTAAAAATAATTTTAAAAAAATCCTAAAATTATGTATATTTGTCTACATTTGAAGCTTTGATTCATTCTATTTGGACTAGTGATGAGAAAGTTATGGATAATCTTAGGTTTTGGGGCAATCTAAGCATCTTTTTGAAAAAAATATTTATTGGATTCATTTGTGAATGCAATTTTTACAATTTTTTTATAAAAGATTTTTAGAAAAGTTTAGGTTTTCATTATAAAACAATCTTACCATTGGAATTATTATATTTTAATTCCATCTTAGAGCTATTAATGATTTAATTTTTCCTTCAATCTTTAACCTACTTCTATTTAATATTTTTTTGAATTTTTGTTTTTTAGATTCTAAAATCAACTATTCAACATAAAAACTAAGAAAATCAAAATCAGTGGTACAAAAAATTTTAGTAAAAAATATTCAAAGCACAAAAATCTAGTCAAGCAAGTTGCAAAAAAACTTATTTTCTTCACTTTGGATGCAAATGTCTTGCAATCTATGTAGTCAAATTTGATGAAAATTTTACCACATGTTTCCAATATAAGATCTGATGGTTAGATTTTTAAAAAGGTAATTTTTTGTTTTTTTTAGGTGAACAAAGCATAAGTGTCAATTTTGAATGTTTTTTTTGATAGAAAACACCTTTGGGGCTTTAGGGGTCAACTCCTAAAGTTCTATTGTCCCCTCAAGGGACAAAATGGATTTTGGGCAAGCTCCTACAGTCTTCATGTTTGTTGTGGTTTTCCAAATTTTTTATGAAGATAGAAAAACATGCTAGCTTTTCAAAATTATAATTTTTATTCAAATTAGAGTCCAGGGACAAAACTTATGGCATAAAAAGAAAACAACAACTTAAAGTAAAAAATTTAAATGAATTGTTTTGTATAGATTATAATTTTATGTATATATTGGAAGCTTTGATTTATTCCATTTGGATTTGTTATGTGAAAGTTATGGACAATTTGAAAAAATAACTTGTAGGATTCATTTTTTATCTCAATTTTCACAACTTAAATAAAAAAAGGTTCACTAGGTTAATATCTCTTGCTAGAACAATCTCACCATTGAGATTAATGTATATCACTACAAGAAAACATGTCCGAAATGACAAAAACTGGTCCTAAATGACAAAAATCAGCCCCTCCTAATTGACTGAAAATTGACAGATTTTTGTCAATTTGGACAATTTTCTGTCAATTCGGACAGTTTTTTGTCCTAATTGACAGAAACTTGTCAAATTTCTGTCATTTAGGAGGGGCTGATTTCTATCATTTAGGACACGTTTCTCTTGTAGTGATATCAATTCCATCTCAAAGCTATTAACAATTTAGATTTTCCTTTGATTTTGAACCTACCTCTACCTAACAATCTTTTAATGAGTGAAAACTCATTGTATATTTTTTGAATTTTTTCCCCTAGACTCTCAACTCAATTCTTTATCATATAGAAATAGGAATTCAAAATCTGTAAATAAAAAATTATAAGATAAAGGTTCAAAGCCAAAAAATATAGTTGAGCAAGGTGCAAAGAAACTTGTTTCCTTCACAACTTTAAACACAAATATCTTGCAATCTACATGGTCAAAGTATGTGAAATTTCTTCCATGCATTCTTATACTAGTCTAGTACAAGATCCCACTCTTGGATATAAAAAAAATCATTTTTGAATTTGTTTTGCTCTTTGCTACAAAAAAGACAATTTTGAGTAATTTTTGATGGAAAAGAGGCCGAGGGACATAACATTGCTAAGCGGCTGGATATCCTCCCCCCAACTAGAGGTATAATTTCCCTTTAGATGCTTGGGAGAAAGTCAGTTATAATGTGAGCTACTAGATTGGTTGAAGGCCAAGGTAACTCTTGCAAGTACACTAATGATGATAAATAGTATTGGCAACACTAATCACAAAGCATAACACTAATTGTCAACAATCCAGTTAATGTTACCAATACTAAATGTCAACATAGACACTATTTGTCAACTATTGAGTATAAATTTTTTACAAGTTTACATTTAGTGTTACCTAACTATTTCGTACAAACCCAAATATACAAATGCTCATTCAAACAAATATTCTATTAAATAAAATTAGAAACCTTTGCAAATGAGCATTCTTTACTTTCAAAATAAAATAAACAAATCCTAAAAATGAGTTGTCTTGACGTGATAAGAATGAAAAATAAAAATAAAACTAATTCAATATATAAACAATTCATAAGAAAATACTCATTGAAACTATCAACTATACAAAGTGGATCTCAAGAACTTCTACTTAAAGACAAAGCTTACAAAGTTTCTTATTTATAAACAATACATAAATAATAAGACTAATATTTAAATTGGCCTAACAAATTGAGCAACATCTTGACCATCAAAGTACGGATGATGTTTTGCAACTATTTCTTGAAGATGTGGAAATAGTTGATCCACACTCCAAGAGCCATCAACAGCTAATGCCATGCCACAACGGATCATGGCTTTTCTAGTATAAGACATATTGTTGCAATCTACTTACCTGTTGACATCTTCAACACTATCAACAACCAATTGAAAAAAAAGTCTCTTACCAGGGTTGGTAAGCTTTTCAGACCAATGGCCATCAATATGAGGAGTATTTTGCCAAGCATTGACTCTAATTAGCTCTGTCTTTTTGGCTTCCCACCGCTTGGTCCAAGCATCTTTTATCTTTGAAATGATAAAAGTATCCGAAGGTTGATAAAGATGTGTTGAGCAAGGTGACAAGTACTTCAAAATTGTTTGCTTGTCAACCAACATAGTCCCCAATCTTGCAGTGATATTGTGACTAGTATAATTGTCAACCCAAACTATTTTGGTTTGTTGTTGCACATCAGCTTGAAAAGCTCGAGGTTCTTCAAAGTATTGAGGAAAAAGTGATTGATCCATCCAACTTTTTGGTCCTGTTCTATACGTCACTTTTGGAATGTCATCGTCAAGACCTTTGATGGGATAATTACTATTTGCATTAATAAATATCAGCATAGGAGCTTCTATCATAGCTTGGCATCCTCCAGAGATTTTAACAACCATAGTCATGGAATCTCCACCTGAAACTACTTCAATATATTTGATAGAAGTGTCTCCTTGAAATCCTAAAGTTCGATTGTTGTCAATGTTGACAACAAAATGAGTTTCATCAATGTTTTCTATAAGGTTCTCATCTAACAAGCCAGATTGAAATCCCCTTTGCAAGATACCTAAATGGAATGTTGTGTGCATTTCAATCAATCGCTCTTTTTCTACACTACATGTCAGTCTACCTCGTTGAGATAATAGAACGATGTTGTAAACATCCATAAATTGTTGCATCCAATTATGACATATTTTATCTGTAAGTAATATATCATCTCTTGGATCTCTAGACTATTGTGTGTATATAGAGTCCTGAGCCAATAATATGCTCTTTGCTAACTCAATTAGCAAGCTCGAAGAAAATTTGACTCTGATCTTTTTGAACTGTTCCAATGCTTCAAGAAGTTTAGGGTAAAGCCATAGTACCCAATTAGAACGTTTTTGACCACGTTCAGAAGCAGCCCTTGAATGCAATTGCTTCCAAATCCTAGGACAACTTCTGCTACAAGAGAGTGTCAAATTGGAATTTTCACCTGCATCATTGGAAAATGTATCTTGCAATTTCCACCGTCGTAATGCCCTCATAAGATTGGCACTTTTCTGTCCTCAAAAGTGCTGTGGAAAAGCTTCAACCGTGCGTGCACAAAGGCCTCTAAAACCATGCAATGACTCATCTTCAACCATCCAAGCAATGACATTTTTACGTGTTGCAATAGTAAAAACTTGTTGCAATTTACGTGAAATGCGAACATTTAGATTCAAGTCATGAAGAGGTAGAGACTAGAGAACTGCATTGACATCCATGGTGGTAGAAGGAAAATCTTGATAAATAAATTACAAAAAAAATCAAATTTTACAAAAAATTACAAAATTTACAAGAAGAGTAGTTAGTGGTGCAAATAATGCAAATCCGGTCATTTCTAAATTGACAATGGACAACTTCATAACCAATAAAATTCTAGTTCTTATGTCTATACTTAGTAGAAATTTGGAGGGGCCAAGAAGTAACAAATATGCCCAATTCACTTCTTAATAACTTGTCCACCAGTCAAGGTACCAAGGGCATCTTAAGGAAGTTGAAAAAAGTGTTGATTAAAACCCCTTGCAAGGTACCCCAACAATGACTATGCTTTAATTTAGAACAATTTTCAGAAATTCACTCCTACCAAGTGAAAAAAAATGGCAAAAAGAAGAAAAAGAAACTTAAAAAGTAGAAGGAAAAAGTAAGAAATCAGTGTATATACAGCCATTGTTTGATCAACCTGACATCATGCAAGTTCACCAACAAAGTGCTCGTCATCAATTTGGAATTGAAATGACAAAAATGAATGGAAAAATGGCATATGAATACCACCATTTTAACAAAATATCTGATACTATTATCAATTTGCATATCATGGTAACACTACAAGAAAAGCAGTCCGAAATGACAAAAACTGGTCCGAAATGACAAAAATCAGCTAGTCCTAATCTACAGAAAATTGACAGTTTTTTGTCAATTTAGGCAATTTTCTGTAGATTCAGACAGTCTTTGTCATTTCGGACTGAAATTCGTCAAATTTCTGTAGATTAGGACTAGCTAATTTCTGTCAGTTTGGACGTGTTTCTCTTGTAGTGTAAATTTGTGATGGGGTTTTCAAATCAATTGACAACCACCACTTATTTTCAAACCTTGTAATCAACCAATCTACAAGTCATACAAGTTCAAATATTGTGCAACAGTCTTATCATCTCAAGACTCCCAACTAAAATCTTCTCTAGATCTTATAGTTCGATTTTTCAGATTCATTACAAATAAGAAAGGCAATCTTGATTGCCGTAGAAATCTTTGCAAAAGACAAGCATGTTCGAGTAATTTGTAGATATTTCTTGCATTTTCTCTAATTTGATAGGTTGTTTTCTTCTCCTTTTTAATGCAATGGTTTTCCATTTGGTTTTAAGAAAAAAAAAAAAAAAACTTACTAGATGTTGAGAGATCTAGTCAAACTTGGATTGCAAGGAGTATTGTTGCCTACATTATTGGGTACAATTTACACTTGTCAAATCCATTGCATCCATGAAAAGTTCAATCATGCATGACAATTTTTTTGAGAGCACAGTTTCATTGTTTCACACTGTGGATTTGAAATTGATACATATTTGATTTTCACTCATATTATACTTCTTTCATTTGGCCTCCTATAACAATCAACAACTTTGGAAAATCAGTCCTACAAGCAGAAGTTGGACAGATATAACACGCAATCACCTTTCAAAATTTCAGAGGCCATCTAGTCTAGAAATGTAATGTCAATAGAAAACAACTTGAATGTTTGCAACTTCCATCATAGAAACCTGCCATCAAGAAAATTTACAATGTACCTCCCAAATCCAGGACGAGTGCGAGGTAGAGGCTAAGTTGCTGGTAGCAACATAAAAATAGAAGCAGCAGCAAGCACTGAAGTTTTAAGCTAAGTTGAAGCTAAGCTATGGCGATGCGCGTGCAAGACGCTGCCCCACTCCAGCAAAGGTGGATGCAAAAAGCCCAATCAATCGCAGCTGAGGGAAGTGTCGAACTCTGGCCTCCGAGTCTGGGATGGTCTTTGGTGGGATCACTGTCGGCTCAAAATCCTTTAATAGCAGGTCGGCAATCTTCTTCTCCTTGCCAACGATCAAAAGCTTTAGGGAGTTGTTTGAACCTTATTCTACAATAATCCTCATGTTGGGATATTGCTCCGATGACGTGTGGGAAAGGAGCCAAGGGGCAGCTTGGTGGCATCCTCACGTTGGGATAATGCTTCAACGAGTGTGGGAAAGGAGTCATGGGGCAGCCAAGTGGTGGGAGGTGGCAGCCAGGTAAGGCCGTTTAAGAGAAAAGTGAATACAACACTAAATGCCAACTAATTGAAGTTTAGAGTGGCTGAGATAAAAGTTGTGGGAATCCAGAATCAAGAGACAGATCAAGGTTAAAAGAGATAGATGAAGAAAATAGAAAAAAAATAAAAAAAATAATAGTTAGAACTTGATTTTAGTTTAATAAAACCCCAAATAGAAAATAGGCGTTCCGACAAAATCCGTAACCGGAACTTATCCGGATCCGGAATTACCCAGAACGCATGAACCTACAGTATAGACCTCAGAGCTACGGGTATAGGATACCGTTCGTATAACGGTCCTGTAGCCGTTATCCCGATGACCGTAGGGAGACGATTTAGTATTTAAGCCGTCTGTCGAGGGTTTTCATCTCCACCTTCCTGTTTTGTTTGCTAAACTTTCCATGTGGATAGTTGAGAGAAAGAGTGGTGAGTTAGCGATCGACTTAGGTTTTTCTTTTCTCCCCTCATTTCTACTTAGCCTTTTGGCATCAAGATCGGTCCGGAAGGTAGTTGTGCCTGCCCAGATCATTTTTCCGGCTATTCTAGACAATCCGGAACAATACAAACAGTTAGAAGAAGATTTGATTAATATAGGTTGTGTCAGGCTGTTGCACCGACCATGGAACCTCAAGAATGAGGATATGATTCAGGAACTACTCTACGGGGTTCCGAATCAGTACGAGCTCACTTTGAGAGAGTGGCCAGTCACGTGGACGGAGGACATCTGGGCGGATGTGTACCAGTTTTGGAAAAGCGGAAACAGGTTAGCATAAAGGACGGACCGTTTTGTAGCCAGGAAGTTCACGGGGTCTGCAAACCCTAAGGACGGATTCACTATTAGTGAATGCAAGGACGAGAGACATAGGAGAGTTCTAGAGTTTCTTATCCCCATTCTGTATCCAGAAAAACCTACACAAGTCACCGTTATGATAGCTAATACAATTTTTGGGGCTATGGAGAACTTGGCTGTCCACTGGGGTAGAGCCATAGCTGGGTTAGTTTCTAAACTAGCAGAACATGTAACCTGCGCAAAGGCAAGTCTAGTTAGCACTTACCTGTTCCACTTATACCACCAACAGGAACTTTTGAGTACTACGAAAATAGTCCAGTACGACACCGGAAAGGCTATTTTGTCATACGGACCCTTAGGAGAAGAAGCGGCAGATCCGATCGAGTCGGAACTGGAAGAGCGCCCCGAGGAACCTCTGACCGATCTGAGGACAAAGAAACGGAAGTCAATAGATCCGGTGTCGTGCTGGAAATGCTCACATTATATAAAAAATGTATATACATATGATTTAGATAGATTTAAATGTTTATAAGATTATAAAGAAAACAATGTCAGTTGAGGTGGATTCAAGGTGACGCCTTCTCTCTTCGACTATATAGAGAAGGATTCACTTGAAAGGTTCATCTCATTTGATATTTTTCTTCTTTGTGTTTATTTTAGATTGTATCATGTCGAAGTGGAGGGGTTTTTTCTGAGTCTCAAGATGAAGGATCTCAACCGGAGCGTGAGTTTGCAATCCTCAAATTCTTGGAGATGGAGTGATATTTTGATTGGAACTCTAGTTTTTTACCTCTATTAGATGTGTGTTGAATTTTAGTTCTTCATTCCATATTTGGAATGAATTTCTATTATAGTCTTATGTTTGTGGAATAGTATGAAGGAAATATTCTAATAGTTTGCCTTCTAAGTAAACTTGAAGAGAATTTCCTTCAAAGATAAAGATAAAGAGATAGTTGTAGAGAGAGAAATAGAAGCTTTGGGAGTGAGTTAGGGGCTGACCCCACTTGTTTGATGATTAGAGTGAAGATAGAGTGAAAAAAAAGGGGAGGGTACTTTTCTTTTTCTCTCCTGTTGGGATTTAAGGAAGGCTCCGAATGTTGGGAGGCCTATGGTTTTTTGGGTTGAAAGGAGTTTTTCAATGAAATTTAGAGAAGTTATGTATCATGGTATGTAGTTTCAAAAAAAATCTCACTTTCTTGATTTGAAGTTGTAAATCAAAAGTTGTGCTAGTTTGAGTGGAGGGAAATTTGTTGCCTTTGAAATTAAGAGGCAGAGATTTTGACCGGCCATAAAAGACGGACAAGTTCTTGGTTTGCAATGAAAATTAGAGGGTGTTTAGGAAATTGTATTAGCTTTCCATAAAGCTATCATTCATTTTATTTGAAGCTTGTATGAGTGATTTATGAGTGTGAGAATGAAAGAGGGTCTGCTGCCTTTTTTTTTCTCAAGACCGAAACTTTGGATAGACATAGAAGTTGGACAAAGTCTTAGAATTGTTTGAAAATTGAAGAAGAAGTAGAAGTTTGTGTTAGATTTCCGAAAAGCTATCACTCACCTGATTTAGAGTTCTGAAGCAACGGTGGCACTTACCCAAAGTTCAGCTTGGAGTTTGGAAGAGTGTTGGAGTCTGGAGGAGTATTGAAGACTTGTATATGTGTGTGTGTATGGCTTGTGGCTTTGTAAACTTTGTTGTTGCGGGCGGCTTGAATAACACCAACGCTAGCTTCATTTTGTGTTGTGGGTGACGAAGTGGGGTTAATGGCCCATATGGTCGAAACTTGATTGTTCTCACGGTGAAAGCTTGTTTCTTAAAGCTGGTCACCGGGAGTTTGAAAGTTTAGGAGCCCATCATTCGGACGGTTTAGCTAGTGCTCTGGCCGTCCCGTTTTACCCGTTTGAGGACTTGTTTCTTATCACACTACCCTTACCTTGGCCCATATAGAGCCAGCCATACAAGTTAGGCCAACAGGGACCAGTTTGAAGACGAAGTAGAAGATTCAATGTGACAATGATTTTCTTATTTCCTAGGCCATTTCTGGTTGCAGCCAAAATCCCCGTGACTTCTTGAGGCAAACTGCTCTCTACACGACACCAAGATCACGAATCAAACCACCAATGATGGAGAGAGGAGAGTCAAGCAAAGATCCGAAAGTAGAATCCAAATCGGTGTTATTCAATGCCGGGTTCGAGTGGATACGCAAAGCCAAGGTACTCCATGACAGCCTGACGGATTTGATGATAAACACGGCGGAAGTTTTGAAGGTGGAGCCAGATCAGATTGTGGAAGCAGCCAAGCGACTGCCCAAACTAGAAGACCTAAAGAAGGAGGATCGGCTTTAGGAGTTGGAGACGGAACGGAATCAAATCCAGACCCGATTGAATTGGACAGAAGGAGAGATGGCGGTCTCAAAGTAGAGAGAGAAGGAGGCCCTCACTCTTAACAAGAATCTATCCGAAGCGATCGACATCAAAGCAGACATTATCACAAAAGCAACTCTGTTTGATTCAAAGATGATACAGGAGGGTCATATAACCGGGACTAAAGTGGTGACCATCTTAGTGGATTTCACGGTACGGATAGAGCGGGTCTTAGGGGAGCTACGGCAGCTGTTGGCTGCCATCGATCCGAATCAGGTAATGGATTTCTCGACCTTTCTAGAACTCCCTTTTGTCTCGGGTACTCCAGGGCGGCCATTAGCGGATTGTGCAGCTCAGATTGAGAGGGATACTCATGCCGGCCGAGCCCACTTCCAGCAAGATGTGGATGACAGAGTTAAACTTGAGGCCAGCTTCGGATCCGGAATACGAGTCCAGCGCAAAATCAGTTCCAGTACCGTCCAACGTTTCAACTCCGGAACTCCCTAGAGTTCAGACGGCACCCAACCTCTTGAGGGAAACATTCAAAGTTCTAGGACAGCGAATTAGGGGAGATCTCATCGAACAAATCGGCGGAATGACCAATCCGTCTCGGTTGAATCCGGAAGGGTTCACGCACATGTAGGAGACTACACCGGAGAAGAGGAGTGAACCAACGATTTTGGAGGAGACACCGCCAAAGAAGGGGACGGAAATCCAAGTCATTGAAGACTTTGAAGAAGAAAGTGCGCATTCCACGTCCGGAATAGAGGGGGATAGCGATCCGTCTCCCGCAAAGCGCCACATCCAGACCCGGGCAGCAACAAAGACAACTCCGGCCAGGAGCGTGAAGGGGACCCCAACTAGTCAAGTGGGTAGCTGCTTAAAGAAGGCTCGAAAGCCAAGACATTAGAATTCTTAGAAAGTGTACTTTCGGATCCGAAACGGGTTTCCGAGCGTAGGCCCAGGTTTCGGGATTTTAGGCAAGTGGTTTAGGAATCTCCGGTTCTTTCAGGTCAACTGAGGCTGGTCTTTCCAGATATCTCGGAGGGGTTCAACGATTGGTTGCTGGGATTTCCGGGTTTCTTTTCAAGCTTTTAGGTGTTGATTTTGGATTTTTAGTTAGTATTTAATGGCAGGCAAGTTAGTTGTCCAGCATTCCATTCCAATTCCATCCTAGTACTTTCACGTATGTTACTTCAATTTCTTTCTTAATCTAAGTCAGCTAGGGTACTACTAGCTACACTTTGTTTACAGAGTTTTAGCTAGTGTATGCATTTGTGTTGTATCCGCGTACTGGAGCAAGAGAGGGACGAAAGAGGAGGAATCCGGATCTTGAGTGACAAATCTTTTGGGTGTTGAGGTAGTCAGGAGGGGATGCAATCTGAGTGAGGGAGTGTGAGCGTTACGTGCCTTCAAATTGCCGGAACGACGATCCGTATAGAGAGGTAAAGGTCCCTGTAAGTCCGGAACCAGGGAGGTTCCACTATAAGAAACCCCTGTTTTTTACTGCGTTACGCTGTGACATCCCCGTTATTTTTGACGTCACTACGTTTTTGGATGAACGCGCAGATCAGGGACAATTTTTTGTGATGTCATCTGAAACGTCATAATAGACGTCAGGAAATATAGGGATGTCACTTTGAACAGACGCGTTTTTCACTATGTCAAAAAAAATAAAGGATGTTTCAGATGGCATCCAAAAAAACACGAATCGGCCACGTCAGCCACTGGTGCGTCTTTCACTACGGGCAGGTGCACTGCTGTCACTGAGAGGGCAGGGGGGGTGCTACCCTATAGGGAAAACACCTTATCAGTATAGGAAAGAGCTCCAGGGTGTAAAATTCAGGCTTTCTGGGAGGATGTGAAGTCATGGGTACAAGGTAGGATTAAAGTGACATAGACACATGTAATGACTCAACAAATGTGTTTTGGTGTTACAAGTCTAGGGTATGCCAAAATAAAAAGGATGTACAGAATTAAATATTTTAGGTCCTAAAACATGAAAGATGGGAAATAAAAATGGAGACTCATTGGGATAACCTTATCATAGAGGTGAAGTTACGCAATATTATTTGGAGATGGGTTTTGAGAACAGAAAATGAGGATTACTTGGGAGTGTTGGGATCAATGTGACATTATTCCATTGGCTTTGAAATTGCAAATTAGGCCCCATAAAATGGAGAGTGACTTGTAGTCCCCATAGTGAATTCCTTCCAATGTTTTTTGGATTTACGGAGTTGGGATAAAATTAAATGGGGAGAATATAGGGGTGTCCAGTTCAAATTCATTCCATTGGGTTGGGGCTTGGGGGTCCCCACCCAATATGGGGGTGAATGGTAGTACGGGGAGTGCGAAGAAGTGCTTCCCATTGGGGGTTCGTGGATGGCCCAAACAATTTGGGAGTAATTTGAAGTCCCCACAGTGAATTCTTCCCAGTGCTTTTTGGATTTAGAGAGTTGGGAAAAAATTTAAATGGGGAGAACATGGGGGTGTTATGGCCAAGTTCATTCCATTGGGTTGAGGTTCGGGGGTTCCCCCCAAAAAATTGAGGTGAATGGTCGTGTGGGGAGTGCTAGGAAGTGCTTTCCCACCTGGGTTTAGGGATGGCCCAAACAATTTGGGAGTGACTTGCAGTCTCCATAGGGTGAAAGCACATTACGCCCCCCTACAAAGTACATCAGAAAAGTATTTTTTCAAGATGTATTTATATAACGTACTTTTTTTTAGATAAAATAAACCTTATTTTCACTTTTCAATTGATCCAATTGGTAGGTACTTATGTAGAGAAGGTATTCTACCACATTCTAATCCAATTTAGTGTTTCATCCATCCTATACAAAGTACTTTACCAACAATAAAAGCATGTTAGGTTTGCAAAATAATTACAAATGACTTTGTACAGGCCAAATGAATGATAAAAAAAGTACAATAGTTTATACAAAGATAGAATATATATACTATGCAAGGGCTTCTTGGTGATAGTAGAACTATAATTACAATATCTATTAGAATGTGGAAGTCAGATGGGCATTATCTTTTGTGGAGGAAAAAAGACACAAAAAATAATATTTACGTTCATTTTTTGATGAGTAAAGCACTACATTCACATACTGTAGCATGGCTACTGCTTAAATCTCCAAAATTTTGAATATTTGTTTGACTTTTTTCCTTGCTTCTATTCGTGAAGAATTACTTATGGTTTAGGGTAGTTTTAAACTTTCATCTTCATCTCCATGAGCTCCTTTATCATCCCGAAAGTCATTCAAAAATTAGCTAAACTCGTTCCTACCTATCAATAGAATAATAGGAACTATTTTCAATAGAAAAAGTAGTGATTTTCAGTGTCCCTTTATCACAAGGACAAAACTTCTTATAGTATAGATGTTTGTTTAACCCCTAAATGCCCAAGGCCTTTTTTTAGCTTTGAGGAATTTGTTCTAAATTGAACAAAAAGACATCATTTTGATAAGTTGTATCATTTTTTTTGGAATTATAATTGTACAAATTCAAACTAAACAATTTAGAGATCACATAGGAAAAGAAAACACAACAATATTACTTATGGATTGAAAGATTATAATGTTTCATCATAAGGATGCTGAAATTGTAAAAGAAATTTGAAGTCTTTCAATCCTCTTGTTATGTCTGCTGCTGTCGCCCTTGCCGAGGTGGGAGCGATCGCCATCCGCTGCGCGTCACCTCTCGTGCCTCCATTCGCTTCTCTCGACCTAATCTACCACCATGCGCAATTCCCCTGGCCTGCCTGCATTGGAGGAGTCGGGATGAAGTGGGGCGTGGCATGGTGGACTTGGAAGCGTGGCGGGGAGCTTGACTGGAAGGAGATTGCGTTTCTGTCCTCCTTGCCCAAGTCCCCTCACTGCACTTACAGGCTTATCCCATCTCAAGTTCCGCAAGCGACGGTCAAGGATGATGGATTCGTAGATTCCAATCGCTCAGCTGTTCGGAAACCGACCCGTTCTCTGAAGAACTGGCCTCGATGAACCGGAAGATCCAGAAGTTATAGAGCAGGAGAAACGAGCTCAGCCGTCCGTGATAGATGACATTGGTAAGTAGTCTTGGGAACCACGCATGTGCCTGAGCCTTACTTTAACCATTGGACCGTTAGAATTTCGGATGCAAGGTTTAGGGTTTAGAATTCTGGTTGACTACTGCTATGCATTTTTTATGTCCTTGGATTTGTGCAGCTCTGACTGCAAGAACGGTTTCAAAGAATGTGAAGCTTGCCCTACAACGTATCTATACGTCACGCGCAAGCGCGTACCGCGACACACTCAATGGTTTCTTGAAGGGGTATCAAGAGTGGATTGCTGAAGTTATGGCCAAAAACTCTCGAGCAGAATCTGCAACTAGTAGACAAAGACTCGCACATGCGGGTGAGAAACTGCAAGATCATTCCCTACCGAGGATGCCCGAAAGGACAAGCTGCCATTCGTGATCTGACGTCCAATCCATCTCTTCGCACGCAGTTTGATATTAGGGGTGTTGTAATTGGCAATCATGGATATGCCGCCCGTGACTGTGCGTGCGACGTTTTTGGTTACCGGGAATCCGAGGGACTCCGATATACCGGGGGTGTTGATGATAAATGTACAGGGGCTTAAGTGGACTCCGAACGATCCTTCCTCAGGGTTGCCTCTAGAGGTCAATTCCGGCAACATAATCTCGCACCAATGTAGCAAGGAAGTCCCGAACAAGAAAGTGCTCATGAAAGTAGTGACGGATGGTGACGGATGTTGACGGCAAGTCGTACTTGTTCGAGTTTCAAAACTACAATGCGCGGGCACCGGCGCGAGATGCTGTGAGTAATGTTTTAGCCAGGAATAAGACCGGAGCTTCTGCTCCAGCTGTAGTGTCCGCATCAACTCTAGCGAAGCCGATTGGGGACCAATTGAACCCGGTTGAGATGGGACGAAGAATGAGACTCTTGCAACAGGATCCAGATCTGCTGAAGCTTCATCAACAGCTTGTTGGTGGGAACGTGTTATTAGAAGTGGAGTTTTGGGCCACTTGGAAGAACTTGTTGGAAGAGGACCAAGGTGGGGTGCAGAAGCAACGCACTAGCCTTCGAAGTGCTATGCTCGCAGATGTCCGCCCACTTACAGATGGAAGGTCGAATAAGGTTACGTTCAACCTCACTCTGGAGATCATTCACTAGATTTTCGCAAAGAAGCCCGCTGTCCACCGTGCATTTCTTTTGTACGTTCCCTCGAAGATGACAGAAAGTGCATTCTGGACCAAGTATTGTCGGGCTGAGTATTTGTATAGGACCAAAAATAGTGCTGCAGCAGTGGTGAAGGCGGCCGAGGATGAGGAATTGGCAGTATTCACTACGGAAGACAACATCCTTGCACGCAGTGCCAGGCATAAAATCCGGAGGGTGGATCCGACACTGGACATGGTAGCTGACTTGAACGATGACTATCTCTCGTTACCTGGTCATGGAGTGCTTCGAGATGGGGCCAAAGAAAGCGTGGAGATGATTCAGGGTGGTGCCCGCAAACGCACCATTATACATGATATCAATTGCCACGCCGCCGTTGTGCTGGAAGGAAGCCCTTTGGATTCTGAGCTCAAAGATACGACCACAGTGGCTCATGCTCTGGAAAGGGCACTGAATAAAGATTTGTCTAATGAGGCAACGGATCGCAGAGCCGAAAAGCGTAGGACGGAGAGGATTTCTATCATGACAGAAATGGAAGATCTCCAGGGTCCCCCCCAATCCTCTTTCGTTCCGCTTACCATCGAGGATCCCCGGAATTACTTCGATTCACAGCAGTTTGTAGGGCTCGAAGGAGGAACCACGAATTCGGCGTCTATCAATCCTGCTAAATTGCTTAGTACTTTCAAGACGTAGTTGAAGAATTTTCAGACCAAGAGGCAAAGAGACCCCGCCATTGCTCCTGAGCTTGCGGTTGAAGGTTGCCATGTCACAGTTGTACAGTCAGCTACAAAGTATGAAAGAGAGTGTTGCATCTGATGCACGGCACCAGTTGTTGAGGCTTTTACAACCGATTTCCCAAACTCTTGATTCTGCGATTGCACATTACGATGGAGAGGCGGTAAAAAAGGCAGAAGCGGCAAAAAGAGCAAGAATTGCTTCAAGGCCTAATTTGAATATTCCTCTGGATGGCGCAGCGTATGCCGCCAGCTAACGGACATGGTATGTAGAACATCGTTGAATCCTTTACGGTGGATGGTGTTGTAATGGGTCCAATGTTGTGTTCTCACATTGTTTATCGGATTTTTGCAGACAGTGTTTGACACGAATGCCAACATGAATTCTCAGGTATCCACAAAACCAATTTAGGGAAGAAGTGGAAACCTATTTATTTCCTCTTTCAGTCCTCTTTTCACATGCCAAATCTAAAAAGTTGGTCACCAAAAAAATATGAGGATAAGGGCCTAACATGCAAAATCCTAACCAATTTATGGCTTCTCAAAATCTACTCTTGTCTATTGTGCAATGGACAGCCTTGTACAAAATCTTGAATAGAAAAATCATAATCGCTCATTTTGAAAATTGAATTTTTAATGCTAAAACTAATTGCATTGCAGCCAGCGGATTTGTAGCTCCTCTCAATTTCGCGCATTCTCTTGCTCTCATGCCATTGTAATCTGTCAAATTGCAGCTTAGCTTTGCTACTTGTTCAATTTCTTGGAAGAAAGAAAAAAAAGGAAGAAGATGGCAGTTCCGATTCACCCCGAGGATCCTACACCAAATCAACCCCGGATTCCGCCCCCAATCGGCGATTTGCTCCAGGCAAGCCAGATTTGCCATACTGAATTGCTATTTTGTTATTGTAAATGTGTGATTGAGGTTCCTTTTGAGAATTTATTCATATTCTTCTTTGTTTTCTTATATTACTCTTTGAATGTACTTTACATTATTGTTATCAACTATGGAGTTGTGATTACGTTTTAATTCGCAAAATCTGATTTTTTAGATGTGAATCTTTCGATTTCATTTTCTCACCTGAGAATTGGTATTCTCCGAGGTTCATTACGTTGGATTTACCCTATCTCACAAGTTCTTAGTTCTCGTTGGATATCGAGATAAACTTTCAATGCAGGGACAGATTAGGGTTTGGGTTTCTAGTTTGAGAATCACAATGTGCAGTCTAACTAAGTGCTCAAGAATATAAGATCAATATTTCACTGTTGGTTGTTATGAATGACCGAATTAAGTGATTTGCTCTAGGCGAAATTCGCGTTCAATTGCAGTCTTTATAATGCTGTTGATTGAGTTTGGATGTTCAAATGAGCTGCTTCCACAGAATTTTCATGAGCGTTTGTATAGTACTGTATGAATCTCCTTTACATTTTCCATTGACTATGGAGTTTGTGGTTAGGTTTTACTTCACAATCCACTCAAAGGTTGTGAATTTGGAAATGATCATTTCTCACATGAGAATCAGTATCCTCCTTATTCCGGTCGTGCCGATATCTAGGTTTGAACATTCTGTTGGATTTACAAGATATTTGTTCGTTTTAGATTTGGGTAAATCTCCATTACATTCTCGAGGAGTTACCTGAACACCCTTGGAAAGTACTTCAGATCGGGACAACACTCCTCCACCGAAGAGGAAGAGGACCCTTCAAGTGTTGTTGGAGTTGTCGGGGGAGGCAGGGCACGACGCAGAGGAAGAGGAAGAACTCAAAGAGCAGTCTTGGAGATAAGTTTGGAAGAAGAAATAATTTGAGTATAGAACCAGTGGTATTCAAGGTTTTGGGGGAGGCGCGCGTTGGTACGGACGTCAAGTGCAACGCACACCCTGTTTCTTATGACGTCGATTCTATCATGTTAAACGTTATAGACGTTTAATGTGACGCCCGCATAAATTGTGTGACGTTTATGTCTTCGTCATGGAGGACATGTTCTTTGAGTTGAACTCTATACAAAGAAAAGTGATTGTTTGTTCCTTAGTCAGAGAGAAATTTGTAAGAATTCAGGAATGATCAATTAGGACGTATGGGAGTCAGCCCCCTGCAAGGGTGACAGACCCTAAACCACGACGTCTTTCCAGTTTCTGTCAAGAGAAAGTTCTTGTAATGTTCAAAACAACATCCAGGCATGTCTACATCAATGTTAGATTCAATGTAGTGAGCAACAGAGGAACATGTAGAGTACTTTGAAGTCGCAAATAGCGTATGTGGACATCTCTTTTGCGGGGGTCCAGTTGCGGGAGTGATTTGGTTGTACTGACGTAGCCCCATTTTCTTCCGAAGCTGATAGTGCATTTGACCTTTTACAGTAAGGGCTACAACACAGGGTCTGATGAACCAGCTTCGGATGCTGATATTAAAGAGATGATTGAGCAGCTGATCCCCGAACTGGCTCGCGAAAAAGGCTTAAGCACTGTAATGAAAAAACTTGTGGAAATAGATCGACAGGGAGAACCATTCGGATCTATGAAGGTTCCTTTCTCCAATGACATCAAGAAATATGCAAGAGACCTTGACCCCATGTTAGGATCATGGGAAGGTCAGCCCAAGAAAGACAGACGGCGCTTATTTAGGCGCCTATATATAGGTTTGTATTCAATCCTTCTTTGTGATATGAAGAGGACTATAGACCTTGTAGTTCACTGTTGCATGTAGTTCAGAAGATTGTAAATGTTATGGAAGGTAGCTCATTGGCCATGAGGCGGGGCAGTGGATGTCACCTGTAATGTCCACAGCGACGTCGAATACAATGTCACGATTGACGTCAGTGGAAGATCCTCTACAGTGAGGGGTGGTCCCTATGGTCGTCCGCACCATAGGGACGTGCAATGTGTATCCCCTAGTGTTTTCTGGAGACATAGGGGTGTCCATGTAAATTCTCTTGTTATTCTTTGGCACATCAATGTCGTACACAATGCAGAGGTAGCTATATTAAATCCTCTGGCTTGCAGATTGGCGTATAGAGGAAGAGTCCGAGTGAGTGTCGAAGAAGTGAATGCAGCCGTTCATCACAAAAGCGCTCATTCATGTTCGTTGGAAGCTCAATCGATTGATTGATGGCGGAAAACCCAAGCCGATTGGAATGGATGACGATGTGTGGGAGGCATTGAAGGAGGCTCATGCTACCGATGCTTCCCAAGAGAAGTTAGCCCATATGTCTGCCATTTCTAAGGGGAAGGCATTCAACATAGCCCAGCATAAGGCCGTAGAGAGAGAAGTCATCTCGAGGCTGGTAAGTTTGTAGTAACTGACGTCCACTTATTTGCCCATGTCGACACCACTTTCATCACACATGTTGCGTTTGTTGTTCCAAAAAATGTCAGAAATGATGGTAGATGTGGAGGACTCGGCCTTCTTCTTCGCACGTGGAAAGACCTTTGTGGGGTGGCATTGAAGCATGTAATCATTGCATCTGAACTTTAAGTGCATATTTTTCTTCCCCGTGTCGGGTGGCATTCAAGCATGTAATCGTTGCATGTGGACTCTAAGTGCATATTCTTCTTCCCCTTGTAGACTTTGTTGCGGAACAGAGCACTGTTTGAAGCAGAGGTGGACGCAGAAGTGGCAAAGGAGTTGCAGCATCTGGAAAAAGAGAAGCGCAGAGGTCGAAGTTCCCATGGCAAAGACTTGCAAGAGATGCGCAGTCGGATGGATGAGCTTGAGAGCAGTCTAAGTCGCCTTACTGAGACCGTAAGCACGTCCCACAAAAGCATGGAGGAAATGTTACGGAAGATCCTCGCAAGTCAGTGTAAAGCAAGTGCTGGGGGACCCTGGATATTACGGAGCCATCCTCGCCTGTCGGGGCAGGGAATCCACCGCTTCTCACGTCACCTAGGGCAGAGGCATCGAAAATGGCACAAAAGGACTGTCTTGTGCCCGTGTTGTAGCCCACAGCTCCTGTAGATGTCGTTGAGCCAGTCCCCATAGCTGGCCAAAGCGATGTCAAAGACGATGTTCTTGTTGACGTTAACTCTAACAAGCGGGCTGTTGAAGACGATGTTGTTCACGACGTTGTAGCTAACGCTGAAGAGGAGCAGGTAGAAGGCGCTGGTGAAGTTGCCATCCTTGAAACTGCTGAAGGTCAGCAAGGAGTGGAAGATGTGTACGCCATAGTCAAAGACTCCGGGGCGCAGGCAATATCTGAGAGGAGAGAAAGCACGATGGAGACCTCCACGGAGCAACAGGTGATGTGACGTCTCTCTTTCCATTTTAAGTGCCAAGTGACCGACGTGAAGCACTCCCTTTGTTAGGCTAGTGACGTTATTTCCATGAATTGCCTTGTATGAGGATGGTGTCGTAGCGTAGTAGCGTTTATTTGCAATGCTTCAATTTTTTTTTACAAGTGCGTGTCAAATTGGACATTGAAGTGAACGTCACTAGTGGCAGACACTGATGCACTCTAGGGCTCAGCTTGTTCTTTTCAAAGCGAGTACATCAGAATAGTATGTAAGCAAAAGTCAAAGTTTCCTTTGAGTCCCCCATTCCATTGAATGCGCAGGTATGTTTTACAATAATTATGTGCATCTTACAGGAAAGCAAGTGCCTCAATGGTGCTCAGGTAAGGCTAGGAAGTGTAGGTGATTAGAGGATGTCAAAAGTGAATAATAATTATGTGATGGTGTTGCAGGAAGACATTGAAGTCCTTGGTGAGTCCTCAAGCCGGCCTCGGCGTGCTGTGAGGACTACGCAAGCTGCGAAGGGCACGAAGGCTACACCGAAGGCAACAATTCCCAAAGCGGTGGGTCTTCCTAAACCTACCCAACCCACTAAAAAGGTTAGGAAGGCTGCATTCCATTCACCCATACTTTCATTTGTTTCTGTATGCAACTTAAAAGAATAATGCAATTGTAGCATTCCTTGACATCTGTTGTGGTTGTATCAGAGTTCCATCAATAAATATGCATGAGCATCTTCTTGCTGGTTTTGACTTGGTGTGGTACGATGCAAGCTGTTGTTGTCAAGAAATCGGATGCACCTCGGAAGAAGTGAGTCTCTATTTGCCACATCGAGTCCAACTTCACATCGCATATGATGGTCAAGCATGTTATTCAGAACATTGAGTAGAACGCACCATGTTTTCATCGAAAGTGTTGTAGTTAATGTTATTGTGGATTTCTTCGTAGTACTAGACTATGGCATGTGCATAGCTATTTTGTGCAGAAGTTAGCAAGTGGCCTTATAATCCCAATGCCATTGAAAACACAGGCTTCTATGCTTGGACATCTCTTACAAAGACACATTATTCATCTTCTAATGGCATATCTCAATCTTCCATTCACTCATGTATATGGGCTGTAGAGGACATCGTCTTTGATGTTGAGGTTTATGATTCACGTTGTTCATGTCGTTCGAGAAAACATCCTTCCTCTCGCATTGTATGTCTTCTGTAATGCTCAAGAAAACACTGCAAATGTCACTGTGCATGTCGAACGGAACACTGAGCGCAAAGCAATGCATACCCCAGTACACGGGTTGCTCTACTTAATATCACAATAGACGTGTATGTGGACGATGTTTGCGATTTCAGCAAAGAATAAATTCCACAATATTATCCACCCAGCTCGTTTCCTAAAGCACATTCTCGTTGACTCTGATGTCATTTAAAACATCCTCCTGTCAAATGTGACGTCCCAGAGAACATCACACAGAACACCGGCATGTACCGCAAAAGAGTGCCACATCAGTTGCCACGTAGGCTGCGTGCTCCGGAAATTATTTTCCACGTCGGATATTTAGAGGTCCACGTCATTGGACACGTCACAACGTCATTGGATGAAAAAGTTGTCCAACGTGTCCCTGCCCATCGTTAAAAATCCTACGTGGATGCCAAAACCCCTCCACATGGCACTCTCAGAAACTCTTGGGTGACCCTGTTGTTTTTGATGTCACAAAAAATTTAAGCACGTTTTAGCACATAACATGGCACGTTTTTGGCCCGTTTTTTTAAACGGATTTTTTTAGACGTCACTACAGGCATCGTCCTTGTTAAATTAGACATCACGGCACGTTTTTTCCCTTGTTAAAAAAAACACTGATTTCTTATAGTGTTCCGTGCGAAGATAAGCAACCGCTAGAGGAAGAATCTCCCGCTACTCCGGAAGGTCTACCAACCTCCACATTAGTACGCTGTCTTTCCCTTGGAAATCTACTCCCTTGAGTCTAGAAGTTCGGATTCGTCGTTGTAGTAAGAAGGGTGTGAGAGTTTCTTTGTGTGACCTGTTTCCGAATCGGCCAATCCGGAAGCTGTGAGAGAATACTTCTCCCTCCTCATAATACAACTACATTGTCTGGGTGTGTTGTTTATTAGATTTAGAGTGCAGAGAGGTTAGTTACACAAGTGGTGAGTCCCCACCCCTTTCTAGATCAAGGGCGGATCCTCTGAGGGTAAAATAGAGGCAACAAAAACCATAAACTAGGGAGAGACGGAACTAGGTTCCGAAGGTGGTCCGGATCCAGAACAGAATTCAGAATGTACTAAGTTTCCGGAACAAGGTGAGAAAGTGAAACAAAGGGAATTAAGGGTGTAGTCACGATCCGGATACCTCTAATTCAAACGATATCATACTAGAGTTCCCTAGAACGATAATTCGTGTCATCTTGCAACAATTTGTTGTTGTAAGGATACTTACGGCTAACTGCGCATACGACAAAAGTCTAGATAACACTAATCACAACATAACACTATTTATCATCATTAGTGTAATGGTGGCCTACGGGACGGGTTTACTGAGTTGGCCCTCGCCATCATCCCTGGGCTCTCCATCACAACTCAAAGTCAACAAGGCTTATGGATGCCTTCTTTGTCTGAAACTATGGTAAAATCTTGAGTGGGTAATGTGGAACACTAGAGGCTTCTCATTTTGGGGAAAGCAAAAGGGACCCCCAACAAACATTAACAATGTTATGGACTTCAGTGGTTCAGGGTAAAGGCTAGTCCACACTTGGTCTTAGCAAGGTTCTTAGGCAGCAATATTACGTGAAGAATTTACAGTGCATTTACACCTGCATTACTTGGTATTCACCGAACCAACGTGGCGCATGATGTGGCATCGAGGTAAGAGCAGTACGAAGACTATTAAATCATATGCGAACTCTGGTCCACCACTACTGAAATCACATGTAATTAAAGCTTCTGAATCTCCTGAAAATGTGGATTTCAGGAAGTGCACACTGGTCTTAGTTAAAGAGACCTTGGATAACATTATATTCAATATTTTGAGAGTTTTCCAGTGAAATGGGAGTCATTTCTATTCACTTGGGAATCTCTAAGAACACAAAAGTGTTAATCAATGATGAAATTAGAGGTTCCAAACACATAAAACACAATGCAAATACATCCAAAGCAAAATTGCAAGTGCAAGAGTTGAGAATGATTGTTGGAAATTGCCATTTGTCATATTATTAATAGAAAAGGTTCTATCAGCGTACACCCAAATTTCTACAAAATGAAGGTTTGGTGACATCTATGTGGATGATTTGGGAGCTCAAAACATGGAGTCCACAGAGAGAACGTGGCAGCAAGGTCTCAGTGCTGCTTAAATCAATACCGGAGACGAACTCAAGAAATTAGAAGCACGAAAATCATAGAACGGCTACTACGTTCTCTCTGTGAACACCATGTCTCTAGCTTCCAAATCACCCACACAAATGTACTCCCATAGTGGTCTCAGAACAATCTCTACTCTCTATTGCTATTAACAATTTGGCTGGTATATATTTCTCTACTCTCTATGCAAACTTAGGGATTGTCGAGCCTATACACTACAAGAGAAAGTGTCCAAATTGACAAAAACTGGCCTGAATCAACTAGTCCTAATTGACAAAAAATTGACAAAAAATTGACAAGTTTTTGTCACTGACTCTGGACAAAAAAGTGTCCGAATTGACAGAAAATTGTCCAAATTGACAAAAACTTGTCAATTTTTTGTCACTTTTTTGTCAATTAGGACTAGTTGATTTAGGCCAATTTCTGTCAATTTGGACACTTTCTCTTGTAGTGATATGTGCATAATTAGAACCTCTTCTACATACAATTGTACATCAAGTACAAGATGCACTCCTCATTTTCTCCCGTGCCTTTAGAATTTCTTGTCCCCAACTGTATCCCCCCTTGTTAATATGTCCAAAATCTCGAATGTGTTGCCTCCTTTGCGCTTGCAACGACCTTCTTTCCCATGCGTCCCAACTTGGAGTTGAGACATCAGTACAGAATGATCCACTACGCTTTGGTTCTTCAATCTCCCCCGTTCAGACGGAATGTGTGGCCGTGGAATGGACAATCCAACAATAGGGATCAGAAGAGTTCCCGAAAGTAGATTAATTGGGGCCTTGGACTTCTCTTGTGCTATGGAGGTTGGATAATTGGCGTCCCCGTAAAGCTTCCTCTGAGTCCCCTTGTCCGAGGCAGTTGGTGACATTGATGACGCCTGGAGATCTTTGGAGCGCAGAGGAAACGGCGAGCATGAAACTGGCAAGTGCGGTTTCTTCTCCAGCGGACTGTCCACCACTCCCTCATTGATTGGTTTCCTTGAGAAGTCCATAGTGGAATTGACGATCAGAGCTGAGCAGAGGAAGTTCCCAGCATTGAATATAACGTACTGTCCATAGTCGAGGATGAAGTCCGCAGATGCCTGACATGGGAGTCCTTCCGTTGCAGGGTACTCCGATGTGTTGTCCATCTGCAACAAACGTACTTTGAATTAGAATAACAATCGAGAGAATTTCGAAATTGGACATCATTTTGGGCTCTCCGTAGTCAAGATTGACAAGAGAGTCCACAACCGTGATTGCCCGCGAAGTTGCAAATCAGCGCAACTCGAGCTAAAATGTACGCGACTCCAAAAGTACTGAATGAGGCTTCAAAACACTACACATTAGCTCCACTCGCGCTGAATCGCATACCTCCAGTGGGTCAGCTATCTAGTGCCACTAGGCGACCCCCGACCCACTGCCAATGGTGCAGGACTAGGAGGTACCAATTACTCATCAATTGATTGTGCCTCATCTACGTTTGGGAGGAGTGAAGGCATTGGTGGAAGAGAATGTGCGACAACAGAAGGCCCTTTCTCAAGCAAGCAATTGATATTCAAGAGGCCTGCGATTCAAGAATTAGGAAAAATAGTCTTTGTGAGAAATCTATATATTACAATTTCATGAAATGAGTTTTCATTTACAAAACTAGTCCTACATTTTTTGTACCACCTGAATTGCTTCTACTCGACATGCTATATCTACAATTAAATCTCTAGTCCAAAGACTACAATACAATTCAACGCGAGTTGCACTAAAACTACACATAGGACACTGACTGGTCATTGGACACAATCTGCAGGTGGTTCCTCGATGGGTTGGTCAGAATTTGCTTGGATCGGCCTAAAATCATCCATTGGCAGGACATGCCCAATGTCAATGTCCTCCATTGCGGTGTCTCCCTCGCCGGCGTCGACACCACTCCGTTCAATGGCCTCTGGAGCTTCCTCTGTCGGCGGGAGTAGGATCGAGATGGGATCCGCACCAGAAAGAGGTGGAGGCGCATTGTCCGAGTGCACCGGGCTGGAGGCGTTGCTAATGTTGGAGCTGGAGGGTTAGCCTTGCAACATCAACGGTGGCGACTACGTCGTGGGCTGCAACTCAGCAAGAGGCTGGATTCTGACCCTCAACATCAGCAGCTATATGATCTCCCTGTTCCTCCAGGACTCCTCCTTCATCCAATCCGTCTTGTGTTGGTGCATCTCCATGTTCAACAACCGCTCGTTTGTATTGTCGGCTCTCATTTAAGCCAACGCTAGCTCCGTCTGCTTCTGCAGAGCCGCCAGAGATTGTGCTGTCGACTTTTGAATTTCGACCAGCTGCTGGACGATACTAGTGATGGGATCTGTCTTCTTCTTCTTCTGTGGCCGGCCAGAAGGAGTGGGCGTTGATGACAGGAGAGTCTCCTCAATGGTCACTTGCCGGGCCGAGGGCCGGTTTCGTGTTCCAACCTCCTTAGGTTCTTGTGCTAGGGTTGAACGGCTTTGCCGCTCAACCCTGGTTTGTTCTGTTCTCTTACTAACGTAATTTAGCTCTAACTCCTAATTCACTGATTGTGCCGCCCAGGCCGCTTACGGCTGGGTGCTTGTATTCTACTTCTTGCAATAAAGGGTCTCCTTTATTTGTGTCAAAAAAAAAAAGTTCCGAGGATAAATAGTTGTAGTTATGTCCTATACAGTTTGATTCCTTGCCATCCAATCCATTGGACGTTTTGTGTCCGCCTTGTTGTTCAAGGGTTAATGCCCATGTAGTTCCAGAGCCTCCTTACCATATCGGGTATAGGTCCCGTTAGGAGACTCTTATGCTCCCCGACGGGAACTTCGGCACTGCACTAGACACGTTGGGATCCAGGAACGCCGAGAATGTTGACATAATTTATTATGGCATTTATGCTTGAATTGGTTCAATCTTCTTTCAGTGAATGCCATAGGGTTGCGCGTAATTGCATCGACTCATTTGTTGCAAGCTGAGAGTTCGTTCAAATTGCTACAATTTGATTTCATTGGAGTTGCATGTGCTTGCGTTGTCGTGTTCATCGAATTGCAAAGCTGAGAGTTGGTTTGATTGCGCAGACTTCTGCAACACGTAGGAATTCAATGCATCTATTCTAGAATTGGTTACTCCTTTGTTACCGCCATCGCCTTCACCAAGCCCGTCTTTAATTCTTCATCTAAACTTCATTACTCGCCCAATCAGCTCTGCACACAAAATCCAAAGCAATTCAAGCTTACAATTACACCAATTTCAAGCAAGAATTCATGGAATTCAGATTCCAACTTGGTTGCAAGTTTTCCAGAATTCAGATCTCCTGTGTGTACCGATGATGCACTATTGTGTGGTTTGAAGAATCGTCTAGAGAGGCGATGGAGAGGAACCAGTGGCTATGGTGGCTTCTTGTAATTTCAACTCTGCTCACTTCCTCGTGTGTAGGGGATTCGGTTTGTCATCGACAAGGATTGTTAGTATCATAAGGTGCCCTATGACAGAGATGAAGTGCTCGTCTAGTATGTCTTGTATGAAGTCGGAGAGCATGTGGTCATTTGATGATAGTCTGGGTGATAGTACTCGTGGTCTGGTTTTAATATGGAGCAGAGTGTCATCCTTCTCTTTGACATCTACATCATCATCGTCATCTACAGGAGTAATGAGCTGGCTTGGAGAAGTATCTCTACTCTACTTCCGTTCCCGGTCCTGGTTAACCCTGTCAGGAAGATCGAGTACCTAAACAATCCAGTGTCAAATCCAAATTTAGTTAGCATCACATCAAATGTATCTCAATGTGAAAGAGGTAGAAAGGAGCTAAACAAAAGCTAATTAGGGAAGAATATATCAGCATGTCAAGAAGCAGACAAACCTTTGTGCTAATGCTATGGACTAGCCCCAAAAAATGATATAGAATAGAATAAAGTACCAATTCCATATTAACCACCTACATGCTGAATTTTTGTCGTGTTTTTTTGAAACTAGTATTGAAGATAGAAAAGCTCATTAGCTTCCTAGGAATATAATTTTTTTCACTATCGATGCCCGGGAACAAAAGTTATGACCAAATAAGCTCAAAATAAGGGACGGGGGGCAGCAAAAAAAATATTGATTTTTTTTTCTAATAGATTATATTTTTGTCTATCTGGAAAGCTTTTATTCATTTCATTTGGATTTGTTATGAGAAAGTTATGGACATTCTTGTTTTTCAGGCAGTTAGAGTATCTTTTTGAAAAAAATAACTTGTAGGATTCATTTCTCAATGAAATTTTGACAATTTTTCAAAAAAATTCTTGCATGGTTGAGTTTACTTGCTAGAAAAATCCCACCATTGTGATTAGTGCATTTTAATTCCATCTAAAATAAATTAATATTTTAGATTTTCTTCCTATCTCATACCTACTTCTACTTAACAATTTTCTTAAGAACGAAAATTAAGTTTTTTTAATTTTTTCCCTAAACTGTTCAAAGTCAAAAAATCTAGTCCCACAATGTGTTGAAAAACTTGTTTTTTCCACTTTAAATGCAAATATCTTACAATCTGTGCTATCAAATATTCTGAAATTTTTTCCACACTTTTCTATACTAGTTAGGTATAAGATCCTACGGCTAAATGTGAAAAAAAATTAAATTTTTTTTTCACTTTTTGCTATAGAAATGGCAATTTTCAATGTTTTTTGGCAGAAAACAAGCCTTGGGCCTTTAGGGGTTAAGAACCACTTTAGATTTCACAATAAAAGCATCAAGCTCAAGACAACAACAAAGATAGGGTCAAAAAAAGCTTACTCTGCTTCCTCTTTCCAAAGATTCTTCTTTCACAAAGCGAACCTCTGGTGTCATACGTAAATTCATCCGCTTGTGCAGATCCATGCACATACTCCGCTTTCGACTTCAATCCTTCTAATGCTATCTCCTCTCATTTCGTCCTAATAGAAAAAAAAAACTTTGCAACTTGCAGATATGTCAGTAATGAGTCTCTACTAGGAGCAATCACTACAAGAAAAACGTGTCCTAAATGACAAAAATCAGCCCCTCCTAAATGACAGAAATTTGACAAGTTTCTGTCAATTAGGACAGAAAATTGTCCAAATTGACAAAAAACTGTCAATTTTCAGTCAATTAGGAGGGGCTGATTTCTGTCATTTAGGACCAATTTCTGTCATTTCGGACATGTTTTCTTGTAGTGAATCATCAAAAGTCACTCCTGCAGCCACATTTTAAAACGCCAATGTAAACAGTTCATGACTTCATTGAAAATAAGATTGTAAATATTAAAATTAGTATAGACTTGATCCCATCTCCCTTCTCTTATATTGCCCCTTGTTATCAACATGAATTCATACACTTGCTTGGCCTCCTTAGTAACTAATGTAAGCATATCTTGGCTAAAATACCTATGCCCACTGCTCTTTAAATTAAAATGGAGTTGTTTACAGTCGATAATCTTTGGTGGTCTACAATCTCCCAATTTGAAAATTAAAAAAATGACCCCAATAGATTTGGTTTATGTATTCAAACTGATCTCTACAGCTCTATTGTAAACTCCCATGAACCACGCTTATACACCACTACAAGAAAATCTGTCCAAAATGACAGAAACTCGTCCTAATTGACAAAAATCAGCCCCTCCTAATCTACAGAAAATTGACAGATTTTTGTCAATTTGGACAATTTTTTGTCAATTCGGACAATTTTTTGTCCTAATTGACAAAAATCTGTCAATTTTCTGTAGATTAGGAGGGGCTGATTTTTGTCAATTAGGATGAATTTCTCTTGTAGTGCACGGTTAACGTTTTAAAGTTTTACCAAGGATCCGAGCGAGGGGTCAGTTCACCTCAGCTAGGAAAAGCACAATCATAAAAAAACAATGTTAATTTTAGGATTCAATTGTAGAATCTTGTGTTTTGATTTTTTTGAAACAAATGGACAATTCCTATTGAAATAAGGAATAATACAAAGAACTAGAGGATAAGCCCCGGCGAACCTTTCTTACTAATTTTTAGACAACTAAGTGCAAACAAGTCAGATCCCCAGAGACAACCCAACACTTAGGTGAAGACCCCCCATCTTCGGGAGTGACAAATTCCATCTAATCTATAGGTGATTTCGAGCTCCAAAGAATCCTGTCTGTAACCAACTAACCATGTACAATTGTAGAATCTTGACTTACACTATTAGGAGGTGTAGTAAAAAATGACCATTTACATTGCAAGATAACTAATATCATTTGAAGTGAAAAACAAGATGTTTTTGTAAGCTTCCAAATAAGATCAACAAACTTTGATTTCACTGATTTAAATATTTGTGCTAATAAATAGAGACTTGAATTTATTGTTTTATTTATATTGTACTATTGAGTTGAAGATCCATAGGAAAGAAAAATCCCAAGATTGTTATCTTCATATATTCTTCAAAAGGTCATTAAGTAGGAGGAAGTATTTAGACAAATTGAAAAAAATAATGTTGTAATACAAGATTGAAGAATGACAATTTAATGATGACAATATTGTTACAAGAAATTTTGAATAAGTCTAACTTTCATTTTTTGTTTTTGAAAGTTGTAAGCATTGAATTATACAATAAACTTAATATTTTATTTTTTCTATAAAGATATGGTATTTTCCATTTAACCAATCAAACATTGAATGAATCTAAGGAGGCTTTTCTTTTTATTAAATCAATTTTGTTAGATGACACTACACGAGAAACGTGTCCTAAATGACAAAAATCAGCCCCTCCTAAATGACAGAAATTTGACAAGTTTCTGTCAATTAGGACAAAAAACTGTCCGAATTGACAGAAAATTGTCCAAATTGACAAAAAACTGTCAATTTTCAGTCAATTAGGAGGGGCTGATTTCTGTCATTTAGGACCAATTTCTGTCATTTCGGACATGTTTTCTTGTAGTGTGAATATGGTAGTGTGTTTGGTTTTATTCTTAGGGCAACATTATTTTTTTTTATGGGCACCGTCTGGAGACGCTTACGCTCCCTTGACGGGAACTTCGAGGATATGAAGGGAACACAGGAATGGGAATGAGAACGGGAACTCGAAGCGGGGAACGGGAAGTTGATATTGCGGTTGTGCATCTCTCTTGCGCGTCGTCGCAATCGTATATCCGCCCGTACAGAGAGCGCGATCGAGGGAGCTCTCCGGCGAGGGTTTTGGTGTAGAATGGCGTTTTTTGCGACATGAATGGCTGCAGTTGCAGCGGCTTTCCTAATCTAATGGAGTGTGGGAGGATTTGCATCTAGCATATGAAAGGATTGTGATTGCCAGGGTTTGTTTAGACGAGGAGGAACGAGAGCGTAAGTGTAAGCGACCTAGTGCACAAGATTCAAGCTCAACATTTGAATTCCACACCGAAATACGCGCTTCCAAACACGCTCACCTGCATTGAGATTTTGAGTATGCAATTTTCAAATTTGCGCTCTTCCACGTTTGGGTCAGCTCCATGTGTGATCAACTCCTCGGCATACTTTTTGATCACCACTGTTTCTTCTCCGTTCACTGAGATTTGGGAGTTGGGCATTGCAAAAAAAAAGCAGGCAGCTCGTCCATAGAGCTCAATGAACTTACTCGAGACATGGAAGACTTATCCGCGGGCTCCTTGTCGGACAATGGAGATTGTTCCTCGCTATTTTGCCTCCCACGCTTGGATTGAAACATGTTCAAAGATTTCTCGATTAGCATGGCCTTCTCGGCTGAGCTTCGCGGTGAAAACACTGCCTTCTCATTGGCAGCGTGGTGAGGGATCTTCCATCTTGAGAGCCTAGCTTCTTCGAAGCTCGATTCGTGCCATCCTCTCTCGTGGTAAATCTCGGACCCTACCAGCTACAGAGCTCCAGACAATGAAGCGGTAGTGACATCCCCATTCTCTGATCCTCTGATGCCAATAAAAAAACAGAAGCCTCCGATCAGTATTCGATTTGAACCACAAAAAGGCAGGAAGATTTGACGGACATGCGTCAATTAATCAACAAGCTCGTAGATTCGGTCCCCCGATGAAACATCTGACGGGACGAAAGCATAACTAATGAAAATACACACAATCTCAAATGATTGATAAAATTGAAACTATTGTCCAACAAAACTG
This sequence comes from Climacium dendroides, assembly GCA_950106755.1. Lineage (NCBI taxonomy): Eukaryota > Viridiplantae > Streptophyta > Bryopsida > Hypnales > Climaciaceae > Climacium > Climacium dendroides. The sequence continues at coordinate 32,242,500 of OX467086.1, forward strand.
TTCAAGTAGGTAGTTTCAAGCCCAACTTGTTCACAAACGGTACTACCAGACTCTCTTCGGAGTAGAGAGGCAATGGATGGCTTCTCACTTTCTGTGAAATGCAAAAGAGGATTGTTCTGCAAGGCCTCTTGGTCTTTGTATTTATGAAAACTCCCAGTGAGCACATAACACCTTCAACTATTCCAACTGACTAATCATAGATTATACGGAGTAATATTTTAGAATCGTACAGACCAGAAGTGTAAGCTTGTCTGCCATTAAAATTCTAGGCAATAATACATAAGTACTCCACATGATAGTTGGCAGATGACATGCTAGCTTCCCACGGAGATCAACATACCTACGCAGGTCATATGCTCCATCAACTTGTTGTCTGAGAGTACTTGTCAGTACAGAGGCATTCTTCGATTTCATCCTAGGATGAGCTTCTTCACACTCATCGTCAACAAAGACTTGCATTGGTGGGTGGGCCTCAACATGCTTTGGGACTTTACCAATTCGTAGCACTTTGGTCTCTATCCATCTTGCAGGTTGCTGTTAATCTCCTTCTTATTTTCCTTTTGGGTCCCCAAATTCTTTCATGTGGTGCTAACAGCGGCACGCGTGCTGGAAGGTTGAGAAACAGATGAACGAGTTCCAGAATGAAACTCATCATCCACGAATTTCTCCATCTCTGACCTGCTAGGATATGGAAGGATGTGGGTAGTCAGATGAGTGTTCATGCATATCACACGATCAGGGACTCATTAGGAACTCCCAATTCATTGAGATTTCACCCAAGAAGAAGAAATTTAATAGTTAGGGATTAATTGGACTTTGCTGGGCAAACTACATATAGCGGTTTTGTTGAAATGTTCCTAGAAATGATAACCCTTTACATTATAGTAGACACCACAAGCGCATGTGGAACAATGAATTGCACGCACCTCTGCACTTGTGGTTGTTGAATCTTTCGACGCTATTGATCTTGTCAAAATAATGGATTCCTGGCAGAAGAACCTGGCCAGACACCTTATTCATTAGCTGAAATAGAATGATTTTAGGTATCTTGTGCTGGATGAAGTACATTAGTTGACCAACAAATTGAACACAAAAAGCCTTAGAGCTCATATCCAGTGTAACGATGTACTCACGGGATTGAGAACTTTTGCTATCTCCAAAATGACGCAACTTCTCTGGTTCAAAAACATCGCTCTGATCCTGCGAGGAGTAGAAGAAACGAAATGACTCAAAATAGACTCTAGAATGTCGTGATTGATTTTCGGCAACAAGAAAGCATTAAGATGATGCATGAAGTCATGTCCACACAATTCAGGTTTACCTCTTGGAGTTTCCGCTCATTCCGTTGCATCATACGCTTCAAAAAGCTCTGATACATCAACTGTAGTCTCGTTGCTGGCTGAGCACCCCTGCCACCCAAAAGACTCTCTCCAATTAGAGCTCTAAGGACAACATACACATTCATGAATGTGATTATAATTATCCAGGAGATAGCGTAACATGCATACATTACCTTCGCAAACCAAGCTCGAAAATTTCATTTGCTTTGGTGTAATTCTTGCACAACTCCTTATAAGTGGCATAGGCCTCATAAAAAAGAGCATGGTCTTGCCCTATAGAGCGTGCTTCAAGAAATTGGTATATCTCTTGCGGCTCTTTACACAAATCGGCCTGGAAGCAATGCGAATTTCTCAGAGTTAATCAATGAAGCAATCTCAATGCTGACACTTCACTACGTTTATCTCAGGACACATCTTAAATTGAGGGTTATCTTGGATCAGAGGGGATTGGTATAATAAAAAGAAACCGCGATCAGAAGGTTATCACAGAAGAGAATGAGGACTACATAATCGTCAAGTATTATGTGTGGTTTCAAATCGCACTACATTTGTATAGTCAGAGACAAACTCACATAAATCACCCAAACTCGCAAGTAGCGAACGTCCGACTTGTAACACTCATCATCCTGAAAAGTGCGCATGCAGGCCTCGACCACCTGCAGGAGTTCAAATTGATACACCCCCGATGGATATGCATCTAAGGGGGCATCTGTTGAGATGAAACTGACGAACTAACTATTATTTTTGCAACAAACAAGACTCAAAATCTCTCCACGATGATGGTTGACTTTGAGGTTCCCACTAGACTACGATTTCAGACTTCACAAATCGTCTTAAGTTATGGATTCAAGAGGCTTCAGACAGGGTTTCTCGATGCGAGCATACTTGCAACATGTAGGCATCCCAATCGATCTTCATGTCTGAAAATCCCAGAAGAACACACAAAAACCAAATCACACAAGGTCAGCTCCAAATCATATACTTGCATAGACATTCAAACCTATTCAATCTACAAAGACAATTGGAAAATTAGGGTAAAAGAGAGTGAGAGCTTCACTTCGATCAACAGCAATGGGAAAAGCCTTTTCACCAACGAAAGAAAAAAGAAAAAGAAATTGACGAAACAAAATTTCACCACAATTTTTGTACAGACACCGATGATTCACAGAACTAAATTCACTTCGAGAGCCCTAAAGAAACAAGATGTTCAAACTGTGCCCCCTGGTTTTCTAGGAGTTTCAGATAGATCATCGGGGAATTTCTTTCTCCACTTTTGATTCTTTTTGGACCAAAACGTACAACATTCTTCACTGACTTCGCTGATATACTATATTAACCCTGTTTGAAATATATATTTCACAATAAGATCAATCAAATTGATCATTTTAATACCACGGATCCTCGGTTTCTTAGGGTTTAATTGTTTGCAATCGACTTGGTGCTATACATGAGCTAAACTACAGATTCTTAGTACCTTCCAATAGCGTCGAAGCTCTATGCAGATAATAAAAATGAAAAAGATTCAGAAGGAGCTCGCAATTAGAAACAGAACGTGGAGTTGGCTATACAATTCTTAAACATTATGATTACCGTTGAGAGATCACCGTTGAGAGATTAAATCGTTTAAGAATTGTCCACTTGAAGACCCACCAACTTTGGGTCTTCACAATCCTCCCACCTTCATAATGTAGTGGCCGTCTCTGCATCTTGCACTCACTCACAAATCTCTCACTTCCCTTCAGGTACAAACATTCATTTCTTCCTTTCATGTCGCTCTTTGTGGAAGTATACTTTGTGGTAGGTTTAGTCTTTGCAGCTCTGCATTTGGTTGAGTATTCAAGCTTTTCAGTAGAAAAGTTTGAAAATTCCCTTTCATGTTGCTCTTTGTGGAAGTATATTTTGTGTGGTAGGGTTTAATCTTTGCAGCTCTGTCCTGGTAGTGTGCTAGTGTGCTTGGTACCATCGCCACAGGTCACACTAACTTAGTGGGCTTAGAGAGTGGTTTCTTGAGGAAGAAATCGGGCATGAATTGAGCTTATAATTGATTAGAGAGTAGAGTGAGTGACGAAGGGAAATTTGTGTACCTAAGATTAGGCAGTCACGAATTGTGAGATTTGCGTTGGCTTCAGCAGCCTTCTTCACCTCTAGTTCAGTTTTCTTCACTTCAGCAAAGCATTCTTGTTGGCACATTGCGTACTCGGGTTTGCTCTCGTCTTGTAGAGAGATTTTAAAAGAAGAAGAGAAAAAGGCACGGCTGGCTATGAGGCTCACGAACTGTTTTTTGAAGGTTTCTGAGAGAGACGCAGTAGTTTGCCCTGACTCTGTCCCCATATCCAAGTGTACAAGTAGCCTCAGCGATCATACTAATTCTATCTTTCTCGCCTTTTTCATTGACGCGACTTCTATGTGCCACCATCTCCAGTACGTAATTTCTTCTATGCGCTTCTTCACTGAAATTTATTCAATGCTCTCAGTTTCTGGGCATTCATGCTTTCATGTCAAGATGCTAAAATTTCTGCTTTTTTAACTTTCTTAAACCCTAATGGACCAAGAATTGATATCCTTACACCCTAATGAACCATGAAGCCCAAATTGGGCCTCATTTTTTGGTAAGCAGTTTCGATTAGGTTACACAGGGACTTGCTTTTGTCTAATCCTATTTATTGTTTGGCCAACACATGCAATGTTTTGTTTTGGTTCTAGTGACGTAAAATCTGGTCCCATATGAAATATATTTTCACTATAAGAGCAATCAAATTAGTCGTTTAATAATTTTGAATCCTTGGTCTTTAGGGATTAAAGAGCAGATGTTGGTTTACCATGAGAGACCACACACCCTACCGATGACTTCAGACAGATTCTTGCTCACCCTCACCCTCTACCCATCAGCAATGCATAGTCTAATTAAGTCTGATGGAGTGATCCTTTGCCTACTGATGAACCTTTGATTTCTTTGATAGGAGCGAAGCGTTTAAGCAGGAAACTGAACACGTGATCAACGAGCTCAAAGGATCTCCCCACTGGGTGGAGACTCAGCTAAGGACAATGGAATCTCATTACTGAGCAAAAGTTGCTACAGACCAAGACCATATCTCAAATCATCTTGTAAGCGAATATCATCGTTTGCATGCTGAGATACGAGAAAGGGTTAAGGATGGCTTTTCAGGTATTCTTTTTCTAACATTAATTACATATCTCTTCATCTGTTGCTCATGAGATTTTTGTTCACCGTGGACTGACTACCTAATTTTAACGCTGTTATTTTCCATCTCTGCTACAAGAGAATTCAGATGTAAATTCCTTAGTGCCCAAGAAGAAATCATACCTTACATTTTTTGTGACAAAAATATGTTTTTTCAATTTGCAGTAAGTGGCTATAAGTTTTCAAAGTGGACATTGAACATCTTGCTTGGTTACTTCGGGGTTAACTAACGATCTAGCTTGTGCGTTCACTATTCCATTATAAGAAACCAAAATTTATTGATGTCAAAAGGAACGGATTTTAGGTGATATTGAAAAAAACAAACCCATGTTTTTATGTCAACAATGATGTCCAATATAACATCAATGGACATCGTTGTTGACATAAAAACATGGGTTTGTTTTTTTGATGTCACCTTTGATGTCACCTAAAATCCGTTCCTTTTGATGTCAATCCGTCACGTAAAACAAGGTTTTCTTATAGTGTTCTCTAGAGGTTGAAAAGTATCATTTATAATTCTTTTTTCTAGTATTGAGTTTTATATGCAAATAAGGCTTTTCTAGTGATATTTTTGTAGTTGATGGTAGATGTTCTTTTTCAAGCAAAATTTTGTGGTTGATGTTCGTCACTTGTAGGTCTGAGCTTGGCAACAAAGGAGGTTCATGAGCAGTTGCGAGGTGTGGAATCCTTGCAAGAGGAGATGACGGACAAGCAAAAAGAGATGTTAAACCAGCAGAAGGACATGTGTGATCACTAGCACAGCCTGGCAAACTTACTTTCTAAGGAGTTTGCAACGCTTCATGACAAAACTTATGAAATTGCGCACTCCATGTCTGAAGAATTCTCAAGTTTACATGAGAAGTCTCTTTGTGATAGTAGACTCTTTGGGATCTTTACAAGAAAAATCGCACATTATGGCCAACTCTTTGACCAAGGAGTTCTCAAGTCTGCATGAAAAATCGCATGAGATTGCTCAATCTTTAACAACGGAGTTCTCTAGTCTACATGGCATAACACATGAAATCGACAATGGAGTTCAAAGGCGAGCTCATTCTCTAGTAGTTGCCATATTTTTTAGTCTTCGATAGTACTCACCTTTAGTTTGTCGGTGTTTAACCACCATCATTTGTTTTGACAATATCAATTAGTTTTAATCAATGTGAAAGTATTCAATAAGCATCGTATTAACTTGAGCATGTTGCAGGTCCTTGACTGGTCAGAAAGCATTGCTCGATGAGCAGGTCCAAGCAAAAGAGGGACTTCATAATCTGAAGCAGCTGCAAGAGAGTGCTTTTGAAGAGAATCGTGCTTCTGTGTTGGCATTCACTCAGGAGGCTAAGATGCATCAATAAGAGTTTCTTACGTGGCAAACGAAGCTAGGAGCAATGCATGAACAACTGACAAGTGGTTCCAATGCAATGCTTGAAGCACAGGTGATAGAGCGGTATATTTTGTTTTCACTTCTCCAGTTAATGAGTATAATCATGGGGTCAATTATGTATAAAAGCTAATGTAGTAATGGGTAAATTTCTTCTTGTAAACATCTGTCATGAAACTGTTATGCTTTGTGTTTTCCAAGGTTGTTGATGATTCTAGAGTTCCTTCAATCTTCTTCTAACTCGGCCAGCTGTTGTGATGGGTTGCTGCAGGAGTCATTTGTCTCGTAGCAATCAGCAGTGTTTGCATCTCTTGAGAGGTTATTCTCTTTACACAACGCAATCCTGCTGGAGTCAAGGGCTTTGAAGACCTTCCTATTCTATGTTGCAACCTCTATTTTCATTTACATGAGCACCAACACAAAGTAGACTTATAATGCTCAGCTGTTACTTTACTGTGGTATAATTTGTCTCACATCTTTCGCTGTCATTGTTCAATTTCTCAACAGTCTTGATCATCTTAATGTTTTCATATCTTAGTTTTACTTGAAGAAGTATTCAAGAGTAGAGAACCATATTTGTATTTTCAGTAACCAATTTGGCTTACAATTATACGTTGTTTACAAGCTAGAGTGATTAAAATTTCGAATTGCCAAGAGTTATAATTAAGGCTGTCGCTACAATGATGCAGGGCTTCTTCTCACGTTTGCAGTGGAGCTATGGATTCTTCGTAGCCAGACAACCGCTTCACAGGGATTACATCAAACCTTGTTGCTATTGATTTTCCCTCGGTTGACTTATGGGTTTACAACTGTTATCCTTCTTCTATACCACAACATTTTATCTGGAGAATTACAATAGATGCAACCACTTGTTGCGGAGTTTTCCAAGGTGCAACTAGACGCGTTTCTGGGAACTCTGGATGCAATAGAACAGGTGTACCTTCAACTGCTGAACAGATTATTATGGGTTTTTTTGCTTTGGGTGTATCGCTGCAGTCATACCAATTGGGGTCTTTGCTTTTTCGCAATGACATTGTCTGAATGTGTGCAGTGCGCTATTGTTGATGATAGTAGTGGAGGACATTCCAGAATTTCATTTTCAAGAGGGTTCAAGCAGGATCTTGGAACTTTGGTTATAAAAACCTTGTTGATGACACTTGGAACCCTAACCCTTAGCCAATTGGTCGCTGTGATCCTGATATAGGAAGAGAGAATATGAGGTGATGACTTGTTAGAAGAGCATTGTTAAAAGCTTTGAAGTAACCGCCCCCTTGCATGATTCTACCCTAGAAACGAGCAAGAGAAGACGTAAAGCTGGGCATCTTGTGCATGATTTGGCTCTCTGTTGGTCGTCCTCGGAGCGCACTATCGATTGCTTGTCGTGGTCTCTACACTTTGAGTTAGAAGGTGTATCGACGTATAGCTTATTAAGTGCACAAGTTCAGCAGCTTTCGAGCAAAATATCCGAATCATTTATTTGAGCATGGAGCATGAAATCTAAGTTTGATTGCAGCCTTTGATTATATCATCTGTGGCTACCTGAGTATTTATTCCCGGTGTTCCAGCTATGCTGTTTTGGATTGTGCTGGCCATCTTCTTGCTTGAAAGCCCAAGCCTCTGCAATGCAATTGATCCCTTCATATACTGTATTCGTTTGTTGTATTAGTAATCACATCATTAGGTTGCAGAGGTATACCTCTACTATTTTGATCTTAGCACCTGCCCGGGGTCTCAAAATGTTCACTCCGACATAGTTTGAAGATGTAAACCAGTGTAATACAATCACTGTTGGTGTATCAAGTGTGGAAGATGTTCTAGAATTTCATTTCAGAAGTCATCATCATGCACGTGATGCTGTCTTCACGGTGTATGAACTACAAACACAACTTGGAGTGCAATTAATGCAATCTGATTTTTGCATATTCACGACCCTAAACTGCATTCCCCACTCCTTCCTCTCAAACAGCAAGTGCGTTGTCTGGAAGCACAATTCCATAGCGATCTCCACTCCGTGCGACCCTATCGGCCTCAACACCGCGCGGCCAAAACACAAATCACAGCGCCGGAAGTGGATTGCAGCCTAAGACCAACGGTCTCCGACCAACTAGCGCCGGTCACAAATCGGAAACCAAGAACAAACCGCCGTTGCACATCTCTCCAATCCGCACCCATTTTCTCACTATTAGTACGCTGCCCACTCCTGCCAACTCCACATCCATAAGCCTGACACTCGCCATGACCTAAATTCTGGATGCACTTGACAATTTCCTCCTCCACAGTCTAGTGAGGACTTGTTTTTTAATTTTGAGTGGACAGTTTTGGTCCTCTTGGGCGGCGAGGGGTTAATACACAACGAGAGGAAGAAAGTAATGAAAAATCCCACCGTAACCATAAACACTCAGTAATAACACTCAAAATGGAAAAAGAGATACTAAACAAACACAAAACGTAGAGAAATTATAAAATTCAATATAGAGTCCCAACTCTTAAATTGCAATTCATGGTGAGAGTCAAACCCTAATCCAAGGTTACACCAGCAGGGCCTCGAGAAACCCCAGAATTGACAGTCGTTCCTACTCAAAATGGCAGAAGTTCATTGTAATGCTCCCTTACGATACTCGAAGCAAAGATGCCGGTAAACGGCAACGGCGACAGTGCTCACTTCTTCAAAGCATGCTATTCCAAAACATAGCATGGCAGCGCTTCAAATATAACATATACCCTATTTGCTAAGGTCTACATATACAAAGATAGAGATTCTGAATATCTGATGCTCACTTTTGTAGATCAAACTAGGCAGTCCCTTGCATACTTATCATACTCAGGTGAAGACCCTCGTTGCTCAGCTTCATGGACAAATTCATCGGAATCTACAATACAAACCAGTGTCAAGAGACAAATACTTACATATTCATAATTGAAGCTAAACAGAGTATACATCAGTAAGTCAGTAAGAGAATTACCTCATGCACAAGTCGCTCATAGTCTTCTGTCCACTTTACTACAAGGTCACCACCATTAAGTACTCGAACCCATACACCATAGGCATTGGCTTCTCCAAAAGCAGTCTGGTCAGAAACCAACCAACCAAAAAATAACATAAAAACAAGAATATTAGGTCTAAGATATCTAACGTTCCATAATTCTAGTGACTATGAGAAAGCCAATCATCCTCATGATCAACAATCCATAGTGGTTTAGGATTTTACATTCTACATTTTTTTTATTTTAATATTTGAACTAACAATTCCAAAATGAACTAGGATAAAAAAAATTTAATTTCTTTTTTCTTCTAGAAGGAATTAAATAAAATGAAAAAAATTAATAAAATTAATATAAACAAGAAATTAATTTTTAAAATTACTAATATATAATTATTCTTTAATTTTATTGTTGACAAATAATTTTTTGAAAAATATAAAAAATCAGTTACAATGTTGAAATGTATTTGTTTCTATAATTTTCCAAATAAAAACATCCACTTTGTCAAGATTTTTTACTTTGTTTTCACTAAAAGCACTCCAATTTTGTCATTTCTAGTACAATGAAGTACAAAAATATTAAGGAAATCCATTTTCGAACATATGTGATTGTAAGATCTTATAGTAAGTTGGTTTGAAAAGGTGTGGAAAAAAGGTCAAAATCTTTCACCATGTACATTGCAAGATAGTAAGGTTTGATTTGACAAATATCAATTTTTTGGCCCTTCACAAACTAGGTAGCTGTGCTTCACAAGCTCACATAATCACATATGTATGAAAAAATGGGTAATATGATGATTACTCCTTAGATTCATTCTTCAAGGCAACTTGCCTCTATACTATCTTGAAACATTTAGGAAAAAAATAATAAGTAGATAGAAGTACAAAATTATTCCAAATTCAAATTATTTATATAATTCTAAAATGCCAATCCCAATGGTTGTCATGTGGTAATAAATAATCTACACCCAATGTTTTTATTTTTTTCCAAAAGTATTGAAAATTGAGTCAAATAAAGGACTTCTAAGTGCATTTTAGAGTGGAGATTCCATAAATAAATTCAAACTTTAAATCCTTATAACTTTCATCTCATTAATCAAAATGGAATCATTTATAGCTTTCTATGTATATAAAAATCTATAAATTCAATCTCAATTTTTCTTAAAGTTACTTTTAAAGCATAATTGTAAGTTGCCTTAGTGTCCTTTGAGGAGTAAAAATGACTTACTATACAATAATTTTTTGACAATGTAGTAAAAAGTTAAGAAATTGTTTAGCCTTAAAGCTACTCATTGGGTTAATCTTCTGTAAAAAATTGAAAGAAAAAATTTAAAAATTCATTTGTAATGAGCTGCCCAAAATTACTACATTGCCAAAAAACATTGTTTATTGCTCTAGGCATTAAACCGTAAATGCCTAAGGGGAAACAAATCTAACAACAAAAGATTGAAGTACTATAGAATGTTACTTTTGTAACTCTGGTAAAGTTTGGTTTAGGGTTTAGAGAGAATGAGAAGCATCATGTTTACAATTGCAATTCATCATTTTTACACAATATTTCCTAGGATCAATAAAGATATTACATCATGCACAAATCATATAACATCCACTTAATTACATCTTAGTGTTTCCATGTGAAATATAATTTCTATTTAAAATTTAAAATTGTTTACAAAAAAATGTCCATCTTCTTGGAAGTGTGGAATAACATGAATAGCTTTCAAAATTGATGCTATCTCTATTACTTTGTATAATGTAGGACCATCTTCTACCCATTTCAATTTTGGACATCTCAAATTTGTATGCACTTCTTCCTCTTTGTACATATGCACTAGACACAATTTCTTTGTTACGTTTGTATTTTGTTACCCTAATTTCATATTACATTTGAAGAGCAAACGAAGTTGTCTATATGATGTCTTCTCTTCCTCCCCTTCGTCTTCCATCTTAATTGAGACACTTCCAAACCATTATTTTCCATGAAAAGATGATGTAGCACGTGTAAACATTGGAGTGTCTCCATATCTTGAACTTTCACCAGGGCATAGAGCCATAGATCTATAAGATTGTAATACCTAATAATATAGTCAAATATTAAGATATAATTGTTTTTTGAAGAAATAAAAAAAATTAAAATTTGAATTCACAATAATAGACTAACTAAGGAAAATTGTACAAACCTATGCTCCCATTAAATTATTTTGATTCATATATGTCTCCAAAGACAATTTCAATTTCTTAAAAATTTCAGGTTGTAAAACCTTGGCCATAATACACTCCTCCTTTGATTGACCATTTCCCAAATATACTTTTCTTGCAATATGAAGATCAAGATCAAACAACTCCATTTTCAAATTAATTTGAAAGCCAGCCAAAATATGATGTCCATCTTCTAAAGTCTGCCATCATCATAAAATAATCATAGCAAATAAATTAGAAGTTTAGAAGAATAGTATGGAATGATGTAAACAATCTTGAATATTATATAATTAAATGTGCTTTCAATGAGAAGACCAAAAATTAATGATGGTCTTTTGAAAAGAAATATTGACATACTGTCTCTAATACTGTATTTTTTCCAATTGGTGAACAATATCCATCCCTTTCCAATGCACTCATTCTTAGTGCTTCCAATCTTCTATTGTATTTTACAATAAAATCAAGGAATTGTTTTTTTGTTGCTAGTCCTGTATGCAATTTTCACCAATGCTATGTGCAAATTTTCATACATGTTCGAACTATATTCAAATGGAATGCAAATACAAGAACGCGATGCTTTGTGCTTTGAATGATGCCTCAATGTGCGTAAACTGATTTGCATGTGACTTGTAGTCTAAAATATAATATTGTTTGCTTGGAAAGGGATCCACAAGCTTTGAGAGGGTTTGGAACAAATTTAGATACACTTTTGAATCAAATTTTCATTCCACACAACACTTCTAACAACAAGTGGAAATGGACCTTCAATTATATGTATTTCCATAGTTTTTTCATTTTTATTTTGTCTTCAATGAATGAACATTATATCTATTCCCACAATGTTTATTTTGTCTCCACTGAGAGTAAGTGATAATTTGACAACTCCTTTGATAGTTTGTTTGTACCTAGTATCAATGAGGATAAGTCACTTAGAGTGGAGCTTTTGAAACTAAAGTGCAATTGAATTAAATGGCAAAAGGGATCTAAAGTTACCGAGGGCACAAGGACTTCGAGTAAGTTTTAGGGTTTCAGGGCTTCTTCGTCACAGGTACTACTACCGGCCCTCCCCTTCGCACCTACTTAGTCCTCTAGTTTTTATTGTTGTGGAGAATTTAAGTTTTTTTTTGTTTCTCCATTGAGGATTTTGTGATACGACAATGAGTGTATAATATCTTTTCTGTTTGTGAAGGTTCAAGTTGTATTGCAGTAGTGGAGGATTTCAAAGGAGCTTTTTGATTTTTTGAGCTTGGAATTTGTGATGACCATTTCAGATTTCCAGATATATTATTGAAGTATCAACTTCTAATGTGGGAGGTGGTGTGGTAGTTTTTTTTGGGTAGTCAAACACAAGATGGTTAGTTTTGATACATGAGATGAAGAGCCATTTGCACGCTAGGGTGATTATTAGCCTTCTAGCACACAATGATTGCCAACATCGCCAAGAGACGCTTCAAGAGATGGAGAGCCAAGTGCACGCTGTGGTGATTATCAGCCTTCTAGCACACAACGATTGCCAACATTGCCAAGAGCCGCTTCAAGAGATGGAGAACCAAGTGCACGCCGTGGTGATTATCAGCCTTCTAGTACACCAAGGTTGCCAACATCGCTAAGAGTTGTTCCATTTGAACAACCAGGTTCTATTTCAAATTCTTCGGTTCAAAATCCATCTACTCCAAGTTCCTTTGTTCCAAATTCACAAAATCCTTTTGTGCCTATTTCTACTTCTCCAAGTGCTGGTGGACGACCACTGCAGTTCCATATCATGGCATTGGAAAGCCAGATCAATATACTTAGGAGGGTTATAAGAAATATGGAAGCACAAATGAATGATATGAGAGCAAACAACCATTTACTACAAGGCTTGGTAAACAGTCAATTGAATGAAAGTCCTACACTAGAAGTAGCGAAATGGGAGCTTGTGAAACCCCATTTGAAGAAAATTGCAAAAAAATTAATTTTGGGTGTAGATGCAACCAAATGTAGAATGTTTTCTCATGAAGATCATGTAAAATAAGATATTTTGGCTGTATTTAATGTTGGAGAAGGAGACGTTTATAAATACTCTACATTTGAGAGGGTTGGGAAGTAGGTATGAAAACAAAAGTAAAAATAGTTATTATTAATAGGCATTGTAGATTTGCCTCTGTTGCACGATTAGAGATGTGGCAACTGTTGGGTGTGCCAAAATCAGAAAATATGTTAACGAAAGTGAAGCAAATTTGAAAACTTGGAAAACTAGCCTTGAATTATTGTTTTTACACAACAATTGGCAGTGGAAAGATGACGACCCATTTGGATCGGATGCCGTATTTGGTGCCATTGCATGCATAATAAATGGGAAGAACTACTCCACGCGGACCCCCATTTCAATGCTTCCAGACCAATTGGCTTGATTTGCTTGTGTAGTAAGTTTTATACCTTCGTTTTCTCAATTGTATTTTTTTTTTGAATTTTATATCATTGAACATTTTGGTATTGAAACTAATATTTTGCATTTGTAGTTGGGTTTGGCTACGGATGAAGACAAGAACATGAAACATTCAGAAATTAGATTTTACAAAGCAGGTATAAAGGGCTACAGAGCATTTATACTGCAGAGACTTGACTCAATCAAGCGAATTAATGTGATACATGAGGTTGAGAACATTGGTGATGTCCTACATGATATGTTGGGGACGGATCTGGGATCTTCCTCTTCTTCAAAGGATTAAATATTTTTAAAGGTTGGATGGAAAGATCAATCAATCAAGTTTCAATTAGGAAATTAGGGAACTTTCTCTTGAGTATACTTTTTTTTATTAAGGTTTTAACCATGTAATCGAACAGTTGATTTTTATGTTTTTTGTACTTGTCTTATGGCTTCTCTTAAAGCTTACTTTTTTTGTTTTGAAATGTATGAGAGTGTTGAGATTATCATTTGACCATGTGTTTGAAGCTAAAGATTCTGGGAGTTTTCAAGCATAAATGAAGTTTAAAGGCTAGTATTGTAGAAAAAATTGTTTTAGTACTTCAAGATAGGATTAGTGGTTACATCTTGAAGGATTGGAGTATTGGTTACATTTGTAGATGGTTAGAGGCCTATAAGATGCTACTAAATGCAAATGTTGTTATTGTAATATGAAAATATAATTTTCCTATCTCATCAAATCTTTTATATGGTGAATGCATCTTACATATGTTATATGTATTGATTGATATATTTTATTGAATTTCTAATAAAATAATGAATAATAAAGGATATTGAAATGTCACAATAAGATTGGAAGCTTCAATTATTACAGTATTGCATTAGTATTGTTATGCAACTATTTTTATGTTGTTTTTGTATAAAAAATGATTACAAATATAATATTTTTACAACCAATTTATTTTATTTTAGCAGTACTGCAAATGAGTATATTTGAAATAATTAAATTATCTAATTAATGTACAAAAATGCAAGAACTTATTAATATAATAATCTTAATTATTTTGTATAAAATATTTTAATTTGTTTAAATGTAATATAATATACATATTATATATATATATATATATATATATATATATATATATATATATATTTACTGTAAATTTAGTTGATAATGTTAATATTGTATTTTAGTAATACCAGTGTACTATATTATGATAAATGTTGTATTGTTAATATACTTTGTTTTACTCTTTAATGCAATACAACATGAGTATAAGTATAATATTGTGCAAACACAATATTTCAATAGTATAAAATAGGTACTATATTGTTAAGCTACGCTATTTCTATAGATGCAGTACTGCAAAAATACTCAAAAAATGGATGCCATTTTCGTGATGTTCTGTGAAGGTTGTTGAATGTTATGGTTTCATCTCTGAATGCTGGATAAATTCTTTAGAATCAATTTTCACCGAACCAATGCAATAAATGCGTCTCCATAAAATACAGGCGTGCTGATCTTTGTGCAGAGTATTATCTTTTAAGAACCAATGTTACCAAACGCCAAAAAGTGGGGAGTTTCAGCCTCACCTTCCTTTACTGCTAATTCTTCTCGCGGGAAGTTAGGGATGCATCTTCGTGACTGTAGAAAGGAGTGCTAGAAGCCTTGCAAAAGTACATTGGCCTCATGGCCTTCCCACCACCACCCATTTCGTCTGAAGCTTCCTTCCAAGACTGCTGACCATTGCTGTCCATAATTCGTGCCTTGGGAAGCATGGCCGCGACAGAGTTCAGACTACAGAGATCTCCAACACTCGGGCTACAAAGTACAAACTGTACAGCACTGTAGTCATGAAAAGCCGTAGCTTGATCTCGGAGTGAGGACGGACGTAATCCAATAAGATATTTCCCAAAGCAGTGATCTTCATTACACTGTTGCCAACCAGCCTTGAATGCTGCCGGTGACAGTGGAAAGCATTCCTTGTCTGACATCATCTACTTAAAAGAAGAATTAAAAGTGGGCACTCGAGATCAAACGACGGGGCATGATTTCCCTTTTTTTGCACAAAATTCCAAGGATGAACAGTCCCACCTCTGTCCTTACACACATAGATTTCTTGTGATTCATTGGCCCAAAAATGACCGAAGTATCTTTTTACCCTCAACAGACTCTTGACGGTGAAAATCATCATTTGGGGCATTGTATGAATAGTTGGTTTAAAAGAATTCAAAAGCACTCATTGGAAGTCAAACTATTGTATAGACCTCCTCTTTTCGTGCAAAATTCTAAGGATGAATAATTGAACTTCTATCCTACATTGAAGATATCACTATCATTTATTTGGACCAAAAAATGACTCTAGCATTGTCTATGGGTTAAGGATTAACTAATACTCCTTGCACAATTGTTGCAAAAGTTTGTTTGCATTACCTATTTTTGTTTGCAAAAGACAAACAAGGGATTGAAACAAATGTATGAGGAACCACAAGAATGTTGGTAGTGCTTTATGTCTTCATCATGTGTGTAGTTAGGATGAAATAATTGGATAATGTTTCTTTGGATGAAAACGTTAGTGATAGATTTTGTGATAGGAGTTGTGACACTATGTATATAATAGGGGTACACCTTCAACAAACAAACTTTGCAAGAAAATGAGAAGTTGGTGAGAGAAAAGAGGAGCCAATGGATAACAATTCCGGGTGAAGGTGTGACACCTTGTTTGGTGTGTTGACAGTGGAGAATGCAAAACTATGATAATAAAATCAAAAGACTAGGGTAACAAGACAGGAGCCAATCAGACAACAAGAGAATAATCAATGAGCTAAGAGTATTCTGTTGCAGAGAGCCAACGTGAAGGGAACTGGGAGCTCCCCATTCTCCAGAGAATGGGAGGTGGAGTGAAGAAGGTGTGATTACCCTAATATTATGGAATGTGGAAATCTTGGTTAGGGTGCGTGCCTTCCCGCCCCTTCTTTCCGTCCAAAAAACGAAGGATTTTATTTTTATTTTTATAAAACCAAAAGAACAGGAGCAATCAACCCCTGTCCGTTCCCCGATCTGTCCCCGATCTGTCCGTTACCTCGACAAACTTCCGTCATCTCTCCCGGCAAGGGTCGCCCGGTGATTCTCCCGGCTCCATTGGCGAGGTCGCCGCTGCTACACTCTAGGGACACATGTAGCAGCGCGACCTCGGTCGCCATTGCTGGAAGAATGGCCGGGTGAGTGCCTTCCCGCCCCTTCTTTCCGACATTGACATGGACATCTGGTGACTGAACGATGTGTTCTGAACAGTAGTGTGCAGGCTAGGAGTGAGGGATCTAGGTTCGGCAGTTGGGTAGCAAGCATTACGGTTCCTAGATATGACCATCAAGCTTCAAGTTTCTCTGCTTCGGTACTGAGCTAAGTGAGCTCAACTGTAGCTTGGCGCGCGTAGGTTTACCAGGTGGTACTTGAGCACCGGCGGCAGTTGCTCCTAGCACGTTGACAGGTCGGTTGATGATCAGGTTCAGTTCGTGTTATGTTGTTCAATGAGTACTTCTCCACCAGAAAGTTTGATCTTTCTTTGCGATGGTCAGAATTAATTTTGGGGCCGGAGTGTGAAACTTGTGAGCTCGCACCTCGTCTGTGGTAGAAGTTCGTGAACTCGCTGTAAGCCTAAGTGCATTGGTTGCGTTGTAAGGGGAATTAGTTTGTTTTGTTAGAAAAGCTTACTTGGGAAGTGTTGATCGATTGAACCTGAGCTGATCGGAATTGAAAGTTGAGGCCGCAGATAGATTGAGAGAGCAAAGATGGGACTTCCATCGTCGGTGAAGCCGGTGCCTAGGCCACTCGTGTTTGCTTTGAATGGGCAGCGCGTGGTGCTTTCTTCTGTGGACCCTGCCACCACTCTCCTCTCCTATATTCGGAGCGAGACGCGGTTCAAAGGTCCCAAACGCGGCTGTGGCGAAGGTATAATCTCAAATCCCAGTCATGGTGGGGTGCATGCTGCTCAGGTGACACCCCCTGTACGGTATATCTGATTGTATATGGAGAGAATTCCCCAGAGTTTCATGTTCAGGGAGTGACCGTGTCACCTGAGCTAGCATCAAACATCCCCAAGTTCACTCTAATGGCCAAATTCTGCGAGATTTCCAATTTTTACAGTCTTGCTTGTTGATATGCGTTTCAGGTGGCTGTGGAGCATGCTTGGTGATGTTAGCAAAGTACAACCCTGAAACGAAAGAAGTGAAGGAAAGCTCCGTGAACTCCTGCTTGGTGATGCTCTGCTCGATCGATGGCTGCTCAATCACCACCACGGAAGGCTTGGGCAACCAGCGAGACGGCTTCCACGCCATCCAGAAACGCCTGTCTGCATTCCACGGCTCCCAGTGCGGCTTCTGCACCCCAGGCATGACAGTCGCCATCTACGGCCGTCTCAAGCACGAACAGCACCAGCACCAACATTCATCAGCAACCAATGGCCACAGCAACTGCAACCCGACATCAGGCCCTACCGTGGAAACCATGGAGAGAGCCATCCAAGGCAACATCTGCCGCTGCACGGGTTACCGCCCCATCCTCGATGTGTGCAAGTCCTTCGCCTCCGACGTCGACCTTGAAGATCTAGGTCTCAACACCTGCTGGACTGACAAAGCGCAAGCCAGACCAGAGAATCTCCCAGCATACGATTCCGCCGCTGACCCCTCATTCCCGCAGTTTCTCATCGACGAGATCGAGTCCAGGAAGCAAGTGCTCGGTGGAATTGCAGGTCCAGATGGCGAAGCTGAATTAGACGCGCGCTTCAAGTGTGTGGATCATGGCGAGCACGAGCGGTCGTGGGTGAGCATCGCCGGCTTCGAAGAGTTACACACTGCATTGAAATTCTTGAACTCGAAGCGCGACCGGGTGAAGCTCGTCGTTGGCAACACGAGCTCCGGGCTTTTCAAAGAGATTGCCACCGTCGACGTCTTCGTGGATATCAGCCAGATCCCTGAGCTTCTGACTCTCCACAAAAGCAGTCACAGCCTAGAAATCGGTGCTGCAACTCGAATCTCGGAGTTCATGGATCACTTGGAAAATTTTCGAAGTGAGGACGGAAGCAAGCACCCTGTTGCGGAAGGTCTCGTGGACCACTTGAAGAAACTAGCCGGGGGTCACGTCCGCAATTGGGGAAGCGTGGGAGGGAATTTGGTTATGGCACAGCAATTTGCCTTTGAATCCGACATAGCTACTATCCTTCTAGGCGCAGGGGCGTCAGTCAAGGTTATCACACTGCGAGGGCCGGAGGTTTCAGTCACTGACATGCCTTTGGAGGACTTTCTCGCTATGGGGAGCCTCGGTGAGGATCGTCTTCTCCAGTCGGTGTACATTCCTCTGGACGGAGATTCCAAAACCACGGTTTTTAAGTCGTTCCGGGGAGCGCCCAGGCCGTACGGCAATGCGGTCGCATATGCGAACTCCGCGTTTTTGGCCCGAGTTTCAACGGAGGGAGGTGTGATTGAGAGTGTCAGGTTGGCATTTGGGGCGTTTGGGACCAAGCATGCCGTCAGGGCTGGGCATGTCGAGAAGCTTTTGACGGGGAAGGCGTTAAGCATGAGCTTAGTGAAGGAAGCTTTGGAGGTTTTGAAGAAGGATGTGGTGCCCAGTCAAGGCTCCAGTAAGAAGGAGTACCGAGTCAGCCTTGCTGTGGGATTTCTGTTCGACTTTCTCACGTCTCTGCTCTCAAAAGAGCCAGTTTTGACGCCCACACACCTTGTGAGTGCTCATGGAAAACACTAAATGGTGAATTTCGTTAAAATGGGGGTATTCGTGTAGAATGGCACTACATTCCATTATTAATGGCACTGAATATGTCAAAGATGACACGACATTCCATTAGAATGGCACACGGAGTATGGAAAATGGCAAAAAAAATCACTGCCATTTTAATGAAATTCACCATACTAGGCTTAACAATGCTTGTAAGAGCACATGACCGAGTGTTTTGTTAGGATCCGTTTGTGACTGGTTTGCGTAGTTGTTTTTGCCTTTGCTTGGAATATGTTTTTCTTGACTTATTGAAATGTGCTGACTTGTGCAGTTCCCACATATTGGAAAGCAAAATATCACTGTCTCTGATGAGCATTACCCTCTGTCTCAACCTTCAGCAAAGTTTCTATCCCAGCAACAAGCATCTGGTATGTAAATGTCTAAGAACTTTCAGGTCGTAGAGATTATATGAATCCATGGACAAGCTGCATGATATTCTTTACCAAGCTTGAAATGTCCCTTGCTTACAATAATGGAGTTGGTAGTGAATATGCGTGCACTTATATGGGGAATTTCGTTAAAATGGCAGTTATTCCTCAACTTTGGCACTTTGCAGTTCACACCGCGCGGTCTGAAATCTATACTTGGCCTAGACGGCGCTTTTGCAGTTCAGGTCGCGCGGTCACATAGAATATATCGCCATTTTAAGGAAATTCACGATTTATTCTTAGATTTGTAACTTTTCCTTGCTGGTCATTGGAAAGGGAAGGAATCAGGGACTGAAAGGGGACGGTATTTGGAACCTGGGTTTTGGAAAGAACATGTGTTACTTTTCTCACTTACTGACGTACACATCTCTTTAAGATTTCGAGAGGGACCCCAGAATTTTATGCATGAGATGAATAAACAGTCTATAATCCATCAATTTAATGACGAATTGGTTGTGCAGGAGAGGCAATATATTGTGACGACATTCCTTCACCTCCTCATTGCCTTTACGCGGCGTTTGTGCTCAGTTCAGAGCCTTTGGCGAAGATTAAAGTTGTTGATACTGCGCCAGCACTCAAGTCCTCTGGTGTAGTGGATTTTGTCTCCACCAGTGACATTCCTGAAAAGGGTCAGAACGTTGGGATTTTTAACCCTTACAATCATACATCCGAACCCTTATTTGCCGAAGATCTTGTTGGCTTTGTGGGTCAGCCATTGGGATTAGTGGTAAGCTCTTCATTTCACCGACGTCTACACGTTTTTTATTGGATTCTCACGCACATGATCTCTGCATAATTTGCCTTGAAATCATATCTTTACAATGCCAGGGAGCTAAAAAAAGGTTTTCAGTAGAATTTGATTGAACATTACGAGAACTTCTTCAAGACAACTTCATAATGAAAATCTTCTTTACGATTCATTGAGATCGAGGCTTGTGTATGATCACTATGAACATAATATACTAATTTTGAGACTACTTCATGAACCGCAGAGAAGATTCTTTTAATGATGTTATGCTCAAGAAAGTTCTCAGTTTAAATGAAGATCCTTTTATTAGTTCTCTACTTACTGCCAATGATTCTGGTTTTGGATCAACGGCTTGGGTGCTTTTTTCAAATAGGTTGCAGACACATACGACCATGCGAGCTTCGCAGCTGGGAAAGTGAGAGTGGAATACGACACCCAAAGTGTTGGAACGCCAGTAATGAACTGCCAAGAGGCCATTGCTCAAAATTCGATCCATTCTTTGCCTCCACTTGAGGCTCTCAAAGTGAAGCATCCGATCGGTGATGTCGACAAGGCTCTTGCTGAGGCAGAACTCAAGTTTGAAGGAAAGGTATATGGCCTCATATCCCACTCGTTTTACAGTGCATGCTGGTTCATTGCTTTACTCTCATTTAATTTAGTGTGGACCACAGTATTTTTATAGTTTCGCATTTTCATTCACTTATGATGGTCCTCCCAAATTCTGTTGCTTACATTGCTTCTGATAGTTTAATTATTATGGCAACCTTTATTTAGAATTTTGAAAATAAAGAGAATGAAGAGTGTAGTTAACTCCTAAATGCCCAACGAATCACATTTTGGTGTCGATAAAACTTTGAAGTTGAACAACAGCATACCAAATTACTATTTTCAATATTTTTCTTTTGGGAGGTGAATACCTTTTAAAGTTTATTTTTAGCATCTAAAATCTAATGTTTATGATTTTTCTATGCAAGATTTTGTGAAAGGGTGCTCATTGCAAATCTTGATTTGTAGTAGTAAGTACTCTTGGAAATGAACCCCAAATGGATTGGATCTTGGAGAAAAAATCTCATTTGAAATTCATTTATAAAGATGGTAGAGTAGATTTCAAAAAGTTGTAAAATGATTGTGGTAAGGTTATACATGTTATGCTCTTTAACTTCATTTTTTTCATGACCTCCATTTCAGATTTGAATTGTCGGAAGGGGATTGATAGACTTCAATTCACTTTCACAATTTCAACACCCTCACTCATGATCAAAACATTTCAACCTTTCAATCCATAAGTGGTAAATTGTTGTAGTTTCTTTTCCTATGATTCATAACAAGGTTAGAGTGTGAACTTGTATGGTTACAATTCAAAAAAATTTGATGAAACTTATTAGAATTTTGTTTTTATTTGTTTAATTGAGAGCAAACTCCAAGAATCTAAAAAAAGGCTTTTGGCATTTAGGTGTTAATTATATGGATTGAACCCCCTCCAATTCTGCAACTGAACTTACCATTTTTGTATGCTCCACCAAGCGCTGACGTCCACTATTAACGGCAAACGACTCGTGCAGGTGTCAACGAAATCACAACAACACTTTTACATGGAAACGCAGACAACTTTGGCGGTCCCTGACGAGGATGGCTGCCTCACTATTTACACTTCCTGCCAGGGAGTAGATCCTGTCCAACAGACCATTGCTCGCTGCCTCAACATTCCTCTCAACAACGTCCGCGTCATTACTCGACGACTTGGAGGTGCATTTGGTGGCAAAGCCTTACGTAACATGCAAGTAAGAGCTCAGTGTACTGAGTATAATGGTTTCAGTAGCTAGTAAACCTTAGCTAATTGATAAGTTCACCTGCACAACCAGAGATACGAAGTTCAGAAAACGAATATCACTCCACCCTTCTTTTATTTTGCGTTTATGGTGAATTTCGTTAAAATGGCGCCATTCCTGTAGAATGGCACTACATTCCATTAAAATGGCATTGAATATGTCAAAGATGACTCGACATTCCATTAGAATGGCACACGGAGTATGGAAAATGGCAAAAAAATCGCCGCCATTTTAATGAAATTCACCATGTTTCCACTTGTACCTTCAAGAAATGAGTGTGTTTGATGATGCGATGTAGTAATATGTCGACTAGTTACACCTTTGCAAACTCATATTTGACATTGCAACATGACATCAGAACTTTGGAAACGAAACTCAACATTGAAACACGTATTGTTTTCGAAGACCAATGCTTGAAGAAGTACAATAGAAGGACTCATGGTGACTGTGTTGCAGATATCAACAGCGGTGGCACTGGCGGCGTACAAGCTGCAAAGACCGGTGCGAATGTCCCTGGACCGCAACACAGACATGCAGATGATCGGAGGCCGAATACCAACAGAGACCACGTTTAAGGCGGGCTTCACCAAGACGGGCAAAGTCACGGCCTTGAAAGTGGACATGCTGATGGAAGGAGGATGGTTCCCAGACGTGAGCAACCTTATGACAGGGTTGATCACCACCACGTTGAAGAAGTACGACTATGGCACCTTCGACGTGAAATACACTCTGTGCCGCACCAACAACGTTCCCAAGACGGCGATCCGAGCACCTGGCGATGCCGAAGGCTCTGCGGTGGCCGACGCCATTCTGAATCAGGTATACACAAATTCTCCAATTGCAGAACATGTATTCATGTGATGCATAAGTGGCTCTGAATTCCTTTAGGATCCGAGATCTAAGGTTTGTGCACCTCTCTCCATTATCAACACCTAGATTTGGCACCAAAGGGAAATGACAAAATGGTCAGAAGTTTTTTAAGTGCAACCAATTACTTGAGACAATCTGTGAGAATTGATTCAGAAGCATTTTGTGTTTCAAGGATTTTTTTCATTTTAGGGGAGTCTAGTGCCGTGTGTAGTACCGCATGATTTCAACTTCGAAGATTTCAATTTAACTTGATATGAGTTCGGAAGTTTATAAAACTACTTTGTTTGGATTTTTCTTGAGATTGCTAGTACTCTCATGAATCAAATCAATTTCGCTACATTGGCAATACGTAAAGTCCAATTGTTTAACGCACCTTCCGCCTTCAGGTGGCCTCCTACCTGGGCACGAGCGTCAACAAAGTGCGAGACGAGAATTTGCACACTCTGGAGAGCATCAATTTGTTCCACGGGGCGGACAGCGTGGGTGGGGAGGAAGGGTTCACTTTGCCTGCCATTTGGGAGCGGGTGAAGTTGCGTTCCAATCTGGAGGCCCGTGAGAAAGAGATCGAGAGGTTCAATGCGGGAAGCAAGTGGATCAAGCGAGGAATCTCCATTGTTTCCTCAGTGTACCATGTGACTGTGATTCCCAGTGCGGCCACTGTGAGCATTTTCCAAGATGGGTCGATTGTGGCGGAAGTGGGAGGGGTGGAGATGGGACAGGGGTTGTATACCAAAGTGAGACAGGCTATTGCGTACTCGCTCAGTCCTCTTTGGAACCAGGTCAGTTGGAAAAAAGGGGGGGATGTGGCCTTAGCTTGCTTTCCATTCATTTGTGGTTTGAATCACCGAAGGCCATGTCCTGGATGATGAACGAGGAGAATGAGAAGCCGAAAACGAAGATCGCCTTTTTGAAGACCTGGAACAAAAAAGTCCGGTCGACTCCATGCTCTCAGAAAATTAAGCCAGGATGCACGACTTTTGAAAAACATTGGGGTGATGTTTCATGAGTAGACCAAACTTCAAGAGCCACACTTGTCTAACTCGTCACTTAGACGAGGCGAGGGCCTGGTCTTCTCGGACGTATTTTGAAACAAAACTTTGTTCGGATAGCTTAAGACTCATTCATCCTAACTAAGGCTCGATTCTTCAAGAACCTTGCTTTATGACCAATTTGATGAAACAGACGTAAGTGCTATATGTGTACAAAGATATAAGAAGAAAAAAAATCTAAATATTCAGAAACGGATTTGAGTATTAAAATGTCAGCTATGTTGCATATGGTTGCAGAAGAAAGATGTGGACATAGTCTCAAGGATCCGGGTTCTTCAACAAGACTCGTTTAGTTTACCAAATACATTTGTTGATGGTGGGAGCACAACGTCGGAGGGGTCATGTGCAGCAGTTCGAGATGCGTGCGCAGTTTTAGTTGAACGTTTGCTACCTGTCAAAGAGATGCTTGCTAAGGATCAACCTGATGGAGAAGTTTCCTGGGAGACACTCTGTTTCACGGCACGTTCTTAATCCCACATTTCTTTCTCTTGCACAAAACAGAATAATCTTTCTCTATTCTGTATTCACTCTGTTTCTCTATTCTGTTTCGTGTTTTTAGTGCCAATTTGCTAAGAAGAATATTTAAATTTATGATTGAGAAATGTGGAAGTCTTGGTTGTAATAGCACTGTTTGGAAGGGGGGGAGGGGATGTGTTACGCGCTTAAAGAATCTCACTTCGTTGTGCTCTTTGTATGAACAGGCCAAAGTTTCGTTTATTGATTTGCAGTCTCATACGCTTTGGGCTCCACCCATGGTTGAGTACCTTCTGTTTGGAGCAGGAGTCAGCGAGGTGAGATTACAATGATCTAAATTCACGATCTAATCTTGTAAATCGATTAGCATATGACTTCTAAAGTGAGAGTGAGAGTGAGGGCTTTTAACTTAAGTTAACTGCAGCTGTTGAAAATGAACAGCATCACTTTGCTTTAGTTCCCTCCAGTACACTCAACACTTTTATTGTCTGGATTTCTAAGAGAGGCCACTGAGCACTTAATAATATTATGACTCACTTTTGTTTTGTTTTGCTTTGTTTTGCTTTGTTTTGTTTTGGCACAAATGAAACGATATGACTCTCTTCTTCATCTGCAGGTGGAGGTCAACCTTTTGTCAGGAGAAACCAGAATCTTGATGGCAGATCTTGTGTATGATGCTGGAAAAAGCTTAAACAGTGCTGTTGATGTGGGTCAGGTGAAGAAATTTAACTCTCCAACTCACAAAAACATTGTATGCTTTCCTTTAATTTCAGATTTCTCAAATTGTTCGCAGGTAGGTTTCAACCCGAATTCTCATAATTTATGTGTTTTGCAGGTCGAGGGTGCCTTCGTCTTTGGAGTTGGATACCTGGTGACAGAAGACGTGGAGAGGGACGCCAAAGGCAAGCTCTTGTCGGATGGCACCTGGACATACAAGCCGCCCACCGTCGACACTATTCCACAGAAGTTCAACGTGGAGCTCTTCAAAAGTCCCACGCACAAAGAACGTGTCTTTTCTTCCAAAGGTTTAACTCCTCTTCACGATTTACTCTCACTCTCACAAGTCATTAAGTACTGTAACTAGTTAGTAATGAAGGGGAATTGGTCACTAATTAGTAATTCTGACCTTCTATTTGCAATAGAGTGAAAATCATTTCATACTCAAGTTAGGGAATCTATTCAACTTGGGGAAGAATTGGTCAATAGTAGCTAATTCTAGCCAATGGACTTTCTAATTGGAAAGGGTTACACTTATTTATCTACCAAATTCACACTATTTCATCAAACTAGTGTAAGTTGAAATATAACATATTGGTTACTAATTTTCATAAATCAAATCATTTCATTTTTTCAATTCAAAAATTAAAGTGATTGTGTATATTAAAAAAGGAGCAAAGAAGAGGACATCAATTGAGATCCCACTAAAGGGGGAATATAATTTTAAAAATTGATGAGACGTTATGTTTGGTAATATGCAAGTTGAACAACAAAGAAGAGGGCAAAAATCACTTTCTTTTAGTGACACTAACTTATTAGGTGATATTAAGTTTTGCACCTTCTCTAATAGGATACTTTAGTATAGTATTGCAAAAAATAAATGATCTATTTTCTTAATTGATTTGCAATTGATTGAGCCACTTTATTATTTAGTTTCTCAAAGGCTAGTCATCATGTAACATCCCCAATTGTGTCATGTAACAGCGGTGGGCGAGCCTCCAGTATTACTAGCTGGTTGTGTATACTCTGCAATTCACAATGCTATTGTAGCGGCTCGAAAAGACTACAAGGGTGCTAATGCAGGTCGTGATCTCTTTGAGTTTAATCCTCCTGCCACTGTAGAGAAAGTCAAGAGCTTGTGTGGCTTTGATAATGTAGAGAATTATTTTAAATCTACATTGAAAACAACCAAAGTGCCTCACGGGAAGCTTCTATAAATATGATGATAGCTTCAATAGATATAATAGTGGATGTTAAATATCTTTAGCTATACATTCTATGTAGATTTACAAAATGTATATAGAGTAAGAGAGACTTGGTTATGAACTTAGCTTTTATATAGAGAGATCATTTTGTCAATAAAAAGTTGGTCCTGACAATTGTGACTTGTGAATGTTGGTGTCTACACTTGATACCATTTTAAACTAAATGGGAGTAAGTTTAATGTTGTCATAATTGTAGCAATTAATATACCAAAGGGTTTGACAATATGAGCTAATGTACCATTTGTTGTGATATACTATACTACTTTCTTAGCATATTGTGAAGGCATCATATCTTCTTTTATTAGCTTTGTTGTTGTCACTTACTTGCAATTATTTTGTTGCTAAGACTTATTACCCTATCACACCAAGGAAGACAAAAAAGTGTTTTATGTCTCCCAATGGTTGTCCTAGAAGTGTTTGTAATGAAAATTATTGAAACTCTTTGAAGAAATTAAAAATAACTTTCAAACAAAGGCTAATTAATTATTTTACACACAATGTCATAAGAAGTCTAATCTTAAAAATGAAATTGTATATAGAAGTTATTAAGTTTTATCCATGATCAAATTTAGGAATCCCAATATAATTTTGAAGAATAAGTAAATGATGAAAAATGATACCAAATATAATATAGATGTTTAATGTTTGGCAAAGCTCGAGGCAAAGCCAATTATGGAGGATCCTACATACTTAGCTTATGTATCATATAGAATGATGTAGGTGAAACAAACATCACATTACATTGAACCAGCAGAGGAAGAGATAAGGAAATACAAAAATGTAAGAAGTTACAAATCATTTTTGTTTTTTAAATTTGTTGTTATAGGAGGATTTTTTCATATTAATTCATATTAAAAAAATTTGGACATGTGTAATCAATCATGTTGAAATTCAATGCAATGTTATTAACTCACTATACCAATTAGTTTCATGTCTTGTGAGTCCTTAACTTATTTCATGCCACCTATTTTCAAAGTCAATAGTGGTACCTTTTATATATCATATTGAAATAGATCTATATTCATTAATTTTGCTATAAATTTTCTTACAATACAATGGATCATGGTCAATTTTGAAATTCAAAAGTTCAATCCGATTCTCTTTGATTACATACAATTAAAATGTCATGTTTGAAAATCATTTATCAAAAGTACACTTGTAAAGGACAAAATGTCTATAAAATGATGAAATATAATTCAAATAGATATCTATGAAGTTGATTTTGGATACATCTTTTCAAATTTTTGAAATAAAATGAGGGCTTATAAAAGCTTTATGAATTTTATATTTTTCTCCCAATTGGATGGTGATATCAAAAGTTATGAAGGCCATTTGGGCAAGGTACAAATAGAGAAGGTTGGATAGGGTCAAAGTATTGAGCAACATCTCAAATCAAGGCAAAGGTTATTTTTCATTGTAACAATTAGCCATTGTTTTCATGTCAGTGTTCCAATTTTTCAAAACAACATTGAAACAATGTATTTCTCAATGGCTATTTTCTATATGCCATTAAAAGGCCATTATATTTATGTGGTTTCAAGACCACATTGTTTCATCAAATTGTATGAGATTTCAATGTCCATTGTATTCATTCATTTTCAAATGCTCTATAAGTTCAATATAGAGTATGTATTTCCAATGGCTATAGTAAACATGCATTTTCAATATCTTATTGTTTTATTTCATAATATTTGCCTTTTCAATGGTTGTTGTATTCAAGCATTTTTATAATAATCAAATTTGCCTCATTCCCAAGGAGCCTGTGTATCCATTTGAAAATTCCGGTTTCGACCGAGAGCGCGGCTGGCTTAACAGAGAGTAAACGTCGAGCTACGACCTTCACAACATCCGGTAAGGTTCGCCTTAATTTTGGTGCAGTCATCGACAACAGACTCGAAATTGAAGCCCAATCATCGTTTCAGGGATTGAAACGGCCGGCCGAAGCGGAAGGACCGAAGGGAAGCGAACAGCACATCGAGATGGCGGTTGCGAGGGCACTGCGCAGCGTGCTGGTCTCGTTGTGCGCTGCAGCGACGGTCCTGAGTTTGATCTGCGCTCCCGTCGCTGCTACCCGGAGTCAGCAAAGCCGTAGTAACGGAGGCGTGCGAGAAGGCTTCTATCACCAGTCTTGCCCCAACGTCGAACACATCATCTACAAGTCCCTGCTCAAGTCCTACAAAAACGACAGCACCGTGGCCCCCGGCGTTCTCGCTTTCGATTCATTCATGAAGTTTTAGTTCCCAGGCGGCAACTAGCCATTTATATGGCTCCGCACGATTCATTTTGAGATTGATTGGATAGAAACCAATCCGTCTCCCTTCATTCATTTCCCTGGAGACTTGGCAAAGCTCTTGTCTCCTGGGATTATCATGTACCATAGAAACATCAATTTATTTTGATCGGGTTCATATTCATCATTCGTATTCTTCTGACTCCCAAGAGGCAGGCTTTGATCAGGACGTCTGGGTTCGGATTTCGATACTGCCTGGCAGTCGCTGAAAACTTCAATATGTTCTGTTGATCGATTTGGATTGCTCTCATAAGCTTGAATTACGAGTTGAGTCGCAGACTAGTTCATCATTTTATGTCACGAGTCACTAATTCATCAGAGAGACTTGAGAATTGTTCTTGGCGCATTAACACAAACGAATGAAGGTGCAATCAATGATTCCTGACCGCAACAGAGGATCAGTAAATAGAACATTTACATTGAAACATTGGAAAGAATGAAAATGTTCGCTACGTATAGTAGAAACCAAATAGTGAGAGCTACTTAAAGTTTTCATGCAGTTTCCACCTTACATTGTGAGTTCTGGAGCAACTGGTGGTCGGTATATATGCTTCCTGTACCTTCACGGTGTCCACGTGTTGGACAGCAAGTTGTGTTCGAGTGGCGAGTTGAGAGGCTCAAGCAGGGGTCGGGCTGCATCTCAATACCAGGATTCCAAATGAAAATTGCTCTTGCCCAGAGCACACAATGATCAGGTGAGTGTGCAGTCATCCTAGTTCTGGTCCTTCGCGTGCATGCAGCAAGAGAAGCATTGCGGGATTCGAGCAAAGAACACGACTGTCAGGTAGTGTAGATAATTGTGGGCGAATGCTGCTTACGGATGTAATAGCATTAGTCATGTTTAGGTTGTGGTGCTTCTAGAAAGCAGTGAATTAGATGTGATCTATTTGACATTACGGAACATGCATTTCGGCTGCTTGCAGTCTTGAATTTGATAATTGTTTTAAGAGAGTTTTCGTTCATATAACAGCCAAGATATTAGCCGAGGCTCACTTGGTGTGTGCATTTCAAACCCGTCGTTAGAGCTCCATAGCACGTGGTATGATTGAGCAGGAATCAGAGGACTTGTATTATGAGCTGAAAGCGAACGAAGAGTATTGGATGATCAATTGCAGGAAGACGAAAGGATTTTATTTGTCTTCCTCCAAGTGTAGGCTCCCGCATTGTCCTTTGCATGGCTCGTGTGCCTTGGTAGCGGGTCATGTTCATCCTCCTGCCTTGCGATTGGCGAACATGGGCCGTATCCATGTCAGCCGTAGTCCTGCTGGTCCTCATTTGGTTTGTATTTTACCCCCTACACCTTCTACTGCACTGTGTATCAGAAATGGCATATGATTTTCGTGTTCATGCGGCTTCTGCTGTGAAGCTTATTTCGCCCGTTTCCCTTGAATTTCTCCGGGTAATTAAGCTATCCGTCAGTGTACATCAGCCAGATTTTTTAAACAAGTGTTTCGGCTATCCTAAATTCCTGTCCTTGTGAACTCGTGCTGCATGTCTTAGCTCATCAATGAAGTTCAATCACTAGATATTTCATTTCCATCTCCATGATTTGAAATCCTTGTTTGGTTTGAACCTGGAGTCGCCATGTGTGGTTTCTCCTGAACTGCTTTCGTAGATTTTTTTTCTTATGTTGGATTTCTGCTGAGCATATTGCCTTGGATTGCCGAAGGTGGAATCAAGCAAGCTAGGTAGACCAGCCGAATTCAGTGTGTTGCCCCAATTTCGTTCGCTACTTTTGGTCCCAATTCCGTCCATTGAAACATCCAAATCCGTTGTAGATTCTGAGTTTCTGACAAAATGAAGATCTATACCACCTTGCCAATAGATATCATGGAAAGGTGGAAAGGCATTATGACTCTACTTAATGGGGTTTTTTGTAATTTAAGGGTAGGACACTACAAAAGTTTGTAGAAATTACAATTTTATTTAAAAAATTATAATTCCATCTAGGTTTGATCCATGAAACAAGTGCACACCTCTTAAAAACATATCACCTTCTTGGAATTGACTCCAAGATATTCAAAATTTAAATCAAGGTGGTAAAAGGCTTGTCCACCTTAAATATTGCATTTTCTTTGAACCAAATCTATGATGCCTCTTCTGAAAATGTCTTTTATTATTTGTCAAGTTGCTAATATACTAGATATTAACTTCTAATAAACCAGAGGCTTTAGATTGGTCTCATACATTACATTAAAGAGATTATTACAATTAGGGAGGATTATTGCATTAATAAAGTTTGCAGTCATTGCATTAATTGGTTTATAGGAATTTTTCATATTGTTCTATACAAATCAAAGAACATTGGACATATTGCACATATAGATGGCAACTTGAGTCATAAAACACCACCTTCCTTATTTTTGCACACACTATAGATGCATAATAGTCACTTGTTGAATTCTTTACATGGTTTAGGCTAGGAGTTTAAGACTAGCTTATCAATATTATATTAGAAAGATCTATTACTTTCATAGAGTGAGATTTATTAGAAGTTCTATTGTACTCTAATTTTAAATTAGGACATAAATGGTGAATTTTGTTAAAATGGCAGTATTCCTATAGAATGGCACTACATTCCATTTAAATGGCACTGAATATGTCAAAGATGACATGACATTCCATTAGAATGACACACAGAGTATGGAAAATGGCAAAAAATCACCTCCATTGTAATGAAATTGCCTATATAAGCTTACCTTGCAGAGTTGCAGCTTCAAAGTACTAGTGTAAGAGATATCTTGAAATAAATTCTCAATGATTCAATGTGTGCATAATTTCAATCTTCTTATTGAGTGGTAGATGTATGAGTGGATAATGAATCGAATTTAGAGAAGGCGAGGAATCTTCAACACATAATATATTTCAATTCTCATCACTTTGGTTGACATGCTTCACTTAATCCTTGATTCAATATGAACACTTATTAATACTTATAATTCAATCTCAATTCTATTTACTTATTCCTTCATTTAAGAATTGAGCACTTACAAAATGTTGTGAAGATATAATTTTATAGGTACTACAATGGCCTAGGTCATCTCCAATTGCTCTACAATGCAAGCCATAAATTGAGTGGACTCTAAAAGCATCTCTTAATTAGATAGAGGTTCATTTTCTTTTCTTCAACGTGCCAAGTGAATTGCATTTGTGAATATACAATAGTAAACATATCACTATGAGGTGCACACTTTCACAACTATTTGTGATACTAAGTTAAAAATTCATAACTAATTCCAACAAGGTCCACAAAATATAAAAAAAAACTTAGGTTAAATGCTAATTTCATAATTTGACTTTCAAGGGAAATCTATTGAAAAATATTTCAAGAAGTCAT
This sequence comes from Climacium dendroides, assembly GCA_950106755.1. Taxonomy (NCBI): domain Eukaryota; kingdom Viridiplantae; phylum Streptophyta; class Bryopsida; order Hypnales; family Climaciaceae; genus Climacium; species Climacium dendroides. Next base: position 32,274,808 of record OX467086.1, read on the forward strand.
CCCTTCAAATTGTGAATTAAATATTATATGGATGCTTTATGCACCTCCTACTTTAGAAAGATAACCACTTCTTACTTTAGAAAGATAATGATATGATGCAACTACAAATCAAATGCTCTTCTAATTTTTGTAGTTTAATTTTTGTATACTTATTTTAGGACTTTCCATTAAATTATTTAGCATTCAACAATTGAGCTAAAGTATCCTTTAGGTTAGTTTTATCTTCATTTTTTGTAATTGATACATAAAATAAAAGTTATGTGACTATTAATTTTTTTTTTAAATCATAATTATAAGCACAAAATTGTTAAAATTTTTATGAATGTCTTCATTAAAAAAATCTAGATAATAATATAAACATCATGGTATAATTGATGTTCTTTATGTAACTATTCATAAGTTCATATATTAAGAGAAGTTTGATAGAAAGAGTTCAAATGCATAAAACTATGTCTAGTGGTCAAAATTGGCAAAAAAATTCTAAAAGTAAATGCCAATTTTGTTGGTAAATTGTCTTTTTTCTAAAATGTACTTAAACAAAAATAAATCTTTACACAATGAAGTATTTGAAAAGAGAGACCATTTTTTACCACCCAGAATGGTATGTTAAGTTTTTAAAAATTAAAACATCACTTTCAACCAAAAATATTGTGATTTCAATTTCAATTTTTAGTTAAAAAAATATAAATAAATAAAAAAATTTATTCCCTTCACCCAAAATGATCTTTCTATTGGGTTCAATTTTTTGTCCGTACAAGTGTCTGTAAATGAATGATCTTCTTGTCGTACTTTGTGCCATGGGGTGCCATGGGGAATTCGTTAAATTTGGTTTTCGATTGTTGTCAAGGAGTAGCAAAACAACTCTGAGCAATAATCACCTCTCCATTCATGTAATCATCAATTGAAAGATAAATGAAATGACTAAACTCTGAGCAATAATCACCTCTCCATTCATGCAATCATCAATTGAAAGATAAATGAAATGACTAAACTCTGAGCAATAATCACCTCTCCATTCATGTAATCATCAATTGAAAGATAAATGAAATGACTAAACGGCTCATTCAACATTGTTCATTTTTTCAACATTGTTCATTTTTATTTTTGCATCTCTTTGAGTGTTGCTCAATTGAAAGAGATGAAGCTTTAGGAGGTGGAATTGAGGTCTACACATGGTCTTTGGCTCATAGTAACTACCCATAGAATGATACCTTACACTAAACAACAAGAGCCCATTGATGTTCCTTGAAATGCCCCAAAATTCCACTTTCTACTTTTTAATACTCCAAATCTTCACTTTGAAAAGGGTTCCAAATATCAAAGTTTCTAGGATGCTAAGAATGCATCAAATTCTACTTCCAGCACCAAACAAGTTTTAAAAATGTTGTTTTCAATGTTAATTTGGAACATTTTGTAGTACCAAATGAGTTTTAAAAATGTTATTTTTAGTGTTAATTTGGAACATTTTGTACAATATGAAGATCATTTTGGGATGGAGGGAGTACCACAAAATTCCCTATTCAATTTTGAAAACGCCCCTAGTGACAAGCAATGTGGTGTAAGGGATAACGAAGGTTCTCAAAATGAAACTCAAGATTTCAAATCGTCTCATTTGAAATCTTAATCTCCTTCAATCCGAAAGCCTATCCCTTCTCACCAGCTGAAGCAAACTAGCATCAGCAAACCGTGAAATTCCTCTGCACAGAAGTCTAAAAAATAAGCCTGTCTATGTTTATATTTCGAAGAGTGCGTTCAAAAAAGAGCCAAAGTCGTAAAAACCCGGCAATTTAAAAAAAATTAACTGGAGCTCCGTCACGTCTACGGTCTACTGAAGTTCATGAATTAAAAAGTCCACGCCCTCCTATGGCACACTGGATGATCATCTGATGATAATAGAATATGATTCAGTGACGGAGTCCAACTGAATTTCAAATCCTTCTAGTCTAAGATTTGCTTCCACAAGATCTAATTATAAGCTTTGTCTTATGTACTTACTAAGATTCGGATTATTCACATGGACTATAAGATACCTTACAAATAGGTGGGACGAATGCATCGCCGCCTTTAGAATGACCTCTTCAAATTCAACTGTGTTGCGTCATTCGCTGGAACGCTGGAAGTGGGCCCGGTATCCTGTGGGACCAAAGCAGCATCCCACGCCATATACTTCAGCCACGCTGAAACTGAATCAGAAGTTTCACGGCTTACCATAAGCTCCACGCTGAAAATGGAAACTCAACTTCCAGTCAGCAGCAAATTTATATAATCATGTTAAACTCCGACTGTGTTGATCTTCCGAAGAGGTCTGATCCACGGCTCACCTCACCACAATAAAAATCGTCAAAACGAGCGCGTGGAAAGTCAAGCGCCGGTTTTACAGAAGTCGGGTGGAATTCCGACTTGGAAATACGAGTGGGTATATAAATTGTATATCAGAATACTTTTGACACTCTTTCAGACACTGGCTGAGGACGACTTGTGGCCAGTAAAGCTCACCGTTTCCTTCTCAGTACAGTGGCTTTGCCTCATATATAAGAGGCCGGAGCACTCTGTCCTCCTCATCACTCACTGCTTCCATGAGCTCTCACGCAAGGTACTCTGCAGGCGTCAACTGTCCAGCTCTGGAATCTTCCACCCATTCCCAAGGAGCCTGTGTATCCATTTGAAAATTCCGGTTTCGACCGAGAGCGCGGCTGGCTTAACAGAGAGTAAACGTCGAGCTACGACCTTCACAACATCCGGTAAGGTTCGCCTTAATTTTGGTGCAGTCATCGACAACAGACCCGAAATTGAAGCCCAATCATCGTTTCAGGGATTGAAACGGCCGGCCGAAGCGGAAGGACCGAAGGGAAGCGAACAGCACATCGAGATGGCGGTTGCGAGGGCACTGCGCAGCGTGCTGGTCTCGTTGTGCGCTGCAGCGACGGTCCTGAGTTTGATCTGCGCTCCCGTCGCTGCTACCCGGAGTCAGCAAAGCCGTAGTAACGGAGGCGTGCGAGAAGGCTTCCATCACCAGTCTTGCCCCAACGTCGAACACATCATCTACAAGTCCCTGCTCAAGTCCTACAAAAACGACAGCACCGTGGCCCCCGGCGTTCTCCGCCTGGCGTACCACGACTGCTTCGTTCGCGGCTGCGACGCGTCCTTGCTCCTGGACGGAGCCTCCACCGAGAAAACGCACATCATCAATGGCGGCCTCCACGGCTACGAGGCCATCGACGCCGCCAAGGAGGCCGTGGAAGCGGCGTGCCCGGGGGTGGTTTCCTGCTCCGACGTGCTGCAGTTCGCCGTTCGCGACACCGTGGTCCTGACCGGCGGCCAAGGCTGGACGGTCCCCGCCGGGCGCCGCGACGGGAAGGTGTCCAGGGCTTCGGAGGTGGCGGCCAATCTGTTGACGCCCAACAACACGGTGCCGGCGCTGCTGAAGGTTTTCCACAAGAAGGGTCTGAACGCCGCGCAGATGGTGGCGCTGGCGGGTGCACACACCATCGGGAAGGCCCCGTGCGTGACCTTCGACAACCGCATTCAGGGCGCCCACATCGACCCCACCATGCAAGCGCACTTCGCCCGGGACTTGAAGAAGAAGTGTCCCCGGCCGCTCGACAACAGCACTCGAGTGGACTTGGATTTGGTGTCGCCCACCAAGTTCGACTCGCAGTACTTCAAGAACATCGTGAACAAGCTGGGCCTGCTCACGTCCGACCAGAGCATGTGGGTGGACTCGCGCACCAAAGGGCAGGTGCGCGCCAACACGGACAGGAAGACGTTCCACGCCAACTTCGCGAAGGCGATGGTGGCGTTGAGCAAGGTGGACGTGCTCACGGGCGAGTCCGGCGAGATCCGGAGACAGTGCCGATTCGTGAACTAGTGGCGGATCCAATAGGGACCAGCAGTGCATTTAGGCTTTCGATTCATTCATGAAGTTTTAGTTCCCAGGCGACAGCTAGCCATTTATATGGCTCCGCACGATTCATTTTGAGATTGATTGGATAGAAACCAATCCGTCTCCCTTCATTCATTTCAATTCCCTGGAGACTTGGCAAAGGTCTTGTCTCCTGGGATTATCATGTACCATAGAAACATCAATTTATTTTGATCGGGTTCACATTCATCATACGTTATCCTCTGGCTCAATCGCGGTTCACATCAAATCATCAATTTATTGGGGTCGAGTTCACATTCATCATAAGTTATCCTCTGGCTCAATCATGGTTCACAGATAGGTGAGTCATTCCACAGGGAGACTTCAAACATACCCTTCGCGCATTCACACAGGAGAATGAAGGTCCAGTGCTGACGCCAACAAGGGAGCAATAAATAGAAACGTCACATTCACATACTACAATTGAAGCATTGAAAGAATGGTTGCGATCACTACGTAACACCGGAAACGATGTAAGGTTCCAGTATGTCGAGGATTGAAGATAGCGCCCAATTCAAGCGAAACGTTTCCAGTTCGACTGCAATCACGTGCAGATTATTAAGCTCTACATCGTCAGATACATCGTCTGACGGAATGAACTTGTAATGAATGATCTGATGTTGCTACTAACATCGAAAGGATTGGTCAGAGACAGGTGCTGAAGGACTTGGCAATGAATTGATACGAATTGGTGCGTTCGCTAGTTCACGCGACTGACGTGTCGTAGGATTCGGGCTACCGGCTTGTCAGCACCTCCATATCGCTGATGGCCCCACCATCTTGTTTCCGAAGTTGCGATGAAACTCTTGTTTCGAGGGCACGGCCTGCTTGGTGCGCATATCCTCGACCTGGCCCTGGTCCGACGTCAACAGCTAGCGGAGTTGGCGCATTAACACAATAGAATGAAGGTGCAATTCCTGATCCCAACAAAGGATCAATAAATAGAAAATTTACATTATGTTACAGTGGAAACAATGGACAGAATGCAAACGATCGCTACACTGGAAACGAAATTAGTGCGAGCTACTTAATGTTTTCAAGCACCTTCCACCTTGGAAATAATAATGCCAGTTCTGGAGAAACTTGTGGCGGTCGGTATGCTCCCCGTGCCTTCACAATGTCCACGTGTTGGCCAACAAGTTGTGTTCCAGTGGCGAGTTGAGTGGCTCAGGGAGTCGGGAAGGGTTGGGCTGCATCTTAATTCTCTACAACAGGATTTTACAGGAAAATTTTTCTTGCCCAGAGAACATTATGATCAGGTTTGTTTGCAATCATCTTAGTCCTTCGTGCATGTTAAATTAGAACAAAGAAGGAAAGCAACCACATAAAAACTCCATGATTGATTAAATTGAACGAGAACATATGCCAGTAGAGTCAGCATTCACTTTCTCAATGTATTGGCAATGCTATCTCCTATAAACCCTATTGATCGCTCCTCGATCCCACAGGATCAAGTCCACACTTTGGACTGATTGGACGATCCTGCAGCCCCGGGAGGCCGGGACCAATTCATGGCTTCTAATTAACCACAGTGAACCCAAATTCAACAGCAATTACAACTAAGAAGGAGCGGAATCAACCACATAAAAATGCCACACAATTGGAAGATTGTACACGGTAGCCAACAAGTCGGTGAAAGTATGCCAGGAAGACATATTGTGTAAGTAAACATTATTCGTCAGGGTTTACATAATTACAAATTACAGCAATGCTGTCTCCTATAAACCCGAGCTATTGATCGCTCCTCCATCTTACAAGTCCGCAATTTGGACGGAGTAATTAAAGGATATGCCTGCATCCCTTAAGTGAGCTTCACAGGACACAATAGCACGCACAGATTCGCCACCGTCGCCCTCTCCCCCGCCATCTCCACATCCCGCGTAAAAGAAGCTTGCAACCCAAGGCCATTCCCACACGTCGTCCCAAGTCCAACAGTAAGCTTCCCATCAGCCGTAATAACCTTCAGATCGTCCTCCGCCACGCAGTACATAACCTCCTTCACTTCCATCCTCAGAAACGGCAGAGGATACGGCCCCACCTTCTTGTTCATCGTCATCGCCTCCCCTGCTTCGACCGTCAGGTTCGGACAGCGCACACAGCCACGGGAGTAGCACTGAAGCTCTGGGGGAGGGTCCACCCACCCACAAGGGGAGCAACATCCCGGCACATGCACGAGCTTGAGGGGGAGCGCAAGCTTGTTGGCGATTGTGAGAGATGAATCAGCGGAATGCGCATTTCCTAACACGAGTAACAACAGCAGAAGAAGGCTGCCGGGAAGGAGTTTCGGAATGCTGGCCATGATGGGGAAGGAAGGAAGCTGCAGCTGCAGGGGGAGATGGAGACTGAGATGGTGTGGACTGTGGAGGTTGAAGCGAGTGTACAAGATGAGAATTGCAGTGGAGTGCGTGCTCTCGCAATTTATACAAGAAATTGCATTGCGGGGAGTGCGCGGCCTGCTCAAGCATCTCCTGGGCGGTGCAGTGGCCTGCGTCTCGTCGTCGTCAGTCCTTGAAGTTCCAGTTGTCGTGAGGCGGAAGCTCCCTTCGTAAAGTCAAGGCTGCGGGTGTCAGAGTTGGACTGCAGAAGATGACCATTTTCGAATAAACGAATGGTACCAACATCCAATTGTGGCTGGTTTGCAATTAAAACCATCCCATCTAGGTCCTTCTCTAAAATGTACGGCCTCTGTACATCAGAGTTTTTAGGGTCATTTCTAGGTACTCTTATTTTCATCACTTTGAAAATGCAAAGTTGACTCATACAAATACATTCTAAGAAAATGTAAAATCCCCTTGCAACTAGTACTAACAAGATGCGACAAAAGGTATTAGAATTTAAGAATAGAAAATTTAAAAAGTTATTGGTTCTACACATTTATATACACATGGGAAGCTTTGAATCATTCCATTTTGATAAGTGAGATGAAAGTTATGAAGACTTTTAGTTTGTGAGTAGGTATGGAGTCTTTGAAAATCATACCTACTCACAAATCAAATATCTTCATAACTTTCATCTCACCTATTGAAATAGAATGATTCAAAGCTTTCCATGTGTATATAAATCTGTACAATCAATTTCAAAAAGAAATTTTTGTAAAAAGTGATTTTTAAAGAAGTTTTTTGGGCTGCCTAAATTGCCCACCAAGCATTGAAAATGACATATCTTGCAATAACTTTTTAACCATGTAGTCAAAAGGTATGAAAATTGGTGGACCTTAAAGCTACTCCTTAGACACATGTTTTGTGAAAATTTCAAAGAAAAAAATAAAAACTCTATTTGTAGTGAGCTGCCCAAAATCACAATGTTACTAAAAAATACAATTTTGCATTTAGGGGTTAATCCCTATGGTTGTTGACTATATTTACACCAAGAATGCTTTAAAATTATTATTTTTAGTAAAAACACCAAATTTTAGAATTTTTTTGTGACACATGTAATTGTAGAATCTTGTAGAATGCTAGTTTAAAAAGATGTACAATTTCCACCTTGTAGATTGCAAGAAATTTGTGTACTTTTTTAGGCCTAGCAAAAAACATGAGAGTTGCACTTCTCAAATTCACATTTGTATGAAAAAATTGTCTAAAAATGTGGTGATTCTTTGGATTCATTCTTCAAAACAAGTTTGCTACATCCTTAAATGATTTGAAATCATTTGAAATTGTACAAGTGTACAACATATACTCATATAGAAAATAAATGGTAATTACAAAGAAGTAGAGGATGATTTAAAATATTAAATTGTTAAGAATTTAGTTATGAAATTGAAAAATGTCAATTCCAATGGTTGTATTATTGTACTTTGTAATAAAAAATTTATCTAAGAGTCAAAATTCTATAACTACTAGCAAACTATATAGAAACCATCCGCAAATTTAACTTTTCATAACTTTTATCTCATTAATCAAAGTGGAATGATTAAAAGCTTTCTACAAATATATAAATTGAAAATATTCAATTCAAAATTTTATTTCTTAAAAAAGTTATATTCAAAGAAGGTTTTTTAGCTATCTAGGCTACCTATAAGCAATGAAAACTACTTACTATTCAATAACTTTTTAAACATGTAGTCAAAAGTTATGAAAATTATTGGGCTCCAAAGCTACATTTTGGATATATGTGTGAAATTTTCAAAGAAAAAAAAATAAAAATTCTATTTGTATTGAGTTGCCTAAAATCAATATATTGTCAAAAAAATGTAGTTTAGGACTTTAGAGGTTAAATTAGTATGATTTCTAAACTAGAACAATTCATAATGTGAGTTTTTTTAAATGATTGGTAATAAGACTTTCAATCTAAGGAGACCTAGAATTGTAGTTAAGTCCATATCTTAAGATAGGTCTAACTACAAAGTGCATTTTTTGTCACGGATGATAGAAGACTATAGAAGCTTTACAATAAACTTCTCCTTTAACAAAAGTAACTCAAACAACTTTCAAGCTTCTAGAAGCTTGTGGGAGGTCTTGGAAGCTTGTGGAAGGTCTTGGGAGCTCGTAAAAGCTTTTCAAGATGCCTCCAACTTGGTGGAAATAGCTCAAGAAATTTCCACAGGGAGATCACTTAGAGTATCATTCCATTAGAAACTACGTGCGTTAAGATTTTTGACCCCCTATTTTATGTTCTAAAATTTAACTAAAAGGAAAAGAAAAAATATGAAGAGATTCCTCTACTTTGAAAGTTTATATTGTGAATTATTGGCATTTTTATTTGTTAATTATAATTATTTATAAATTTTTAGAGTAAAATATACACTGTAAAGCTAAAAATAATTTTTATACCCCTATTTTATTTCAGAAAAAAAATTCTAGAAAATGAACAAAAAATTGGCAAAAATAACTCTCTCTTCAAAGTTCATTTTCCTTGAATAATGATGCAATGGTCATCTAAACGTGTTCTTTATAAATATTTGAGTTGAAAAACATGCCATTTTAGTTCATTTTTCAACCTATTCTAAAAATTATTTCATATGTTATTTGAGTTGGGAATTTTTGGCACCCTAAACTTTTAGTCAATATTAAACAAATTTCAAAACTATAGATTAAAATTGTAGTTTATTAAAAAGTATATAGGGGTCCAAAAAATCACTTTAACTCACGTGGTTTCTTATAGATACACTAAGTGATCTCCCCAAGGAAATTTCTAAGTTCATTGAAGTAGTTTAGTATATATAGAAGTTGAGATTGACAGGTTTGTTGGTTTCAACAACTTTCTTTAATGTTTAGTTCATAGTTTTTAGCTTTAATTCTAGATTAGAGACCTTGTTCTTTGTACTCTTGCTCTTTTGAATACAATTCTTGGATCTTAGCTCGTGGTTCTAGTTTTGTTATAGTATTCTTGAACTTCAATATCAAGTCTTGTTGCTGAGAATTCTTTTTACCTTGTTTTGTATCTCTTATGTCCATTACAATTTGTCTAGATTGACCCTCAAATTTTGCTTTGTAAAATTTGGTTTTTGAATTCTTGAATAAATGGATAGTGTGTTAATTCAATTTAAATTTTGTTGTACTAGTTATTGACAAAACTAAGGGAAAAATTAATATTAGAGCTTGATTCACTACTAGAAAATTTAGTTTTTCTGTTGTTTTGGTCGCGTTGATTCGGTCAAAATCTGACAGAAATCTGTTGAAATCAACAGATTTCTGTCAGATTTTGACCGGATCAACGCGACCAAAACAACAGAAAAACTAAATTTTCTAATAGTGATTTTCTTGGTTAAATGTGGATTATCCTTATTCTTAAAAATATCAAGTGCTTAGAGGTTGCAACTTACCTCCTTTAAATTAGTATTACAAGATTGTAGATTATCCATCTCTAAATTGGTATTTGTCTATTAGATCAAACTTTCATATATCCTTATTTAGTAAATTAAGATGACAAGAAGCAAAGATGTTAGTACAATATAATCAAAATTAGATTTTGTCTTGAAGGCCATCAATTCTTTTTCCATGAGGACAAATGTTCTTGAAAATTTTACTATTAAGATCAACAAAAATGCCAAAGCAGTTGAGGCATCTCAATCTATGCTGCCCGCCTCAACTCTAAGAACGAGTTTACCTACTCAGAGCTCAAATATTGCAACTACAAAGGCACTGTGGATTAAAATTTTGAAGGTTCGTGAATCAAATTCAACTCATCACCACTCTCCATTCTTAACAATATTTGATAGATAAATTAAAAATAGGCTTAATCAGGACTTTGCATACTAGATAAGTTCTCTTTTAGTTTGCACCCCTATTTAAGACAAGATCTTTGATTCTAACCAACTTCAAAACAATTTTAACAGCTTTTACTGAGGCATTTGGAGAAGATGATAAGAATTGTTGGGCGACAACAAAAATCCATTCTTTATAACAAGGATCACGCTTGACTTTGTTGTATGCCTCCAAATTTGGCTCGCAACAATTTGCCTCGCAATTTGCCTCGCAATTTGCCTCACAATTTGGCTTGCAATTTGGCTCGCAATTTGGCTCGCAACAATTCTATCTATTTGATGGCCGGTCCAACCAGCATATACCCTTGGAACTCTAGGTTTCACTATATGTTTCAATTTTCCAAATTGGACAAAGAGAAAGTGTAATTGCAAAACTAAATGCAATTTTCCTGTTTTTACTACAACTCCTCTAAATGGTTTACCTTGATTCCAAATTTTACTTAAAATAATTCTTTTTATGTCTAAAGGGAGTTGGTCAATTGAATTTTTAAATTCTCTATCTTTTATATATTTTCCACTTAGGTGAAATCCTTGTCCAAAGTATGCACCTTTATATAATCTATATAAGGCCATAAAAAGGCAAGGTCCAGAGTAATAATTTTCTAGTATTTCTGGAACCTCCCATGAAATAAATAACTCATTTTGATTCATTTAGAATAATCTATATTTTATTTTTAAAATAAGTTTAAGCTATTTCCACAGGGCTTATTTTGAGTATGATAAAAATAAATTAAGGTGTTGACTATGGTGTGTATTCTATTTAATTCTTCTAAAGATATTTGAGGATTCCGTAATTGTGTTAATCCTCTAACGGTTTCCAAAAATTCTTTATCAAAAGAGGTTAAAGTTTGAATAGGTGTTGTTTGTTTATGTGGATCTTGTCTAGTGTTGTCGTAGGCTTGTTTCTTAATACAAGTCCTTTTAATATGTCCACTTTCACCACAAAAATGACAACGTTTTATGTTTCTGAGTTCTTTTAGTTTTTCAATAGTGTATGTTCTACGTCTTCTAAAGTTAAAGTGTTTGTAACTTATGGGTTTAGGTGAATTTGAAAAAGGTTTACACTGTTTGTTATCTATGGGTCTTTTGTACGAAATTACAGAATTAGTTTGTTTTGGTGTAGTTTCTTTTGGAAACAGGTTTGCTAAAACCTCGTTTTTGATATCTTTCATAAACTTCCCGTTTTCTCCCATTTTGGATTAACATGTGTAAAATTTGTTCTAAGTGGTATTTCTAGAATAACTTAGTCTAAATTTCAATTATTGTAGTACTTCACAATAATTCATAAATAAGAGAGTTTGTGAATTGTAGGAATTCTAGAAAAACATACATGTGTTCCTTGGACTTAGGTAATTATTTGCAACAACGAGTACATATTCTATGTTTTTCGTTTATTCCTAGAATTTGTTTCTTCTTAGTATTTATGAAAGGGAAGATTTTAAATTCTACTCTAACACTATTTAGACACCGATAGCCAAGGCTTATCCCTGGCAGTGGCGCCAAAATGTGAGGTACTTTTTCACTAACTTTTACTTTTTGTCAAGTACCAGTAGTATAGGGGTTCATCCGTGGATAAGCCAGCGTAGTCTATCGTTGGTGCATCTAATGTCACTTTTAAAGTAGATTTAGGTTATGTATAAATTAACTTTGTGGAATATACCTGGAAACTTTATTCTTATACCTCTATTCTTTTTCTTTCTTTCTTTCTTTCTTTCTTTTCCCTTATTCCCAAGTTCTCTCAATTTGGTGGACAGTCCATTACTACTAATGCAGACATAATATTTTAAGAGTCTCGGTCCTATATAGTATTCTAGGGTAGGCAACACATCGTGGGCAACACGTTAGACTGAGCAACACGTCTTATACATGGATGCAGCCTATGACCTAATTATATATATATATATATATATATATATATATATATATAAGATAATACTTTTAAAGTATACAAATAATTCATTAATTAACACCTTTTTATGTGTTGAGACAACAGGTCCAATAATTGCTCTTTCTGAGCTTTTCGAATCTATGTGCAAAATGACTACACGTGGTGGTCTCAGTAGTCAACAAGTCTAGTATGCAGGAATATGAAAGGTTTAGGACAAAGTACCAGATTCTTGGTCTTTGAGCTTTCTCCTTTCTTTTAAGATTGGGCAACAAGTCTCAGGGCAACAAGTCCAAAACCACAAGGTAAGTTGTTCCTAAAACATACAAAAATATTTATTAGCCACAAAGATTGCTAATTCTACAAATTCCGTCTCCCCAATTCTATGACTTAGACCCAAACTAGGGGCACGGCCCAAAGGGTCGTTCGAAAAATTTGAGCTTTTTTATTTATTTTATTTTAGGTCAGGTCAAATTGTCCAATTTTAAATCTAAAATTTTAATTTTAATATTATGAAATTTATTTTATGGGTTAGGGAACCGGTAGCCACTTGCAGCCCAATGACTGCGCGACCAGTCCTATAACCGTGGAAAGAAGTACCTATATCCGTGGGCTGGACCTATGACCGTGCCGTACCCTATGGCCGTGGGCGACAAGTCTGTGTCGAGGCTGAATCGGCAAGGCAATAAGTCGGGATTTCTGAAATCCCTAATTTCGAATCATCGTTCTTTTCCTCCTCCGACAAATCAGTCTACTGCACCATATTCGACCCAACGCGCAATGTATTCCTCCGACGTCGCTTCCTTCCGCCGCATCGATCTCCCACCACCCGACTTCACTATCAGACAGACACGCAAACCCCTATACTGCACCGAATTGGCTGACAATTCTTATGAAAATCCAAATTTTTTTTCGCCGGCAAGCATCCAGCACCTGCTCAGTTTGATCGCACCCAGCACCACCTCGCCTGACAATCGCACCTCCACCCCTGCTCCATTCAAGTAAGAACGAAGCCTTTTTATACATTCACAATCATGCACAGCAAGCCTTCAAGTACAAATTTGCACACCAAATCCGAATTGGAAATCTGCAAGTTTGTCACAACATACTCCGATCAATCGAATCTTTTGTTCCAGAATTGAATTCTTTCTGACCGATCCACCAGCATCACCTTCAGCACTTCGTCAATTCTCAAACTCAATGCAAGCTCTAAACTGCCTGCTTCGCTAAATTTTCACAAACTTTCTTCCAATCAGCACCTGGTTTCATCTCTTGAACGCAACCGAGCGATCTTTTTAGAGTTTGGTGGATTGCAGATTTACAGTTGATTCTTCACTGCGCCTTGGTGCACGGACCAAAATTCATTGATACAGACTGCAAATTGCGACGCTGAATCTGAAATTCACAATACTAATCAAAATTCTGAATAGCAACGATGAAGCAATCTGGCCATGCTTCAATCTCAATCTCGTTCTTCAAATGCCCAATTTTAATCATCAAACTTGTGCTCACCCAACATTCAAGCGTCCAATTTTGACTTCTCTGTGCTCAATTCTCAAACCATTCACAATTTCAGCCGAACAATTAACATCCACGAGTTCCAGCACAATGTCCACAATTTCCAAAATGCACAATACACAAATTGCAATGATTTCACCATAACCCTAATTCATGAACACATATAATATTTACACAGAAATAAAATTCATATATTACTATAAATATGGGACTTACAAATGCCGTGTTTTTCATTTTTTTTAAACTATTTATTTCTAAAAAAAACGAATGGGTGCAACTTTTGTGAAAAGGTGTGACCACGGTCACAACCCATTCATCCAATAATATATATTTTTTTATTTTTTATTTTTATTTTCATTCATCCTATCTTACATATCCCTATTTACACTATTAATTACTTTTCTTTTTTTTAATTTATATTTATTTATTTTACTTTTTATTTTAAAGTGTTTTTTATACTATTTTTCTACTACTTTTTCCTACTTTTCTATTACTTTCCTATATCTTTTTTTATAAAAAAGCTAAAAATAACCTAAAAAATAATTTTTTCTATACTACATGAGCCAATTGTCCAATTTCAATGAAGTTTAAAAGATGATCTGAATGATTATTTATTATTATTTTTTGATCCTCAAACACTAAATAAAACAATAAGCCAAATTACAAGATGTAACAATAGATTATTTCAAAGACGTCAAGATTAATGATCTAAAGTTGTACCAACACCACAAGTGAACCTCTCGCCAACAATCAAGGGAACATATGTCATGAGTATACATTGTTAAGGCCCAGAGGACATACAAAATTGATGTAGTACAATTTGGACCACTCAATGTATAAGAGAAGAAAGGGAACATATGTCATGAGTATACATTGTTAAGGCCCAAAGGACATACAAAATTGATGTAGTATGATTTGGACCACTCAATGTATAAGAGAAGAAATGACGTCTCAATGAAGGTCTATTTATATTATAAACTCCGACCATGAAGCAATCAATTGTCACAAGAAGCAAAAACAATGTTTTTTTCAGGACAAAATACATAAGTATATTAAAAATAAAAAATACTCAACTACGTACAGTAGGGAGTGTGTCGCGACTCAAATAACACTTTACAGCTTCCAACAGCTCACTAGATTCACCACAATATGCTTACAACATCACTTGATTACAAACAGATTAATACTGCACATACCAAGCACACACAATGTTAGTCTGCATTTTCAACTTATTCTGCCAAGTCCCAGTCACCGGGATTACTAGCACACACTCCCATCGTGACACCGGGCATGTCATTTAGTAACATAGGGTGGAACTTCCACCTTAATGTGCAAGGGCCTATGGCGGCACTACTCACCATGGTCCTAACCGCCCTTGAGTGTCACCCTACTCCATGCTAGCCCTTTTTGCATTTGCTACTCATCCACTAGAGGTAACCGACACTTACAACTTGGGACACATCCAAGAAGGCCTAGCAAGGAGCGGAATTCCACCCAACCGATGCCACGGGACACACACAAGTGTCTCATGGTGCCTTGAAGTGGTGGTGAAGTCACCACCAACAACCATGAGTCATCGAGACTCACCAAGGCTTCAAGAGAGAAAGAGGAGGGAGACCAACCCCTCCTATAGTACTTTCTGTGGTATTCGACAAACCCCCCCGTCCTAGGTCGAAGGAAGTCTTGGATAACCTTGGGTTGTGGAAGACCACCCACTTTCAACCCAAATCGCCAAGTTACGTCACTATTTGGACTCCCGAACTTCCAATTGGTGTAACTTTGCGCTTAGAAATTTAAATCAACATGAAAATCCATTTTAAACATCTATGCAATAAGTAGATGTCGATGGACTACTCACTCGTCCCATTTGGACAAGTTCTCGCAAAATTATGGCCCTCCAAAGATTCGGGTTCACCAAGGGAGGCGTCACACCTTCACCACGGCTCTTCTATTGGTCATAACTTTTGACTCATGTCTTAGAATCTCGTAATGCTTGTCATTCTAGGTTCCTTGTGTTCATATCTTTTCAATAATATGCCACATGCCATACTTTCTTAAGGGATTCATTGAGAACACCTCACACCTAACCCTCGAGTGTCTTGGTGTCATCGGGACCTAGTGAACTTTGAACGACCGTAACTTTTAGCTCACAACTCCAAATTTCGCGTTCTTTGCGCCATTAAAAGGGTATTGTCAAGAGATTTTCATGCATGTATGACACTCTACCATTCACTTCAAAACCAGGGCGTCATTGCGCCCTGTTTGATCAAAAGTCTCTCAAATTTTCCTACCTAGTCTATTGCCAGGCTTAGGAAGTCACCCCCAAGGTCCCCCTTGTACACTGAAATTCATTAGGCACCCTAAGATGATAGAGGCGTGACAGAGTGTGTGGCTTGAGCCTTTTATTTTATAGATAAACCCAAATTTCACTTTTTTGCCAACCTTCTCATTGTTTTATTATACCTCTACATTTGGACCCAAAGAAGTTTTGAATTTAGGCTTTGTTAAATTTTGAAGCTTCATCTTATTTTTTAGATGAAGAATTTACAAATCATCATAAGATTCTTCTAGTAATTGAGGAAAGGTCACTCTATGGGGATTTTGTGTACCATGTGTGGTGAAGTGATTTTTTGACCCCCTATTTACTTTGGAATGTATTATAATTTTAACCTATAATGACTATTATATTAGGTTGAAAAATGAACCGAAATTGCATGTTTTTCAACTCAAACATTTATAGAGAATACATTTAGATGACCATTGCATCAATATTCAAGAAAAATAAACTTTCAATAGAGAGTTAGTTCTATAGTGTATCTTTTTTCTTCAAAAATTTGTAACTAATTATTATCAATTTAAAAATATCAATAATTCAAAATATAAACTTTCAAAGTAGAAAAACCTATTCAAATTTTTTCATTTTCTTTAAATGAAATTTTATGAAGTAAAGAAGGGGTCCGAAATCTTTGCCTCATGTGGGTTGTGTAAATGCATAGAGTGACCTCTCCTTGCTAGTAATAAATCAAAACCTATACATGTAGTGGCTATAGACAGTCGAGCCTTATTTTCGAGGGATGTCACTCATGAAACTAAACCAAATGAGGTTTCATTCAAGGAGTATAGAAGTACGATTGTATTCAGTGTTAATAAAATCCCATCCAACCCTATGATTTCCGGGGGCTGTACTTAGTTCTACTACAAATGACTATGTGCGAACAAGTAGTTTTTAATAAACTATAATTTTAACTTCAAATTTTGAGCATTGTTTACTAATGATTATAGGATTCTACTTCCAAAATTTTAAAATCAAATCAAATATTAAATGATTTCTAGAAGAGGTTAAAAATGTACTGAAATGGCATATTTTTTTAACTCAAATATTTTTAGAGAACACATGTAGATAAGCATTGCATCAATATTGAACTCAAAATGAACTTTCAATAGAGAGTTGTTTTTAGAAATTTTTTGTTCAATTTTTAGACAATTTTTAAAAATAATTTAGGGGTGTGAAAGTTGTTTTTCAATTCTATAGTGTATTTTTTTACCTCAAATTTTTTTTAACTAATTATTATTAACAAATAAAAATATCAATAATTTGAAACATAAACTTTCAAAGTAGAAAAATCTATTCATATTTTTTCTATTTTTTTATTTAAAATTCAAAAATTATATAGGAGGTCCAAAGTTTTGTTTGTAAACTAACATAAAAAAAGGGGGAGTGCACCCCCCAAGCTATGATTTTAGGACTTTTTTGGCTCAAAAAATATAAACTAGTTGTAGAATGGAAGTCATAAAGCCTATCATTTAAAAAAAAATCCTGCAATAGAATTTTCTTTAAAACCTTCGATTGTTAAGCCTATACTTGTTAGAGAGCTAGAGCTTTTATAAAAGCAACAAGAAATGTTGATCCTTATATTATTTATGCAACTTTAGTGCAAGAGAAGAGCAATATTTCATCAAATAGTCCACCTTAGTAAAAAGAATTTAGAAATGTATTTGAAAAGAAGAATATTGACATTTTGTGGAAGTATTGACTATACAATTGTATCATTAATCTTCAAGATGAAGCCCAACCACCATTTGGTCCAATCTACAATCTATTCATAGAACAAAATTTCGGAGTTAAAAGAATACACTGATGAAAATCTTGCAAAGAGTTTTATTTGACATTGTAAATCTCAAGCAGGAGCACCAATCCTCTTTGTTAAAAAGAAAGACAGTTCTTTGCGAATGTGCATTGACTATCGTGGCTTGAATAAAATAATAGTAAAAAATTGATACTCTTTGTCATTAATATTCAAACTTCTTGATCAATTTAGACAAGCCAAAATTTACATCAAAATTGATCTATGTGAAGTATATAATTTGATGTGCATAAAAAATGGGACAAATAATAACAAAATTTTGAACAAGATATGAACATTTTGAACACAATGTCATGTCATTCGGACTCACAAATACACTAGTCATCTTTCAGCAATTGATGAATAATGTCTTCCATGAGTTCTTGGGTCAATTTGTTTTATATTATCTTGATGACATTCTAATTTATTCCAAGAATGTTAAAGAATATGAAAGACACAAAAAACTTATACTACAAAAGTTACAAAATGTGGAATTATATGCTAAATTAGAAAAATACGTATTTCATCAACTACAAGTAGAATTTTTTAGATACATCATCTTCAATAAAGGATTATTGATGGATTCAAAGAAGATTCAAGCTATTACAGATTGGTCAACTTTTCAAACAATATGAGATGTACAGTGTTTTTTTGAATTTATCATTCCACAACTTTTATTGAATTTTTTTCAAAAATTATTTATAAGTAATTGTACCACTAACTTAGCTAATGTGTAAGGACAAACTAAATGTCACAACCCTAATAACCCCTTTTTCAATTTAATAGGCTCTTTATGCTTTAATTCCAATATCACTTGGATCATTTACAATTGACTAATATTACACATGCCACGTACCTAGAGCATTGGCTTTCATTTTCAACTTATTCTATTAAGTCCCGGTTTTAGGACTACTAGTACACACTCCATATATGTCATCTGGCATGCCACTTAGTGACATAGGATGGAACTTTCATTAATGTCCAAGTACTTGGTAGAAGCATTACTTTCTATCTTTGTTAATTGCCTTTGAATATCACCTCACTCTATACTAAGCTCGTTGTATATTTACTATTTTCACATCATGACTAACTGGGATTCATAACTTAGGATACATAGAGAATGGCTTAACAAGAAGCAGGACTCCATCCAACTGATGCCCCCAGACATACACACAATTGTTCCATGGTGCTTAGAAACTAGTGGTGGGATTATCTCACCAACCTTAAGTCACTGAGATTTATTAAAGTTCTAAGAAGACATGAGGAGGAAGATCAATCCTTTCTATAGGATTTAGCAGACTCTTCTTTTTGTGAATTAAAAGAATTTTCTAAAGCTACCTTAGTTTTGAAAAACCACCCATTTTGAAACCAAAATCACCAAATTACAACCTTGTCTAAACTCCTTAACTTCCAAATGGTGAAATTTTATAATTCAAGTACTAAATCTCATATGCAAGCCCATTTTAGATATCTACTTGACAAATAGATGTTGATGGACTATTCACTTGTCTCATTTGGATAAGTTCTCACAATGTCATGGCCTTCTAAAGATTCAAGTTTATTAGAAGCGACGTCATGCCTTCATCACAGTCTTTTCTTGGCCATAATTTTGAGCTCACCTTTGGGCTTATAGCTTAAAAAATAATAATGCTTGTCATTTTAGCTTCCTTATATTTTTAGTTTTTCAATGATATATTACATGCCATATTTCCTTGAAAGATTCATTGGAAATCTCTCATTCTTAATCCTTAAGTGTCCTAATGCCATCGAGGCACCAATAACTTTGAAAAGTTATAACTTTTAGCCAATTATTTCAAATCATGTGTTCTTTAAATGGTTGGAAGTATTTTTTCAAAGACTTTTTCAAAATATAAGAAGCTTTACCATATTCTTTTAATTTAGGATATTATTGTGCAAAAGTCTCTTATTTTTCCTTTTTTAAACTTTTGCAAAGCTTGAGAAGTCACCTCCAAGGTCCCCCTTACTAATGTACTTCAAGTATCTCAAACAGATATGGGTGTGACACTAAAGTGGGGATTTGATGTAGAGAAAGCTTTCCAACAATTGAAGTTAGTTTTTACAACAATTCTAATCTTGATCCATTTAGATTTTGCTGAACCATTATATATAAAAATGAATGCTTCAGATTTTGCATTAGAAGCAGTCTTCTTGCAAATGGGAGAAAAAAAGAAACTTCATCCAATTGTATTTTATTTGAAAAAAAATTTAGTTACTGAAATCAATTATGAGATTTATAATCAAGAACTTCAATCTTACTATTGTAGATTTATTTTAGAAATGGCATCACATACTTAAAAATACATTACATTAAGTGATTGTATATACAAATAAAAAAATCTTCAGTATTTCATGGCTACTCATGTTTTGAATTGATGTCAAGCTCATTGTAACACATTATTATTATGTTTCAACTTCATCATTACATGTCGTTTTAGAAAGTAACAAGCATTGTTAGATGTTTTGTTCCAAAGATCATATTTGATACTAAAAAAGGAAAAGAAGCATACAACCAACAACAAATGACTATTTTTAAAGCTGAGCAATTCTAACTTTATACAACAACTCTAGCAATGCTAGTTGATTGTTTGGAACAAGGCCCAAGTTCATACAACATTGTAAACCACCATATTGGTTCACTTTTTAGATTGTAAAAAATATATACATTATGCTTGAATTTGTACATCCAAAAGTGTTAGTACTCCGGATTAAGCTATGACCACAATTTAAAGAGTTTTCCGTGAGATAAGAATAGGAATTTTAGGAATTTAGGGTGAAAATCTAAAAATACAGTTAAGTGAAAATAATGGGAAAAATCTAAGAGGAATCTAAGGATTTAAAACTAAAAAGACTTTAAGCATGAACCAAATTAGGCAAATGGTAGAATGTTTAGAAGTGGAAGACAAAATCCTAAAAATGAAAAATGATATTAGAGAAAAGTTAGAAACCAAAGAGAAATTCCAAATATAAAAAAATAAAAAATAAAAACCAAAATGCTACAAGTAGGAAATGAAGCTAAAAGTAAATTGAAAACCACAAAAATAATAAATATGAAAAAACAAAACAAGTTAGTAAATTTGAAATTACTACTAGAATACTAGAATAGTGAAGGAATCACTTAAATGGAGTAAAAATAGTGAAATTGGAAAAAAAAAAATAGTAATTTAGAGAGTTTTCCACTAAATTGGCACGGTTTGTACTAAATTAGCCTAGTTGGCACTAAATTTGCACATTTTACACTATTTTAGCGTTTTTTCAACAAATTAGAGTTGTATAAACGTCATTAGGGATTTTAATCTGTTAAGAAGTTGGTATAGGTGAAATTAGGGTTTGGTGCTCACTCTCTCTCCTCTCTTGCAACTTTTATGTATATACATGTGTTTTGGGAGCTTTTTTGATTTCATGAGTTTTTGAAGTATAAATTGTTAAAGATTAAAAAAGGGAACCATGTAGGAACAATTTGTCATGTAGGTTTCACCGTTTATGGAAGAAAATGGGTGAAAAATGGAGGTTTATGAGGACAAATGGGAAAGTGCTTGAGAATGAGGGGAGAATTAGAATTGAGATTTGGATTGTCTACTTTGGCAAGCAATAGCGGGAACTTGGCAACTTGGATGGAGCTAAAAATTGGTGAAAAGATACGCCTTTAAGCTGGATTTTCAAAACGTCTAGGCTCGATCCATTTGGAGCACGAATGAGGCGCTAGTGGCCAATTTTAGTGAAAGAAGGTTAGCTGTTGCCACCACAAAAGATTGCCAACATTGACGAGTGATGGCTGGTAGTTGATGCAACCAAATGACTTGAATTCTTAGGAGGATGAAGATGGAAAAGTTAACTTTCTAGAAAGCTATGACTTGCCCAATTGAAAGCAAGGACGAAGATGGGAGAGTTGAATTAGTGCAAGGGGGTTTGTTGCCATATTGCGGTGACTATTTTTCTCTTATTGGCTATGTTATGCTATGATTCTAGATACAAAGAAAACTATAATGATTGATTACAATATCTTCTTGCCTTGTTTGGATTGAATGGGTCATTAGTCATTACACATGCATCAGATTCTCTTATGGGATGGGAATGTCTAAAAAGAATGTACAATTAGTTAGTTATTTTTCTTGTTTTAGGGCAAGTGTGGAAGCCATATCCAAATTGCACTAAAAATTAGGGTTTATAAGTAAAGTGACTAAAGAAGAGGAGGTACTATTCTAATTATTTGAAAGAGTTGAATTTCTTAAGGCTAAATATAGGATATTAAGTGGAAATTGCAAATGAAGTCAATATGTGTGAAATGGTGGTTTTTATGTGATAGTGCCATATACTGGATCTACTTTTTAGGGCTTAATTAGAGTCTTTTTTGATGCCCTAATCACAATTTCAAGGTAATTTTGAATCTAGGATACTATTTGCAGTTATAGGAATCTAATACTTAGAGGCAATTTAGGTTTGGGGCCACATACTCCTCCTTGGCCAAACTCTAGGGGTGATTTTTTCTTCACACACAAAAAATCATTCATAAACATCAACTTCTAATTCTTTAGTTCTTGACATCAAACATCCATCTTATTATAATGGTGAAAATTTCAAGTTGATGGACGGCTTTTTATATTTTGAAAAAAAAAAAAAAAAAAAAAAAAAAAAAAAAAAAAAAAAAATATATATATATATATATATATATATATATATATATATATATATATATATATATATATATATATATATATATATATATATATATATATATATATATATGTGGTCCTCAATGTTTTCAAGTTCTCTAAGCTCAACATGGATTTTTTTTTGACATTTTGGGGTCAATAAAATATTAGACTTATGTTGAAAGTTGTTGCCTATTTGGTGACTTCAAATGTGAAAAGCTATTAAAAACTTTGTACTCTCTTGTGACACTTGTTCAAAATTGAAGAATCCATGACATCGATCGCATGGACTTTTTCAAAATATTATCCATTAGAAAAAAATTAAACCCCAAAAGAGGCCGCTTCATAATGCAAAAGCTTGGAGGTGACAAGAGCCTCTTCAATTTACTAATTGGGCCAAGAATTGCATGATGAATTCAAAAATTCATTATCATTATCCAATTCATCTTCACGATTTCATAAATCTCATAATGATTCCATCATAAAGAATGGAGTACACGCCAAGTGGTGGTTCTAATGAGGATTTGGCCACCTTCATATTCATTCAATTAGTATGAAAATTAGTAAGAAAACTCAAGGCCTCTTTATGGGTTCAATTTTTTTCTAATGCATTTTAAAGTGGCCATGGTCTTCAATCTCCATAGATTTCATTATGAATTTATCTCTATCAAAATTTTTTGACTCTATATGCATGATTGTACATTGACTCACAAAAATAGTATATTTTACTCCATGTAGAAAGACAATCTCTAGTGAAAAAACAACAAGGCTTTTTTTTTACACTATTTATCGATATTATGGATTACTAGATGGCATTGTATCAAATTGAGGATTGCAATTTGTCTTTGAATTTTGGAAGTTTTTTTTTGAAACTTTGAAGGTGAGAATTAATTTTTTTTTTTGTCTTTTATTCTCAAATGGATGGACAAATGAAATGTGTAAATTAAGTCTTGGAGTAGTACATATGTACTATCGATAAATAGTGCACTATCAACTATCAATAAGGTGATTGAACTTCACATTTGACCTTGGTAAAATTTGTGTACAATAATACTATTCATATTTCAATTTGTCAAACACCATTCTACTACTAAAAGAAAACAACATTGCCCATACATTTAAACTGCATTGGGGACCGCCAAATCATATCATGGGTGAGTGCAAGAAAGACTCACCAGTTTTCGTAGCGTTTTGCTTAGTACCTAGTTTCAATGACTCAGTACTATGAATACTACAGTACTGTACTGCAGAATTGGAAAGCATTACATGGACCGTTGATAAAACTGCAGATTGAGGTTACAATTGACAAGTGTCTAGCTATTGTACACTTGGGCAGAACTTGATGAAGGTGGATAGCTATAGGAGTATTACCAAATACTAGATGTTGTCTTATAGTACTGTTGTAGCCTGGGGTCCTAGTTTCTCACTGAAAATAGTGAAGTCCACTTTTAAATTTTTAGAAAAAAAAGAGAATCATTATTTTAAAAAATAAAAAATGGCCATTTTGATAGACTTTGTCCTCATTACATTTCACCCGCCCCCCTCCAAAAAAATCATCTATATTGTTTAAAATGGCGCGTGCAAGTGACCTTTATTCAAGCGCTCGTGACGCACTTGAAATTGAGTTTTCTTTAAAATCCTTTGGTAGGATCATGCAAATACATTATAGGAAGAGCCCATAAAAATTTCAGTTCAAAATGATCAAAATTGAATACTCCCCAGTACTAAAACCCCCTAAACTACAAAGTGTGACAAATTAGCTAAATTAGAAATTAATTAGAATTTGATTTTTTAAAATTCTTAGAAAATATGGCCTCTCGTGGCTATGGAGTTCTCTACCTCCCAAAAAAATTTCAACTTCATTTTCTTGAACCTCTAAAAGTTGTGGCCAATGACAACTCTATCACTCGAAGTGTGACGCAAAAAAGGACTAGTCTTTCTTGCACTCACCCTCATATGGGTTTTGTTGAGAGGCCAAATCATGTCATAGGGATTTGTTGAGATTCTCATTTTGAACGCTAAAATTTTATGTTTGCATTGGGAACGGCCAAATCATGTCATATGGGTTTTGTTGTCATATGGGTTTTGTTGGTTGAAGTGCATTTCAAAGCAAAATTTTATTAAACAATAATCCATACCAAACAATGGCTTGGAAGTTGTTGAAAGTACATGAGTCTCAATTACAAGATTGCAAATGAAAAGTGAAAACTTCAAAAATTTCCAAATTCTACTCAAGTGGAAAAGTCTTGCCCCTTCACTATTTTTTGGACTTTTTGCTTCTACAAATAATTTAAGTTAAAAACATTTCATCCACTAATATAGTAGTGGAAAAATATGTAAGAAGTTCATTGGCATTCTTTGACTAGTCAACAACCAAAGACTCTTGAAAAAAAAGTGATTTGATATGAATCTCTACCTTGAATATAGCAAGCACACAAAATCCAAAAGATACCAAACTCCCATACACACTAGATCCAAAGTTTTAAAGCTGAAAAAAACTCTGAACTCTGAACTACGAATGCCGTGATCGATTTGAGATGCCCATCCAAATGGTATAATCTGCACTTCAACACTCATCCAGTGTGAAATCTCATTCAGTGTGAAATCTCATTAGGGCGGTAATTAAGGTGTTCCTCAAAATGGTACACAAGCTTTAGAAACATCCTGTAACTACTTGATCATGCTCATCCGAACCAACAATCGCCTTCCTCCCCCTCCGAAACCATCACGTCTCACGACCTGAAGCAAATTAGTAACAATGACGCTTGTAACGCCTCTTATACCTTTCCAAAGGAATTCAACGCAGACTGCGTCCGGTTTCCATGGACCGCAGGAAATGGCCCAGTGGGTGGGTCCAATTGAAGAAGCGTCCCACGGTAGACACTCTAGCCACGATGAACGGACTGAAGGTGAAGCTGCACAAGTCTTGAGAGTTTACCAGGAGATCCAAGTTGACTACGTACTGAATTGTATATTGAAAAATTATATATTGAAATAAAACTGCTACCGCCCCGATCTTCCGAAGAAGTCTGATCCACGGCTCACGTCCTGGCAACGGCCGCCACGGTAATATTCGTCAGCACGAGCGCGTGGAACGTCAAGCGCCGGTTTTACAGAAGTCGGGTGGAATTCCGACTTGGAAATACGAGTGGGTATATAAATTGTATATCAGAATACTTTTGACTCTTTCAGAAACTCGGTGAGGAAGACTTGTGGCCAGTAAAGCTCACCGTTTCCTTTTCAGTACAGAGGCTTTGCCTCGTATATAAGAGGCCGGAGCACTCTGTCCTCCTCATCACTCACTGCTTCCATGAGCTCTCACGCAAGGTACTCTAACTGTCCAGCTCTGGAATCTTCCACCCATTCCCAAGGAGCCTGTGTATCCATTTGAAAATTCCGGTTTCGACCGAGAGCGCGGCTGGCTTAACAGAGAGTAAACGTCGAGCTACGACCTTCACAACATCCGGTAAGGTTCGCCTTAATTTTGGTGCAGTCATCGACAACAGACCCGAAATTGAAGCCCAATCATCGTTTCAGGGATTGAAACGGCCGGCCGAAGCGGAAGGACCGAAGGGAAGCGAACAGCACATCGAGATGGCGGTTGCGAGGGCACTGCGCAGCGTGCTCGTCTCGTTGTGCGCTGCAGCGACGGTCCTGAGTTTGATCTGCGCTCCCGTCGCTGCTACCCGGAGTCAGCAAAGCGGTAGTAACGGAGGTGTGCGAGAAGGCTTCTATCACCAGTCTTGCCCCAACGTCGAACACATCATCTACAAGTCCCTGCTCAAGTCCTACAAAAACGACAGCACCGTGGCCCCCGGCGTTCTCCGCCTGGCGTACCACGACTGCTTCGTTCGCGGCTGCGACGCGTCCTTGCTCCTGGACGGAGCCTCCACCGAGAAAACGCACATCATCAATGGCGGCCTCCACGGCTACGAGGCCATCGACGCCGCCAAGGAGGCCGTGGAAGCGGCGTGCCCGGGGGTGGTTTCCTGCTCCGACGTGCTGCAGTTCGCCGTTCGCGACACCGTGGTCCTGACCGGCGGCCAAGGCTGGACGGTCCCCGCCGGACGCCGCGACGGGAAGGTGTCCAGGGCTTCGGAGGTGGCGGCCAATCTGTTGACGCCCAACAACACGGTGCCGGCGCTGCTGAAGGTTTTCCACAAGAAGGGTCTGAACGCCGCGCAGATGGTGGCGCTGGCGGGTGCACACACCATCGGGAAGGCCCCGTGCGTGACCTTCGACAACCGCATTCAGGGCGCCCACATCGACCCCACCATGCAAGCGCACTTCGCCCGGGACTTGAAGAAGAAGTGTCCCCGGCCGCTCGACAACAGCACTCGAGTGGACTTGGATTTGGTGTCGCCCACCAAGTTCGACTCGCAGTACTTCAAGAACATCGTGAACAAGCTGGGCCTGCTCACGTCCGACCAGAGCATGTGGGTGGACTCGCGCACCAAAGGGCAGGTGCGCGCCAACACGGACAGGAAGACGTTCCACGCCAACTTCGCGAAGGCGATGGTGGCGTTGAGCAAGGTGGACGTGCTCACGGGCGAGTCCGGCGAGATCCGGAGACAGTGCCGATTCGTGAACTAGTGGCGGATCCAATAGGGACCAGCAGTGCATTTAGGCTTTCGATTCATTCATGAAGTTTTAGTTCCCAGGCGACAGCTAGCCATTTATATGGCTCCGCACGATTCATTTTGAGATTGATTGGATAGAAACCAATCCGTCTCCCTTCATTCATTTCAATTCCCTGGAGACTTGGCAAAGGTCTTGTCTCCTGGGATTATCATGTACCATAGAAACATCAATTTATTTTGATCGGGTTCACATTCATCATACGTTATCCTCTGGCTCAATCGCGGTTCACATCAAATCATCAATTTATTGGGGTCGAGTTCACATTCATCATAAGTTATCCTCTGGCTCAATCATGGTTCACAGATAGGTGAGTCATTCCACAGGGAGACTTCAAACGTACCCTTCGCGCATTCACACAGGAGAATGAAGGTCCAGTGCTGACGCCAACAAGGGAGCAATAAATAGAAACGTCACATTCACATACTACAATTGAAGCATTGAAAGAATGGTTGCGATCACTACGTAACACCGGAAACGATGTAAGGTTCCAGTATGTCGAGGATTGAAGATAGCGCCCAATTCAAGCGAAACGTTTCCAGTTCGACTGCAATCACGTGCAGATTATTAAGCTCTACATCGTCAGATACATCGTCTGACGGAATGAACTTGTAATGAATGATCTGATGTTGCTACTAACATCGAAAGGATTGGTCAGAGACAGGTGCTGAAGGACTTGGCAATGAATTGATACGAATTGGTGCGTTCGCTAGTTCACGCGACTGACGTGTCGTTGGACCAAGAAAGATAATTTGGGCAATTTATAAAATGGTGAGTCAAAAAGGGTGAGTGAAAAAGGGTAAGTCAAATGGGTAAGTCAAACGGGTGAAATCTATTAGCGTACTAGATTTTAGACCATCCGGTTTGAATTGTGGGATGTCAAAGTCATAGAATATTCACTATTTTAATGAAATTCATCATATGTATGGTTTCTCCTAAACTGATTTTGTTTGATATCTTGTGAGCATATTACCCTACATAACTAAAGGTGGAATCAAGTAATGCATTCTCTTTGAACTGGATCCATGATGCTTCTTTTGGTTCATTTTCCTTAAAAAAAATTCACATGTCAGATTGCTAGTGCTCTAATGGACAATTTCATTAAAATAGTAAAATTTTGCTACTTTGGCAATTTTTAAGGTTAAGACTAGATGGTCTAAAATCTACAAGTTACATCCTAGATGTCTAAAATCTATACCATTTCTAGATGTTTGAAATCTACACCAATCCTAGATGTCACTTTTGTAGTTTAAAAATTGTAGACCACATTGTCTAAAAACTATACTAGTCTTAGATTTTTGAAACCTATAAAGGTCCAAGATCTCTGAATTTTATACTTGTCATAGATGACACTTTCACGGTTTAGATTAGACAATCTGATATTAATAGATAACAAAATACCACCATTTTAATGAAATTTCCTATATAACCTCTTGTACAATTTACAAATGATTTTATGGTATTAATAAACATATTTTTTCTTTAGTTATATATTTTGTATTATATAATTATAATTGATTGGAATTTCTACAACCATTTGGTTATTGAAATATCTAATGTAATTATAAAAAGATGCTATTATTTTTAATGAATAGATGGAATAAAAGAAGGTATTGAAGAAATTGCAACTTGGAACATTTAAATGTATTTTAATTAATGTACTCCCTTTCTTTATTTCTAAATCTAAACCTTGGACAATCATATTTGTCTTCTTAGAACAATGCGGGAGCCTACATTTGGAGAACAACAAATAAACCCCTTTCTTTGTGTCACATCCCTATCTCTTTGGGTTGCTTGAAGTGCCTTAGTGAGCAAGGGGGACCTTGGGGGTGACTTCTCAAGCCTTGCAAGAGTCTAAAAAGAGAAAAATGAGTGTCTTACAAGCAAACAAGGCACAAATAGCACCCTAGATTTGAAAGTTTTAATAAAGTATCATACATGTCTAGAAAGCCTTTAAGAATACACATCCAATTATCCAAAAAAAATATGATTTGGACTTGTGAGTTAGAAGTTATGGCCGTTCAAAGTTGATGGTATCTTAGTGACATCAAGATAATTAAGGGCTAGAAGTGAGAGGTTTTCAATGAATACTTTATGGAAATATGTTATGTAGAATATCATTGGAAAACTAAGAACACAAGAAAGAAAGAATGACAAGAATTATGTAATTTTAAACTATAAGTCAAAAGTTATGTTCAAGAAAAGGATTGTGGTAAAAGTGTGACACCTCCCTTAGTGAATCTGAATCTTTGAAGGGTTATAACTTTGCGAGAACTTGTTCAAATGGGACGAGTGAGTAGTCCATAGTTATGAATCAAAAGTTATGGCCAAGAAAAGGATTGTAGTAAAAGTGTGACGCCTCCTTTAGGGAATCCAAATCTTTGAAGGGCTATAACTTTGCGAGAACTTGTTTAAATGGGACGAGTGAGTAGTCCTGCCATAGTTATTTACTTATTGTATAGATATCCAAAATGGTCTTGCATGTGGAATTTGGATCTTAGATCATAAAGTTATACCGTTTGAAAGTTCAAGAGCTCAAATGGTGATGTAACGTCGCGATTTCAGTTGGAAGCAAGTGGTCTTCTACAACTCAAGTGTGTTTGGGGTTTTCCTTTGATCTAAAATGGGGGGTCTGCCAAATACTATAGAGAGTACTATAGGAGGGGTTGGTCTCCCTCCTCCTTTTTTGAAGCCTTGGGGAATTTCGGTAATTCAAAGTGGGTAATGAAAGTTCACCACTGGATCCAAGGCACCATGGGACATTAGTGTGAGTGTCCTA
This sequence comes from Climacium dendroides, assembly GCA_950106755.1. Lineage (NCBI taxonomy): Eukaryota > Viridiplantae > Streptophyta > Bryopsida > Hypnales > Climaciaceae > Climacium > Climacium dendroides. The sequence goes on from OX467086.1 coordinate 32,304,552, forward strand.
TGGTATTAGTTGAATGGAGTCCCACTCCTTGCTAGGCCAATTCCCGTGTGTCTCAAAGTATAAGTCTTGGTTAGTAACAAAAGGCCAATAGCAAATATTCATGGGCCTAGGATGAAGTTGGGGTGACATTCAAGGGCAATTAGTACCGGTGGGAAGTAGTGCCTCTACCTGGTGCTTAGACATCAATAGAAGTTCCGCCCCATGTCATCAAATGACATACCCGGTGTCATGAGTGGTGTGTGTGTTAGCACTTTTGGAGACTAAGACTTGGTAACAATAGTTGAAAAATAGGAACTAATACTATGGGTGCTCAGCATGTATAGTATTAATGAGTTGAAATTCAAGTGATATTAAAAGTAGAGCGTGGTGAGCCCATTAGAAGTTGTAAGATGTTATTTGGGTGGCGACACTTTGTGTCTTCTTGCAGTCATCCAATATTCTTTGTTTGTTTTGATCTCATAATACAAGTCTTCTAATTCTTATACATTCATACCATGTACTATAGATTGAGCTTAAGTATCCATTAATTAGTGGCGGGTGTGAAATGTAGTTTTAGAACAAGATACACCAATTTACCAAGTAAGCCTCAGCTAATATGTTGGCTATTATTGTACAAACAAAAATTAGCAACCTATTGAAACTATATCAAATTCAATACTAAAAGCAATCAAAATACATGTTCTATATACTAAAGACAAATAGTCCACATTCAATTCATGGTAAATTTCATTAAAATGGCAATATTCCATGTGCCATTTTCATAGTGAGTCATTTCCAGTTCCCACAGTTCAAACCGGGCGGTCTGAAATCTATTAGTATATTAGATTTCAAACCGCCCAGTCTGAACTACAGGATGTCAAAGTCATGCCATTTTAATGAAATTCCTCATATTCACTATTATATAGAAAACACTACAACCTAAACATGAATAATACTATAACATTCATGCATTCTTCTACATAAGCAACACTCATCCATTAAGTATTTATTGGAATGTTTGTAATTGGACATTGTTTTGAATTTAGACAGTTGTAGATGTACAATAGTAGATGATAACATTACTTGGATGATTCTTGATTTAGTCAATGATTTTAGTCGTCTTTCTCTTGGAAATATGACTTTCTGCCTTCTTAGCTTTGCTTGTATTATTTTGTTGTTTTGTCTTTACAATATTGTATGCAACAATTTCTATGTAATAAAAACAACTTGTAAACATATGTTTTATGAGTACAAATGCTTATTTGGTTCCTTAGATTCAATAGATTATGGACCCAGAGGTTGTGGTACGTTAGTTGTATTATTGTGTTGAGAAGATAAAGTAAGTCCAGAGAACAAGACATAAAAGAGAAGTAGATATTCTGAAGAAGATAGTAAGAAATCCAAAAGGAATACAAATCTTAGAGAATAGAACATAGAAGTAGATATTTTAAGGAAGATAGTAAGAAATCCAAGAAAAATAGAAATTTAGTGAGAGTTTACAGAATTACGAAATATAGTTGAGAATATGGCTACAACGTTAAAGATTTTAAAAGTTAATACAATCAACAAGCATGATGGTTCAAACTTTGCATTATGGAAAATACACATGTCATTCATCTTCAAATCCCGTGATTTGTTTTCCATTGTGAATAAAACCAAACGGAAGCTCAATACTATGAGTGATGTAGAGAAGTTGCAATGGTAGTAGAAAAATAAGCAGGCTATCGTAGCCATTCTAGGTTTGATTTATTTGTATTACAAATAAGAAGTGATAAATTGTAAAACCTCATTTGATGTACAAGCAAATTTAACGTTTTTACGAAAAGCACCTCATCGAAACCTTCTCTCACTTGAGTAAAAAAAAAAGCACATAGCAACTAGCTAAGTTAAAAAGGCATTCTTAATACTACAAATGCAACTTCAGAGGACACTTTGGGAGAGAGAGTGTACAAAGCCAAAGTTCAGATGAACCAGTGCCACCTAAGTGATCTCATAGCCATCAACAAAATGGCAAAAGCAAAGCAAAGCAAAGTTATACTAATGTCACTGCCAATATTGACTATTCACAAAGTCTCATATGAGTCATCGTCACCATCGAATGAAGCATTTTGCCTTAACTCTTAGCAATAAGAGTTAGACAAACTCTAGTTTGCAAACTTAGGAGCAATTGAGTATTTGACTGATTAGAGAAAATGGTCTATAGTTTTTAACCAATTGATAACATGACATGGAGTGTTTCAGTGGTAGATGATTGAAAGCTTTATGTTAGAGGAGTACAAGATATTATCGTCTAGGCTAAAGTGAATGACACCATCACTCCACTTAAACTTAAGAATGTTCTTTACATTCCTAAGCTACACCACAATCTAATTTTCACTAGTTGATTAAGAGAGAAGCAAATTGCAATCCTACATGTACAAGATACCTGCAAGATGATTTTAGATGATGGACTAGGTCAATTAATAATGACATTGCATAAATACAAAGGTTTATGACATATGGATATTCACGTTGATGCTAATCAAAGTTTAGCTAATGTAGCCAAGTCAAGTGTTGATGCTCATGCAACCAACACTCATTCAAACAGAGATTTAGAAAAATGGCACTACCATTTAGGTCATGCGAACGTTCACATGTTGATGCAAATGGCCCAAGACAATATTGAAATCAAATTACCATCCTTAGAAAGAGCAAAACTACAACTCATTTACAAAGGATGTGCTCATAGAAAGATCCATAGGACTCTATTCCCAATGTACTTAGAGAGAAAAAAGAGCTCTGAACCGAGTCAGTTTTTTCATTTTGATATCTCAAGCCCTTTTCAAATTCCATTGTATGAAGGTCATCAATATTATGACATTTCGAAGCCTGTATCAACTTGTGAAAAATTAAACAAGGAATAGGATACTAAAATTACAAACTGACAATGGGAGTGAATATTTGTTGAAGGAATTTGAAGATTATCTATCCAGCAAAGGTATTTGTCATGAACTCACAGCACTGTATTGTCTACAACAAAATGGAATTGCAAAGTGTGACAATCAAACAATAGTAGAAAGTACACGTTCAATGTTACATCATCAAGATATGCCTTTGGAGTTTTGGATTGAATCTATTAATATAACAATCTACACTCGTAATCATATTTCTAGTAAAACAATTTTAGAGTCTATACCATTACAAATATGACATGGAAAAAGACTATATCTCAACTACTTTAAAGGATTCGTTAGCTTATACTATAGCTACATCTCTAAATAGAGGCATCAGAAGTTGGACAAGACAGTGAGAGGCTATTTTTACAGGTTATTGCAATACTTCTAAGGCTTAATGCTTATGGTTTCCTAAAAAGAGAAGAATTATAGTTAGCCAAAATGTTATATTTGATGAGGAGAGCCATCCTTAGTTCATAACAAAAGCAAATGGTCGTAAAGAAGCCACTGAAGTGGTCATACCAGACATTTATGAGGCAGTCTTTACACAACCTTCTTGACTTAACAACTCTATTTCTTCACCTCAATGTGTCAATTCAAACTTACAACCAGATTGGGAATTTTACTTGATAATTGACATATAAGAAACTCCTATAGATTGGAATCCACAAAGAGATTGAGAAGTTGGAGCACTAATTGATGTGTTAGAAACACCTATCTGTGGAAGTAACAATCAAGATAGTGCGATCAACTATCAAAATAGTAGGAGCAATGATTAAAGTAGTACAAACAATGATCAAAGTTGTGTCAACGTTGAAGGCAATAAGGGTGTTACAAGTAGTTGAAGTGCGGGAGTACTACAAGTGATGGAAGTCACAAGTCAATATCGCCAACATCTTATGGTGATGAGTTAAATCCAATGCTACAAACAAAATTAATAGAAGATCTCTACAAAGAAACCCAACCCATATAGGTGAATTATGTGCTGTTATCTATTTCATGTGTTGTTGTTACTAAAGAAGCTTTTACTGGAAGAATTCCAATTCTCCCAAAAGAACCAAAAACATATAGCCATGCTATCAAAAGTGAATACAAGGAGCAATGGTAGAAAGCTATGATTGAAGAACTTGATTCATTATTACATTACTAAAAACAAAACATAGAACATGGAGTTCTTATCGAAAGGAAAATCTACTATTAAGAATAAATGGGTATTTAAAATCAAAATCAAGGCAAATAGGGCTATTGAGTAATTCAAAGCTCGTTTGGTAACAAAAGGGTTCACTCAAAATTATGGAATGTATTACGATGAAGCTTTTGCTCCCACAACAAGAACAGAGACAATACGAATCATACTAGTGTAAGTGTTTATTTACCCACCCTTGGTAAATAATCGAGTACAACCAGGCTCTTGTGTTTTAATGTAAATTTGATCCTAAAGGTGCCTAGTGCCAATCCATTGTGCCTTTCAAGTAATGGATCTTTGTGTAGTTTTGAAATGTTCCGAATTTAGAACAACCCTAAGATGGCTTAAATTAGATTTTAATTGGCCTTTTTGGCCTCTAATTAGGTCGCTGTGGTTTCTTAGTGAAGTTATGTTCAGAGTTTAGTTATTTTTTCCTTTCCCAAATTCACTCAACTTGTTCCACTTTCACTCTCTCACTATTTTTTCATCCATTCTAATGACTAAACTTCATCCACACCTATCTTGTTTGTTTTAAGTCTAAATTCTAAGTTTAATATGTTTCTAGAAATCTAAGAGATACTTCTAGATTAATATCACTAAATCACACTTCTAGATCGGTCCTATTAGTTTAATTGAACTACTTTGAAATTGAATAACTCCCACACTAATCAAACACTTACCTCAATAGGTGGTGCATCTTAAAGGTTGTTATATATTTGTTCCCATCCATCTTCTTTTTCCATGGTTGATAGTATTTTTGTAATTTTATTCACCACTTGAAAGTAGTAGTTTATTACAAAATTGTCAATTTTTGAAGTTCTCTTCTTTCTATTCTACCTCTTTTCCTTTCATTCTATTCCCTTTCAATTATTTTGGTGTCAAGAGTTGACTTTGAACTACAAAATAATTGCACCAACTTTTAAATAATAATTGACCTTTGATCTTCTACTAGTCAATTATTGTCCTATTTAAATTTTAATGGTTCTAAATGGATTTCAAGGATTTCCTTCTAAATCTTATGAACTCTAATTTCTCTTCAACTATCACTTGAACACTTCTTTCTAATTCCCTTGCATTCTATTCTATTGAGCTTGAAAGGTTTGAGAGTTCTATGAGAGGTCCTATATTTTCTCTATCTTCTTTTTATGTTTTGAATTCTCTCTTGGTAATGGAAACATTTGCTAATTGAGAATTCCCAACTTCCTCTCTAATTTTAAATTGACTCTTCCTACCCTTGTCTATCTTGTAGTCTATTTAATTTTTATAAATTTTTATCAACTCAATGTCAAGAGACACAATTAGTTTGTAAAGGGTAGCAATTAGCTTCCAAAATAAACAAATAAAAACAAAAAACACATCAGGTTCCATCAGTTTCACTTCGGGAGCTTCAATCAATTTGGAAGCCTTAGTTTGTTGGAGAGCCTTAGTCAGTTTGGAAGCCTCAGTCTGTTGGAGAGCCTTAGTCTGTTCGAGAGCCTCAGTCTATTCGAGAGCCTTAGTCTATTTAGTTTTAGTTACAACTGGATCCCCTCCCTCGCAGTGACATTTCAGTTGCACTTGGTTCCCCTCCCTTACAATAACATTTCAGTTGTAGTTGGCTCCCCTCCCTTGCAGTTGAATAGCTAGGGCCCTTGCTTCCCAACTACACAGGCTTGGCCTTAGAAATTTTTGGCTTTCTTCTTTCCAAATTCAGTTGAGGAATTTTCCTCAACACAATTTCTTCTCAACCTTAGAATTCAGGACTATCAAGAGTCACTTCTACAGTGAGGTATTTTGGTAAATACTTAACACTGATTTTTGATGACTAAGCAAAGATTTTGGGTACTAATGTTTTGGAAACTAAACTTGGTGAGATGGCAAAATTCATTATTTTGGGGGGATTTTGTAAGACTCTATAGGTTCAAAACTTTTCCATATAATGGAAAAAAACACAAAATCTTAAGAACTTCAAACTATGGGAAGTCAAAGCTTCGCCGTGATTTCTAAAATGACCAAAAATTCTACAACTTCAAAAAACTTACGAAGCCAAAGCTTTGCCATGAGTTTGAAAAATGGAGAGAAACTTCTAAAATTATTCTCCACAAGCCAAAGCTTTGTCATCCCAAATGGGACGAGGCAATAATTAAATACAAAAACGACAAACACTTATTAGTACAACAACTATAAGTGTTAGTACAATGATAAAAACTACTCAAAACAAGTTAGAACTTCAAAAATACACAAGTTAGACACTAGAGTCTCCCCTAAGCGACATCGCCAATCACAAAAGGAGGTAGCTCTAAGATTAGTACAAGTTAGTACAAAACTCTCTAAAATACTTCAAAACTCAACAAAATCAACAAAACTCTTTCAAAAACACAACAAATATTAACAAACCTTGAAGGGACCCCAATGTCCTTCAAAGTTCAATAAAAACACAAAGATGGAGCTTGAAATGCTCCAAAAAACACACATTTTGCAACTTTGGCTCAAACTTGGCCCAAAAGTCCAAATTATTGGACCAATATGGTATTGTACCAAAATATTGGCTACAAAATGGGTTCGAGGGGTGTTTTGAGAAGAGAAGAGTTGCCTTTATATACTCTCCTAAGGGCACCCACCTCCTCTCATTTTCATAAGGTAAACTTATCACTTAGGATTTTCATTCTAATTTTTCAAATTTTGACTTTCTACGCTGGTCTAAAACTTTAATTTTGGAGAAAGACTCCAAATCGCAAATGGATTGCACTATTGGCTTTAGAAGGCCATTTTTAATCTAGAGGAATACCCCTACCCTTTTTCCTACGTCAAAACCACAAAGATTTCTAGTGCTAACTAAACAACCCAAAATAGATAAAAATCCAACTTTTGGAAATCAACTTTTCTATAAAAAGTAACTAGCCTAGGCTCTTTAGTAGGTATAAGGGAGTAAGAAAAGACTCCGCTTTGACCTCAATCTGATTTTGTATGATCCCAATACACTAGTCAATTCCATGTTTAATCTTTAATATTGTCAATCTTGAAGGATCTTATTAGTTTTGAGTCTTTTGACTATCAAAATGGATCAAAGAAAGTATAGACCATAGTGTACCTTTGTTCCAAGTTTACTAAAGGACTTCCAAAATGTGTGAATCAACTAATCAAGACTATGAGGAATTCAAACATTTTTTTCTTTTTCTTTTCCAAGGCTATGAAATATGCCTCTTGAAGGTGTATCCATTCATCTAAAAGAAAATCAAATTAGTTTTCATCTGAAGTCCTATGGTTGATGAAATTGGATATCGTCAAGTCTATGATTTTTGATGATGATGGCATTGCAAATTGGGACAGCTCTAATAGAAGATGAATTGATGGAGGTTGAAGTGATGTAATGGAGGTGTTTCTAGTGAAGGCAATTGCCCTGTTCTTAATCCAGGTACGTATATCACTATAGTATTGGCAATTAGTTTCCCATAAACTACACCTTCTTCCTAGGCATATGGTTCTAATCTATAGGCTCTATCTAACTTTGCTCCTTTTCGTTTCTTGGTGCATTTGAAAAATAATCCTGTAACTACATCCCCATTCCCCAAGTGTATTTTGGTATTGAGGTAGTCTTGAAAATGCCTCTGCTATATAATACTCTACACTATCTTTTGGAAATTCGTGAGGATAGTGTATACCTGCCCACTTTTATGAATTGGGTAGATTTAGCACCACTGTGCTTGAATTAGATGGCCAATGAGTAATGGATGGCATTCCATTACTTGTCCATTGTGTTCCATCTACAATGACTAAAAATGAACAGGTAATGAATCTTGTAGGTGTTGGAGGTAAGGTAGAGCCAGCTGAGGGCGATGCAAATGAGGGAGTGGCATGAGAGGTGGAGGCAAGTGAAGGGGAGATTAGATTGGAAGAGGGAGGTGAGAGGGTGGACCCCCGTAGGACTAAAGCTGAATTTCTATAGCTTGATGAAGAATTGCCACTTGGTGATGAAGCTTTAGTACTCTCTCTATTAGTTGATGATGAAGCTCTGACACTCCTTCTATGCATTCCAACTTTTGGAGGATACATAAAACCTTGGCATCTCTCTCCAATTGCCCTTGGAAATATTGACATGCGTACATTCATGCTTGGTCTTGTAGGTTGTGGTGGTATTTGTCCATTTGTGCTTGGTGTTGCGTGTGGTTGCAGTGTCTTTGGACTTAGATGTGGATCTGTATTGTCCATGTTAGCTAGCTCTCAATGTCCAAATGTATAAATAAGCTCTAGTTGGCTTTTCTAGATTGGTATTGTTGACAAACTACAACAGAGGCAACACAAAAGGATAAGCCATTGTATATAAGTTGTTGTATTTGAGCTACCTACACATATACTTGTCCTAGTTGATTTCTTTAGCTTTTTACTAAGATCTGATGCTATTAATGTTTGGTTTGGTGGTAATATAAATTAGGGTTTTAGACTAGGATTTTGATCTTAGAGTATGTAGAAGTCCAAAGATAACTCAATGGAATTGATTCCATTTACTCTAATAAGAAATAAGAAGCATCTGGTTTACAAGATCTCATTGTAATTGATTACAATAATCTTTAAACATGTAATACCTTTCCATATATTATGCAAAAATCATTCAATCAAATGCATGCACAACATAAGAGATTCTTACAATATGCTATTGGAATTGAGAGGATTGAAAAAAAATGGCATGATTGAAGGTAGTTATCTAGATTTGCTCTGAAAGGCTTGCTAAAGAAAGAATAGAACAACAAGTTGTACTTCAACAGTACAAAATGAGAAAAGTTTGCCAAACTGAGTCTCATCCTCTACGGATCCTTTAGCATTGTTTGGCCAAACTGAGTCTCATCTTCCACAGACCCTTTAGCATTGTCTGGCCAAACTAAGTCTCATCCTCTACAAATCCTCCAGCATTGTTTGGCCATAGACAACTTCATCTCATGTTTGAATTGCATAGAAACCCAAATTCAAGAAACATAATATGTTTACAGTGCAAAAAATGAAATAAACCTTGTTATAGATCAAGTAATTTTTTATCCCCCCCCCTTGAATCATTAGGAATTAAGGCAACCTAAATTTACTATCACTACAAGGGATTGCAGGCCTAGATGACAAACATTTGACAAAATTTTGTCCGAATTGATAGTAATCACTTTTAACAACCTTATTTTGTCAATTTGACAAAATTTTGCCCAAATTGATAGCAATCACTTTTAACAACCTTATTTTGTCAATTAGGACAAACCTGTCAATTTTTTGTCAACTTCTTGTTGATTATTTATCAAGATCTTTATCAATAGAATCCACAAAACCCAATGAATCCAAACCCCTAGTTAAACAACAAACCATAGAGTGCCACCTAAGCAAATACAATTAGTGATCAATCCATTTAAGCACCCAATAAGTACCAACACTCACTTGTCAAGAATACGAGTGTTGGCTAATATATACAAGGCAGTAGAACATTTACCAATACATATGGGATCAGTGTGTTAGGAGAGGAGGAGAACCAAGTGAATTCCAAAATTGTTTAAAAACTAGATTTTCAGACTGGATTTAGGTATAGTAAATTAATTTTTTTCAAAAAACTTTTAACTAAGATTAGTTGGAAAATCAAATGAAGTTCCACCTTCAAAAATTAGTTTGAGATTTCAGGTCTTTAATAAAAAGTTATGGATAAATTCCAGACCGGGTGTTTGAAAAGTTTGAAATTCACTTCAAACACCCGGTCTGAAATTTATCTATAACTTTTTATTGGAGACCTAAAATCTCAAACGGATTTTTGGAAGTGGAACTTCATTTGATTTTCCAACTAATCTTAGTTAAAAGTTTTTTGAAAAAAATTAATTTACTATGCCTAAATCCGGTCTGAAAATCTAGTTTTTAAACAATTTTGGAATTCACTTGGTTGTGCCATGTGGGCTGTTTGTTGAGGTAACTATGCTATGTGGGTGGGTGTGCTTACTCGGCAATTTTCTATACTTAATTTTGAGTTGAGGTGACTGTGCTATGTGTGCTATGTGGGTGGGTGTGCTTACTCGGCAATTTTCTATACTTAATTTTGAGTTGAGGTGACTGTGCTATGTGTGCTATGTGGGTGGGTGTGCTTACTCAGCAATTTTCTATACTTAATTTTGAGTTGAGGTGACTGTGCTATGTGTGCTATGTGGGTGGGTGTGCTTACTTGGCAATTTTCTATACTTAATTTTGCCATGTGGGCTGTTTGTTATTTGCTTAGGTGGTTGTGCCATGTGGGCTGTTTGTTGAGGTGACTGTGCTATGTGGATGGGTGTGCTTACTCGGCAATTTTCTATAAGTAGTCAGCCCCCCTATGTGTAATTTAAAATTTTGAAGTTATAGAATGTCCAAATTGACAGAATTCTGTCATGTGATTGACATAATTTTGTCAATGGAGTTACAAAATCTTGTCAAACAGGTGTCCAAATTGACTTGAATTAGCCCCTCCTAATTGACAAAGGAATTGACAAAATCTTTGTCAATGGAGTTACAAAATCTTGTCAAACAGGTGTCCAAATTGACAAAGGAATTGACAAAATTCTGTCATTTTTTTGTCAATTCGACCACAATTCTCCTTGTAGTGTATTAACCTTAGGTAATTTTACTATTAATTGTAATTATGAACTTAAGGAAATAAAAACTTTAAAATGAAATAATTAGCTTTATTTGGATATTTCAATTGGTAGAAAATTACCACCCACAATATAGTTGGAGTTCAAATATGGAATAGATGTGTCACCAATGCTTCAATTATACAATCTTATTTCACACTAGCCATGCAAATTGTTTATTATGGATAGATGAAATATCAAGAGCGTTTAGGTTTGGTGGGAATGTGGGATGTTAAGTTTAATAGGGAAATTTGGGTTATAATGCAATAACCCAAATATCACATTAACACATTCTTGTGCAATAACAATAAATATTTATATAGTGTCAAATGTCAAGAAATTAGTATGGGACAACCTAATTTTTGAGAGATTGAAAAATTGGAGAAAAATCATTTGTAACTAGAAAATCAAGACACAAGAAACAAAATTTTTAATAATCCTAATCATTCCCTTCAAAGAGGAGATTGGGTTAAGCTTATAACTTAAGCTTGATAATGATTTCTTCGGGTCTAAGGGACTGTTCTCACCAGTCATTATATCAGCAATATTAGGATAGAAAACGTCAGTAGTTCAGAGCATCGCCACAGCTGCACTTCAAGTAGGGCCGCCAAGTGCAGCCTTGGCGTGTGGATTTGGAGAGTGGGACTCTGCCCCATGGCTGACGCGCCAAGCCGGGGCACTTAATGGATATTAAATGAAAACGGTTTGAAGGTTTTGAAATTAAATTTACAAAAATTTAACTTTCAAATTTCAATGCATTACCTCACATTGTTTCAAAAACACTCTTAACTTATTTTGAGTGCTGAGGATGAAGAGAAGTTCACTATATACGCATGGGGTGGTAAAAGGTAGAACAAACAATGTGGGATAAGTAAAATTAAAGTAAGTAGAAGCTTAACACTCATAGTTAATTCAAAAGTAGGCATAATAGAATGAACTTTGAATTAACTATGAGTGTTGAGCTCACTCTAATTCTACTTATCCCACATTGTTTGTTCTACCTCCTACCACCCCATGTGTATATAGTGAGCTACACTTTTCACTCGAAACTTAATAAAGTTGAAAAGCCTATCTCTTGACTCTCTACACACAAGTAAAGGGAACTTTATTGTAGTTGGAAGATGGTTTTCTTTTTCTATTTTTTTGACACAAGTAAAGGATGAACTGTGGTTCAAATTACTTGTGAGGTTATTTGAGGTCAGTGCCTCGACGATGGGGTAGAAGGGACTGTCACTACCATCAAAGATGGAGTGAAGAGGTCAGTCAAACCCTTTAGCGAGGCGCATTGAAGCCCCACTATTTGCCACAAGCTTGTGGGAAACATGATAGTGAGGTCAGATATCTGGAGTAGGAGACAAGGAATGAGTGATGGAAAGTGCTCGACTAGTCCTCAGGGCTGGTTCCGAGCCTGCTGCTTAATGAACTGTCCTTCTCTTTGTTCGAGGCGGGCCTTTAACTAATAACAAAATTCTTATTCACTGCTCAGTGTGATCAGACCCTAAGTTCCGAGACTCAGGTTTCAATGTGGCAAATAGTATTATAAAAAAGAGAATTGCTTGAGCCAGAATGAGAATTGTCAATGACTGACGGAGAGGATGCTCTATGGATGCATATGGATGATGGAGTGGCCACTTTCTTTTTTGCCACAGGGTGGAAACAAATCAGATCTTTAGTTGGATCCAAAATAGGGAGAATCATTGGACTCACATCTTTGATCTGTTCAAGGATAGGATCTCGTGAATTTAAAGAAAAAGCTGAAGTTTCTTTTGGTGGGATATTGCTTGTAAAACCACTACAACTTCAATGTTTGTTTAAGACTTAATTCAGTGGAAGCCAATTATTAGATTGCAAGGAGTATGCTTTAGAAAGGGCAAATGGATAGTGATTCACAAACTAATGAAGGTCAAAATGTCCTTAACATATTACATCAACAATATTACATCAATGGCCAATGTTAGTGCTAATTGTCCTTACTAGCAACTGAAAGGCTTCTATACTTTCAATAGAGTGCTCTAATGGAATGAGTTGTCCTATAGGAATGCCACTTTCTTGAGACATATAGTAATAGTGGGACAAAAAATAGTGTAAATGAAAACATTTCAATATATCCTTTCCAACTTTTCCTATTTCGTATGCTACATTCCGAAAGGCAAAGACGTCTGCTAGTAAGCTAGGAATGTCAAATAAAGTGGGGTTTGGTATACCTCTACGAGCAATCCAAGTTCGTAAACCAAGTGGGCCAAAATCTTGAGTACCAATATTGTTTTGATTACTCTTAGCATGCATATCTTGAATATGTGATGTCCACCTTTTGAAGCATAACAATGAACAAGATATTGATTATAAAAATACAATTATACAATTTCTGGCAAAGTCTCTAAAGCTTCAACACTGATCAAGATATTAATCATAAAGGAAAAATGACACAATAAAATTTGAGTAAGGATTCATGAATTTTTGAATTCACCCATGAAGATCATATTCCCAAAAATATCTTGCATGCACATAAGACGGACGAAATCTTCCTTGTTCATTGATTAGTCACACACAATGGAGGTTCCAAATCCCAATCCATTCATTTACAATGTCTTGCAAAATAGGGATGTAGATAGCTTGAAAAGAAGCCCTATGGTATGGATCATCAGGAATGAAATATCCCTGCTCAACTATTTCTTGGATTGCATTTTTGTGAAACCAAATTACCTTCTCCCACAAAAACCTCCACCAATGCTCTATCCTTTGATTGAGTACTGATGAACCAACGAGGAATGGATTACGGGTCCTAGCTCGTACTCCCAACATATGTCTCCAAATCAAAGCATACTCAGCAGCAAAATCAAACCTCACCCATAGAGGAGAACCAAATTTTTGGACAGATGCAAGAAATGATTCGAAAAGAGTTTCTTGAGTCTTGTTTGATGCAATTTTGGCATATTAAATATAATGTGAAGCTCCGTCAATGCAACCATGTATTTGTAATCTGTACATGGTTAATTTATCATATGCTGCATAAAATTGGCATTTCCAATGTTAAAACAATGAAATTAAGATGCCTTATCCTTGAGCTTTGCAATAAAATTAGATTAAACAGAGAGAGGAGCATTTAACTTACAATCTATATGCCAGAGGGCCATGGGTATAGAGACATTATATTGTCGATGAACAATGGGTAATGTTTGTCTACGTCTATCGTAATGTGCCTCTGTACATAAGGAAATAATAAACATATTAGAATTTTTTTTACCAAAACAAATAAGAAATCCAACAAAATAAATTTGAATTTGTAAAGTACCTGATATGGTTTGCAAGGCTCTTGCCACTGTGTGCCTAGGTGGCCTAATGCGCAAGCGTGCAAATACTGCCTTCACATGTCGGATCCTCCAATTTGCTCCATGTTCTGTAATAGGAAGGGTACCTTGAATGGTGTTGGACATTTCTTCTATTGTTAAGCTATAATGGACTCGGAATTTATATCCCAAAGATTTGGTCATTATTCTTTTGAGTTGTCTGGGATCAAAGATGTTTAATGACTGTGTAATTTCCTTGAATCGAGTCCCTTCATTTAACATGGTTTCCACATAGTCAACCAATTCAGCTATGGGCTCCACATTTGATTCCACCATATCGCTATCCTTTGAGATGCCTAACCAGAAAGTTTAAATTAGAAATCATCTCTGCAAGCTCCTTTAAGAATCCATGTCCCTACACATTCAACTAACACCACAACATCAGAAACCTCTGGAAACAAGAGGACAAAAGAGGGGCTCCTTGAGCTCCTCAAGCCATATTCTACAAATGCAAGAAGGCAATGTAATCATAAACCTATATATTTGTACATGAATCCTCACCAACAATTCTCGTTTTTTCTACTTCTATAGCAAGTCTTGCCTTAATGTCTGCTTCAACAGCTTCTACGTTCATTATTCTCGGCCTCAGTTAGCTTCCTTCAAAGCTCCTCTACCTCTGCCTGCTTCCTCCATGCAAGTTCTTTCACTTGCTTACTTTGAACCTCCTCCGCCTTAGTTTCTTTCCTTTCTCGTCCCATCCCCTCCGCTGTATCGCTTTTCCGTCTTCCTTCCTGCGATAATCATAAGAATTAGTATAGGATTCATGGGTGCAGGTCAAGATTCAATGATAGGATTAGTTGTATTAGTACCAGACATTGTTCATTCATTCTTTGCCTTTATAAAATAATCATTAGTACAATTTGGAGATCCTTTCCTGAATCTCGGCATCCTTTTGAGCTTCAAGTTTCAAGTCTGTATTGTTGTGCTTAGGAGAAGACATGTTGAGGAGGAAATTAGGATAATTGTTGAAGAGGAGGAAGGTGATACAACTGGCGGTTTTTATTCAGCATTTGATAAGGACTTGTACATTGGAGGCACAAGAAATGGAGTTGATGATTTCGTTTGACCTAATTTCCACAACTTCTTCCATTTACTTGACGTTCTACTCTTTCAATGATCAATAAGTACTGAAATACTGGATCAAGAACATTTCAAAAAGACTACCATTTCCTATCTCAACTCACCCTTCAACCCTCCGAGCTCACCACAACTTGCTTCCAAGATGAACATGAAAGAAATTGAAAAACAGAAGAAGTTGTTGTGGCACCAACGACTCACTCCTCAATTCTCAAAGCTTCACTGCCTTAAGTATACTAGTACCAAATGTTGTTTCAAGTGCCACAAGTTTAGTTCCAATGGTTAAGTAAATCTGAAGTTTGACAAAAAGTGCGTTCTAAATTCTATGAAAAGAAAGAGTGTTGAGGCTTGGCCTCTAACACTTTAGACAAAATGCGAGCAATAATACTTTGAAGGGACCCTCCAATCCTTCAAAGTGACAAATTTAAGTAATAAGTGCTCCGACTTCATTGGTAGCACAACAATTAAGCAACAAAAAGTGCTCCAACTTTGTCGGTAGCACAAAACAAAGAGAATCAAAGCAAAATGCAAATTTTGGTATGAGAATGAGGGTCACTGACAACCTCATAGAAGGCCCTTATCTACTCCCCTAGGCCCCTCCATAGTAATTTGTCGGTGGAATTACAATTTACTTTCATCTAGATATTTTGCTAATCTACTCTGATTGTAATTTCAATATAATCTTTGTTTAATGGCGTAAATCTCTAGAATCCTCTTCATTTAGCTAATAGATCTTGGAAAAATCAAATCCAAGATCTTATTCCAAAGATATTTTGAAATTAACCTAATTAACCTAGATATTTTGCAAATTAATCTTAAGTTAATTCCAAATTGTCTTTCTTTAGTCTAAAGTTGGATTTTTATACAAGCAAAGAGATCTTGAGCAAATCCAATCTTTGATTTTCCAAAAGATATTTGTAAAATCACTGTAGATTAATCACAAATTACTATAAAAAAATCAAACTAAGGGCTGACCCTCTCTATCCTTTAGGGAACAACTCAAAATCAAAAAACAATTGCGCCATTGTATTCAAAAGATCCCAATTATCCTAAGGGATTCCTTACCCCTACTTCCTTGGCTAGTTTTAAGCGCAATGTTAAGTTATAGTAACTCCAAATAAAAATCAAAACTCTAACTTTTGGAGTTTACGCTTTTTGATGAAACTATTTGGCCAGGGTGGTTTAGGGAATGTTTATGGGAATAAGAATTGTCCCTTGATTTGCTCCATTCGGACATCATTAGCTCTTGGTATGCCAACCAACCCACCGCCAAGTTGTAAATTCTTGTGAAATCTGATGTTGGTCTTCATTCTAGTACTTGGGAATGTCAGAATGTCTTCAAACTTGACAAGGTTCTTTATTAGCACACAAAACACTATCCTAATTTTTAGTAAGATTTTATCACAACATTTATAATTTCTAGGAATTTATTAATGTGTTTTTAAACAGTTGACTTCCCATGGAGTCAACGTGGAGTTTTCCAATATTATGAAAACTTTTGGGAAAACATCTAGGACATTCCTAGAATTCAAGTGCAAGTTCCACGCTCACATTGCACTAGTCTTAAATATAGTAAATTTGAATAATTTCCACCCGAGGGGGAAATCATTCTTGATACCGGGGAAATGTTAGATGACCGAATCTTAATTTGACCTCTTGGCATACTTTGACCTAGAAAAGCACCTCTCTGTATGCTCTAATCACCTTTTCATCCATCTTGGGCTGAAGATGGCTAGTATTCTCAAAATTGCCTACAATATTTAGAACTATTTTTTGAATTGGATTTGACTCAATATGACTTATAATGCTAACTAGACTATTATTTAGTTAGTTTGTCACATGCATACTTATAGATGTTGTTTTGCATGAACAAGACACTAGGACTAACTAAATTTCATATCCTCGTTCTCTCGGAATTACTAACTATTCATTTAAACTTACCAATAAGACCTAGAATTAGTGAAAAATAAAGTTTTATGTATTCCATGTCTCTAGGACCATTTTTTACTACTTTGGTAGGGACTTCTACCAAAACTCTCAATAATTCTCTTTCTATGTGTTTTTGCATAAAAATAATCTAAAAACTAACTAAAAATTACAAAAAAATAGATCCAAAGTTCCAAGTGCTAATTTGAGGGCTCACAGGTGTACAAATTGAGCAAACTATAATAATTCCAACAGAGGCTAAACTGCATCTTTTGGAGTACATGGCAATGTAGATGGAGGACCTAGAATACCCTTAAAAGACAATGCAAGCCCCTTGGACATTTTGAAAGTCAAAACTTGAATTTTCACTTAGTTCTTGATTTTATAATTATTTAATTTTAATAAATTGTAGCCCCAATAATGTACTTTTTACTCAATTCTTTTTCAAAATTAATAAAATTATAATTTTTGTGACTCTTTCAAGATAGCATCTTGAGAGCTCAAAATAAACTACTTTTGAATTTTTTTTTCTATTGAATTTTTGTTGTTGTAATCTCAAGGGAGTACATAAATTGCACCATGACGTTTTTTACTATTATTTTCATTTTTCTTAAAGATTTCATTAATTTTTAGCATTTTTGTAATTATTATGATTTTTATATGGGAATTTTCTTAAAATTCATATAAAATTCAATTTGATGTTTTAAATTATGAAAAAATTAAACAAAATATCAAATTTTATAAAATCTATGTTTTAATGTACATATCTAATGAAGTTTGATGAAGCTTGGACATGAAATGTCCTTTAAGGCTTAACCCTGGAGCGCTTTGACGTACATTTTTTGGATGATGAACAGATTGAAGTTCTTGTTTTTGTCTCGTTCCTTTTTAGATGAAAATCATCCTAATTTTGGGTGATACTTTATCAAGTTCTTGTTTTATCTAATGGTTGGATTCGGTGTTATTAGAATACAAATTTTTCTAAAATTATAAATGTGGAAGTGTGTCAAGTGGTCAAATTGTCATTGCTTAATTCCTTGAAACACTTTTGAGTAAAATTTTATAGGACACTACCTTATAAGGATATTGAAAGTCAACTACTTGATTGAGCTTGTTCTTTCTTAGTGAATGAAGTTGGACTTTTCAATCTCTCCTCCAATGGTCCCAAATGTGATTTCCATAAATACAGAAAGCCCTACTACATGTCCTAGCAATTCAAATTCAAATTTGTATTCTTCATATACATATATTCATTTCATTTTGACAAAAGTGAAGTACTTTATATTCACTACAAATAGGAGTGAAGTTCACTTCCACCTATCAAATGAAAGAATGCGAATTATCTTATTCAGGTATTATTTTTAGTAGTAGTATAAGGAAACAAAAGGTTTACACATCTGAGAACAATGTCCATGTATCCTGGAAAGAGCTCGTAGAAAGGGCTGTTGTATTTACCTTAGGCCCTGGCCTCCCTCGCTCCACGGCTCCATCGCATGTGTCGCGCGCTTTTGCCCAAAGTCATGAATTAGCTTCCCCTCTACCCTTCGCATAAAGTGTTTGACCTTCCCATTATACTGTAGTTAGAAGGATTTTAAAATATCTTAAGGGTATAACTAATCTGGACTTATGTTATTCTTTCAATAACAAACCAAATCAAATCCTTTTGGCTTACTTCGATGATGATGATGCAGGTGATTTAAACAATCGTAAAAGTTGAAGTCAAGGTTGTTCTGTCAAATACATTTTTGGATTTTGGTGTCAAGTTGTTTGTTTAACATCGCATATCGTATATAACGAGATGTCAAGGTTGTTCTGTCAAATACATTTTTGGGTTTTGGTGTCAAGTTGTTTGTCTAACGTTGCATATCGTATATAACGAGTACCCAAGGTTGTTCTGTCAAATACATTTTTGGGTTTTGGTGTCAAGTTGTTTGTCTAACGTTGCATATCGTATATAACGAGTACCCAAGGTTGTTCTGTCAAATACATTTTTGGGTTTTGGTGTCAAGTTGTTTGTCTAACATTGCATATCGTATATAACGAGATGTCAAGGTTGTTCTGTCAAATACATTTTTGAGTTTTGGTGTTAAGTTGTTTGTTTAACGTTGCATATCGTATATAACGAGATGTCAAGGTTGTTCTGTCAAATACATTTTTGAGTTTTGGTGTCAAGTTGTTTGTTTAACGTCGCAACGTATATAACGAGATGTCAAGGTTGTTCTGTCAAATACATTTTTGGGTTTTGGTGTCAAGTTGTTTGTCTAACGTTGCATATCGTATATAACGAGATGTCAAGGTTGTTCTGTCAAATACATTTTTGGGTTTTGGTGTCAAGTTGTTTGTCTAACGTTGCATATCGTATATAACGAGATGTCAAGGTTGTTCTGTCAAATACATTTTTGAGTTTTGGTGTTAAGTTGTTTGTTTAACGTTGCATATCGTATATAACGAGATGTCAAGGTTGTTCTGTCAAATACATTTTTGAGTTTTGGTGTCAAGTTGTTTGTTTAACGTCGCAACGTATATAACGAGATGTCAAGGTTGTTCTGTCAAATACATTTTTGGGTTTTGGTGTCAAGTTGTTTGTCTAACGTTGCATATCGTATATAACGAGTACCGATCATATACAATGGACTTGCAGTCGTTCTACCCAAGGTCATCCAAATTTTTGAAATTTTCTGTCCAATAGGCAATCCTATGTGGAAAGCCTGAACCGCGTCACCATAGGCGGCTACAAGTGGTCCGATCATATACAATGGACTTGCGGTCGTTCTACCCAAGGTCATCCAAATTTTTGAAATTTTCTGTCCAATAGACAATCCTATGTGGAAAGCCTGAACCGTGTCACCATAGGCGGCTACAAGTGGGTCATCCAAATTTTTGAAATTTTCTGTCCAATAGACAATCCTATGTGGAAAGCCTGAACTACGTCACCATAGGCGGCTACAAGTGGCATGACTGTGGGTGAGAATAGAATAATTGTGGGTCCAAAACACTAGATGACTGCGAGTTTAGAAGCAACTGCAAGGGCTTATATAGGGTGATTGCGGATTTAGGGCGACTACGGATACCTTGAGGGACAACTGCGAGTACCTTGAAGGACAATTGCGGGTCTTTGTATACCATGCCCACTTGCACTTGCCCTCTAAATATACCCGAGGTTGCCCTACCCACACTTGTCCTATACTTAAGGTTGTCAAGATCTGTATGCGCCCTCATGCCACGTGGAGGTCACATGGAAGCCATGTGGCTAATGGATAGGCCAAATTTTTTATTAAAAAGTCAAAAGAAAGTTTGACCTTATTAGATGGACAAGGGATAAAATTTATATCTTATTCATCATGTTTATCGTATTGTCAATTTGTCGAGGTGAACAACCATAGCCATAGGATCATATTGATCTTCAACAACAGACCAGTTGTTTGGCTAAGCCAAAAGTAGCTCTGTACTTCAGAATCTACAACTGAATCATCTACACCTGAATCAGAGTGCCACATCTCACAAGCAAAGAAGTTGTATGGACAACCTGAATTAGAGTATGTTGCCACATCTCACAAGCAAAGAAGTTGTATGGATAAGGAGACTCTTGATCAATATTGGATACAAGCAAATGAATCCAACTTCATTACTATCCAACAATTAGTCAGCAATTTGCCTTGTGCTCAATCCAAAGTTTCATAAACGAAACACATTGATGTTGTATACCATATCATATGGAAATTTCAAGCAAAGGGATATACCATATCATATGGAAATTTCAAGCAAAGGGAGGAATTACACTGGTTTACGTACCCACTCAAGTGACTCAACTTCAGCTTGCATATATTTTGATGAAACCCTTGACTCCTAAAATTTTCCACAAGCTCAGAGACACACTCAACATATCCAAGAAAGTTACATCGTCATGTGAGAGAATGATGCTTTGTGATGCTTCTGTATGTTCTTGAACAATGAGTGGGAGTATTGGAATGTTCGTAATTGGACATTGTTTTGAACGTAACCAGCTGTAGATGCACGATAGCGGATGATAACCTCACTTGATGATTCTTAATTTATTCAATGATTCTAGTCGTCTCTCTCCTGAGAATATAACTTTCCGCCTTCCCGGCTCTGCTTGTACTGTTTTGTTGTTTCGTCTTTACGATACTGTGTGCAGCAGTTTCTGTGTAATAAAAGCAGCTTGGTAAACATGTGTCTCGTGAGTATGATTGCTCGTCTGATTCCTTAGTTTCAATATCTCCACAACTTAACAACCGTTTTCTTTGCTGGAAGCCCACAATGCCTCTCTTGCTGCATGCACGAACGACAAGAACTAAGATGATTGCACTCATCTGATCATTGTGTGCTCGACATGGGCAAGAACAATTTTCGTTCGCAATCTTGTTCCGATCGATGCAGCCGAACCCTCCTTGAGCCTCTCAACTCACCACTGGAACAGAGCTTGCTGTCCCACACCGAAATATTGTGAAGGAACAGGGAGCATAACGACCGCCACAAATTGCTCCAGACCTAGCATTTTAAGGTGGAAACTGCTAGAAAATTTTAAGTAGCTCTCACTATGTGGTTTCTAGTGTAGCGATCTTTCGCATTCTGTCCATGCTTCCTTTGTAAATTTTCTAGCTGTTGACGTCGGACCAGAGCCAGGTCGAGGATGTGCGCACCAAGCAGGCCGTGCCCTCAAAACAAGAATGTCATCGCAACTTCGGAAATAAGATGGTAGGGCCATCAGCGATATGGAGGTGCTGACAAGCCAGTAGCCCGAATCCTACGACACGTCAGTCGCCTGAACTAGCGAACGCACCAATTCGTATCAATTCATTGCCAAGTCCTTCAGCACCTGTCTCTGACCAATCCTTTCGATGTTAGTAGCAACATCAGATCATTCATTACAAGTTCATTCCGTCAGACGATGTATCTGACGATGTAGAGCTTAATAATCTGCACGTGATTGCAGTCGAACTGGAAACGTTTCGCTTGAATTGGGCGCTATCTTCAATCCTCGACATACTGGAACCTTACATCGTTTCTGGTGTTACGTAGTGATCGCAACCATTCTTTCAATGCTTCAATTGTAGTATGTGAATGTGATGTTTCTATTATTTCTCCCTTGTTGGCGTCAGCATTGGACCTTCATTCTCCTGTGTGAATGCGCGAAGGGTATGTTTCAAGTCTCTCTGTGGAATGACTCACCTATCTGTGAACCGTGATGTGAACCGAGATTGAGCCAGAGGATAACTTATGATGAATGTGAACTCGACCCCAATAAATTGATGATTTGATGTGAACCGCGATTGAGCCAGAGGATAACGTATGATGAATGTGAACCCGATCAAAATAAATTGATGTTTCTATGGTACATGATAATCCCAGGAGACAAGACCTTTGCCAAGTCTCCAGGGAATTGAAATGAATGAAGGGAGACGGATTGGTTTCTATCCAATCAATCTCAAAATGAATCGTGCGGGGCCATATAAATGGCTAGCTGCCGCCTGGGAACTAAAACTTCATGAATGAATCGAAAGCCTAAATGCACTGTTGGTCCCTATTGGATGCGCCGCTAGTTCACGAATCGGCACTGTCTCCGGATCTCGCCGGACTCGCCCGTGAGCACGTCCACCTTGCTCAACGCCACCATCGCCTTCGCGAAGTTGGCGTGGAACGTCTTCCTGTCCGTGTTGGCGCGCACCTGCCCTTTGGTGCGCGAGTCCACCCACATGCTCTGGTCGGACGTGAGCAGGCCCAGCTTGTTCACGATGTTCTTGAAGTACTGCGAGTCGAACTTGGTGGGCGACACCAAATCCAAGTCCACTCGAGTGCTGTTGTCGAGCGGCCGGGGACACTTCTTCTTCAAGTCCCGGGCGAAGTGCGCTTGCATGGTGGGGTCGATGTGGGCGCCCTGAATGCGGTTGTCGAAGGTCACGCACGGGGCCTTCCCGATGGTGTGTGCACCCGCCAGCGCCACCATCTGCGCGGCGCTCAGACCCTTCTTGTGGAAAACCTTCAGCAGCGCCGGCACCGTGTTGTTGGGCGTCAACAGATTGGCCGCCACCTCCGAAGCCCTGGACACCTTCCCGTCGCGGCGTCCGGCGGGGACCGTCCAGCCTTGGCCGCCGGTCAGGACCACGGTGTTGCGAACGGCGAACTGCAGCACGTCGGAGCAGGAAACCACCCCCGGGCACGCCGCTTCCACGGCCTCCTTGGCGGCGTCGATGGCCTCGTAGCCGTGGAGGCCGCCATTGATGATGTGCGTTTTCTCGGTGGAGGCTCCGTCCAGGAGCAAGGACGCGTCGCAGCCGCGAACGAAGCAGTCGTGGTATGCCAGGCGGAGAACGCCGGGGGCCACGGTGCTGTCGTTTTTGTAGGACTTGAGCAGGGACTTGTAGATGATGTGTTCGACGTTGGGGCAAGACTGGTGATAGAAGCCTTCTCGCACGCCTCCGTTACTACCGCTTTGCTGACTCCGGGTAGCAGCGACGGGAGCGCAGATCAAACTCAGGACCGTCGCTGCAGCGCACAACGAGACCAGCACGCTGCGCAGTGCCCTCGCAACCGCCATCTCTGATGTGCTGTTCGCTTCCCTTCGGTCCTTCCGCTTCGGCCGGTCGTTTCAATCCCTGAAACGATGATTGGGCTTCAATTTCGGGTCTGTTGTCGATGACTGCACCAAAATTAAGGCGAACCTTACCGGATGTTGTGAAGGTCGTAGCTCGACGTTTACTCTCTGTTAAGCCAGCCGCGCTCTCGGTCGAAACCGGAATTTTCAAATGGATACACAGGCTCCTTGGGAATGGGTAGAAGATTCCAGAGCTGGACAGTTAGAGGTCATGGAAGCAGTGAGTGATGAGGAGGACAGAGTGCTCCGGCCTCTTATATACGAGGCAAAGCCACTGTACTGAAAAGGAAACGGTGAGCTTTACTGGCCACAAGTCTTCCTGACCGAGTTTCTGAAAGAGCGTCAAAAGTATTCTGATATACAATTTATATACCCACTCGTATTTCCAAGTCGGAATTCCACCCGACTTCTGTAAAACCGGCGCTTGACTTCCACGCGCTCGTGTTACCGTGGCGGCCGTTGCCAGGACGTGAGCCGTGGATCAGACTTCTTCGGAAGATCGGGGCGGTAGCAGTTTTATTTCAATATATAATTTTTCAATATACAATTCAGTACGTAGTCAACTTGGATCTCCTGGTAAACTCTCAAGACTTGTGCAGCTTCACCTTCAGTCCGTTCATCGTGGCTAGAGTATCTACCGTGGGACGCTTCTGCAATTGGACCCACCCACTGGGCCATTTCCTGCGGTCCATGGAAACCGGACGCAGTCTGCGTTGAATTCCTTTGGAAAGGTGTAAGAGGCGTTACAAGCGTCATTGTTACTAATATGCTTCAGGTCGTGAGACGTGATGTGGTTTCGGAGGGGGAGGAAGGCGATTGTTGGATCGGATGAGCATGATCATGTAGTTACAGGATGTTTCTAAAGCTTGTGTACCATTTTGTGGAACACCGTAATTACCGCCCTAATGAGATTTCACACTCAGATTATACCGTTTGGATGGGCATCTATAGAAACTGTAGATGCCGAAAAACATCTCATTTGCCCAATTTGAAGTATTTTTGAAAAAGTTATAAGCCTCTAAAGTTCGCAACCGGTCAGCCCTAATCGATCCGAATCTGTCCGTGAACAGTTAGATTCCGTCCGATATGACAACGGTGCATGATGGAATCATTATGGGATTTATAAAATCATGAAGATGAATTGGATAATAATGACAAATTTTTGAATTCATCGTGCAATTCATAACCCAATTAGTGTGTTGAGAAATCTTTTTTCACCTAAATTTATGAGATCGTAAAGATCGATTGGATAATGATGATAAACTTTTGAATTCTTCATGCAATTTTTGGCCCAATTAGTAAATTGAGAAGGCTCTTTTCACACCCAAGCTTTTGCATTACAAAGTGGCCTCTTTTGAGGTTAAATTTTTTTCTAATGGATAATATTTTGAAAAAGTCCATGCGATCGATGTCATGGATTCTTCAATTTTGAACAAGTGTCACAAGAGAGTACAAAATTTTTAATAGCTTTTCACATTTGAAGCCACCAAAAATCTTTCAACATAAGTCTAATATTTTATTGACCCCAAAATGTCCAAAAAAAAATCATGTCGAGCTTAGAGAACTTAAAAATATTGTGGACCATCTAGCATTTATATATATATAAGTATTTTTCAAAATATAAAGAGCTGTCCATCAACTTGAAATTGTCACCATCATGATAAAATGGATGTTTGATACTTTGATGTCAAAAACTAAATAATCAGAAGTTGATGTTTATGAATAATTTTTTGTGTGTGAAGAAAAAACCACCTTTAGAGTTTGGCCGAGGGGGAGTATGTGGACCCTAACCTAAATTGCCTCCAAGTATTAGATTCCTATAACTGCAAATAATATCCTAGACTCAGAAATTACCTTGAAATCGTGATTAGGGCATCAAAAAAGACTCTAATTAAGCCTTAAAAAAGTAGATCCAATATATGACACCATCACATGAAAACCACCATTTCACATGTATTGACTTCATTTGCAATTTCCACTTAATTTCCTATATTTACCCTTAAAAATTCAATTCTTTCAAATAATTAGAGTAGTACCTCCTCTTCTTTAGTCACTTTACTTATAAACCCTAATTTTTAGTGCAATTTGGATATGGCTTCCACACTTGCCCTAAAACAAAAAAAACAAAAAAATAATTGTACATTCTTTTTAGACATTCCCATCCCATAAGAGAATGTGATGCATGTATAATGATCCATTCAATCAAAACAAGGCAAGAAGATATTATAATCAATCATTATAGTTTTCTTTGTATCCAAAATCATAGTATAACATAGCCAACAAGACAAAAATAGTCACTGCAACATAACAACAAACCCCCTTGCACTAATTCAACTCTCCCGTCTTTGTCCTTGCTTCCAATTGGGCAAGTCATAGCTTTCTAGAAAGCTAACTTTTCCATCTTCATCCTCCTAAAAATTCAAGTCATTTGGTTGCATCAACTACCAGCCATCACTTGTCAATGTTGGCAATCTTTTGTGGTGGCAACAGCTAACCTTCTCTCACTAAATTGGCCACCAGCGCCTCATTTGTGCTCCAAACAGATCGAGCCTAGGCTTTTTGAAAATCCAGCTTCAAGGCGTATCTTTTCACCAAATTTTAGCTCCATCCAAGTTGCCAAGCTCCCGCTATTGCTTGCCAAAGTGGACAATCCAAATCTCAATTCTAATTCTCCCCTCATTCTCAAGCACTTTCCCATCTATCCTCATAAACCTCCATTTTTCACCTATTTTCTTTCATAAACGGTGAAGCTTACTTGACAAAATGATCCTACATGGTTCCCTTCTTTAATCCCTAACAATTTATGTTTCAAAAACTCATAAAATCAAAAAAGCTCCCAACACACATGTACATACACAAAAGTTGCAAGAGAGGAGAGAGAGTGAGCAACAAACCCTAATTTCGCCTATACCAACTTCCTAACGAATTAAAATCCCTAATGACGTTCATACAACTCTAATTTGTTGAAAAAACGCTAAAATAGTGTAAAATGTGTGAATTTAGTGCAAACTAAGCTAATTTAGCACAAACTGTGCCAATTTAGTGCAAAACTCCCTAAATTACTATTTTTTCCAATTTTACTATTTTTACTCCATTTAAGTGATTCCTTCACTATTCTAGTATTCTAGTAGTAATTTCAAATTTACTAACTTGTTTTGTTTTTTCATATTTATTATTTTTGTGCTTTTCAATTTACTTTTAGCTTCATTTCCTACTTGTAACATTTTGGTTTTTATTTTTTATGTTTTATTTTTTTATTTTTTTATTTTTTTATTTTTTTTATATTTGGAATTTCTCTTTGGTTTCTAACTTTTCTCTAATATCATTTTTCATTTGTAGGATTTTGTCTTCCACTTCTAAACATTCTACCATTTGCCTAATTTGGTTACTTTACCACATCATGCTTAAAGTTTTATAGTTTTAAATCCCTAGATTCTTCTTTGATTTTTTCCATTATTTTTCCTAACTGCATTTTTAGATTTTCAGCCTAAATTCCTAAAATTCCTATTCTTATCTTACAAAAAACTCTCTAAATTGTGGTCATAGCTTAATCCGGAGTATTAACACTTTTGGATGTACAAATTCAAGCATAATGTATATATTTTTTACAATCTAAAAAGTGAACCAATATGGTGGTTTACAATGTTGTATGAACTTGGGCCTTGTTCCAAATAATCAACTAGCATTGCTAGAATTGTTGCATAAATTTAGAATTGCTCAACTTTAAAAAAAGTCATTTGTTGTTGGTTGTATGCTACTTTTCCTTTTTTGAGTATCAGATATGATCTTTGGAACAAAACATCTAACAATGCTTGTTACTTTCTAAAACGACATGTAATGATGAAGTTGAAACATAATAATAATGTGTTACAATGAGCTTGACATCAATTCAAAACATGAGTAGCCATGAAATACTGAAGATTTTTTTATTTGTATATACAATCACTTAATGTAATGTATTTTTAAGTATGTGATGCCATTTCTAAAATAAATCTACAATAGTAAGATTGAAGTTCTTGATTGTAAATCTCATAATTGATTTCAGTAACTAAATTTTTTTTCAAATAAAATACAATTGGATGAAGTTTCTTTTTTTCTCCCATTTGCAAGAGGACTGCTCCTCATGCAAAATCTAAAGCATTCATTTTTATATATAATGGTTTAGTAAAATCTAGATGGATCAAGATTAGAATTGTTGTAAAAACTAACTTCAATTGTTGGAAAGCTTTCTCTACATCAAGTCCCCACTTTAGTGTCACCCCCATATTTGTTTGAGATACCCGAAGTAGCTTAGTAAGTAAGGGGGACCTTGGAGGTGACTTCTCAAGCTTAGCAAAAGTTTAAAAAATCAGAAATAAGAGACTTTTGCACAATAATATCCTAAATTAAAAGAATATGGTAAAGTTTCTTATATTTTTTGAAAGTCCTTGAGAAAATACTTTCAACCATTCAAAGAACCCATGATTTGAAATAATTGGCTAAAAGTTATAACTTTTCAAAGTTATTGATGTCTCGATGGCATTAGGACACTTAAGGATTAAGAATGAGAGATTTCTAATGAATCTTTCAAGGAAATATGGCATGTAATATATCATTGAAAAACTAAAAATATAAGGAAACTAAAATGACAAGCATTATAATTTTTTAAGATATAAGCCCAAAGGTGAGCTCAAATTATGGCCAAGAAAAGACCGTGGTAAAGGCATGACATTGCTTTTAGTAAACTTGAATCTTTAGAAGGCCATGACTTTGTGAGAACTTGTCCAAATGAGAAAAGTGAATAGTCCATCAACATCTATTTGTCAAGTAGATATCCATAATGGGCTTGCATATGAGATTTAGTACTTGAACTATAAAATTACACCATTTGGAAGTTAAGGAGTTTAAACAAGGTTGTAATTTGGTGATTTTGGTTTCAAAATGGGTGTTTTTTCAAAACTAAGGTAACTTTAGAAACTTCTTTTGATTCACAAAGAGAAGGGTTTGCTAAATTCTATAGGAAGGATTGATCTTCCTCTTCATTTCCTTTTAGAACTTAAGTAAATCCCAGTGACTTAAGGTTGCTGAGATAATCTCACCACTACTTTCTAAAGTACCATGGAACAATTGTGTGTATGTTTCTAGGCATCGGTTGGATGGAGTCTTGCTCCTTGTTAAGCCATTCTCTATGTGTCCTAAGTTATGAATTCCAATTAGTCATGATGTGAAAATAGTAAATACACAACAGGCTTAGTATAGAGTGAGGTGATATTCAAAGGCAATTAACAACGAGATAGAAAATAGTGCTTCTACCAAGTACTTGAACATCAATGAAAGTTCCATCCTATGTCACTAAGTGGCATGTCAAATGGCATATATGGAGTTTATTCTAGTAGAGGTATAATAAAACAATGAGAAGGTTGGGAAAAAAGTAAAGACCTAGGTTTATCTATAAAATAGAAGGCTCAAGCCACACACTCCCTATTGTACATAGTTGAGTATTCTTGTTTTCTAATATACTTACACATCTTATTTTGGAAAGACATTGTTTTTGCTTCTTGTGACAATTGATTGCTTTATGGCCAAAGTCTATAATATAAACATAGACCTTCATTGAGACGTCATTTCTTCTCTTATACATTGAGTGGTCCAAATCGTACTGCATCAATTTTGTATGTCCTTTGGGCCTTAACAATGTACACTCATGATATGTGTTGCCTTGATTGTTGGCGAGAGATTCACTTGTGGTGTTGGTACAACTTTAGATCATCAATCTTGACGTCTTGGAAATACTCCATTGTTGCATCTTATAATTTGGCTTATTGCTTTATTTAGTGTTTGAGGATCAAAAAATAATAATAAATAATCATTCAAATCATCTTTTAAACCTCATTGAAATTGGACGATTGGCTCATAAGTGCATTTTCATCCTAATTGATGTTGTGAGGCAAATTGTCGTAATTCGGAGGCATACAACAAAGCCAAGCGTGATCCTTGTTATAAAGAATAGATTTTGGTTGTCGCTCAACTATTCTTATCATCTTCTCCAAATGCTTGAGTAAAAGCTGTTAAGATTGTTTTGAAGTTGGTTAGAATCAAAGATCTTGTCTTAAATAGGGGTACAAACTAAAACAATGCTTATCTAGTATGCAAAGTCCTGACTAAGCCTATTTTTAATTTATCTATCAAATATCGTTAAGAATGGAGAGTGGCAATGAGTTGAATTTGATTTACGAACCTTCAAAATTTTAATCCACAATTCTTTTGTAGTTGCAGTATTTGAGCTCTACATAGGTAAACTCGTTCTTAGAGTTGAAATGGGTAGCATAGATTGAGATGCTTCAACTGCTTTGGCATTTTTGTTGATCTTAATAGTAAAATTTTCAAGAACATTTGTCTTCATGGACAAAGAATTGATGGCCTTCAAGACAAGATCTAATTTTGATTATATTGTACTAACATCTTTGCTTCTTGTTATCTTAGTTTACTAAACAAGGATATATGAAAGATTGATCTAATAGACAAATACCAATTTAGAGATGGATAATCTACAATCTTGTAATACTAATTTAAAAAAGGTAAGCTGCAACCTCTAAGCACTTGATATTTTTAAGAAGAAGGATAATCCACATTTAACCAAGAAAATCAAGCTCTAATATTAATTTTACCCTTGGTTTTGTCAATAACTAGTACAACAAAATTTACATTGAATTGACACACTATCCATTTATTCAAGAATTCAAAAACCAAATTTTGCAAAGCAAAATTGGAGGATCAATCTGGACAAATTGTAATGGACATAAGAGATACAAAATAAGGTAAAAAGAGTTCTCAGCAATAAGACTTGATATTGAAGTTCAAGAATACTGTAATAAAACTAGTACCACGAGCTAAGATTCAAGAATTGTATTCAAAAGAGCAAGAGTACAAAGAATAAGGTCTCTAATCTAGAATTAAAGTTGAAAACTATGAACTAAACATTAAAGAAAGTTGTTGAAACCAACAAACTTGTCAATCTCAACTTCTATATATACTAAACTACTTCAAAGAGCTTAGAAATTTCCCTGAGAGATCATTTAGTGTATCTATAAGAAACCACGTGAGTTAAAGTGATTTTTTGGACCCTATATACTTTTTAATAAACTATAATTTTAATCTATAGTTTTGAACTTTGTTTAATATTGACTAAAAGTTTAGGGTGCCAAAAATTCCCAACTCAAATAACATATGAAATAATTTTTAGAATAAGTTGAAAAATGAACTAAAATAGCATGTTTTTACTCAAATATTAATAAAGAACACGTTTAGAAGACCATTGCATTGTTATTCAAGGAAAATGAACTTTAAATAGAGAGTTGTTTTTGCCAATTTTTTGTTCATTTTCTAGACAATTTTTTCTGAAATAAAATAGGGATATAAAAATTATTTTTAGCTTTACTGTGTATTTTTTTACTCTGAAAATTTATAACTAATTATAATTAATAAATAAAAATACCAATAATTCACAATATAAACTTTCAAAGTAGAGGAATCTCCTCATATTTTTCTTTTCCTTTTAGTTAAATTTTAGAACATAAAATAGGGGGTCAAAAATCTTAACACACGTAGTTTCTAATGGAATGATACTCTAAGTGATCTCCCTGTGGAAATTTCTTGAGCTATTTCCACCAAGTTGGAGGCATCTTGAAAAGCTTTTACGAGCTTCCAAGACCTTCCACAAGCTTCCAAGACCTCCCACAAGCTTCTAGAAGCTTGAAAGTTGTTTGAGTTACTTTTGCTAAAGGAGAAGTTTATTGTAAAGCTTCTATGGTCTTCTGTCATCCGTGACAAAAAATGCACTTTGTAGTTAGACCTATCTTAAGATATGGATTTAACTACAATTCTAGGTCTCCTTAAATTGAAAGGCTCATTACCAATCGTTTAAAAAAAACTCACATTATGAATTGTTCTAATTTAGAAATTATACTAATTTAACCTCTAAAGTCCTAAACTACATTTTTTGACAAAATATTGATTTTAGGCAACTCAATACAAATAGAATTTTTATTTTTTTTCTTTGAAATTTCCACACATATATCCAAAAAGTAGCTTTGGGGCCCAACAATTTTCATAACTTTTGACTACATGGTTAAAAAGTTATTGAATAGTAAATAGTTCTCATTGCTTATAAGCAACCCAGATAGCTAAAAAACCTTCTTTGAAGATCACTTTTTAAAAAAATAAAAAATTGAAATGAATTTTTTCAATTTATATATTTGTAGAAAGCTTTTAATCATTCCATTTTGATTAATGAGATAAAAGTTATGAAAAGATAAATTGGCAGATGGTTTGTATATAGTTTGCTAGTAGTTATAGAATTTTGACTCTCAGATAAATTTTTTATTACAAAGTACAATAATACAACCATTGGAATTGACATTTTTCAATTTCATAACTAAATTCTTAACAATTTAATATTTTAAATCATCCTCTACTTCTTTGTACTTACTATTTATTTCTTATATGAGTATATGTTGTACATTTGTACAATTTCAAATGATTTCAAATCATTTAAGGATGTGGCAAACTTGTTTTGAAGAATGAATCCAAAGAATCACCACAATTTAGGACAATTTTTTCATACCAATGTGAATTTGAGAAGTGCAACTACTATGTTTTTTGCTAGGCCTAAAAAAGTACACAAATTTCTTGCAATCTACAAGGTGGAAATTGTACATCTTTTTAAATTAGCATTCTACAAGATTCTACAATTACATGTGTCACAAAAAAATTCTAAAATTTGGTATTTTTACTAAAAATGATAATTTTAAAGCATTCTTGGTGTAAATATAGTCAACAACCATAGGGATTAACCCCTAAATGCAAAAACTCTATTTTTTAGTAACATTGTGATTTTGGGCAACTCACTGCAAATAGAGTTTTTTTTAATTTCTTTGAAATTTTCACAAAACATATGTCCAAGGAGTAGCTTTAAGGTCCAACAATTTTCATACCTTTTGACTACATGGTTAAAAAGTTATTGCATGATATGTCATTTTCAACATGGTTAAAAAGTTATTGCATGATGTCATTTTCAACGCTTGGTGGGCAACTCAGGCAGCCAAAAAACTTCTTTAAAAATCACTTTTTACAAAAATTTCTTTTTGAAATTGATTGTACAGATTTATATACACATGGAAAGCTTTGAATCATTCTATTTCAATAGGTGAGATGAAAGTTATGAAGATTTTTGATTTGTGAGTAGGTATGGTTTTCAAAGACTCCATACCTACTCACAAACTAAAAGTCTTCATAACTTTCATCTCACTTATCAAAATGGAATTATTCAAAGCTTCCCATGTGTATATAAATGTGTAGAACCAATAACTTTTTAAATTTTCTATTCTTAAATTCTAATACCTTTTGTCGCACCTTGTTAGTACTAGTTGCAAGGGGATTTTACATTTTCTTAGAATGTATTTGTATGAATCAACTTTGCATTTTCAAAGTGATGAAAATAAGAGTACCTAGAAATGACCCTAAAAACTCTGATGTACAGAGGCCGTACATTTTAGAGAAGGACCTAGATGGGATGGTTTTAATTGCAAACCAGTCACAATTGGATGTTGGTACCATTCGTTTATTCGAAAATGGTCATCTTCTGCAGTCCAACTCTGACACACGCAGCCTCGACTTTACGAAGGGAGCTTCCGCCTCACGACAACTGGAACTTCAAGGACTGACGACGACGGGACGCAGGCCACTGCACCGTCCGGGAGATGCTTGAGCAAGCCCCCGCAATGCAAACTTGGCAATTTCTTGTATAAATTGCGAGAGCACGCACTCCACTGCAATTCTCATCTTGTACACTCGCTTCAACCTCCACAGTCCACACCATCTCAGTCTCCATCTCCCCCTGCAGCTGCAGCTTCCTTCCTTCCCCATCATGGCCAGCATTCCGAAACTCCTTCCCGGCAGCCTTCTTCTGCTGTTGTTACTCGTGTTAGGAAATGCGCATTCCGCTGATTCATCTCTCACAATCGCCAACAAGCTTGCGCTCCCCCTCAAGCTCGTGCATGTGCCGGGATGTTGCTCCCCTTGTGGGTGGGTGGACCCTCCCCCAGAGCTTCAGTGCTACTCCCGTGGCTGTGTGCGCTGTCCGAACCTGACGGTCGAAGCAGGGGAGGCGATGACGATGAACAAGAAGGTGGGGCCGTATCCTCTGCCGTTTCTGAGGATGGAAGTGAAGGAGGTTATGTACTGCGTGGCGGAGGACGATCTGAAGGTTATTACTGCTGATGGGAAGCTTACTGTTGGACTTGGGACGACGTGTGGGAATGGCCTTGGGTTGCAAGCTTCTTTTACGCGGGATGTGGAGATGGCGGGGGAGAGGGCGACGGTGGCGAATCTGTGCGTGCTATTGTGTCCTGTGAAGCTCACTTAAGGGATGCAGGCATATCCTTTAATTACTCCGTCCAAATTGCGGACTTGTAAGATGGAGGAGCGATCAATAGCTCGGGTTTATAGGAGACAGCATTGCTGTAATTTGTAATTATGTAAACCCAGACGAATAATGTTTACTTATACAATATGTCTTCCTGGCATACTTTCAACGACTTGTTGGCTACCGTGTACAATCTTCCAATTGTGTGGCATTTTTATGTGGTTGATTCCGCTCCTTCTTAGTTGTAATTGCTGTTGAATTTGGGTGCACGTGGTTAATTAGAAGCCATGAATTGGTCCCGGCCTCCCGGGGCTGCAGGATCGTCCAATCAGTCCAAAATGTGGACTTGATCCTGTGGGATCGAGGAGCGATCAATAGGGTTTATAGGAGATAGCATTGCCAATACATTGACATATTTGTATCGAAGTAAACCCTGTCGGAGAAAGTGAATGCTGACTCTACTGGCATATGTTCTCGTTCAATTTAATCAATCATGGAGTTTTTATGTGGTTGCTTTCCTTCTTTGTTCTAATTAAACATGCACGGAGGACTAAGATGATTGCAAACAAACCTGATCATAATGTTCTCTGGGCAAGAAAAATTTTCCTGTAAAATCCTGTTGTAGAGAATTAAGATGCAGCCGAACCCTTCCTGACTCCCTGAGCCACTCAACTCGCCACTGCAACACAACTTGTTGGCCAACACGTGGACATTGTGAAGGCACGGGGAGCATACCTTTCTCCAGAACTGGCATCAACATTTCCAAGGTGGAAGCTGCTTGAAAACATTAAGTAGCTCGCACTAATTTCGTTTCCAGTGTAGCGATCGTTTGCATTCTGTCCATTGCTTCCACTGTAATACAATGTAAATTTTCTATTTATTGATCCTTTGCTGGGATCAGAAATTGCACCTTCATTCTATTGTGTTAATGCGCCAACTCCGCTAGCTGTTGACGTCGGACCAGAGCCAGGTCGAGGATGTGCGCACCAAGCAGGCCGTGCCCTCAAAACAAGAGTGTCATCGCAACTTCGGAAACAAGATGGTGGGGCCATCAGCGATATGGAGGTGCTGACAAGCCGGTAGCCCGAATCCTACGACACGTCAGTCGCCTGAACTAGCGAACGCACCAATTCGTATCAATTCATTGCCAAGTCCTTCAGCACCTGTCTCTGACCAATCCTTTCGATGTTAGTAGCAACATCAGATCATTCATTACAAGTTCATTCCGTCAGACGATGAATCTGACGATGTAGAGCTTAATAATCTGCACGTGATTGCAGTCGAACTGGAAACGTTTCGCTTGAATTGGGCGCTATCTTCAATCCTCGACATACTGGAACCTTACATCGTTTCTGGTGTTACGTAGTGATCGCAACCATTCTTTCAATGCTTCAATTGTAGTATGTGAATGTGACGTTTCTATTTATTTCTCCCTTGTTGGCGTCAGCATTGGACCTTCATTCTCCTGTGTGAATGCGCGAAGGGTATGTTTCAAGTCTCCCTGTGGAATGACTCACCTATCTGTGAACCGTGATGTGAACCGAGATCGAGCCAGAGGATAGCTTCTGATGAATGTGAACTCGACCCCAATAAATTGATGATTTGA